>VDFB02281492.1:954360626-955050461 GCA_007258455.2 Sequoia sempervirens
AATTTTGATCACTTCCATATGATCAAATGCGTCTCCTTGATTCATCCGGTTGCTCATCCCCTCTGACAATATTAATTAAAGCCATTTGTTTAATTAATATCTTGCATCTCGCACAAGGGTCCTAAAGCATTTAATTTGATACTTTACCCCTTTTTCTCCTCTAAATTAAATAAATATCCCCTTTTATTTAATTTAGTCATATTCCCCTTTTGAATTAAAATGCATTTTTAATTCATCTTTTCTCTCTCATGGTCACATCCTCCAACTTTTGCAAGTTGGTCCCTAATCCATTTTAATTACTTCATCTTCTTCTAATTAACTAGGGTTAATATGTGCACACCCTTAATCATCATTAAGGTCACATCCTCCATAATTTCCCACTTGCCTCTAATCAGTCATTAGTCTATCTAACTAAGTACTTGCACAACCTTAATCATTTGATTAGCCTAACCTAATCCTCATCCTATTTATGGCACATGTCCTTGAGTCAACCTTATTAAAGGCTTTCTCCTTTTGGACAAGGCATCCCCCTTCCCCATGTGAATTTTTAATTCACCTTTTAATCCCCCAAGGCACCTAAAAGGAATTTTTAATTCCTTCACTTCTCCCCACATGTCCTCTATTCTTTTTTTATCTTTTCTCTCATCCCCATGAGAATATTTGAGGAATTTTTAATTCCTCACATGTCCTCTCACCCACATGGGGACAAGGACCTCCTTTATGAGGAGATCTTGTCCAATCCCTAGGTACTTTGTACCCCTCTCCATGTCATGTCCTTTCTCTTCCACCTCATGTCCACTTCACCTTTTAGGGCTTCATCACATGCCACATGTCAAGATGTGAGGGCTTGTGAGTTCTCAACTCACCTTAGCCCTACATCTTGATATTTGGTGGATCAATCTCAACCGTCCATTTCCCCTAGGATTTCCCAAAAATCCTATAAATACCCCCTCTTTTCTCTCATTTTAGGGAGATCATTTTGTGTAGCCAAACTCTTGCAGTTTTACTTCTCAATCCAGACTTAGCTATTTTCATGTTTCCAAGCATCATTTGCATCTCATATCACACATCTTTTGTCATCTAAGGAGCATACACATTCAAGATCGAAGGGCCAACCAAAGGATCGACTCAATGCAAGGTATAAAGTTCTATTCCGTGGCTTTGTCTTGTTTTGTTTCCAACTTAGGCTAATCTCGAAGTGTAGGTTGTTTTAGTTGTTTATTTGTGCTCTTTAACTTGTTGCTTGTTTTCTAACACCTATTTCGACCTATCACAGATATAAGAAAAAAACTTCACTAAATGACCTATAAATGAATGTAATATAGAATAGAACACTAAGAAATCAAAATGATGTACCCAAAAACTTGTAGTAGCTTGAATGAAGACCTAAAATGCTAAAACTGTTGAATTTGATGCACACTAGGACTCATATGCTAGGCTAGGTGATTTAGTCCCAGATTAGGGTTTATGGGCAGGAATATAAATTTGGTAGAGATAAGTCTAAAACTCCTAAAAATTGCAAATTTCACTATACTATGACTCATTTGCTAGAAGTGGTGTAGCAGTACTATTTGGCTTTTTTGGAGGATCAAAGTCTAAATCTTCTCTTCAACCTCTTCTTTTTATTCTCAACCTTACTTCTAGGTTTGAAATGTTGAATTCTTCTTTGTAGATTTGTTTTAATGATCTCCTAAATAAGGTGACAACTTGGATATCTTTGCAACTTTGACAACTTCTTTCCAATCTTACTCCTTAGAGGGTCTTCAACCTAGATTTGTAAATCACACACTAAACATAGGAGAAAATGTTATTTTGTTAGTGGATAGGGTTTTTCCTTGGTCAAACCCAGGTTTTGTAATCAAACCTTGTAGTGAAATCAAATGCAAAGGAAGAATGATGAATGAAAAAAATATAATGTTAAAACTCACAAAACCTTAAGAATAAAGTGTTGCAAACATGTATGAAATGGCTCCAATGCATGTGGATCTTGAATCTTGCTCAAATGTTGTAGATCTTGAATTGAATGCTTGCTTGAATCATGAAACCCTACATCACAAATGTTAGCCCAAAAATAAACATGATGCATGATGACTTAGACATGATGCTTGACACTTGTATAATGCTCCAAAACACTCGATAATCAGCTCTTAAAGACTCTTGAATGCTCTTGTGAATGCTTTAATGTTCTTGTAAAATTTTCTAGGTCACTTGATTTCTTGTTAGGTGATCCCATGAATGCCTAGATAAAAATGAGTGGAACAACCTTGTATTTATACTTATTTATGCTAAATTTCTCCAAATTACAACACTACAAGTCAACATCAAATCTAGGAGAATAAAATCCTACCAAGAATTTCAATTTAATTCAAGTTTAAGCCACAAAAGACTCATATGCTAGAATTGGTGTATGAGTCCCATTAGGCTATGTTTTGGGACACATTTTTCAAGAAATAGCTAGATTCATGTGAAATCTAGATTAGGGCCTCAAAACTTAGGTGGGACTCATATGCCCAAGGTAGCATATGAGTCCCAAATCACTAAATTTGGGCCATACAATCCAAAATCACTTGAATTATGATTAGATGTTGATGTATTTTGAGATTATCCTTGAAAAGATGCATTAATTAAGGCTTATGGATGCAAAATAAGGCCAATTGAGGCATAAAGAAGCCTAATTTATTAATGAAACCATAGATTAGTGTGAAAGTGTTAGGATAAACTTTACAACACCCCAAATAAGGCATAATTAGGTCCATTTAGTTTACAAGAGCCCTAAATTTAATGTGAACATGTAAATGAATACACTTTACAACACTAAATTAAGGAAAAGTTAAGTCAGTTTAGCTTAAAATGACCCTAAACCCAATGTGAATGTATAAACCACATTACAACACTAGATTCAGGTGACATTAAGTTTAATTTAACAAGGAGAGCCCAAAGAAGAATGAAAATGTAGAGGAATACATTTTCCACAGCCACACATGTAGAGCTCATACTAAACATTGCAGGAACAAGAACCTATAAAGCCAGCTAGTCTTACAGTTGCCTATACTAGATCAAAGACCTGCATTTTCTTCATGCTAAGTATATACTTTTTGTTTCTCTCCAACATTGGTTGCATCCCTATCTTTTGGATGCATTTTGAACTCTTGAAGCAATCAATCCTTACATTCTTTTCTCTATTTAAGAATTATTCTATGTATTACTTCTTAATTTATGAATGATGCATAGTATTGAGACAACCTTCTACGTCGAGGTCTCTTTCCCTTTGCTGACTCAAATCCTTTATTTTATTATGTATCTCTATACATGTATTATCTATGTATATTTTATAGCATTGTGATGCAATTTCTTTTTATGTTCTAACCTTGTTGTCATGTGCAGAGTTTTCTTCTAATGCATTTGTTTTCTAGGTCTTCAACCTAGGGGCATGCTTTCTTGGTTTGAAGGGCTATCTACTTCATCTACAATATAGTTTTGGTATCATGATGTTATTTATGTTTAGTATATTTCCTTTAGTGTGCACATTCATTTAAATTCATATGCTCATTAAAGTGGGAGAAAAATGTAATGTCGTAAAATTGTACCCCTTGCAATTTCGCATAGTTTTTTATATCTGCTTTAACATCCACTCCATTAGTAATTATATGTAGGATCATTTTATCCCTTGCATTAGCCTTCTACCATCACATGATTCTTAGGACCCCTTTCAACAACTACCTTTTTTGCGGTAGCTTTTCATCAAACTTTGTGTGTTCTGCATTCCCACTATTTTCATGTGTGATTTCTTTGGACACCAGTGCATCACACACACATCTATGTGTTGTATGAATTTTCATGCATCACACTAGCATCTTGTGACATTTCAACAATTAAAATATCCATTTTTTAGCCTTTCTCCACTTGTCACTTACCTTTTCTTAGTGGTAATGGATTAGGAATCCTTATAATAGCTTGAGAAGTTTCTTTTCCCTCTTATTCTCTCTTTTGAAATCTATCTTTCCAATCCTTTGGGTCTTTTGGGTCTTTCTCTCTTGGAGATGTACTCTCTTTTCTCTTTTTCTCTCACTCTCTCAAGCTTGCACAATTCTCTTTCTTGTTACAACATACTCACATTCTTACAATGCTTTCTACTACTCTCTTGCCTCTTGCAACTTTCTCTTTGTCTTGGGCTTCCTCAAGCCTTGTAGGTGATATCTCTCTTTTCTTATTTCTTTGAGCATCTTGGGATGTCTCACATCCCTTGTTTACACATTTTACTATCTCATCTATCTATCTATTTCAATTTCTATTATTTTCTTTGTCTATTTATCTGGTTGTCTATGGAATTGGGAACACCAAAATGAGTGTTTGACTAAGGAAAACCCCTAAACAACTCCAACAATTTTCCCTAGTCTTATGTGTGTAGGTGTTTGAGTTTTCTCTTTATTGGAGGTTGAACATCACTTGGTTTTTGTCACCACTTTCTTTATCTCCCTTCATTTTATCATTTACATTTAATTTAGTTTTCTTTATCTTGGTTATGTTACTTTTTATTATTTTCTCACATTCCAAGAGTTCTTAGTAGTCAGGATAGAAGTAATCACTTTAAGTTGTTTTCTACAACATTCTTAGTTTTTAGTCTGTGCGAGATGCTAGCATGCCTTTGGGATTCCAGCACATCGTGTTCACATCCATATGCCACACTACCATCCTTGACTAAAGATTTTCTAGTTTGTCCAAAAAACCTTTATGATCTACTCTTTTGAATTTTGGAACTCTCACTATTTTACATGTCATTTAAGTATTATTCCTATCAAACAATCTTAGGTAGTTTAGGGAATTTTGTTCCCTAGGACTCTCTTGTTAATCAAGAGACTCATGAGCACTGAATCCCCCTTCTCTATAGTTTGAATAAAGATCAACTACACATGTATGAGATTTTGATATTGAGCAACCAACACAAGGTGAACACATATCATTTTAAAAATTTGTATACCAAACATAATTGGCTACTAGAGTAGTTCGATACACTACCAATAAGAGGTCAACATGAATCTATGGCCCACTAGAGTAGAAGAATAGCTAAAAAGTCTTTCCTTCACACAAATAGAAATCAAACTCTCCATCTAGCATGCAAGGGCCACATACGACAACTTAATTAACTACTAATGAAAAGGTATATACCACCTTAATAAAACTATTGAACCTCATCACCAAGGGTGTCATATAGAGATAAAATCATTTTTGAATATATTTACCTAAGCTATTGTTTAAAGCTCATGTAGTTATGGACAAAAGAAGAGGACCCACAAGTTGATGTCACAATGTGGACACACACAATGGTAAGAGTGTTCCACATTTATCTCTAGTTGAAAATCTCATCTATCTATCTATTTCAATTTCTATTATTTTCTTTGTCTATTTATCTGGTTGTCTATGGAATTGGGAACACCAAAGTGGGGCTTTGACTAAGGAAAACCCCTAAACAACTCCAACAATTTTCCCTAGTCTTATGTGTGTAGGTGTTTGAGTTTTCTCTTTATTGGAGGTTGAACATCACTTGGTTTTTGTGACCACTTTCTTTATCTCCCTTAATTTTATCATTTACATTTCATTTAGTTTTCTTTATCTTGGTTATGTTACTTTTTATTATTTTCTCACATTCCAAGAGTTCTTAGTAGTCAGGATAGAAGTAGTCACTTCAAGTTTTTTCTACAACATTCTCAGTTTTTAGTTTGTACGAGATGCTAGCATGCCTTTGGGATTCGAGCACGTCGTGTTCACATCCATATGCCATACTACCATCCTTGACTAAAGATTTGTTAGTTTATCCAAAAAACCTCTATGATCTACTCTTTTGAATTTTGAAACTCTCATTATATTACATGTCATTTAAGTATTATTCCTGTCAAACAATCTTAGGTAGTTTAGGGAAGTTTGTTCCCTAGGACTCTCTTGGTAATCAAGAGACTCGTGAGCACTGAATCCCCCTTCTCTACAGTTTGAATAAAGATCAACTACACATGTATGAGATTTTGATATCAAGTGACCAACACAAGGTGAACACATATAATTTTAAAATTTTATATACCAAACATAATTGGCTACTAGAGTAGTTTGATACACTACCAATAAGAGGTCAACATGAATCTATGGCCCACTAGAGTAGAAGAATAGCTAAAAATTCTTTCTTATACACAAATAGAAATCAAACTCTCCATCTAGCATGCAAGGGCCACATACCACAACTTAATTAACTACCATTAATCAAAACAAAATTATAACATTGCTTACTCTTTATATGTATGAAGGAGTTTCTTCATAATAAACACAAAATTTAATATGCAAATTTCACCATTACAATAATTACTCTTTATTATTAAATATAAATATTCTATATTTTTTAATATCTTATTTTAAATTTATTTAATAAAAATTACAGCTATTTGTTAATTTAAACAAATATATATACTGTAAATTTTTTCCTAAATATTTAGATTGAAAACCGAAAACAAACACTACAAAAATATAGATTTTGCAAAAATAAAATGCCATAACTTATAAGAGCTTTCATAGGTTCTTAGAAGTGTCAATGAAGGGCGGATATCTCTTTGCATACATGTGCTATTAAGAGGTGGCACGAATTGGATATCTTCTGCCAATATTAGGCGGTAAACTTCTATCACTTATTCCCCTACAAGTGCCAATAAGCGATAGAAAGCCTCGATGACGCTATGCGTTTCGCCCCTCACAACCAATCCTTTCTCTATTTCACTATTCTCATTTGAGTACGCCAACAACCCCCGCCACGTCAATTCCATTTCATCTGTTTCACTTAAGAAATTTGTTATAAACAAATTCTGCGCAGTGAGGCATCTAGAATGTTTAGTGAAGACACCCATCCATATCCATTTACCCTCACTCACCTCCGTTGGAAAAAATGTAGGGAAACAATCTGCAAGAGAAGAAATCTCCGAGTAATCCTCCAAAATAATATGCAGTGGCATGCGCCTAGTGACACAATTTATAAGCAAGCATAGCATCATGGCATTGGCATTGGAAGGATACTTCTGCGACAACCTTACCAGTGGAGGACCGGTATACACGTGGCAGATTTTCTTGTTAGCAAAGGAGCGGAGGTAAAAGGGACTCGGAAAGGTTGAAGAATTCAAAAGTGATCCCGCACCAGGTACTGCCTTTGTACATATTATTATTTCTTCTGGCCATCTCTGCCCAAAAAAGAAAGCAAACAATGGTGATGAGGTTAAAAAATTAAAATTAAATATCTGGAAACAGTTATTACCTGAATCGTTCCAATGCAAGGCTCAACAGCTAATCTCTTTATTGCTACGAGTTCCAGCCTGCTCAATCTTTCCAGGTGCTCCAAACTTTCCATGTGCAGCAGCTCCCAAGATGTACAATTTAGCTCCCCTAAAGATGTGCAGTGTTGTAAATCTTGTATCCTATCAACTTTGTTGCCACCGATCAGTTCAAATACTTCCAGAGAAGCTAATTTACGGAAACTTGGAAGCGCTTTCAACTGTGGACAATTTTCTAACCTTAGCTGTCTAAGGTTTACTAGGCCACCAATACCACTGATAGTTCTTAGTGATTTACACCTCCGCACATCCAGATCCTCCAGTGTTGTTGGCAGACCGTCTACCTCCGTTAAATAATTATTACACCAGAGGGAGAGACTTTTAAGGCCGGGGCAGCAGTCTTGAGAAATTGAAATCTTTGACACAAATGTGTACCCTACATGTAGTTCCTTTAGGTTGCACAACGATGAAGTAAATGGACCCTTTCCCAAATCCAACTCTCTGATCAGGCAACCAATTATTTTCAGGTCTTGAAGATTGAACAGTTGCTTCAATGATTTTGGTAAAGATTCCACTGCTAAATTCGCTAAACACAATCGCTCTAAAAGATTGAGGCTCCACAGAGAGTCCGGTAAAGACTTCATCCGAAAATCCGTTTCATCTGGAAATATCTCCAACACTTTCAACTTGCTGAGTTGACCGATGTCAATTGGTAGTTTAGATATCCAGCTACCTTCTAAATAGAGCTCACTCAAGGAAGCTTGATTTGTGATCTGACGAGGCAACTCTTGCAGTTGCTCGCACCATTCAAGATTCAAATACTCGAGCTTTGTCATGTTTTCTAGGATGTCTGAGTTTAAGGTGAGCATCTTACAACCCTTTAAATTGAGATATTGCAGAAGCTCCAGCTGCTTAAAAGAATCGGGCAACATTTTCAACTGAGAGGACCAACCCAAATCTAAATGCCGCAGGTTTGTCAAATGACCAAAAGAGTTAGGCAGTGATGATAGCATATCACAATTATTAGCTCCAGGTGCTCCAGTGATTGAAGACGGCAAATTTGATTTGGCAGATTCTCCACTTTGCAACCAGACAGGGAAATCTCTTTTAAATTCTTGAGATTCCCTGTGGACTTTGGAATTTTCGCCAAATTAGGGCAACCAGCAATCATCAACACTCTTAACTGCAACGGAGCCTGCAGCCAACTTTTTATTTAGTTATAGAGGAAGATATAAACAGTTATATTTAATTAGAATTAAATATTGCAAGGAGCTGTAGAGAACAGATACCCACTTCCGCTCCATCCTTCCACAAGCGTACAATGTTCTGGCAGTTGTAAACTTGTAAAACTCTTAAATTTTTTAATGGTAGCCATGATGGAAGATATATGTTTGCAATTCTACAACACCGAAGCCAAGCCAACTCTCTTGAAAATTTGACAATATGTAAATTCTTTCCATAGTTTTCTCCTAACACACAAACTTTTAGTCCATGAAGCCCTGAAGAAAATTTTGAAGTCACGCCACTCATTTCTCCAATCAGCCTCATTCCTCTAACCTGGATAGAGAATAGCAAAAGCAACACAGTTGAAATGAAAGGAGATAAGCATACAAATGGATAAAGAGACAAACAAAATGATTTTCAACGGCATGATTTATGATGGCACTCAATAAAAAAGCATTAACCAGACCTCTGTTTGTTTCTGAATGCCCGTAAGCTGATCTGGAGACCATACACGGCAGGGCAGCTGAGTTTTTGCAATTTCCCTTGCTAAATCTCTTAGTTGGTCATGCATTCTTATGCTATTGTTGTGTCCTAAGTCAACTAGACATTTATTTAGCAGCCTCTCCAGGCCGTACAGACCACTCCACCCCGATCCGTCCCATACTGCAATGGCAATTGTCTTGTATTCGCCAATAAAGAAACAAGCTACATCTAAGAACATTTGTTTCTCTTCTTCATCTAAAGCATCATAGCTCACTCTCAACCTATTTTTGATATCAGTGGGCAATATTCTAGAGATCTTTTTGAATACATCATCCCATAAATCTTTGTTAGAGCAAGCATAAAGCTGACTTCCAAGTACCTTTAAAGACAAAGGTAATCCATTGCAAACATTTACAAACATTTCAACAAGCTCCTCAAATCCCAGCAGTGGAAAGGATTGTAAAAATGCATGCCAACAAAAAAGTTGCTTAGCATAGAATGGGTTCATTGTTTTCATTTTATAAATAGAGGAGATGCCCCAACAAGTAAGCACTTCCCTTTCTTGTGTTGTGACAATGATCAAACTCCCCCTTCCAAAAATATCCTTTGAAGGCAGTAAAGCATCTAATTGATCCACATGATTTATATCATCCAAAATGATGAGTACACGAACATTTCTCAGATAGTTAGTGAGAATGCTTTTACCTTGATCAATACTGTCAATTTTTATATCTGTGAAACCAAGGTCTTGAAGTAGTTTCATCTGTTTCTCATGCAACTTTCTTTCAATTGCAGCATCTCTGATATCAAAAAGAAAACTAGATTTTATTACAGATGAACATTTCTGATTATATAACTCTTTTGCAAGAGTTGTTTTTCCAGATCCACTCATTCCCCAGATTCCAACAATGTGGACATTAGAATGAGCATTTGCAGATTCACTGAGAATCAGTTCAAATTCTGCTACAACTTCTTCAAGACCCACAGCATGTTTCGCTACCTCTAGTGGCACTATTTTCATTAATTTAGATGCACGATTCACAATATTCTTCAACACCGTATGCTCCTCACTGGACATATGTGAAATATATTTTAAAAAGATAGAAACGGCCTTACTAAACACTGATAGTTATATCGAAGTAAATTTTTTACAGAAATGAAAAAATATTGCATGAAAAGAAATGTATGATATCAATAATTTCGACCACATTAAATGAAATCTTATATTAAGAGAAAACTGCAGGAGACAGATTATCTGTCGCTTACCCATTGTTATCAATGATTTCGCCGACACAAAATGAGACATTGTGGAGTGCTTCCTTCCACTCCTGGAGCTTTTCTGAACTGTATCTACGCTTTTTTGCATGCTCCGAGAAAGCATTCACATATATTCCTTTTCCTTGAGCCACCCATCGTAGATCGGTAGGTTGAACATGGTAGAAGACAGGAATAATAGGTGTTCCACATTTGAGCATAAAAGATAGCTCAGCAAGACACCATGGCGATTGTGCATAGCCGGGAGAGAAAATTGCTACATGAAGGGAAGCACTGCGCATTGCTTCTTTCAGTGCTGCGGGCAAGAAATCCCCCAACTGAAGCTCCTCGGAATCAAGAAAAACCCTGAGACCCATGGCATGGAGGGCGTTGTAGATAGCTCTGGCCAGCGTGTCTTTGACATCTGGTCCACGATGATTAATAAATATATCGAATGGCAGCTCTTGTAATGGTGCTGAGAATGTAGCGGAAGTAGATGCAGATGGTGGCGCAACTTCTTCAAAAGCATTTGAAACCTCAATCTGTGACTGACTATCATTGGTAGAAGTAGATGCCATGGAATCCAATTGAACTGAACGCGGAAAGAAAACATATGAAATGGTAGGGGAGAGGGACTAATATACAGATAAAAGTGAGGGGTGTGCTCTGTAGCGCGCCGAAGAAAGGCAGAAGTGACCCACTTTCTGGTTTATTCGTGAGAAAAGCAGAAACGCAGAATAATGTGAGTGGATATGGTCTGTGCGTAGAAGAAACGCAGACCCATTTTGTACAAAAAGATGAATGGCTTGAGGTGTTTTACAGATGCACAGTCACAATCGTGTTGTACAACATGCAAATGACAATAATTAAAGTCGCGTGGGAGTCCACTTGATAAGATGTTCACTTTACCGTAGGCGTCTTTTGAAAAAGCACATCTCTTAATCTACGAATAGACCATAAAGATGCCGCAATAAAGCAGTTCTAAGCTGGATGAAATTGATAAAACGAAAAAAAAAAAAATGCATATATTCATTTTCCTTGACCCACCCAGGGTAGGTTGAACATGGTAGAAAACATTATTATAGTAGTGTCACTCTTGGACTATTCATAATATTATTTAAAAATACATTATTATAGTAGTGTTACTCTGGGATTATTCATAATATTATTTAAAAATAAATATTTTTGAAAAGGTAAAATTTACATTTTATGTCATTAGTGTTTGTGGTACAAAATTTATAGCAATTGAAGAATTCAAACTTAAAATCAAGTAGTGAATGAGATGATTTTTATTTTATTTTTTGTCTAAAGTTAAAATATTACTTTTTAATATTAATATTTTGATAAATAGCAATATGTATTTCTCTTTTATTTTATTGAGTTATATTTAATCAAAAGATAATTTTATTTCAGATTTTGGTTCTTTTTTGTCTTTAATTTTCATTTATTATTTTAAAGAATCAACAAAAAATATTTTATTTTTGTGACAATTAAAATTACAAACACATAATTGATTGTAATGTTGAAATTTTTTCTTTCTATATATATATTCATTGTTCATAATTATTTTAAGCGTGTCCTTAGAACATAGGCATGCTTATGTATATATGGAAATAAATAGAGAGTTTTGGAGAAGATTGAACCTAAAGATTTGAGGTTAAATTATATTTGCAATTTTAAATAATTATTTATTTGATTGAAAAAGAAAGGGATGAGTTGAATATTGACAAAAGCTTCACACCATTTGATTGCATAATGGATTTTAATCTCATGTACACCATTTTGATCACTTTCTTTACATATGCATAGCTTATCTTCTTTTTAAATAATTACTACAACATAGAGCTTCCTAACACACTCCAATGCATTCATCTACTATGTTCTTGTAAACTCATTGAACAACAAAGGTTTGAGAGGGTTCAAAGTTCCTATCTGAGGGTGACCAAGGTTTCCAATAAACTTCATTAATTGCAACCACAATTTCTATCTTCAATCTTTTAATCTAGTCTTCAAGAATTCACCATTAAAGGCCAAACAATATAAAGAGATGAATTTTGAGTATAAAGGCTACTCCCTTGCCTCAAAAATCACTCCCACACCCCCAAATATTGGTGACATTAATATTAGATATGTAGATGTTTATAATTTCATTCAAAGAGTAAAAAAGGAGATAGAACATGTTGGGAAACTTGTACAGCTCATAGTGTTATTGTAAAAGTTGTTGCCTTCCTAGTTGATACTTTTAACCCCCAATAATTTCCTTACTATAAATAATCAATATAAAATCAACATAGAGAATAATATCATTAAATTAGTGACCTATCTCTTCATAATAACACATTGATATAATCTATCTCTAATTATCCTAGCTTCAAAACATATGAATCAAATTTTTGATACCATTTCTTAAGGGATAGGTTCAAACCATTAAAGGGACTCTTCAACCTATAAACCATTTTTTCATTAACATTTATCATGAAGTGACCTATTGGTTTCATGTAGATTTCCTCCTCCACACCCCCATGTAAGAATGTTGACTTAATATCAATTTGTTCAACATTAAGGTCAAAAATAGTAGCAATAGATAAAATACATGTAATAGATGAAATCTTTGCAATAAAATATAAAATATCATTGAAATAAATTCCCTTTACCTAGGAATAGCCTTTAACCGTGCTTAAATTTCTTTTTAGTTCTCAATCTCACCCTTATAATTGTATTTTTTTCTTGAAAACCAACTTGTAACTAGCATGTTTTCTATTCTTAGTAAATTGAACCAATCTTCATTTTTTTCTTCTCAAGAGCAACAATCTCATCTTTCATGGCCTTCTTCCATAGTTCTTTGCATTAAAAATATTGAATCAGTTAACTCAATCACTACAACTAATAAATGTATAGTTCTACAATTTGAATCTCTTTTTCTTAAGAATATGTTCATGCCTCACAACTAAACACTATGATATGTTACAAAATGAAGGATTCTTACCCATGCATCTAACCTCCTTACTCCTTAGTATTTTTTTAGAAGAGATGAAGTAGGAGATCTATTAATCAAATAACAAGTTGTGCTAAAATATTTTTTTATATAATTTATAATCTTGAAACTAGCTTCATTTATCATAATCATAGCTCTCTCCAACAATCTCATTTTTAGCTCTTCAACTACATTTTCTCATGGGGTGTATGGATTTATGTCATATACCTATTTTGAATTTAATTTAATAACATTGTTAAAGGTTATTAAGATCTATGAAATACTAAACACATTTCTAGATAACTAATATTGCATCTTCATTTTTAAGATAAAAATGTTAATGCCTAATTATTACATCTTTGTAGTTTTCTCTTTTCTATACATTAGGAACACCATTAATATAAAGAATTATACCTTAATTAATATACCTCATTGATATCTTTATATAAAGAAGTAGAACAATAAAAAAATAGTGAGTATTAAATTCCCTTTATAAGAGGTTATGGTATGGTACCCATTAGTTAGTGAGTCTTGCATGGACCTTCTCATAAGTTGGGTTTGATGTTCTTCTAACAAATTGTTGTTTGAATCAACCTCTTCATTTGATCTAACTTGAACACCAAGTTCAACATAAATGGAATATTCTTTGTCTTTTGGTTTAAGTTACATCAATATTTCTTCCACATATAGAGGTTAAGAGGTCTTAAGAGAATATCGATCTCTTAAAATATCACATTATACTGATACCCCATGTTTTCTTAGGGTTAAAAATGTCATACCCCTTAAATCAATCATTGTACTTGATGAAGATTTACCGAGCTCTTCTTTGAATTCTAACTTGAATATATTCTCCTTAAGAAAATGCATGTATGCTTCACAATTGAATATCCTCCTAGATATCATGTACAACAAAGGATTTTTTACCCCTCCAAACCTCCTTAGCAATCTAGGTACACTCACATATGCCTCATAATTGAATTCCCTCCTTGATATCCTATAAGGAATTTTTTTGACCCATATAAACCTCAGGATAAGTTATGATCACAAATTCTACCCAAATTTTGACAAAAACCAACTCCAATGAGTGTAATCCTAGCTCTCTCCAATAATATCATGTTAATACTCTCTTCAAATAAACTCTATGAGAGGTTTATGTATTTGTGTCACACCTAACAATGTCATAATCCCAACAAAAAATATAAAAATATACTAAATTAACTTATCCACCATTGTTTTTCCTTAAAACCTTGATATTTTCTTCTATTAAGTTCACTACAAAAGCATTAAAATAGTGAAACTTTGTGAAGAATTTTTGACTTATTCTTGATAGAGAAAAGTTGTGTTTTTCTAGACAAATCACCAATAAAAGATAATTAGTATAAGTTATAATTGAAGATATATTAGTTGGACCATATACATCACTATGAATCAAATACAAAATCCTTATATATCAAGGATAGTTCAAATAAATAAATTTCTTTTCATGTAGATGATTCTCTCAAAATTCATTTTTTTATGGAATAGCAAGCTATCCCCTCTACCATATTCTTAAATTTCAAGGTCCTAAGAAATTTCTCACAAATGTGGCATATGCATTCATGCCAAAACAAAGTCTTCATAATATGGGGCTTGCAATTATAGATCAAGAACCTTAGAAATATTATATTCAATAGTATTACCTATATTAAGGTGAAATAATGCTCTATAGTGAATTCCCTTAGCCAACATAGTGGCTCTATACACCATCTTCCATCCTTCTTTGCTAAATACTACCTAGATATACAAATGATTTATTTTACTTACAAACAACATGTTCCTTGCCAAACGAGGAGTATGTAGAACACTGAAAAAGAGATTTAGTCTTATTTCCAATCATGAGATTGACTATGCCATGACTGATAATATTCAGAGATATATTATTTTCCAAATAAAATTTTCCACCATC
Organism: Sequoia sempervirens; assembly: GCA_007258455.2. Lineage (NCBI taxonomy): Eukaryota > Viridiplantae > Streptophyta > Pinopsida > Cupressales > Cupressaceae > Sequoia > Sequoia sempervirens. The sequence continues at coordinate 954,375,808 of VDFB02281492.1, forward strand.
AATTCTCTCATAATTATAAAAGAAATCAAGTTGATTCAATGATCAATCCATCCTCAGACACGTGTAGCAAGGCCTACAAAAAACACATATTGAATATCTTCATTCAGAACACTCAAATTTGAATTCCTCCTACACGCAATCTTGACCTTCTTCTCTTTGTATTTCTTCTTCGTGTTGTAAATTCACCATAATTCCAACACTTAACCTTAGATTGTCTAAAAAAGACTTAGATCTTCCCTTTGAATCCCTTATCCTTCTATTTGATTAAATGTCTTTATCCATTGAATGACCTATGATAACCCAAACATCCTTCAAATATTCTTATGTTTTCCACCCTATTTCTTCTAATAATAAGGCATTGACCACCTCCCAAGTTTCAACTTGGAGATAGTACTACTAATTGCTATGAACAAGGTTGTTCCATGAATTTACCGAAGAACACAACCTCACCAAACTTCAACTATCAGCAGTAAAAGTAAACACCATGGAACCTGATTGAACTGAAACACAGAGAAAAACAAAATGCAGGCTTGGCATTGGGCATGTGAAGCGGTAGGGTAGAGGGACTAATATACTAATAAAAGTGGGGTGTGTTTTGTGGAGGAAAGAACGCGGAAGAAAAGCAGAAGCGACCAACTTTGTAATGGAAATGCGTGATGTGGGTTCTGCATGAAACGTAGAATAATGTGACTGGATATGATATGTACGTAGAAGAAACGCAAACCCATTTTCTACGTAAAGATGTACAGATTTAAGTGTTTCACAGCAAGAGAGTCACAATCGTGTTGTACACCAATAATTAAAGTCTCCCAAGAGTCCAACAGATAAAGATGTTCACTTTACCGTAGGCATTTTCAGAAAGCATTTATCTTAATTTACGAATAGATTGTAAAGATGCCCCACAATAAAGCAGTTCTAAGCTGTATGCTACTCAGAAGCCAAAAACAAATGGCGTATATTCATATTTCTTTTACCCACTCATGGTAGAAAGCATTATAACACTTGTGCCTAGGGATTATTCATAATATTATTTTAAAATAAATATTTTTGTAGTGGTGAAATTTACTTTTTATGTGACAATAAATTTAGAGCAGTTGTAGAATTCAAAATTAAAGTGAAATAGTCAATCATATATATAAAGTTAAAATATTATTTTGTAATATTAATATTTTGATAAGTAGCAATATTAAGTTTTTTTTTTATTATTATTATTGGGTTATATTCAATAAAAGGATAATTTTATATCATTTCTTGTTTTTATTTTATGTTAAATTTTCATTCTTTATTATAAAGAATCAACAAAATTATTTTATTTTTATGACAACTAAAATATCAAATCTTTTACTCACAATAAGGAAAATCCCTCTTTGTATATTTCTTTATTCCATTGTTTGGAATTATTTTAAACATTTTCTTAGAACATAGGCATGCTCATGTAATATTAAAATTATTCTTAAGATTTGGAGAAGATGAAAATTTGATATTCAATGATATTTGTAGTTTTCAATAATCATTTATTTGATATAGAAAGAAATGGTTGAGTTGAATGTTGAAACTTAGCAACATTTGATTGCATAATATATTTTTATTGTATGTGCAACATGACATACTTGATGTTTGAAAATAAATGAATAAGGTCAACTTCAATATATTCTTCATTGATCCTTTCTTCATTTATGCCTATCAAAAGTTTAATTATATGATTGACTTTATTTCTTTTCTATAGTTTAATGAGTTCTCTTATTTTTCTCATACAATCAAAACCATTATGTTTCTTTTCATCTTAAACACTACATTATAGTGTTATAGGTCTTTTAAGTTATGTCTACTAGCTCATGAAGGATAGCATATACATCATGTGAACAAATGAAACATTTTGTAGTGCTTACATTTGAATGAGTTCTATAATTTAAGAAAGATATGAACAAATTAATATTATTAGATGCCTTCCCCAAAAAAATTTCAAAATACTTCACAAGTCTAAATAAATTTAATTGTTTGCTCTTGCACAATATTTGTTATCACTTACTACAAAAACAAAGTATTTTCTATATTTTTGTGAAATCATTTTTTTTCCCTATTTCACATGGTGATATGCCTTAGGAATCAAAATAACAACTTTGTTTTTATTTATTATAGACAATGCATTAATACTATTGAAGATAATATTTGTAAGATTTATTGAAGATAAGAATTTTGAGATTACTAGGATGAGTAGGAAGAGTGTAAATGTTTATTTCATGAACTGCTCCCATTCTACATCTATATTATCTAATTTTGGTATATGAAATATTCATAAGTTTATCATATTGGTAGGCAAGGTCTCCTACATATCACATAGAGTCAGTTGAGATTTATTCTACATTGTGTGATGATGGATGTGTCATAAAATAGAGTGCATTTTCAAGTGTTCTTTTACTTTTTTTATCTTTCACATCATCCCAAATCTATATTTGATGCATAAATGGTTCTCATTCAGTTTTAGTTGAATAAAATTTCCCTACTTTGCTTCTTAGTTTTATCCTTAAATTTTTAGAGTTGTCAATTTATTGAATAACATTTGCAAGTTACATCTCCTTTCCTTGTGAAAACTTAATTATGAGTTCCATCAACCACATTTATTTAAATTGTACCATCTTTTTTTATAGGAAATCAAGATACATAAGAGAAAATTTTAGTCTTTGAAGACTAATTTTTATTCTTCTCTTCCTTGTGAAATATTATCAAATATATCAAATAATGTGTGGTGCTAGAATCTTTTCACATTCCCAACATATTTGGTTAGGATAGACCATGCAATTATACTAATATTTTGTAACTTATATTTTGTGAAGTATATAGTGCAATGATTTCTTCAACTCTTTGTTAGTCTTGAATTTTAAAAATATTTCTTATCAACATATCTAAAATACTCTCCCATTCTCAAATGCATAAGTTTAAAATCCCCAAACATTAGGAATTATAGTTATTTCTAAGGTTTTATCAAATAATAAGAGGGATTTAGAATGGTTGGCTGTTGTTGTGCTTTGTTCTTGAGACAAATTCCCATAAATTCCTTCAAAAATCACTTTACAAGTCAATATCATTAGTCCTTTCTATTTTACCACCTATTTTTTAAATATATGAAATTATGGTGTTGTCATAAAGGTCATGCAACTAAGTATTTAGAAGTATAAGACATTTTTTCTTAATATTTCAAAGTTTCAAAGTCTAGATGCACTTTTACAAATTATGCTTCCTTTAACATAGTCCTTTTCATCTTTTGAACATACCTATTCTTTCTTTCCACTACCCCATTCTGCTGAGGATTTTTAGCAGAGGATATGTGCCTCTTTATTCTATTTTCTTCACAAAAATCACTAAACTCATTTAATGTAAACTCACCTCCTTTATCAGACCTCAAACATTTGATTTTTGCATTCACTTTGAATTCTCAACCGTTGATTTGAAGATCTTGAATCAACTAAAATCTTCATATTCATCTTTTAAGAATTCAACCCTTGTCGTCCTAGAGAAATCATCAATAAAAAGCATGAAATACCTTTCTCCTTGAAGACCCCTTGTTCTAGTAGGTCTGTATAAATTAGTATGAATCATCTCCAATGGTATATCTAAGAAGAATACTCTTTAGACTTGAAAATTATCCTTGTCTACTTTCCAAATAGACATTCCTTGCACAAAGTACTTACATGCTTGACTATCTTGGGAATATTTATTACCGCATGTGGTGGACTAATCTTGATAAGGTTGTCAAAGTTTATGTGTACCATTATGTTATGCCAAAGCCAACATTCACTTTTTTTCCTAGAAGACAACTTATCTAATTGTCATCCTTTAGACTGTATAAGTCACCATTAGTCCTAGATCCTTCTATCACTAATTCTCTAAATTTTCCTTTTTTGATTTCACATCCTCTTTCATTGAATATGAGATTGTATCCTTTGTTGCACATCTAACTCACATTAATAAGATTGTGTCTAAGACCTTTAACATAAAAAACATCTTCTATCTTGTGCTTTCCATTAATACTTATTGTACCTTTTCCAGAGATTTTTACTAGAGTATCATCTCCAAGCTTGATAAAATTTCTACTATCCCTTGTCATGTAGTTGGAAAAACCATTGACAATCACCCATGAGTTTTCCTCATCTTTTGCATGAAAATCAATCCAAACAACCCTTCAATCTTTAGTTTCATATTCAGTCTTCTTAGCAGCCAAGAATAGGATTTCATCCTCATTATCCAAACCACTAGATTCCTCATCCTTTGAAGAGCAAGAATCTTCCTTGGAGTAGAGACTCTTGTTAAAATTATTTATTCTAGAATCTTTGTTTCTCTTTTTATAATGTTTTAAGGGACATTTAGAAGAAAAATGACCAATCTCTACACACTTAAAACATTTGAAAGGTAGCTTACCTTTGCAATTGTTGATGCCCTCTTCAACTTCCTTACAAAGTTTGATTCTTCTTCATTAGTGTCACTACTATGACTAAACACTTCATACGTCTCATTCTTATTGGCTTTAAAAGTTGCTTCCTCCTTTGAGCTTCTTTTTCAACTCTCATTTCATAGACTACCTCAATTTGACAATAATAATGGTAAAGGAGACCATAGCAATCACATATCAGCATATACAACCTTGTGTAGTGACTTCATTGTTGAAGATAAACTGTTGTTTAAGCTCTTTCCTAGGTCATTGAAAGATATGTCCTTAGAATGGTTTTGTTCATTGCTTAAGAACTTAATTCACCCCTTCAATGAACTTGTTGATGCATTCCTCCAATAATTCCAAGTCAACATTGGACCTAAACTTACATTAACTGAATTACTACGATGCAAACAAGGAAAAAGTGAAAAAGTGACAAAATTTATAGGGCACTACCAATTGGTTTACTCACAAATCAATCTTACTCTTACAAATTTGGATGTTCAATGACTATTAATTAAAATCTTGTAACCTAATTTAAGAGATAAAATCTTATTTATGAAATATCCATCCTTTATACATTTGTGTACGACCCTTTTTTCTTACCATAATTCAGTTAGTTAGTTTGAATAGATTTTTTCATCTACTCCTACTAGGAAATTTGAATTCATTCCCCAAAACAACTATCAACCATTCAAGAAGAAAAATAAGAACTTTATCAACCTACAGACACCTCAAAAAACCAACCACATTGAACCTTAAATTGTTTACATAAGTTCAACCACATACCAATTTAGGCTAAGAGGTAGAAAATTTACCCAATTACCTAAAACCCTCTATTTGATCATGTTGCAAATTTTGAACAAGAACTTAATCTGATTACCTCTAATTAGACTAGTGGACACAACTAAACCTATACATCCAAGTTACAATCAAAATTTCTTTTTTCAATATCATTGCACAACTGGACATGATACAGAATGATGCATGCATCTTAAACATCAAGTTCAACACCTCATTGATTCTAACTACATCTAGTTGGGTGGTGTTAATGATCAAGGGAATAAGTATATTTCCCTTCATAATCAAAACATGTAAATTTTCACCAATCCAAATTCAAACTATTAATCCAACTTTGTGCAAGATTGTGATGATAAGAATGATGACAATGATAACAAAAATGAATTAGATAGAATGATTGCTTTAATAGATGTTCAACCTTGTAAAGGAAAAACTAGTGTATTAACTAACAATGCTTTCACCAATAATGACACATACATACATGCACACGAAGGTCTTCTCTATATCGCTAGACATATCAATGGAAAACCTATACAAGTAATACTCATTGATCATGTGTGTGTAGAGAATGTGAACACTAAGGAGTTCTTGTTTGTGAATGAGCTTTATCACTGATTCTTATGAGGAATCGAAAGAATGGTTGAAAAATCATGATGGCTTTTTTCACCCTAAGATAGATTTGATCACTCTTCCTCTTATATTTGGACTGAAAAAAATAGATGTATCATTCTCCATCATCCTAATGTCAGACCAATTATGTGTGAAGCTAGGATACCCATGGCTATGCTCCATGAATATCATCATGTCGGTTATTCACAAGTGCATAAAATTTATATATGAAAACCAAATATTTACAATACATCATAGTGGGTATAGTCCTTTGTCCTCCCATAGGAACTTTTAATTAGATTTATTTTGACCTCAACCTATAGAACCTATTAAACCTCATGGGACTGTTTTTTCAATGCACACCAAAAGTTTAAGGTGAAGCACATAACAAAGTTATCTCTTACCAATATTCTTAAAAATTACAAAACCATGGTTATTCCTCCTCCACTAATTATTGACGAACCCATGCTTGAAGAAAAGAACCTTCCAAGATCTTCCACCCATATCATATAAAAGACCAAGAGACAATCAAATGATTCATTTTGTACATCCAAAGATAAAAACAAGTGTATGGACCTAAAGAGATAGTGATTTCCCAAACTTTTATGGTTCCTTTAGTTCCTCCCTTAAGGGAAGAAATGAGCCCATTGGTCGAGAAACCTGCTCCTACCTCATCACAAATTAAAAACTATGCAAGAAGAAATTGAAATGCTAAAGAGTGTAGATGTAGGAATCATGCTATCACTCATTAATTGGAAGAAAAGGATGAAAAAGTGTGTGACAATCCAACACCTATGAAAAAAAATCAAGAAGAATTAAAAATTTCAACAAAACAAGACATGGAACCAAAATAAGAAGTGAAACAAGAACATACAAAAAACATTGTCATAAAGCCTCTTATTGTGATTAACTTGGATGTTGAGTCCATGAAATTGCTAAAATTGATGAACAATTTCATAATGAGCTTAATGTGTTTCTTTCAAAGAAAATGTATTTAGAATGGGAAACTATGATGATCTTGTTGTTGAGAGTGACCCACCTCATGTTGAACCTAGAGATGCACCTAGTATGACCCTTTTTGTAGTCCTTTTAGCTAGTTTACCTCCCTCCAAGATATATCATGAGCAACATTGGTATGCAGATGACCTAATTTAGGTTGGCTCTTATGTGTGGTGCTCCTTTATGTTTTGATTAGATTAAAACTAGAAGGGTCCATTACCCATTACAAAACAACAATAGAGGCAAACCAGGGACTCACGAGTAGTGAGAAAACCAAAAAAGTAAACAAAAACTATAGCTTAAATAGTTCGACCAGTAGTAATATAAACAAAAAGAAACCTACAAAGCTAGGACCAACACAAACCACCAAACCAACAAACACCTACTAGTCTCCCAAAAGATTGAGACCAATGATTGCATTCCATTCCTTTAGAAATTGGAGCTTCTTTTTTAAAGACACAAGCCTATAATTATTGGCATGGGTATCCACCATGACGTCACGAGCCAAGGTGTACAACTTCTTTCCCTTCTTCTTCTTTTTGAGACCACACCTTCTAGTAGCCACTTCCATTGGCTCTACCTTAACTCATCCTAAAATACTTGAAGGATGAGAGTCATATTCTTTATAGTTTCTTTGTTGTAGTTGGTGATAGTTCCCTCATGTACTGCATGGTCTTCTCTTGGTTTTGGTGGACAGTGTCAATCTTGACTAGAAGATTCTTCTTTTCTTCCTTAGTACCAACTATGGCCTTAAGATCATCCAACTCTTTTTCCCACCTTTCCCACCTCTCAAAGGATCTAGCTAAGGAATATTCCATGTCCCAATGTGTCATATTCTCCACCTCACTAGGCCACAAGACTTGTTGATCCAAAACCTTACCTTCTAGGACTTGAATTCTTTCTTTAGCTGTGACTCAATGACCCAAGAGCCATTTCATAATATATTTTTGAACATTAATAGTCTCTGAAATTTCATTCAATTTCTTGCTTAAGGGCTTGACCGAGAGGTGAATCGACCTAGGAAAAATTATGGGTTCCTCCAAGTTGATACACACATTAGGAGAATTTTTGGGCTTAGGGTTAGAAACAGGAGGGTAGTTGTGAACCTCTGAGTCAAGGCCCTAAGCCGAGGAATGAATAGGAGAGTTAGCTGAGGTTAGATTCCAAGAATCAACCTCATCATGAGAATTATCAAAGTCTACCATCCTAGAGGAAATGGGTGTGGGCATGAGCTCCAACAGGGGAGGGGGTATTATCATTAACAGGGGATTTTCCCTAGGGCCAAGTGCTAGGATGAATGGTCGGGGGAGTTTCATCAATAGTGACAGAGGGGTTGGGGTCCCCATGGGGGTTGGTCGAGTCAATAATAGTCAAGGTGTTCTTGCGCTAGCTAAAACTTTAAGAAATGCCCCCTCAGTGAAGGTGTAGAATCCTAGCGAATCTTTCATACTTTCGGATAAAAATATTAATTTTAGGGGAAATTTTTTTCGTTTTTCATGAAAAAAATAATTTCCATTGGTGAATCTTTTCTAATCACTAGAAGTTTGTGGAAAATCCTGGAGAAATGAAAAAAATTTAAAACAACTAAAATATTTTCATTCGCGATTAAAATCTATTTTCAAACCAATAAAATATTTCTATTGGCAAATTAAACCTGTTTTCAAACCAAAAAAAATAATTTTGTTGGCGATTTAATTTTTTTTCAAACTAAAAAATAGTTTTGTTGGTGATTAAAATTCTTTTTCAAATGATTAAGAAAAAACATTGGTGAATTAAACATAATCTCAAACTAATAAAAAAAAAAATCATTGGTGAATTACACTTTTAAAACTTTCTTGGTCATATTTTTAGTCTGTGGGTTGGAAGTTTCAAAAACTTTGAAACTTAAGACTTTAGTTCTAAGGTTCCAAGTTTTAGCGACCATGTGACATTATGGACCATGATTGTTTGATGAATTTTTAATGGATGGTTGTAGTTGTATTCTAGAAGTATATCTCTCAAGCACTAGATTTGCGAATTGAATCCTCCATAAAAACACTAGAACCATTAGATGTGGACACATGTTGAGATCAAGGGTCATCATCATGGTAATGAACTCAACAGGTTGTATTTTGGTGATGAGCCATTGAGCGATAGAAGAACTTAAGTGGCAAAAATATGCACGTGTGTAAAGTTTGTTTCAAAAGAGGGACCTCCTAGGAAGAACATAGGACCAAGGCTTAAAAACATATGAATGTTTTACACAAAGGATGTAAAGGAAACTCAATCTAACCATGACCATTTGATCAATTTTTGATGGAAAGTTGTAGTTGCAAGTCTTTCTTGGTCATCTTTGTAGTTGGTGGGTCAAAAGTTTCAAAAAAATTGAAACTTCAGACTTTGGTTCTAAGGTTCCAAGTTTTAGCGACCATGCGACATTATGGACCATGACCATTTGATGAATTTTTGATGGACGACTGTAGTTGCATTCCAGAAGTATATCTCTCAAGCACTAGATTTGTGAATTGAAACCTCTAGAATAACATTAGAACCATTAGATGTGGACACATGGCAAGATCAAGGGTCATCATCATGGTAATGAACCCGACGGGTTGGATTTTGGCAATGAGCGATAGAACTTAAGTGCAGAAATATGCACATGCATAAAGGTTGTTTTAAAAGAGGGATCGGATTTTAGAATAAATTGACCTTTTTTTACTGTGTTGATGTTTTAAAAGAGAGAAAAAAAGGTTTCTGACTCAAATTGAAAATTTATAGGCAGACCTAGCGAATGAGAAAGAAAAGATGAATGCAACAGATAACAAGAGCAATGAATTAGAAAATAGAATAAAAAAATCTACCTCTACATTGAACAAGCAAAGAGGATAAGCAGAATGAGACTACACTGAATGAACTGAAGGAAAGGCTAGATGAGAGCAACAAGAAATATGATGAGGAAAAATACACTTCAAAAAAACTAAGACTAAGCATTGTGAATGGAAATGCACAATGGGAAGAAAAATCGGAGGAGAGAAAAAGAAATGAAAGATCGGAGGCAGAGCTGATGGAAGCAAAAAATGAAATTGAGACTTGTCAAAATAAGTTATCTGCATTTTGTAGAGAGATAATGATCCATATGAAAAAAAATATCTCGGATAAAATAATGCAGAGGATTGATCATTTGTGTGACATGTTTCAATTTATTGATGATATTAGACATCATAAGAAGCTCAACAAATATTTAGTGGACAACAAAAATGTATTGGCATTAGAGAAATCTACAAATGAAATTCAGCAAATAGTCTACAAAGCAAATGACAATTTTTTCAAATCAAAAGGGATTACTACTCGGCTTGCTACATCAATGACGTTGTCATCTATCATTGAAAAGTGTTTGAGAATGCATGAAACAAAGGAAGATTTGCATTTGGTTGTAGACAAGATGAAGAAGGTGGATGAAATGGTAAGGAACTTCACAAAGCTTGGTGTTCCAGAGGGTTTTGACACAATGAGTGATTCATTGGAAAGAATGATTTCAGAAAGAAGATGGAGGATTTAATGAAGATTAATTTGGGCCAGTTTCCTCAGAACCCAGATGTGGTGAACTACTTGGATTCCATCAAACCATTGCTAACATTGAATGAAAACTTTTCTGAAGAATGCAAGATAGGTTCCAATTTGAATCATGAATTGTTAACAAATCTTCAAGTCAAACAACATTAGTTAGAAACAATGACAATTCCACTACCTAAATAGTGGAAGTTGCTAGAAAAGGTGTTGCAGTGATTTGATTTTTGATAATATGAGTTTCCAAGTTCCAAATCAACTCTATACAAAGTTGTCTTTGTTCCAACTCAAACTTCAGTAATGTGTTGATGTTAAATAATGAATTATTTGTATTATTTATATTTTCATTTAAAGAAAAAGTCTGGTAGTGGTTTCAATTACTAGATACAGTTTAAATGATTGTTGATGTTGATTGTTGTATATGCTACTAATACTATTGCTAATATGTTATTAAGCATTGAGTTGAGTGATGAATTGTTGAGTACATGTTCAAGTTTTACTTTTAACACAATTAAAATATGAACTATAAGGTGATTTTAATTTCAGGCATCCATAATCTTAGTGAAATTGCATTACAATTCACACATCAATACTCAATCTCCATGACTACTTATCAAATCCACTAAGTTACATTTATATGAATTCATGCTTTAATCAAGGTACTTTAACTGGTTCATTAAACTAGATCCAGAATTAAAACATACATCAATGCATAATGATAAAGAAGATTAATGAAAGATCATTGATTAGATTTCATTAATAATTCATGTAAAATGTTACAGTTGGATACTAGAGAGATGATAGAATCAAAATAAGGGAGGAAAACAAGCTTACTCGTTGGTCCTCCTAGTTTTATAACCATGTCACGATGGATTATCTATTATTGGAATTGGAATGATAGATTTTTGGTTAGCTTCATTGTTGTGGTTACTATCACTTAAAGTCACAGTTTTGGTGCTTTTCTTAAACTTAGTCTCTAGTCCTCAGATCTACTTGTTATAATTTATAACCTTATTGGTCGCTAGCCATCAGAGTTTTATAATTTATAATCTTGTCGTGAAGTTCTAAATTTTCATAACTTCCTAATTCCCTGAGTTGGTTCACTTTGTTGAGTTGCAAGTCTTTCTTGGTCATCTTTGTAGTTGGTGGGTCGGAGGTTTCAAAAACTTTGAAACTTCAATTTTTTTTCTCTAAGGTTCCAAGTTTTAGTGCCCACGCGACATGATGGACTTATCTTACCTTTCAAAGGCACCATCATCTGACATCTCATTGAATGCTATGTATAGACTAAACTAGAGTTGTATTTTCAAGAATTTCCAAAAGCATGCATGTTTAAAGGCTATCTTTACAAGGAATTGAATTAAATGCCTCATTTAATGCACGTCCTATCAAAAAATTAACAGCATAAGTGTGTGGAAAAGTTTTACTCAGATATTTAGCCTGCATTCTCATTCTTTGGCAAGGTCAGTACTTCTCAAGTGTAAACATTCTTTTTACTCGGACATTTATCTTGCATTCTCGTTCTTTGCCAAGGCCAGTAATTTTGAAGTGAAAACATTCTTTCTTTGTGAATTTTCATTTTGCGCTCATGTAGAGTGAATGTTCAGTCAATGTAAGGGATACGGAGCTCAGACCTTTTAAGTTAGAAGAATTTTGGGCGCGCCTAGAGAGAGATGACAAGTCTAAGTTGGATATAAAACTATTAGAAAGTGGGCTAGCTCACACTGGAGGGTTTCTAGAAGTTGTGTTGAGTCTGGACCTAATAAGTGCATGTGTGAAAAGGTACACTCTATAGACATGGGAAATTAAAGCCGCAGATGGGACTGTGATTACAGAAATTTCTACTGAAGTTGTTTCTCAAGCGTTGGGGATTCTAGAAAGGGAACCTATAGAAGACAATTTTGTTGTAGTGGTAGGTGAATTTTTCGAAGTGAATAAAGATTGGTGTAAGAACTCCATGGCCAAAACCTAGCTGAATTTTGAAAGGAGAGGTAAGTCATAACTGCCAAATAAACTCAAAGAGTGCATTTTAAGGGAGAAATTCCAGATGCTATTTCTTTATTGCACCACGCTATTGGGAATGCACAAGTTGAGTTATTTAAGGATTGGATGTGCCGATTTAACTTGATAGTCTATGATGAGAACATGTTCATTGACTAGGCTAAAGTTATTTGCTTCCATTTGAATGAGCAATTAACTAACTTCCATAAGACTGTTACTTTATGTATGTGTTATTTCTTGACATACATTGTAGGTAGTCAGAGGTCCTTTTGGCTAGGGTTGGAGCCACAAGGAACCCTAGCTTCTAATATTCCTATGTATAAACGCTTTCCTTAATTCACTAAAAAAATTGGAATGAGTGATTTTTGTCATGTTAATGATTCATTTTTAATGGAGGCCATGAGGAAGCTAGATGGAAATCCATAAATGTGTCTTTCCCCTAAATCCATTTCTCTTGTATCAAAATATGGGAGTTTTTATATCCAATTTGATAAGTTTTCCTATCTAAGAATAGGGGGTTTTGAAAAAGCCCCATTGAAATGACCTCGGTATCCTAAAGATGTATTGATATTTTTGGAAGTTTGTTGACAAATGGAAATGGTTAATATTAAGTATATGAACATGGGGCAACCAAGGCATTCCTTCGCATTGGAGACCCCTTCTTTTTTGTGCAAAATAAACTAGATGGTCAGGGGAGCTGAAGGACTTCTCAAGGAATATAACCTCTAGAATCTAGCTATGAGAGCTAATTTTGATAGTAAGGGTTTTGTGAAGAAAAATCTCTATGGATGGAGCTCATATTGGCATCACCCATCTACTAAAGATTTATGGGAAGATTGTGTCAATGAGAATGAAGTTTTGAGAAGATATTATATGAGGCTAACACTAAAACATATACAGGATTTCGGTCTTCATTTTGACATTCATGAAAATGTAGCTGAGGATTCAACAATCATAGATCCTAGATATGAAAAATTATCTGATAAATCCCACCCTAGGTTTGATTGGAACCAAATTGAAATTTCATATATGAGGGTGTGTGTTGCCCCCGTGCTTGAAAGAACCCAGGACTGGTTGGATGGAAAATGGTGACAAGCTATTGGTCCTGTTCAAGAGTCGAAGTCATCACTAAAGAATGAACAGGGGTCTACACAAGCATCTGATGCAAGTGTATCATTAGGGAAACCCTTTGTTAGGTCCTCTAGTAAAAATTCTCAATCAAGGGGTGGGCTATGTGCAAGATCATGATGGGCCAAAAAGTGGCGATATGATGGGTATGTGTAGGGTATGTGGCTAATAACTTTTTTTTTACCCAAAATTGATGAAATGAAAAGGGTTTTTAAAGGATATTTTCAGCTTTCCACCAATATAAATTATGATTTAGTTTGAATTTAATAAATAATTGTTATTCATTTTCTATTTAAATTACGACTAAAGTCTTGATTGATAGGTTAGTTGAAGAACATCTATAGGTTTCAAACAGTATCACATTTTTTGAATCTATAACATGTGTCACATTATATGCTTTGCATACTATAGGATTAAAACAAAATGAATTTCATGAAGTTTTGACCAAGTTAAGGTGGTCAGACATACAAGTTTTTATATTTTTTAAAAGTTGTAAAAAAAAAATCATAATTAATTATTTATTTCGAGAAAAAATTACAAAAAAATATGCATCATATTGGGACATGAGTCCTCTACTTATATCTAAAATCTTCTAAAAACTAATTATCATTTTATTGTGGTTAGGGTGGTCAGACAGACACCTACTTCTTATTTTTTCCTTGAAAATTAAGTACTACTACATTGAAATTTAAAATTTTCACCAAATATATTTTTTAAAAATAAATAAACCTAGTAGTTTAGAAACTACATTCAATTTGCTACATATTCTATTCTTACATATTTTTTAAATAATATAGATAACTTATTCAAATTTTTACGTCAAGTTGTATAACTCTGATTTTTCTAAATTTTTTGCCACTTAAGGACCTATTTTTTCCATGATGATCCTACACATACCCGGTGATGGTGATAGGCCACAAGAAATAATCAAGTTGAAGAGCATCTATGAACAAGACAGTGTGCTTTCTCCTACCCCTAAGAAGAATACCAATCAAGAAAAACTTGTGGCTACAGATTTTGAAGCTATCTTTAAATAGATCATTAAAGATAATATCTTTCCTCCTTTGTCTGAAATTCCCTCTTCTCCAGTTGATAATCCACCTTTCACTCCTACTGCTCCTAAAGAAACTATTACTAGAAATGAAGATTTTAGTTTGGTAGTAGCCTCCCCAAGATGGCTGAAAAAAGTAGTGGAGAAGAAGAGAAAGCATATTCCTACAATGAAAGTTGGATTGGATATAGTTGCAAAGTTACTTCAAAGCTCTTCAAAACCTAAGAAAGCCAAGAGGATGTTAAGGATGAGGACTGATGCTACTTCTAGAAATCAAATGTTAGAAATTACTGACCCTGTCAAGGATTTAAATGAAGATGAAATAACGGAGGCAGACTACAAAGTCACATATGCTGATATGGGGCCTCCAACACTAGAAGGTGATGTGTACCATGCCAATTATTTAGTCAATACCTTGATTAAAAGAGTGGAAGAATAGAGGAAAGAAAATATAAAACTACAATCTCAATTCCTTGCATTGAGTAACTTTTACTCTTCCATGGCCACTCCTCCTACATTTGATGAAGCCTCAAGTTCTCAAGTAGAGGGCATCGATGTGCTCACCATAGAGAGAATTAAAAATAATTTGAGCTATCCTAGAGTTGTTTGTAAGGGGATTGATAAAATATCTCAAGAGGATATCTTCTTTCTGAATAAATCTTTGTAGTTTTACACTCAAGTTGTTGACAAGAGGAAGGAGTTAGTAGGAGAACTTCAAAATGTCAGAAAATATCAAACTAGTCTCTATGTGCTCTCTCAAGAAATGAAAGAATTGAACTCTATGGATCCGAAGATATTAATTGGTGAGAAAATTGTGAATAATCCTAAGGATCTAGACCCTTCCTAGTCTGATTCATTAGAATGGAAATTGAATATGTATGATAATCTAGTGAAGGAAGTTAATAACACACTTGATCAATATTATGAAATTTTGGTGGAAATTAAAGAAGATTGTCATATTCGTGGAGTAGAAATTACTAATGAGGTTGATGAAAGGATTCTAGATATACGAGAGATCTCTCTAAAGTTTAGAGAGATATCCAATAAAGAAATAGTTGATCCTGCTATAGTGACATGGAAGTCCTTCTTGAAACTTAATGGAATGGAGCTCCACCTGAAGACTTATAAATCTAGAGAAGAGAGAAGATCTCAAATGTTGGTTGCTTTTGAAAAGGCTTTGGGAAAATGGAGAACCAGGTTACATATTACTACAATTCTAAGGAGCAAAAACGTCACCGCAATTGTCACCAAGTACCAGGAATACATGAAAAGATTAAAGGCATAAGAGGCATTACTGAAGGAGAAGGAGGTGGAAATAATTGAAAGTGAAGGAGTCAGTGCTGGGAATGGGACCATTTTTTAGCTTTTATTTTTTATGTTATTTTCTTTAATTTAGCTCTCTTGATACTTCAAAGACTTTTTATTTTAATGTCTAAAATGGTTGTCTTCAAGAAACTGCTATCAAGACATAAAAAAACTCTGCTATTTTTATTGTTTTTCTATTATTTCAATATAGAAAGACAATGGTGAAGTCCATGCATGCATAATCTTTGAGTTATGGTGTGTACTATATGGATATATTGTGCTTTTGTTGAGTAGTTTGCCAGTGGATTGTCTATTATTGGAATGATAGATTTTTGGTTGGTTTCATTGCTGTGGAATGTTTATCTGTGAATAAAGATTTTATGGTGATGGATGCGTAAGGATTTCTTAGTATAATTTAGGTGATTTGGTAGTTTAATATTTTATTATTTAAGTTGTTTGGATGCCTTTATAAGTTATTTATGTTGAATTGTTAGCTTCTGTTAGCTTATAAGTTATGGATGTTAAACTACTAACTTCTATTCAAGGAATGGATTAATATTCCTTTCAGTTATTTATCAAAGATTGTGTGATAAGTGTTGTTCATTAAAAATAATGTAGAATCATATATCAAATTGAATAAGATGGAATACAATATAAAATATAAAATATCACAATTTCATGGAATATAATATAAAATATTATCAACTAAAGTTTGGAATATGATTCATGAAGTGCAATATAAAATAAAATATCATGAATTACAATTATTCACAATTTCAATTTTCATTGAATACAATATAAAATATCATCAACTACAATTTGGAACAATGGAAACTGATTCATGAATCATGAAGTGCAGTATAAATACCTAAAAACTGCTAATTCTCTTCCATTTCCCAAATGGAGTCAGGGTCCTCAAACTGACATTCATCATCAGATAGAGTAAAAGAATCATCTTGATTCCGAGTCTGCTCTTCACTTTCTTTGGCTTGTGTCTCAAATTCAACATTTATTGTGTCATTTTTGTCAATGTCATTTGTCTCAGTCCCACTGGCACTTCCCATGGCAGTGCCACTAGTACCAACCTTTGAAATTGGAGTGTTGCACAAACCAGTCCCTCTTCTTTCACATGTGGACCTCCAGATTGAGAGTGCCATATCAAAAGGAAAATTTATGACATTATACGCAATTCCTTTCATCCTCAAGCAATTTTCCAAATTCTTGTCTAGTTTGTTTCTTAACTTTGATTTCAAAAACCCCAATGTACTTAAAACTCTCTCATTCTCCACCAACCCCAATATCATTGTTTGACATAAATCAGCAAGTTTGGAATATTCTGATATCGAACCACACAATATTTCACTTTGGCCTAAGTTTGTCCAAACCTTTTATATTGATCTTGGTTCAAAGGCCTTGTCCTTGCCCATGGATTTATACTGGTCCTTCATAGTTGATGAAAAATCCCTACATTGTTTTCTTAGCTTATCTTCACTTAAAATTCCTTCTATTTGTTGCGCATTGTATGTTACAGTTTTCAAAAATTATTCGATCAAGATTTTTACTTGAGCATGAAAATTTTTTGGGTTATCTCGATTTTCCCAAAATTGAGGATACACAATACTCATGGCTTCAAGTATTTCATGTCAAGGGAATCTTTCACGAATCTCTAAGGAAAGAGATTTTGCAATTTCCTTCAAATTATCACCAATATATTTAACAATGTCTTTAAAATCTTCCTCGTTAATAGGTACTTCTCTGCTAGAGCACCTGGCAGTCTTACATTGGTACATTTGTATATCATATCCACATACACAGATACATAAGTGTCTTCTTGCATTAAAATGTAAATAATTATCAAGATGATTCAAATCAATAATTTTCTGCCACGTGTTATAATTTCTGCCATCTTGTGTTAGATCTAGATATAGGTGATTGAGGGCCAAGCATGTATGTTTACATAGATTGGAATATTCATTAATATACATAGCTCTATCTTGGGCTTTCTTCACAAGATTGTTCATTTCATCTAGCATGGGGAGAAAACTATCTAAAGTCAAGAGTGTCTCTATATCACATAACCTATGTAAGAGGTCAGGAGCTTTATCTACTGTGCTACAATTTTTGTACATCACTCCAATTAAGGATTGATATTCTGAAAAAACTCATTGTCTTGGTCCATGCAAGGAGATCTATATGGTATCGACATCCTTGAGAAGCTTGTTTCCTGGTGTTATTCCCTTAGCAAAATTTTGAAATTCTATGTAACATTTAGGACTTTGGCAAAAGTATGTGTGGATCTCATGGACTAGATTTTTTACTTTTGATACTATAGGAAACTTGCTTACAATTTTGAATGCTAAATTTATTTTGTGGGCCATGCAGTGAATGCCAAGCATGTATGGTGCACAAATAGTTTGTAACTTTGTGCAAACACTAGTTCGTTGACCTTGCATCACTGCAACTCCATCAACTCCTATACACACCAACTTTTTTGCAATTGTCAACTCATCCATACCTGCAATTTCATTCAAAGATTTCTTGACTAGTTCAAATATATTATGCGATGTTGAACTATCCTTCATTTTATGAACACAGAGAAGATGAGCTTATCGAACATGGTGTTGTATTGTATACAAATGCATACAGACCCAAGAAGTATTTTCTACTATAGTAACTTCATCTAAAGATAATGCAATGAAATTTGACTCTTTTACCTTATCCTTTAAATCTTCCTTTTCCATAACAGTAAGATAGTTTTCCCATTCCCATCCATTGTTTACTAACCAATGTGAGTAGGGATAGTGAGGAACATTTAAATAAGATAATAAACCAAAATATTCTGGGTAGTCTATCATAGGACACACTCTAGAAAAAATATGAAAAACAACACTCATCTGAACAGTTTTTGATAGATTTGTTGCTTCCATTGCTTTTCCAAATTGAGCCTCAAGTGTACCTTTACATGCAACAAGCTTCAACATGTTTTGGTGATGCTCTTCATAATCCATGACATACCTAACATGAAGACATTCTTCCTTTGATTTCCATTGTAAGACTGATTGTTCCTTTCCGTCTATGATTTTTTTTTCATAAACTTTACCGATATGCTTTTCTATAGTGTCAATCTTTAGCTGCAACGTCTTGGCTATTCCTAATTTCTAAGTACAAATCTCACATTTGGCCAATGTTTCTTTTAAAATATCATTTACTTCCCCCACTAGTACAATGAATGGGTACTTTGACAACTAACCAAGTTGAAAATTCCTTGTCATTTCCCACTTGCGCCCCCTTTTTGGTTTGTTTTTCCTTTTCTTGCTACCAAGATCATCCTCATCCAAGTCAATTATCTCATTCTAGCTAACTTGGGTATCCCTTGGAGCATCTTCTGTGATGTTGTCATCCTCAATTGATACATTTTGATTTAAATCAATGACAATCTCAACTTGACCTTCCGGTGGCAGTGAGGTATTGTGAATGCTACCAATATTTGGTGGAAGAGTTAATGATGTAGCTCCATCTTTACATGATGGATCAAAAGCTTTGTAAATTCCAAAGTAAGACTATATGATACGTCTAAGTTTTGGGCATTTTGATGGCCTCCTAGTCTCTTCACCACCCTGAGGAGTAGCAGGAATATTTTCACCACCTTGAGGGGTGGTAGGAGTATTTTCAACACCCTGAGAAGTGACAATAGTCTCTTCACCACCTTGAGGAGTGGTAGGAGCCTTACCCTTGCTTCTTGAGTCGCTCGACATATTCATCTCTCACTTTGAATAAAAAACTAAAAAAAATGTCTTATTGTTTAAGAAGGACAAAGAATAATAATATAGATCCCAATCCCTACTCAATATCATCTTTAAGACTGAAACAAGAATGGAAAAGAGATAAATAAAACTTATTATTATAACTAATTACACTGTGAAGAAATGATCACTCACCTTTAAGTCTGCATTTTTTTACTTTCGTTGACTTTCGAATCAAGAAGTAGAACCTCAAAACCAAAAAAAATGTGTAAGAATAAATGACACTTTTGACTGTATTTATATCAATCCATGATTCCATATTTGGCGAATTCTGTGGGATTTTTAAATGGTATATTAAAATTTTGGAAAATCCCACGTGCTTATACAACGATACTTTGTAATTTTCAAGGTGAAATGTGTCCTCAAATGTAATTATTTTTTAATGTTATTGGCGAAATAGGTCCCCATAAGAAACTATTTATAAATTTTGATTGGAAAAATGGGTCTTCACAAGCAACTATTTGTAAATTTTAATTGGCGAAATGGGTCCTAATACAATGTTGTTTTAATAGTATTGGCGAATATGTAGGTGTTTTTTATTAAATGCTTCTGGGATTCCAGGAGAAAATATTAGTTGGTCCATTTGAAATGTGTAGTTTGACAATGGAAAATGTGTTGCTTACATATGCCTAAAGAAAAACTCATTGGTGAATTGACATGCATTGGACCTATAGTTCATAAAATCTAGGCAATTCAGACACCTTGTGGGTGCAAGAAATTTGCCAATTTCAACTTGGCTAATTCCTAGAATTCACCAATTAGCGAAGATTCACCACTAAATTTTTCCCTGTCTTGTGCACAGTAGCAGAGGAAGGAAGCAACACAAAATAAAACTTACATAAGCACAAAATCAGGCCTTGGTGAATGGGAAATTTCTTGCATTTGGCTTGGCCATTCCTAACAGACTACTCAAGCAAAGACATAGGCCAAAAGGGGAAATTCATCTTAATAGTATACTTAAGATGATTGAGCATAGGGAAAAGGTGGGTGTGGAAGCAGCGAAACTTCCCTTCAAGATTGACGTACCTCAAGAATTTCAGCAATGGTGCTCCAAACACCAAGCAGGTCCACACAATTGAAACCATTCTACAACCTATTTAACTTCTCACCTTCTTTCAAGAACAATTTATATCGACACGTGAAATTGACATCATGCATATTTAATTAAATCATATTTTCCCATCAATTAAATAAATCAAGTTTATTTGATTGATCTCCTAAGGTTATCCTTTTAATTAAATAAATCACTTTATTTAATTATCTCCTAAATTTTCTTCATTTAATTAAATCAAATGTATTTAATTAAATAGTGCATCAATTTCCTCCCTTTTGATTTAAATAAATCCAATTATTTAAGTCAAAAGTAAAAAATCACCTAATCACCATCTTAAATTAATCAAACTATGGGGTATGTGTAGGATCATGATGGGCCAAAAAGTGGCAATATGATGGGTATGTGGCTAACATCTATTTTTTTACCCAAAATTGATGAAACGAAAAGGGTTTTTAAAGGAGACTCTCAAATTTCCATCAATATAAATTATGCTTTACTTTGAATTTAATAAGTAATTATTATTCATTTTCTATTCAAATTATGACTAAAGTCCTGATTGATAGGCTGATTGAAAAACATCTATAGCTTTCAAATGATATCACATTTTTTGAATCCAAAACATGTGTCACATTCTTTGCTTCACATACTATAGGATTGAAAAAATAAAAAATGGATTTCATGAAGTTTTGACCAAGTTAAGGTGGTCAAACATATAGTTTTTTTATATTTTTTAAAAAGTCGTAATAAAAAATTCATAATTAATTATTTACTTGGAAAAAATTACAAAAAAATATGTGTTACATTGGGGCATGAGTCCTCTACTTATATCTAAAATCTTATAACAAAATATAATTATCATTTTATTGTGGTTAGGGTGGTCAGACAGACACACACTTCTTATTTTTTCCCTGAAATTTAAGTACCATTGCATTGAAATTTAAAATTTTCACCAAATAGATAAAAAAAAATTTAAACATACATAGTAGTTTAGAAACTACATTCAATTTTCTACAGATTCTATTCTTATATATATTTTAAATAATATAGATAACTTACTCAAATTTTTACGTCAATTTGCCTAACTCTAATTTTTTTTGCCACTTAACGGCCTATTTTTTCCATGATGATCTTGCACATACCCTATGATTAATGCTAATATTAATCCTCTTTTCTCTAGATTTTGCAACTTGTGCACATAAATCAATTTAATTTAATTATAAATTCATCATTTTCCATCAACATGGCATAAAAGGGGAATATTCCCTCAAGTTTGAATTCAAAGTCAAAGATGACTTGTCCCTTCCAACATGACATTAACTCCCCTCTCACATGTCCCCCACTTGGCATTTAAGTCCCTTTTTCTCCCTCAATCCAAATTTGAATTTGAAAAGGCCAACTAATGTCATTTATTGGCACATTGACCAAAACTTGCACATCCTCCATCCACTCACATGGTGACAAGTGGCTCCTTCCTATTGGTTGGTTTTTAGTCCCACATCCTCCATGTTTGGCATTCTTTTATCATTCTATTCTATAAATAGAGAGCTTCTCTATTGAATTACTCCTCCACAATCTTAGTATCTATCTCCACAAATCTTTGTATCTTTCTCCACAATTCATCCAAGTTAGCATTTCATCTTGATCATCATCTCCACAAATCCACAATCTTATGCACAAATACATCATTGTCATTTGAATCCATATCATCTTCAAAGTAGTTTCATCATTAGCTTATCTAAAGGGGTTGGGAAAGGGCTAATTTCCACATCAAAGTAGCACCAATCCCCCTCTAAGATAATGTTTGAGTAGTTTGGGAATAGATTTCATGCTTATCTTGCTTATAATTTCATGTTAGGTTGATGATGTTATTATTTCCTTTACATTTGCTCAATAATTTCATGGGGAGAGTTATTATCTCATTTGTTCAATGTTGATTGATTTAACTCATATCTGTTAATCTTTGTTCAATGTAGATTTTACATCTCACATAATGGCACTAGAGGGAGGGAAAAATTACAGTCTGCCTTTTTATTTTCGTTTGATTGAAATTCTGCAGGGTTATTATATCTCATTGCAGGAATTCGTAAAACTCAGCATCTGCATTGTATGCAGCATATGATTTGATTGAATCAATACATTTATTTGATTCCATTTTTAGTTTCATATTGGGTACAATTTCAAGTAGCCAGTTTGCAAGATATAATTGCATTCATGGTGTTAATGTGTCCAAAAAATTAACACTTTTTTATTTGCTGGCAGTGGGGTTTTTTTATTTAGAAGGGGCAAACCTTCAAGTAATTACTTCTACCAATTTGGAAATGCTTCACTGTGTAGTGCTTATTGCAATACAAATAGTTTCATATTAAGGCAATGGCTGCTAATCATTCATTCCTTTTACTGGTTGTCCTTTACTGGAGAAATGTTGTAGTTGAAGTATTCTACAATTATTTATTATGTCTTTGGAGGCATTCTATCAAAAAGCTCGCCTGCTCTGTATTTTCGTTTTGGCGCCCATATCAAAAGATCTATTATCCACATTCATTACCAATAGCATATGAGATATTTGTGTTGCACCCCCTCCATAATCAAGTTCATTATGAGGATAGCCAAATATTTCTGCCACCATTAATCTCAAACCTGGTTCTTGCGCCCTCAATACCCATTGGTATAGTTTCTCCAGGCCATGCCACTCTCCAGCTTGAAAAGAAAGCTTTTGCTGATTCTAGGCCTGAGTATAAAGCTATGGTAGTGAATATGGCCGCACTGCAGAATGTGTTATACATGGTTTTCTCAACCTCATCCAATCCGTTGTTCTCAAACTTTCTTTTTTTTCCATAGTTTGATCTAATTTCTCAATTAATGACCCTAAATCAAATTTGAATTGCACCCTCTCGGAGGTGATGCTCCTCCTATTGAATCAAGGAAAACAAAGGAATAAATTATCAACGTCTACTATCAATAGCATACGAGAAATTTGTGTTGCTCGAACCATGTGTTTTCTAGTGCTTGCCTGAAGGTTGAACCTATCGCCACCACTGTAGGAGGATGACCATTGCCTGCTCAAGACCTCCATCGTTGTTGCTCACAAAATGCCTCAATGTACTCTTCAAGGTAGTCTCTTCTTTCTCCAAATAGAAGATTAATTTCACCACTCAAGACCTCCTTCACTGCAGACCCTAGTTTTGGTGAGATTTCACACGATGCCAGCAAAATGAATTTGATCAAAGGGATATATTTTGATCTAAATCCAAAGCACTTGATACATGAGGTGGCCAAAAATTTTAAGAGGAGACATCCTACCAAACACCCAACGAAAATTGAGGGACTTTCTCCATCAAGGTAGTAAAGACACACCGTTCACTCACACACTTGCATCTCTATACTAATCATTGTTGTTAGATCATGATGCTTTAGTATTTTCTTAAGATTTGAATTTATTCCTCATGAATTGATGGGATTTCGATTTGAAATTTAGATCAAATTCTCTCTATTCGTTTTCGATATATATATGTTTGTCTTTGAGAATATTTTGTGATATGACAAGTAGGGGGAAGGAGTAAGTTACAATGACAGACTCTTACCATGCCTTTCTAATGCTCTTTACTATTGGAAGCTTTATTAAATCATTGGTGTACTAGCATTAAGATCACTGTTGCAGGTTGCATTTCTTTGAATTACTTCTATCAAATTCATTTATTGTGCCTAACTGCTATGCATGATGTAGTATTAACTTTATTGGAAATAGACAATGATATATATTGTTGCTCAAAATTTGATACATTGAGGGAATGTTAAAATTTTCATCTATCTCATTCACATTGATGTTCTCATTAAATGAATGGTTGTACAAGGTGGTTGTAAGAAGAAACTGACATTGATTGTGAAAGGATCATATATGCAATGATCTATTTCAATTTCCTCTCATTGATTGGGTTGCAAAGTGTTGGTTAAACCACACATGACTGACAAGTGTAGAAGAAGTTAAAGCATTTCATTACACTTTAATGGCTAGTTGATCTCTTTTTATCCCCACTTTCTCTTTGCCCGGGTGACACATGTGAAGGTGTAGAAATGGAGGGGCAATTATTCTGTTGAGAGAGTAGCATACAACATTAAATTGTGGATTTATTGCATCTTCTTGATTTGACGTAACAAATATTGTGCTCTAACCATTGTTTGTTTTTTAGATACTTTGCATGACATGGTTTGCATTGAGAAACAATAGTAGTTTTCTCTCACATGAGAATCAAACAATAACAAGCAAATTGGAGTTATAAAATTGAGCATTGAACTTGAAATCGAAAAAGCATTTTTAAATGCTTAGAGCTTCCATTTCCTGCCTTTGTTTACTGTTTTAGACCAACTAGATCAATTTTTGTTTAAAATTAATCATTGATTGATTTTTTTCAACGTTGAGCTAAAATTGAATTCTAGAAACTAACTAGTCTTTACTTTTGGGCTAAAAATTGAACAAGCAAAATCACACTTCATTTTGGTGCCTAAAACGAACTCATCATTATTTTAAGGCTAAAATGAACAAGCGCTTGATTTGTGTGATCTTTTCTTTGGTGCATTTTGAGTGCGTATCCTCTCCCCTTGCACTTCATACGAACTAGGGTGCAAGAGAAACACTCAAAATGAATTTTCTTTCTTTGAGTCACCTTTAAGAGAGGGCTTACTATGAGAAAAACCTCGCAACAAGAAACTCATAGGAAAGTTCTTGCAAGCACGTTTACCGACATGCTATATCATGTTGAAAATCAAGGTGAAGAAAGCTTGCAATATGAACTTAAATGAGTGAATGAAAATCTGAAATATGTAGATTAACCTTATCCTTAGTGTGAAGAAGGAATGAGAGAGAGAGATAGAAAAATCATAACACATGCAACAACAGATTTACATGGAGAAACCCTGAAGTGAAAAAACTCCACCACTGAAAGAGAGGAAATTATATTACTAATATTCTCAAATATTACATGCAGAAATAGACTTCTCTTATCATTCCTTGTAAATCCAACAACACCCTATTACCTTGCAAAACTGAATTGAATAACTCTAGTTCAAGGCCCCAATTTATAGAGATTTGTGAGGATGAAAACCACCATGGTTTCACCAAACAATAGGCAGCAATACCACCTAGAAAAACCCATGCCTCCCTCCTTGAAATGGTTAAAAATACCAAAAATAGCCTCTTACAAATGCTCTTACAACTGTCATAAGGCATCTTTCATGCATGGGCACCTGGGGTCTAAAAATAGCATATTCTATCATAGGGAATCTGTCATACTATCATAGCATCTTATGAAAACTATCATGCATGTCGTAGATGCTCTTACAACACCCTATTTTGACCCAAAAACCTTATTTTAGAAGATTCCAAGGTGGGATGCCTAGCTATCTTGTCCTTTTCCAAAAATGACAAATGGTAATGGTAACACTGCATCTACATTGTCTTTTTCACCATTGTTGGTCAAACAGTTTCACCTGTTGTAGGTAAATGTACAAACCACTTTAGGAGAATAATAAATTAAAGGATTTACAAGGTTGATGACACCTAAATCCTAATATTCTCCCACTTGACATCATACATTGTAAATTACACCCATAGAGATACAATTACATAGAATTAAGTATAGTGATCAAGGCCCATGGCCTTTCTGCACCAAGAGAACTTTTCCATGGTGATTGGTTTCGTAAGAGAATCTGTAACATTATCCAAAGTGTCAATTTTTTCAATCAAGACCTTTCCATTCTCAATCATTTCTCGCACAAAGTGATAATGAACATCAACATGCTTAGTACGAGCATGATACATAGAATTTTTAGCCAAACATATGGCACTCTAACTATCACATATGATCCTCACTATCTTGCAATCAAAACCAATACCATTATCAAGTCTATGTAACTAAACCGCCTCCTTAGAGGCATGTGTAGTAGCCATATACTCTGCTTCAGTGGTAGACAAAGCAACTGTAGGTTGTCTTTTACTCATCCAACTCACTGCTCCTCCAAACAAAGTAAACACAGCCACTAGTGGACCTTCGATTGTCCAAGTCACCTACCCAATCTGCATCAACAAAACCTTGTATGTCCAATGACTTATCAACATTGTCATTACCATGATAAACCAAATAGTAATCAAAAGTTCCTTGCAAATATCTAAATACACTTTTAACAAAAGTCCAATGTTCTTTACTAGGGGTAGACATAAACCTACTTAAAACTCCTACTGCTTGGGCTATATCTGTTCTAGTACAAACCATTGCATAAATTAAACTACCAACAACACTAGCATGAGGAACTTTGGACATTTCATCAATATCATCATCTGATTTAGGACACATGTCTAAACTCAACTTAGTACCAACAGGAAATGGAATATTTACTGGTTTATAACCCTACATATTAAACCTTTCCAAAATAGTGTTAACATACTTACTCTAACTTAACCAAAGCTTTCTGTGAACCTGATCCCTAATGATTTCCATCCCAATAATATATTTAGCAGCCCCTAAATCTTTAATATCAAATGTGCCAAAAAGTTGAGTTTTAAGTTCCCTAATCATTGCCTTATTGTTACCAATGAACAACATATCATCCACATATAAGACAATAATCAATATTTGATCATCAATAACTTTAAAATAAACACAGTGATCCTCTTCACTTCTAACAAAACCCATATTTAATGCAAATGCATCAAAATTTTGGTACCACATCCTAGGTGACTGTTTCAAACCATATAGAGACCTTTTTAACTTGCAAACCAAGTGTTCTTTTCCTTTCACAACAAAACCGTTAGGCTGTTGCATATAAATTTCTTCCTCTAGATCCCCATGCAAGAAAGTAGTTTTAACATCTATTTGTTCTATTTCTAAATCATAAGCAGCAACAATGGATAAAAGGAATCTAATAGAGGTTAACTTAGCAGCAAGAGAGAATATTTCACCAAAATCAACTCCCTCTCTCTGGGAGTAGCCCTTGGCCACTAATCTGGCCTTGTACCATTCCAAATTTTCGTCTACACCAAACTTCTTTTTATATATCCACTTAAAACCAATGGCCTTTCTTCCTTTGGGAAAACTAACAAGATCCCAGGTGTCACAGTTTTTCAAAGACATCATCTCATCATGCATGGCTTGCATCCAAGACTAACATTCTTCTGAAGAGAGAGCATCCCTGAAAGATCTAGGTTCATCATCAGTACATAACAAAGCAAATTTACAATGAAAATTAGGTGGGCTATACCCATCAACTAGATTTCGTTGTCCTGTGGATCTTCTCAAAGGTGGAGTAAGAAGTTCCTCCTCATGTTCATCCTCATTGTTTTCAACTTCTTCTGTTACAACAGATTCTTCAGAAATCTCTTCTTCTTCTCCATCTTCTTGTCCATCTCTTTGTTCTTCCACATGTGCATCTTCTTGCTTAGTTTAAAAATTCACTTTCTTTGAATTTTCCTTTGGTTGTACATCTTTAATGTTAGCTCTAAATTCCCTAAAAATAACATCTCTAGAAAATATCATCTTTCGTGTTAGTGGATTCCAAAGTTTATAACCTTTAACATTTTCGCCATAACCTACAAAGATGAATTTTTGAGATTTGGGATCCAATTTAGACCGCTTCTCTTGAGGCACATGAACAAAAGCCTCACAACCAAAGACCCTTAAATGTGAAACTGAAGGCTTTTTACCCAACCACATTTCATAAGAAGTTTTATCAACAAGACCTTTACAAGGAGATCTATTAATTAAATAACAAGCAGTACCAACAGCTTCTACCGAAAAGCATTTATCTAACTTAGCACTACCTAACATGCTCCTAGCTCTTTCTATTAATGTACAGTTCATTCTTTCTAGTACCCCATTTTGTTGGGGTGTGTAAGGTGTAGTATTTTTCCTAACAATTCATGCATGTTTGTAAAACTCATCAAATTCCTTAGAACAATATTCACCCCCATTGTCAAATCTCAATACTTTTATCTTATAATTTGTTTGCTTTTCAAGCAATTCCTCAAATTCCTTAAATTTGGTGAAAACTTTAGATTTTGTATGCATAAAATAAATCCAAGTATATCTTACTTGAGTATTCATCAATGAAGGAAACATAATAATGAGATCTACCCAAAGAATCTGTATCCACTGGACCACACACATCCGAATGAATTAGTTCTAACAATTCATTAGCTTTATTAGTTCCTTTAGGAAATGATGACCTATTTTGTTTACCAAGTTACACACAATCCTCCCATAAATCATTTTTACCAACACAATAATTATAAATGTTGTCTACTAGTTTCTTATCAAGTATGGTCCTAAGACCTTTTTCACCAATGTGACCCAATCTATGGTGCCACAACATACATGCATTTTGAGTGCTAGTTACAAAAGAAGAGTTACAAAAAAGTAGAGGCATGTAGCATAAATAATTTCCCTATTCAAGATCCTTTAGCAACCACCAAACTTCCCCTTACCATCCTGCAACCAGACTTGTCAAATGTCACATGCATCCTAGAATCATTCAACTTGGAAACCGAAATTAAACTTTTTGTAAGTCCTGGAATATGTAAAACATCATCAAGGGTTTTAACCCTCCCATCACTAAAACATAACTTTACCTTTCCTTTACCAATAACCTTTTGTGAGCTATTGTCACCCATGAAGACCTCTCCTCCATCATATTCTTTGTATGTAGAAAACCACTCCTTATGAGGAGTCATATGGAAGGAAGCACCTGAATCAATAAGCCAAGCATCATTACAAACTATGTTAGCTGAAATAATCAAAGCATCAAAATCACCATTATCAGAAGACTTTTCTGTGGAGGAATCTGAATTATTTTTGTTGTTTCTACATTCCTTCTTCACATGTCCCCATTTACCACAAATCCAACACTTCACTCTACTCTTTCCAAGGGTCTTAGATCGTCCTTTAGACTTATCCTTCTTCTTATCCCCTTTAGGCTCTTTCTCCTTGGGCCTACCTCGCACATGCAAGGCATCTTGGGAGCCACTACGCATGGTGTTTCTCCTCATCTCCTCTGAAAGAAGTATGGGAATAATATTATCCATCTTAGGTTCTACACCACCACTTGTTATAGCAATAATTAAATTTTCCCAAGATTCCGACAAAGAGAAAATCAATAAAATGTATTTATCCTCATCTTCTATTTTAACATCAATAGATGCAAGCTGACTTATAATCGAATTAAAAGCATTCAAATGTTCAGCAATAGATTCACCATCCTTCATCTTTAATGAATACAAACATCTTTTGAGATACAACTTGTTACACAAACTCTTAGTTTGGTAGATTTCACCTATCTTCCTCCAAAGTTTGTATGTTGTGTCTTCTGAAGAGACATTCAGGAGGACAGAATCTATGCGACACAACCAAATAGTCCCTTGAGCCTTCTTGTCTAACTTATTCCAATCTTCATCTAACAAGATTGAAGTAGATGGCTTCTTATCAACTGAAACTGGTAACCATTGATCTCTCTCCTCAAGAAGATCCTCCACTTTCAACTTCCACATCTCATAGTCAATTCCATTGAACTTCTCAATATCTAGATGAGAGGTGGAGGCCATGGTATGAAATATTTCACAAATCTACAAAACCTACAACACAAAATCTCCCACTGAAGCAAAAAACCCTCAACACTTTAAAAGGAAAGCGTCCCTTCCTTAACAGAACCGTTAGCTCTAATACCAAATGCTAAAAATCAAGGTGAATAAATCTTGCAATATGAACTTAAATGAGTGAATGCAAATTTGAAATATGTAGATTAACCTTAGCCTTAGTGTGAAGAAAGAATGAGAGAGAGAGATAGAAAAATTATAACACATGCAACAACAGATTTATGTGGAGAAACCCCAAAGGGAAAACCCTCCACCACTGAAAGAGAGGAAAGTATATTACTAATATTCTCAAATATTACATGCAGAAATAGACTTCTCTTATCATTACCTGTAAATCCAGCAACACCCTATTACCCTGCAAAACTAAATTGAATAACTCTAGCTCAAGGCTCCAATTTATAGAGATTTGGTGAGGATGAAAACCACCATGGTTTCACCAAAAAATAGGCACAAATACCACCTAGAAAATCTCATGCCTCCCTCCTTGAAATGGTCAAAAATACAAAAAATATCCTCTTACAGATGCTCTTACAGCTGTCATAAGGCATCTTTCATGCATGGGCACCTGGGGTCTAAAAATAGTATATTTTGTCATAGGGCATCTGTCATACTATCATAGCATCTTATGACAACTGTCATGCATGTGATAGATGCTCTTACAACACCCTATTTTGACCCAACAACCTTATTTTAGAAGATTCCAAGGTGGGACACCTAGCTATCTTGTCCTTTTTCAAAACTGACAAATGGTAACAATAACACTGCATTTACATTGTCTCTTTCACCACTATTGGTCAAACGGTTTCACCTCTTATGGGTAAATGTACAAACCACTTTAGGAGAATAATAAATTAAAGGATTTACAAGGTTGATGACACCTAAATCCTAACATATCAAAGGGTGTGAAATCGTGATAAATTAGCACCAATCTGTGCCAACAACATACTGCACCTAATCCCACACCTTAAGTGGAATGGGAATGGTTGAAGAGCCTTAAGTGGCCAAGCGGGTGAATGTTGGTTTCTGTGTTCACAGTTTGTTGTCATTAAGAGCCTTGTTTGTAATAGCCAACTAGTCCATCCAACGATTTTATCAAAGTGGTGCATTGGAACTTAGATTCCAAGAAGTTACTTGCCATGTACGATCTTGGTTAAAGTATAGAGGTTAAGACTTCATTCTTAACATACCTTTATACTCTCTCCTTGGTTGCATGTAAAATCATCTCTTCTACTATGAAGGGCATGAGGCAATCCCACCAAGAAAAACTTACCAATTGAGGTAGGATGTTATATTGCTTGTGAGTCAGTTGAAAACATAGTGCTTAGATCCAAAACATTGAAACCAACATTCAATGAATCATTCAAATCTCAAACCCTTTAGGAGAAGCAAATATCCTTGAAAAAATTCACATGCCCTTCTTTCCCTTGGGATTATATCCTTAGAGGTTTCTAGGCACTTGAATTTTATCTCAATTTACTACTACTAAAAGTAAACATTAGGTAACTCTTGCTTTGATTTCCTCGATTTCCACATAATACACTTTGTGGGATAAGAAGAAATTAAAACATTAGACATCTAGTTTCAAAACCTAATCAAGAAGTGTTTGTGGTAAAAGAAATTCATTAACCAAGATTAACTCAAATTGAACCCCACACATGTGCTTGGTATCTTTTGGTCATATGGTTTTCATGCAAACATTGGTCTTTTGGTTTGAACTACTCTTAGAGAAAAGTATGTTCTTCAATATTTTGGTCTAGTAAGAAAAGTTCTCTAAGAATCAAAATCAAAACTTTCATCCATGCCCCCAAAACATCAAATTCAAAATCATCTCATCATAAACTCTTAAAAATATTGGAAAAATCCTTCATGTTAAACTTTGGGAAAATCATTTGAAACCAATAATTTATCATCTTGTTTGATTAAATGTGTGTAGATGCATCCTTCTCCACACATTTAAGTCAGACTATCAATCCTTGTGAACAATTCTATCCCTTGATAAGCATCCAACATCTTGTGGTATATGAGTTCACTATCCAAAATCCAAAATCCAAAATCATCTTGTTTGGTTAGGTGAGTTTAGATGAATCCTTCTTCTCACACTTAGTCAAATTAGCATCTTGAGGACAAATTTACTCTAGGACAACATCCAACCTCTTAGATTTTATGAGTTCACAATCCAAATCAAATCAATCTAATCCAAAATCAAAAATCAAAACATCAATTCAATTCCTAAAGTTTAGCATCCTCTTCAAGGTTTCCTAAGAGTTCAAATCATTCACCAATCATCCATCTTTCATATTTCATCACCATCCTTTTTGATCCTTAAAATCTTAGACTTTCTTTTTTGTACCTAGAGTTTAGATTAATCTAAAGAATTAGAGATTCACCTCCCACATTCTTGAAAATTGATCCTTATTTTATGGTCCAAACAAGACCTCAACACAAGAAGAACATGGAATATAAACTTGATTCATACATCATGAGCAGTCTAAACCAACCAAACTATCCAAGCATTACAAAACCATGGGATTATCAAAACTCATATTCATACAATCCATATGCAGGATCATTATCTTCTACAAACCTTGATGGTACAACAAGTGTGAGTATGCCTAGTTAAAATTTTGGAACACCATTCCCGATGGTAGATTTAAATCAAAGTCCAAACTTACAAGTCTATCCACCAAACACTCAATGCATGAGTCTTCCACAAATCAACATTATCCCACCAAATCCCTACTTGCCAAATGTGAATGTACCAAGTACAACCTTACCAAACATTCAAACATTTTGAATCCAAACTTGGTAAACTTTGGGATGGATATATTTACAAATCATACAAATATTATTCAAAGACCAAATAAGATGTTAACGACTTCAAGTCAAGGTAACACCAGGCAAAATCAAAGTTATGGAAATGTGGTTCCTATTGTGCATGTTTTGCACACACATCCCGCCATAGGCAGGGACCCCCGTTTTTTTGCTCCGATAGGCTGCTTTGCTCCTGTCTTGTTTTGCATGCCCCATTTTCCAAGCCCAAATTGGTCATGTACCTTCAAACGATCAAATTCCCCTTACCAAATTCACCTACTTAGAGTATTCAAATCCACGGAGAAATGAAGTACCCCGTCCCTTTTCTGCCCATTGTCTTGTTTCTGCTGACTTGGTCCCTGATCACTCAATTCACTTTTTTCTACATTTTTTACTTTGGGGCCAACTTTTTGATGGATTTGGGATGTGTTTGGGGTGCCTAAGTGAACTTCCAAAGTTTTTTCAATGTTTCGTAAAGTTTCGGTGGTTTCAGAACTTTCCCTCCAGAATTCCCTTCCTCTTTGGCTATTTTGGAAACATCCTTGGACCCCTGTCGGTCCAATTTCCACATTTTTGACTTTGTGGGCAATTTTTTGGTGGATTTGGGATGTGTTTGAGGTGCTTAAATGAACTACCAAAGTTTTTTCAACGTTTCGTTAAGTTTTGGTGGTTTCAAAACTTTCCCTCCGGAACTTCCTTCCTCTTTGGCTATTTTGGAAACATCTGTGGACCCCTATCACTCCGGTTTCCACATTTTTGACTTTGGGGGCAACTTTTTGGTGGATTTGGGATGTGTTTGAGGTGCTTAAATGAACTGCCAAGGTTTCGTCAATGTTCCATTAAGTTTTGGTGGTTTTAGGACTTTCCCTCTGGAACTCCCTTCCTCTTTAGTTGTTTTGGAAACATTTGTGGACCCCTGTCGCTTCGGTTTCCACATTTTTTACTTTAAGGACAACTTTTTGGTGAATTTGGTATGTTTTTGAAGTGTTTAAATGAACTGTCAAGGTTTCATCAATGTTCTGTTAAGTTTCAGTGGTTTCAGAACTTTCCCTCAAGAACTCCCTTCCTCTTTGGCTATTTTGGAAACATCTATGGACCCCCGTCGCTCCGGTTTCCACATTTTTGACTTTGGGGAAATTTTGGTGGATTTGGGATGTGTTTGAGGTGCTTAAATCAACTGCCAAAGTTTCGTCAACATTCCGTTAAGTTTTGGTGGTTTCAAAACTTTCCCTCCGGAACTCCCTTCCTCTTTGGCTATTTTGGAAACATTCATGGACCTTTGTCGCTCTGGTTTCCACATTTTTTACTTTGGGGTCAACTTTTTGGTGGATTTGGGATGTGGTTGGGGTGCCTAAGTGAACTGCCAAAGTTTCATCAATGTTCCGTAAAGTTTCAGTGGTTTCAGAACTTTTCCTCCAGAATTCCCTTTCTCTTTGGTTGTTTTGGAAATATTCATGAACTCCTGTCGGTCTAGTTTCCACATTTTTTACTTTGGGGCCAAATTTTTGGTGGATTTGGGATGTGTTTGGGGTGCCTAGGTGAACTACCAAAGTTTTGTCAATGTTTCGTAATGTTTTGGTGGTTTCAAAACTTTCCCTCCAGAATTCCCTTCCTCTTTGGTTGTTTTGGAAACATCCATGGACCCCTGTCGGTCTGGTTTCCACAATTTTAACTTTGGGGATAACTTTTTGGTGGATTTGGGATGTGTTTGGGTTGCCTAAGTGAACTGCCAAAGTTTCGTCAATGTTTCATAAAGTTTCGATGGTTTCAGAACTTACCCCCTAGAATTCCCTTCCTCTTTGGTTGTTTTGTAAATATCTACGGACCCCTATCAGTCTGGTTTCCAAATTTTTGACTTTAGAGCCAACTTTTTGGTGGATTTGGGATGTGTTCATGGTGCCTAAGTGAACTACCAAGGTTTCGTCAATGTTTCGTTAAGTTTCGGTGGTTTCAGAGCTTCGTCCCCCTTTGGTTGTTTTTAAACATTCGTGGAGCCTCGATGACCCGGCCTCTGGAGCCCAGCCCCTCTGTGGCCATTTCCAGGACTCCATCCCTCTGTGGTCATTTTGAACATCCATGGAGCCCTGGCAACCTGGCCCCTCTATGGCCATTTCTGGGACTTCATCCCTCTATGGT
The DNA here is from genome assembly GCA_007258455.2 of Sequoia sempervirens. Classification (NCBI taxonomy): domain Eukaryota; kingdom Viridiplantae; phylum Streptophyta; class Pinopsida; order Cupressales; family Cupressaceae; genus Sequoia; species Sequoia sempervirens. Next base: position 954,411,115 of record VDFB02281492.1, read on the forward strand.
CGTTTTGAACATCTATGGAGCCCTGGTGACCTGGCCTCCGAAGCTCGGCCCCTCCGTGGCCGTTTCTAGGACTTCATCCCTCCATGGCCATTTTGAACATCCGTGGAGCCCTGGTGATGCGGCCTCCGGAGCCCGGCCCCTCTATGGCTATTTCTGGGACTCGGTCCCTTCGTGGCTATTTTGAACATCCATGGAGCCCCGACAACCCGGCCTCCGGAGCCCGGCCCCTCTGTTGCCATTTCCAGGACTCCGTCCCTCTGTGCTCATTTTGAGCTTCCAGCTTTTGTCAAATGAGTCCAATCTTAAGTTTTTCTGGGCACTCTTCCTTCCCCTTTTCCCATGCGCTATAATTAAAATTTTTTGGTTTTGCTATGTTTTGTGGGGTCCGGGAACTTCCCTTCTGGTTTGTTGTCCTTCATTCGTTATCCACCCCCTTGGACCCACATTAATGTTTATGATCTAAATGAGCTCCAAATATGAATATTATGATCTTTTGATGATGCATGGATGGATCTAACAAGGATTTTGCAAGATTTGACTAATGTTTTCCTTGATTTATGGAAGCACTTACGATACTTCATGTATGCAAGATTTAAAGAGCCTACTATAGGTCTGTCAGAAGACCCATTGAGAAATTTGAACAAAGAAAATTGCATAGCTCCTATCACCATTTGCTTCATGTTCACCTCTCCCCCTAGCACCCACCAAAATGGTCAGCATTAGAAGAAGGCATGTGCCAAGGAAGTCAAAGACAAAAATGCAAGGGGTTGGCCTTGAAGAGAGCATAAGGGAGTTGTCCACCCAAATCAGGGACAACCAATCTATTAATGCTAATTGTTAATGGGCTCGTTTGATCCAAGGAAGAACACCACAAATACATCAAGTAAGGAGGCAACTTTCAGGCAGTTTCTACTACAGTGAAAAGGGAAATCAACTAAATGACAAAACTGCTACAACACCTAGGCACTAGATGACAAAATAGGGAAAAGACAAGGAATGTATTTTTAATTGCTGAATATTGTGGGGTAGGTGAAACCCTAATGTAATTAAATCTGGGTCATTCATTGCAAATTGATCCTAGTCATTCATTTGGGCTTTGGAAGACTATAAATAGAGGCTTGCCCCTCATTTGTAAGGGTTGGAAAGTTGCTGTAAAAAGCATTTGTAGCAATACAAGACAACATTGCATGATTTATGGATGTTCTCTTTGATTTTTCTCATCTTGCATGCATGGTTTTTCCTTCCATGTTAGTTTTAGTAGTAGTTTCTTGAATGGATGTCATGATGGTGTTGTTGTTATAGTATTTGATAAGCTTCCAGCCCATAATTTTAGCACTTGTTGATGACAAGCTGCTGTACAAAGTTAGCCTGGGCTTCTTTCTATCATTGCTGCAACCTAATTTTATTGCATGTTCATGATGTGTATGTGTAATTTGAAAATCTACAGTCCTTAGAATATTGCACTAGTTTTGTGCAACTGTAGGTTTCTCTTGGCTAAGAAAAACCTAGTTTAGGGATTTTGTCTACTATAGCATCCACCATTGTTACCATTCAACCGTAGCTTAGGATTAGAGCAACTTTCTCAACCCTTCTCATTTTGCTATTTCTTTTAATCCTTGGTTAGAGTAGGATCCAAAGCATCACCATGAAGCTAAATCAGATGAACTTGATGAGTTTCAGCTTGTTTTGAGTGGACAACCACTGTTCATTCACTTCCAGCACTTTGAAACTACATTTGCAAACCCAAATTCTCATGCTTTGTAACTCATCCATAAGACCACCTTGTGATTCCAGAAAATCACATAAAATTTTTGAGATATTCCAAGCACTGTCAAGACTTGACATTAGAGACCTTGGGATATTGTTATGCAATTTGATTGTGGAAGATTGTCTTTCAAGAGAGGTAGTGCACCTACGCACTACCTATGTTGAGAAGTGCATAAAAAACACATCAACGGTTCCCAACCACAACAATGTTCAATTTCAACCTATCATACCAAATCTGACCATCATCCCAAATCAAAGCATTGTCTAAAATCAATTTGTCCATAATCCCATGAAAACACCACCAACATACATTCCAAATCTGCTTGAACAAAATCCAAATCAACTATATCAAGGGTGCCAAGATCAAAATCAATACCAAGTTTTGCTAGACCAAATTGCTGCACTTGACAAACTAACTGAAGCCTTGAAGCAAGAGACATTTTTACTCCAAAATCAATGTACTCTACCATTGATTGAACCATGTCATCAAAACAGTAAGTTGTGGCCACAACCATGTCAAGAACAATATCTTCAATGTCAAGAAGTTGGATACCAAGATCAATGACATCAACAACAAACCCAATCACCATGTCTCCAAAATCAATCACCACAAGGTCAAATCTCACAAGGTGACAAAAAAAATACACACCACTTGGGGGACCCATCGAATTGATCATGCAATAGTTGGTGCAAGAAAATATCATTAAACTCCCTATTTATGAGGATTATCAAGAACCCTTAGTTAAGCCACCAGGGTATAATGAGAAGCACTTTTATTTCTTCCACAAAACAAAGGGACATGCAACATTAGATTGTATTCGACTCAAAAAACTCATCCAAGACCTTATTGATCAAAAGATAATCACTATTGGGGAAAATGATCAAGATCTATCCATCAACATACATCAAGAGTCACTTTTCAATCATGATCAAAATCCACAAACAATACCCAACAATGATCCAATTCAAGAAATGCCAACATCACTTGACCCTATGGTTGAAGACATTGACAATCTCTCTGTCACAGTTGTTGAAAACAATGATCAAGACCTATCCATCAATGAGCACCTTGAACATGTTTTTTCCCCATCCAATGATCAACTCACCATACATCAAGAGCCACTTTTTAGTGATTTATTTCAAAGAGTGTTGGAATTATTTTAACCCATTGACATAATCTACAACCCATCGACCAATTATCATAATGAAAATTTTTCTACATCGTCTTATGAGTTAGAGGACATATCTCAAGAATTTATCCCAAAGCATGATCAACATCTTTCACCAAAGTCTAGCAATGGTCCTTTCCAAGACATATCCTTTGACCTCATGTTTTTAGATATTGAAGGAATCTTCAACTCAACAATTGATCCAAATCCACTTAATGATTCAGAGGATATTGAGCCACTTCCCATTCCTAATAAAGATATCCAAGGATCCTTTGAAACTAACCCATGTCAAGAACTTAATCCAAAGCATGTCAAAAGCAATTATGAAATTATTCAAGATCAAGAATTTGTATCTCCAAGATACTATAATGATTTAATGGAATCTCTCCTATCTATACAAGATGTTGCAGATAATGGTCATATCCATACAACACATACTCCTCCATCTACCCAAGAGATGCTTTCTTTGGATGGACATGTAGATAATCTTCATTCAGAACAAGACTCCTTTACTCTTGACATTATTACACAAAAAGAGCAGGTTATTGATTCCTACAATCAACTGAGTTGTCAAAATTAGGATTAGAGATATCCCAAATTCAGACCGAGGACATCATGCATGAAGATATCCAACATTATCCACTCAAAGTAATAGGTCAGACAGAACAAGATATTTTAGAGTCAACAGAGTAGCAAATTCCAATAACCTCATATGTGGTGGTCATTTATTAGAGAATTCATTCTAAACAAGAGCTCTTAGAATAGGTAGAATCAAAGCATGAAGACAATATTTCCACAATACTAGGGGAAACTTCGTCTCAAGCAAACACCAACATAGGGAGCATGAAGAATCCTTATGATGAAACCGATGCTAATACTACAACCAGCCACGTCATAAATCTTCATCCACCCATCACCACATCCATGAATTGGGACCAACATCAAAAGAAAGATTTGAATCAAATCAAGAAGAATAGACAAATCAAATACGCATGGATACCAAAACATACAAAAAAATATTACCCCTATCAAACTCCATTAGTCAAAGAAACTATGGTGGAAAATAAAAAAGGGAAAAGTATCCATCAAGCATGTCCACAAAAGCAAAAGTAGGCTTTTCAAGCAACGTACAAAGTATATTAAGCAGTTGGTCCTAATTCCATGCACACTTTCATAGCCACCCATCATTGCTCATCTTCCCAAGTTTGGAGAGTCAAAGGTTCCAAATTGTCAACCAATCCATCTCTTATCCCTAAACACACTCCATCCATGCCTCCACGCATAATATCCAATTCTCACATTGACCATGTGTTGGAAACAACCCTTCATCATAAGGATTCAGAAGGAACTCTATCACGATGTGCGCACAAAGACAAAGTAAACTCCGGTATCAATGTAGCAGATCAGGAATCTCAAAAGTTGTATTGAAGTGTACATATCTTAGCAAAACAACTTCTTCAGGAAGGATATCGATGTCACATTATGACAGAAGCATCTACATCAACACCAAAAGGTGGTTCAATATGAGCTTAAAATATTTCAGAAAACCAAAATTAAAAAATGTGAAAATTCAAAAAAAAAATCAAAAAATCATGAAAATAGTAAAGAAAAAAATTGTCCTCCAGTGAAAACCAATATGGTGGCACTTTGGGCAGGTACCATGATGAAAACATGGCAAACATGCATCATGCGTAGAATCGAGCATTTGCATGCGCCACTTCAGGAGAAAGCATCTTATCACATCCATAATAAATCTGTCGATCCATGAACTATTAATCCAATCCATTTTCATCTATTTGCATCCATAGTCCAAGTTATCTTGATCTTGATGAAATTTTGGTGTACACTTTACACTTGCTTATGGTAAACACCTTGACATGGGTCATTTTCATTGATCCTATCCTATCCAACATTATCTAGCCTTAAGGCACTATCCAAATGAGCATCCTTTGTTTGAACACCTTATCTTAATACAAGATAATCCTTGGCATCCTTTGCATGCTATCCATATCCATGCATCCATACACCTATCTGAGCATCCACCCATGGCATTCCATACATTGCTAGACACTGGGATAGATATTTACATCTTACTTTGAGAATAAATTTTGATATATATCCTCCAACTTATATGGTTATCCAAACATTGGAAACGTGAAATCAAATTGGTCAAACCAATTTGTGAGCAAGAATCCAACCATCATATTTTTGATGAGCAAAAATCTTATCAAGCTTTATCTTCATCAAACATCAATCCAAACAATCACTATCAATGATCTGTTGTATTTCAACATCAGATCAAATCATCCAAAAATCTTTGTTCATAACCAAGCTCAAAAATCCTAATCGATCAAACTGTCTAATCCATCATCATCCTGAGATCTTTCCCAACTTTTTGCTTAAACACTATCCTTGCATTACAGTATCCTCAATGTTATTATTTAATCCTTGCATTGTTGTGTATCCTCAACACGTTAATAACGAAACTTTGCATTGTTGTGTATCCTCAATAATGTTGGTTAATCAACTTACATTGTTGTGTGTATCCTCAACAATGTTATCAATCAAATCCTTGCATTGTGGTATCCTCAACAATACATTATCATCAACTTCTGCATTGTTGTGTATCTCAAAAAATGTTATCACTAATAATCCATCAATTTGATCAATCAACCTTAGCTTTGTTTTCAATAAAATCCCAAAATGTAGTAATCATATCATCACACATATCCATATCCAAAATGTCAAAATCATGCGAAAAATCCAAAACATTCAAAACATATCAAAAATACCAAACAGATCAAAAAGCTTCTAAAGCTAAAAACATGGAAATACGAACTATGTCGTCTCTGAGCTTAAACATAGGCAAGGCTAATCTTTGATGAGCCCCTGAGACACAAAAACCAAAAACATTCGTAAAATCCTATAAAACCCAAAAACATTTGAAAAGGCTCAAAAATACCAAAAAATAGCCTCAAAACATTTCAAAACATCAAAAACATCCAAATATTTGAAAAAAATCCATCCATCCTCATCTCGATATCACCCACAATAATCAATCGTCCATAATAAATCACCGTCACCTTCATCCTTTGGCAACATAAACAGAAACAACCACAACAATCAACAAAAGCAAGCTTCAATAGTAAAATCAAAATCGAAACAACAAACCTTTAAATGCAAAATCATACTCTTGATCATTTTCAAACATGTCAACCAACTTCATATCAATAGCTTATCAAACAACTTTATCAAATCCATCAACATCCTATGTACGTATGTCCAGGGATATTGTTTCAACAATGGGCATCATTTTGGATATCACTGGATTCTTATCCTATCAAAACACATCCCTTTGGTTGGAGGTATGAAGCATTGACTGTATGTTTACTTGATCTTTTCTTTTGATTTATCCTTTGTGCTCATTCTAAAGACCTTCGATGATGTCTAATCAAAACATTTAGAGAGAAAGGAATGGGGCATCAATCATTATCTTTTGTTTGTTGTGCTTGTTGGATGTTCTTGTAAAATAACGTTGGCAAATACTTGTATTGTTAGGTGTGTATGGAAGGTGTTTTGGGAAGCTTGTTGACTATTGCATTGATAGGTTATACCTTTCTATGTTTTGGTATGAGATGTTTGAAACTTTTGAAGTGCATCCTAGCAAGGTTTTTGTATGTCAGGTGTGAACAAGGATACTCCTATCTATTTGTCGAGTCAAATTCCATCACACTATGTACAAAACCATCTTGGTTCTTTATACCTTGATGCATCATACCTACGCGTGTTATCAAACATAAGCTAAGTAGGCCCTTTTTAAATCCTAATCCTTGATAAGCAAAGCATCATCTATTATCATCATCATCTCTAATAAAGTCTCGTCAGATCATGGACTTGTTGGATCCTCTTGTCATCATCTCATTTCTTCTTTCTTCTCTCTATGCTAACATATCACCAACACATCCATCTTGCATCCATCTTGCATCCACAAAATGGCATTGTCGCCAGTAACATCTCAAACCATTAGTATACATACATCTCATAATCATAGCATATCGCATCATCCATCTCACATGCATTGCATCATCATTTAAGATGTTTAGGATAATATATATTTGTTATTCTCAGCATCTTAGTTCATTTCATTTACATCATCATCATAATATAGATCTTAGTTCATTTCATTTACATCATCATCATAATATAGATCTATTAGTCTAAGCATCTCATAAACCATAACCACATCCATTGCATAATCATATAGGCATCATCACATCATCCATGTCATCCATCTCACATGCATTGCATCATCATTTAAGATGTTTAGGATAATATATATTTGTTATTCTTAGCATCTTAAAACCATCTCATTTGCATCATCATCATAAACCATCTAGATATCTATATCTTGAATGTCTTTATCATGAGATCAACTGAATCTTTTCGCCGACCTGAGGGAGCAATGTACCAAGACACTTTTTCCACTGGGCATCTCGAAAGGATCACTTTTTTTTTGAATTGTGATCGCGAAGAAAGTTTATTCTTTGAACCAACACAACAAGTAAGTACATTGCTTCAAAAGGGCAAAATGTAGACATGTGAAATTGACATCATGCATATTTAATTAAATCATATTCACCCATCAATTAAATAAATCAAGTTTATTTGATTGATCTCCTAAGGTTATCCTTTTAATTAAATAAATCACTTTATTTAATTATCTCTTAAAGTTTCTTCATTTAATTAAATCAAATGTATTTAATTAAATAGTGCATCACTTTCCGCACTTTTGATTTAAATAAATCCAAGTATTTAAGTCAAAATTCAAAATCACCTAATCACCATCTTAAATTAATCAAACTACGATTAATGTTAATCCTAATCCTCTTTTCTCTAGATTTTGCAACTTGTGCACATAAATCAATTTAATTGATTTATAAATTCATCATTTTCCATCAACATGGCATAAAAGGGGAATATTCCCTCAAGTTTGAATTCAAAGTCAAAGATGACTTGTCCCTTCCAACATGGCATTAACTCTTCTACATATCCCCAATTTGGCATTTAAGTACCTTTTTCTCCCTCCAACAAGCCAAATTTGAATTTGAAAAGGCCAACTAATGTCATTTATTGGCACATTGACCAAAAACTTGCACATCCTCCATCCACTCACATGGTGACAAGTGGCTCCTTCCTATTGGTTGGTTTTAGTCCCAATCCTCCATGTTTGGCATTCTTTATCATTCTATTCTATAAATAGAGAGCTTTCATTGAATTACTCCTCCACAATCTAGTATCTATCTCCACAAATATTTGTATCTTTCTCCACAATTCATCCAAGTTAGCATTTCATCTTGATCATCATCTCAACAAATCCACAATCTTATGCACAAATACATCATTGTCATTTGAATCCATATCATCTTCAAAGTAGTTTCATCATTAGCTTATCTAAAGGGGTTGGGAAAGGGCTACTTTCCACATCAAAGTAGCACCAATCCCCCTATGAGATAATGTTTGAGTAGTTGAAGAATAGCTTTCATGCTTATCTTGCTTATAATTTCATGTTAGGTTGATGATGTTATTGTTTCATTTACATTTTCTCAATAATTTTATGGGGAGATTTATTATCTCATTTGTCAAATGTTGATTGATTTAACTCATATCTGTCAATCTTTGTTCAATGTAGATTTTACCTCTCACAGTTTCATATCCTCCTAGTAGTGGCTTTTTGACTTGCATGCAATGAAAATCCCTTGTAAAGAAAGCCCTGTGACCTCCACAATAAGCTCAAGGCTCACCATAAAAGAAACCCCGCCAATAATAACAGTCCCGTCCACCTAGAAATTGGTGAATTTCAAAGAAATTTTGGGGTTAACACCCTGCATTCCCTCCACATACGAGGCCAAATTTCCTCTTTCAAGAATAGCTTAGACCTCCTTATCTTGCTTCCAACCATCATAGTTAGTAGGCTCATCCTAGACCAAATCCCCTCCCATAACAAAACCCACAAGATTCAAAGCAAAGAAACACCAGTAATGGAAACAACAATACAAAAAACAAATTGTCAATAATGAGTAGTGCTCCTTTATGTTTGTTTGATGTGTTCTTTATATGTTTTATTGCATGTGATGTGATTTCTCATGTTGTGTTGCTTGGCATTCCTTTGTGTTTGTGATTTTTATTTGGTTGACCCTTATTGCCCTGTTGGCACAAGGATACAAAGGAAAAAACCTATCATGAAATTCTTCTATTTGTATCTTCATTCTTCTAGATATGTCATAAACTTTGTCTTTTTTTTTTGTCTTTTATTTCCCTTTTTTGGGGATGATGCAAGGCATTTAGTCATTTAGATCTCTTCCATATTGAACCAAAAAAAAAAATTCCTTCTCTCTTCATGTGTGATTCCTCCATTGTGTTCATTGTTCCACAAGTATTTTGGGAATGATGTCAATTCTGAGCTCTATTACATCATTGTAGTAAAGATGTGTACTGATCTCGAATCTATGGATCCCTTATGTGTTCATATTCTGTGTTGATTTTTGCATTGCATTTGGGGGCAACACCTTATCATGATGTAGCTTCATTTGGAAACATATCATTGGCATAGGGCTTTCCAAATAAGCTCTTGTGATCTTTTATCTCATGAAAATTTTCATTTTTCTACCTTAAACTAATTGCTCACAACATGTTTTACAATTTCTTTAAGGTTGGGGCATACATTGGCATTATTTTCTTACTTTGTTCGCATGTGTTAGACTTGGTGATGTGTTGACATTGACATTAGCATTTTTGCTTCACTTTGTTCACACATTGAACTGGGTGATGCATTGGCATATCATTTTGATCATTTTATAGCACCTTATCAGAGTTATCAAGGAGTATTACTCTTGTTACATGGTTGACATGGGTGTACACCTATTGAATAGTGGATTTCACTAGACCTACTATTTTTCTCATTTTACTACCTTGTCTTGGTGGCTCACCTAGTGAATATCGAACTTCACTTGCCCATGTTGCCTTCCTATTTATGATTCACCTAGAAAATATCAAACTTTTCTATTATGTGAGTCATGAATACTTGTGGTGTCATGGTATCTTAGATCTTGGGGGGTTGATCACCCCTCTAGATTCATTTTCATCCCATCTCTTCAACATTTGGACAATCAAACCCTTTTTAACATTGATTTTCTACTTTAGTGTCAATCTGAGTGTAAGTTCATACTCTCACTAAAGTGGATGCTATATGTAGTGTCAAAAATTGTCACCATTGACAATTTAAAACTAGGTTTTGCACCACCTAAATTATTGAGTCTAATTGGGTGCCTAATTTCCTAAATTATGCATTCTATAGCCAATTTGTACCACTTTCCAATAAATTGCAAGCATTGAACAAATGCATTTAATTAATATTTTTCCCTCAACACTTAATGCCCTAGAAAATAGGGTTAGGACCCATTCACCTTAGTGCATATGGGTCTTGGGCTGTTTTGTTGAGGACCAATTTTAGATATGTCGGTGTCAACATTTTAACATTCAAAATTTGAATTGCAAATGTCAACCATTAGGATTTAATTTGTATGAAATTGAATAAATGCCAATAGATACCTAGTTATTGCATCATTTGAAATAGAAAAAAAAGCATTGAGGAGAATTTATGAGTAACTAATATTGTTAAGAGCCTTATTGAGCAAGTCAAGAGCAACATTTTCAAAGATCTACTGCAGCAATTCAAGATACAACATCATGTCAAATCCTATGTGTGTTTATGTGTGTTCATGTTATCAATGTTTTTTGAAGGCTAACACTTTTGTAGGTCTCCAAAGCATTCAAGAAATTCAAGCAAGAAAGATATAAGACTTTCAAGTGATGTGTATGACTTCAATCATTCAAGGAAACCATTGAAGGGTGGTGAGTAGCAACACTTTGTTATTTCATCATTCCTTCCTATCCATTATCATTTTATTATTGGCATTGTCATTATGCAAGTGGAAACTCTAACACAAGATTATGGAAAGCCCTTAAATGGCCCAACATCTCTTCTCTTTGTGAATGTGCAGATCTCGAGATTGGAGAGGATGTAAAGAAACTTGAAGAAAATAATTTCATTGTTGCAATTGAAGCCCTATATCTTTTCAACTCATGGAAACTCGTAGAATCATATGATGGTGTTATGACAATTCTGCAACCTAGAATTAGAAGCTCATATATGTCATTTGAGGACCTCAAAAACAACGTTGAAAAGGTGTACAATGACCCATATGCATTAGGGAGACCTTGTCCCCCTATAGTGATCAAAAACAACTTTTCAAAATAGGTACACAATCCTTTGCACTTCCTAGATTTGCTTGCAAGTTACTATCTCAGTCTAATAATTATTGGATTATTATATTTTACATATTAGACTACATAGTCTAATTAAGTTAATCATAGAAAAATAATTCTAAATCATTCCAAGACTCAATAGGATGGAGATTCAAGTCTAATTGGCTCACCTTCATGGTTGAAAGTCAATCTACTCACCTTGTTGATCTCCATCTTAATGAAACAATAGAAAAAAACACAACCAAAAATCTTGAAGATCATAGGTTTACACATTAGACCTAGGGTTCACGATTTTCTCTATTTTAATATATATAATATATAGATGTATATAAACAACGTTACTGAAGTTTGCATTGTTCTTGCACTTGATAATAAAAGTGCATCATAACTAAGAATTGGAAGATATACTACTTAATATATTGATTATTCAACTTTTCCACATAAGCATGAATCGCCTTGAATTAAGAATTCTTAACTACTACAATAAATGTTCCCAATCTCTCATACTTGGTGGACCATCAAAGGATACCATCTAATTTGAAGATTAAACAATAATAAAGAATCATAATCATTCTTTGAAAACAAAATGATAACTCGTCCTATATCAGCTTAAATCTTTGATTATTAATAACAAACATATCCCAAATAAATATTAGAATATATCTTTTTAATAATCTATTAACAAGCAATTACCCATGTTTACACCCACTCTTTTGATCAATATTTATTTTAATATGATCTAATATGCAATTTAAGCCAACCTTTAAGATAGCATTTTTCCATTGATAAAATAATTTGGTGAAGATTCCATAATTAGTTTGAAAGATAACATCACAAAACATACAAAAGGATAAATTGAATTGATGACTACCTGATAAACATAGTAGCAAAATCCATTTTAACTTTTCCACAACCTAAATTTTACAATTGAATTTGTGTTTATTAAACGTGTCGCTTACTATCTATTAGAATTCAATAGGAAAAATTTGTTGTATAGATGTTGTCATCCCCTTTGTAAGATAAGTCGTGAGGTGTGCTAGTGTCCTCTTCAAGGGTGTTGAAAATCAACATGAATGGCTCCTCTACTGGAAATCCGAGTCATGCTGGTATTGGAGGTGTTGGGCGGACTAGTTCTGGGACTATTGAATTTATCTTTTTTGTTTATAAGGGTTGGTATACTAACAATGTGATGGAGGCTCTTGCCATTTTATATGTTGTGGAGTGTGGTTGTGCTCTCAGGTGGAGATGAATCATTTGTGAATCTGATTCCAGTAGTTGTGACGTTGTTGAAAGGCAGCAGCTTGAGGATGTCAGTTGACATCCGGCTGTTATTATAAAATAGATTCTTAATCTATGTGCTTCCTTGGATTCTGTTTCTTTCTATCATATTCCGCAAGAATGGAATGGGGTTGCGGATTGTTTGGCTAAATGGGCTTCTGATCATATGCATGTTTGGAACATTGTAGAAAGAGGTCAATTAGCCCCGGATTTGTTTCAAAAGTTAGATCAATTAATAGAGATTGATAGGGATGTGTAATGCACTGTTTTGTATTGTTTTTTTTAGATTTGAATTAATTTTTACCCTTTTTTAGTTAAAAAGTATAACGTTTCAGTAGAAACATTAAAAATAAAGCATTGAGAACATATTCAGTATAGAAAGAAATAAATAACTACTGATGAGTGGTTTCCCCTGCCCCTGCATTGGTGAATAAGAACTCTCATTTTTCTTTCTCACGTTTGATTCCTGCCGATCTCCACTCACGTCCTACCCTTGCCAGGCCTTACTCTGAATCAGTCTTTATATTTAATGAATGATTCAGCGTATTCTCCCATTTCTATGGGACTTTCTCTGTTTTTTTTTGTGATCTCTGTTGCCTCCACACTTCACATACTTGGTTATTCAAGTTGATTCCACTTATATCCTTTGTTAAAATCCATGCGTTAGCTTCAGACGCCCTTCCTTCTTGCACGATGTTTTCTCTTTCTTTGCCAAAACGCCTCTACAAGTCATCTCAATTGTTCACACCTTCCCTCTGTGTTTTCTCCTACACATTTCCTTATTCCTTGAATTTGATGGATGCTCATAGCCTAATCAAGACTTTCCTCATGGCGCAAGCAAGAATAATGTTGGCTATGGTTGTGAAATGTGGCTTTTACACCTGCCCATTTGATGGATGTTCATAGCCTAATCAAGACTTTCCTCGTGGCGCAAGCAAGGATAATGCTGGCTATGTGAAATGTGGCTTTTACACCTGCGAATTTTCATTTTCTTGAATGTTCTAGAGCCTTTTAACAAATCCATTTCATGCATATCTGGCCGTAATGGGTGGAATGCCATGCCTTATTTGGCAGGGCCATCCCTTTCCTTGCCCCTCACCATTCCTCCTGTTATTTCCAATTTAAATCACCTAACCAAGTTTTACTGAAGTCGTTTTGGGGGGTATTAATGACTGTAGTATACGCCTATCCACAATCTGTAGTTTTTTTATTAACAGGAGGGTATCCATGCCCTCCTAATGGCACAGACATCTCCCTTACTTTCCTTACAACATGCTCCTTCACTGAAAGTTGTCTCCTCAGTCTTCACTCTGAATAATAAAAAAATATAATTGTTTACTCATATTTTATCATAACTTCATATTTTTTTCTATTTTTAATCAAATGCACAAAATATTTTTAGTCAATTGAAATTCTCTACTCATCTCAATCAATCTCAACCATCCAATCAAGATTATATCTTCATCGTTTATATGCTTAATCAAAATTCTATAAATCATCCCCTGTTATCAAATCATAAATAAATGCTTAATCAAAGTTCTGTAAATCATCCACAGTTATCAAATCATAAATAAATGATCAGTTGGTAGGTACATGTTGCTGATTTGAGGAGCAACCAACATCTCTACATCAAGTGTCTAAGTGTCTAAGAGCATATCCAACACATCCAATGTTTGCATTTGGTAGCACTTTGCTTTAATTTTTTATTATATTTGCATTATTTGTTTGCTCTGTGTAGAGTATTATTAAGTTTGCAATAAGGATCTTCGATTTGTTCTGATTTTTTATTGTCAGTCCAAATCTAGGACATACAAGTACTAAAGATTTAGTTTTTCTCAAAAAAGGATTGTAAAAATTAGGATGAGATCATGCTTCTAGGTAAGATATTTGTCACAATTAATTTGACATTTCGATTCTTTGATGAATAATCTAGTTCCAATTTTGTGTTTACAATCTTTTATCATAATAGATCATCAACCAAAATTCACATTAAAAAACAGACAACCGTCTTATCTTTATCTTTCATGTTAGGTAGATATATATACAAACTTTATCTATCTTTATTTTCTTTTTAACATATATATCTATGTTTGTCTCACAAAACTTGTATATCTAAAATATTAAATATACTTAATCAACTTATGTATTCATTTAACACATTTTTAACTTTAAAAAATCATATAATTATATCATATCCTCTGTGGAGGATAATGATGCAAATTTAACCATAAATTTTAATTTAATATAATTTGAAAACTTACTAAAGTTCAAATTTGAATTAATTAAAATTAAGGTGAAATTAACATCCTGTATGCTGAAAAGATGCTGCCTAATTACACACTTCGTTGAATGAATGGTCAGAAATGAAAACCCGCTTGCTTCTAATTGATTGTAAATAACGGTAACCGAATTATTCCAAACTTCATATTTTATTCAACTTCTATATCTGGATGTATAGCAGAGCTGGAAAACATGAAATACCAAAGCAAAACAACATTTGCCTATTCAGCTTCAAACTTGTGTCTCAAATTTAAGCAGAGATTGGTGTCAAAATGTACATTTTCACAACGTGTGAACCAACGCTTGCGGTGAGACTTCCTTTCAAACTTGTTGGAAGGTATGAATGCTGCAATATCACAATGGACAAATAATTGCAGTCAAATTCATAAAACTCAATATCAAAATAGACACAAAATTGCAATCAAATTAGGAAAACCCATTATAATTAGTCAAGAGAAGCCTAAAATATGCTGCTAGTGCTATCTAGATCAGGTAGATAATATTTTACAAAAAAACAGAACAAGGAGAGTTATCGTAGTCCTACAGCCCACAAATCTCTAGCTTGAACAACAGTTTTTGATGAAAGGCCAATGTCTTTCCATTTGGCAGTGATAGAAGCTGAAGAATTGCTTCTGTTCCACAACGCTACAGTCACTCTTTTGTTGGACAAAGGCCCTGCCCACACCTGCAAATGATCAAATTTACACAGATTATACATACAAAATCTGAGTTGTTTTTAAGGAAAAAAGATGCAATTTAATTTCAAAAGATGAATAAAAGTCTTCTCTCTGTAAATCCACTAACCCACAAAGAAATCTTATACCTCAAGGTCTCCTTGCTTGCTCACTTTCTTCCCCTGAACTCCTAATGAATCTGCGCCCATACAAAAAGGATTGGAGATGAGGATTAAGATTGAAGCCCATCTACAAATTTGTATACCAAAATATTTAAATTGAATTGATATGTACAACTCACCTTGATTGACATCAATAACCTCTTTGTTTCCCAGGATCTCAAGAGTTTCCTTACTTGCATTCCTTAAGTCAGTGGTAATCACCAAGGGTGCCTGCAAGAGATATGGATATGAACCCTTAAGCACAAGATAATATAAAGGTCTTTGTTAAGGTGTCTCCTTTCAATAGTCTGGTACTTATACGGATGTAAAAATGTTCGTGTGGCCTGGAGACACCAAGTTTTGCACCATTGCATGTGAGTTATGGGTACCGATCCTTAACCAAACTACCAATTTCTATATTTACTAAGGAACCCTCTTCAGCTATTTATACCTTAAGCAGAGGCCTATATTTGTTACCTTCATTAAGGCCCATATGCTGAATTGTGATCTGTACTCCTCAATTGTCCAACTGGGGCCCATCTTTCCAATCTGCAATACATCAGCATCTGGTTTGGATAATACAAGCACAAAATTATTTGTTATGGAGGATGGATATCACAATGGAAATCAACAGTAATATCATCTCAATGGACTAATGGAGCAACTAATGTTACCATTCCATCCACGGTCAGGACCTGCATAAGCAGCAAGCTCATTGTTCTGGTCAGCAACATCAAACATGCTGCAAGAAATGAAAAAAATATTTTATGTTTTTCTGAATTCCATCCTTCTGCAAATAATGTGCTGCATGAGTGTGTTAGTGTATTACTCGATATATTGAACTGGAATTTCACCACTCAACCAGCTGTTGGCAATCTTAGGTCCTGAATCAATATAATCTGTTAGGTTGTACCTGTACATCAGCACAGAAAGAGTTAGCTATCATTTTCAGTTAAAAAACTAGTGAGTGTCTTTGATTTTTTGTTGAATACAGAGATTATTGCTTGAAAACTCTTATTACCAAAGACCAGTGGCAAAGAATATAGGACGTCCTGTCTTTAGGAGAGCTTCACTCATTTTCTGATACCTATTTATTTCAATACAAATTTAATACTTTAAGTTAAATCAAATTTTAAATCTACATTTCAAAAGCCCGTTGATAGAAATAATATGGTATAAATGTTATGTACCTCGCACGAGGACTGAACTCAGGAATATAGCAGCTCATATATGTCAAGTAGTCTACTCCCTGTTCATTTATCAGACACCAGTTATTCTTTACTATTCCAAAAATAATATGATAAAAGACCAATCTGTTTCCTCATTATGTTGCATTGAATCTCTCTCTAAGGATGTACAATGAAAATTAATTTACTAATAAGAAATCTTTTACAACGTCTAAATATTATTTTAAGAAGTATAACAATATCTAAAGTTGTTATTCTAAGATCTCTGCATTTTATTTCAATGACATGAGAAACCAATCTGTAGTGGAGCTCAATTGGGTCAACAGATGAAAAAATGTTATAAAGAGCTAGTTACCCATGAAGCAAATGTGTTGGCATCCTGTTCTTCATGTCCCATGGAACCTCTCGTCCTTTTGGAACATGTTTGTGATCTAACAAAATAAACCAAATATTAAAGTCAATACTAGTTATCAGGATTTTGGTATATATGCTGTACCCTGTCTAAAAATAGAAGGGTTTTGGTTGATTCTAGCATAATTTGCTCACCCTGCACCAGCATATATTCCGAGTTTGAGTCCCTTAGAATGAACATAGTCTGCCAAAGCCTTAATGCCAGAAGGAAATCTTTTTGCTCTAGCAATAAGATTACCCTGCCAATAAACAAGAATGTTCAGAGTTATTTAGCTTTCATTAGGTAATTATAAAGTCTAATATTACTGTACTATAATAAGAATAGTCAGGAAAATTTACAAAAGCAACAAGAAGAGCTCTCATCAGTTAAAGCTAGCAATGGAGACAATTCTGAGTTCTCTTCATCAAGTCTCAAGATTCATATAATCTAAAGCAAACGTAATGACTTGATACTGAACTTATTTTATTGATTTACTTATTTATGGCAATACCTGAGCATCTCGTTGTTTCTCACCCCAACAGTCATCTGGTAGTTTTTGACAAAAACATTTTAACGTTAGAATAAAACATGACTTATTACATGCAATTAATGGTTTCCAAACACATCAAGAGAAAAAAGGGAAATTAACTTACCTATATTTACATATTCATATCCTAACTTGGACAATCCAGTGGAAATCAGTGCATCAGCTGTAATATGCACATTTACAATGGACCAATGTTAATGATTTAGATCAAAGTTTCGCTACATAAAATTAATGGATTTCAACAAAGATGAAACTACGCTTCCAACTAACAAGCCTGCTATTTTCTAGTAACCTTAAATTTAAGAACAATTGTATTGACTCGTTAAAGGGAAAAAAAATGATGAATCTAGACCTGTTTCTATCAACAAATGGCTACATTAAGCTGTCACAGACGATCAAGTTTATGGCAAACTATGCAATCTGGAGCCCTATTGTTATTGTTATTAACCATCCTAAAAGCATTACACCATACAAAAATGAGGTCACGACAAACAAAAATTGAAGAATCACCTGCTCCGCGAATACCGTTTTCACTAATGCCACTGCAATAGAAATAACCACGGCCATTCCATCTGCATACAAAAATAGTCACAACAATTGCATTAGCGCATATTCATGGGCAAATTGTTTTATTTTTCCCACTCTCCCTAAAAGCTAACTAGTCTTTTAACTATTTGCAGACACACCACCATCCTCTGAGCTCCTGCTCATCCACTTAATGATGATATGCAGGGTGGATGGCACTTCCAAGGACTTGCCATCATCTATACAGACAAGATCAGCCCATTGGATGCTTATAAGAGACAGAGCACATTTCAGATCAATGATTTCATACCTTATGTTAGTTTTCCCTCTCAATTAGTTAATAAAGAAAACAACAGTTTCTGCATTCACATGATTTATTTTCCCAAGTACAGACAGCGAAGAAAGATACCCCATTGGAGGCTTCCGGCCGAGTCCATTGTAGGTTGCGTTGGCTTGAAAGAACAAACACATACCCAATAGTGTTACAAACAAAACAGAGACCATTTTCATATTTTAGCAATCTCCAAAGAAAGGCATTCATATTTACAAGGTTAACCTGCGATCCCATATATAGGTTCCAAGTCCTCCACCGTGACCACAAAGGCATTCATATTTACAAGGTTAACCTGCGATCCCATATATAGGTTCCAAGTCCTCCACCGTGACCACTAATTTGGGCTTTGTCCTGTTATTTTAACATATTTGTGTAACTGATACAGTAAAAGGCATGCTTCTAAGGGTGCTTGAAGAAACTGTTCAAACCATGGTGTAAAATCCTAAAACTATCACTGATTGTAGGTACAATGTATTGACCAGTCCAAAACGTACAGCACTGACAAAGCTCCTCTACATGAAACATTCTGGTGAGATACAGTAAACAGAAACATGATTTTGACTGATCAAACGTCCTGGTGAGATACGATCCGGCAACATGATCTTAACTGATCAAGTCTAGAAGGACAAGATTGTATTTTAAAAATGGTACTTTTACTGTTGATTAAGCTCAATAAAGTTGTAATCTTTTGCTACAAGCAGTTGGACATTTAAATTTACTCTTGACTTGTGCAAAATTAAAAATCGAATTTTCGCAGTAATGCATCTTTATTAGTAATGCAAGTTTAGTACATGTTTACAAATATTGCTAAGTAATAGATTTTGTTTTTTAATGTTTTAACTGATATAATATATTATTATATCAATTAATTTGTCAATTAAATTAGTGAGAGATCTTAAATATATTTATTCAAGGGGTAAACGCTTTTGACCGGAGCTATGAACCGGATACAACCATTCAACAATAACCACCCCAATGGGGTTTGAATGATGATGGCAAGAACAACAATGCCACCTATAAACCATCACACCATGCCAATACGGGCAAGAGATCTTAAATATAATTATAAAAAAAATATTAAATAGTTATTTTTATTTATTATAATAGATATATTTTATTAGTAGTTGTTTTGAAGTAAAACTATTATAATGAGTTTTGAAAATTAGTTAATTAGTTTTGAAACAATTAAATAATTAAAAAAATATTTTCTTCAAATTTTATTTTTTTTCTAAAGTGAACATGTAAATTATTTAACTTTACGAAATTTAAAACTTATTTCTTGACTAAAAACTTTGAGGTGTTATTAGTGAATTTTTAGGAAAAATGAAGGTGAATATTATTTTAACATTTTTTGGAATGAATTTTGCTCCATTTTAGTTTTATTAAAAATATTATAATAAAACAATACAAATAATAATATTATAGAAACATAATATTATAATATAATTTAATAATGATAATAATACTATAAAAATTAATACAAATTCTAAGGACAACATTACACACTGATTTAGGATTGTAGGAAAGAGGCAATTTTATTTAGATTTTTATTTTTTTAAACATGTATATAGAAACATAAATCTAATATAATAAAATTATACAAATAATAATATTATAAAAAACATAATAATATATTACAATATAATAATAATCATAATAATACTATAAAAAATATAAATTTGATATAATAATACCCAATCATAAAATAAACACATAAATAAATTTAAATATAATATAAATTATACAATATAAACAATTAAAATTTATTACAGAGTATATTATATAATATAACTAACAAACTATATAACATAAGAATATATGTTAATATATGGGAACAATTACCACAACACAAATATAAAATATATATATATATATATATATAATAGATTCAACGTCTCTATATTTTTATATATTATATTTATTTTATTAATAAAATTTACTTAATATACAAAAATTAGTAATATAGTATTTTTATTTTTATTTTTTTATTTTTTTAAAAGGTGCAATGCACCCATAATATTAGGGGTAAACGCTTTTTTTGACCGGAGCTATGAACCGGATACAACAAACCACAAGAAACAACCAAACCCGCGAGCACAAAGGCCCAGCGAAGGCACAAGGCCTGCGAGCACTTTGGCCCAGCGAAGGTTTGAACCCTGGTGGCCGTCACAACAACCAAGCGACTTGACCACCGAACCACGCCCTTATCGGCAGTAATATAGTATTTATTAAATATATAATTTATTTTTAAAATAGCCATTAATAATAATTTAATATAAAACAAAAAATCAAATTAATTATAATAATAAAAGACTAATAATATGTTAGTAATTAAAATATTATAATATTAATATTAATAATAAAATAATAACAATAAAATAATATAAATATTATTGTAGAATAAAAATAATAACAATAATATAATATTAAAATCTATCATGGGTTGAAGATTGCTTAATCTAAAGGATTCAGGAAGGTTTGGTTAGAGGGGGATTCACTAAATGTTATTAATTATGTGAAGTAAACCACACCCTCGTGATGGTCTATTGAATCTCCCATCTTAGATGTGGTGGACATTTTGAAATCCTTTGATGAATGTTATATCTCACATATATTTAGAGAGGGTAATGATTTAGCTGATGTTTTTGCTAACATTGGGGTAAGCAAACATAGGATATGGGAAGGGGATGATCCTCTTCCCATTGATGCTCTTGTTTTTCTTAATAATGATTTTAAAAAATGATATGGAGGGGGTTAATTTCATCATTACATTTTTCCACATGAGTTTGTTCATGTGGTGGATTACTTTGTGGTGTGACTCCAATTTCGATTTGGCCTTGCTTTTTGTTGATTTGAAAATCATCCATAAGGGGTAGCCTTCAAGAATCATTATTACCTTATGTCACCTTATCATTTCCACATGGATTGTGGGTTGTTCTATTGCCTTATTCTTGAGGTTTCTTCTCATTTTCTACAAGTTTCTCAAGCTTCTAGGGTTTGTAGTGTCTGTGATCATGGGTGGAAAACGGAACAGATCTGAGCCTTTCTCTTGTGATATTTTGAAGTCCAATGTCAAAATTTTGGAATGGTTGTAGTTGGGAGGGATTACACCTTATATTGAGAGACTTCATAGGCATGATCCAAAGGTGATGGAGAATTTTGTTAAGGGCTAGCATAATAGGTTTTTAAAGATGGGTGGTACTAAACTTGACATTATTGAGGACCTTATTGCTAGTATCACAAGCCTTTCTACTGAGGGTAGGAAAGTCTGTAGAGATAAGGAGTCAAATGTTGTGTTGGATATTTTCTTTAAGGAAAATGAAAGGAAGAAATTGGAAAGGGCTAAATGCGGAGGCTACTATTGTAGCCCAATTAAGGCTATTTGGGGAGATGTCGTCAAAGAACTCATGAGGTACATAATGCTTGATGGTCGATTCTTTGTCCTCTTTGGTTATCATTTTTTTCTCCTTAATCATTTTAGGCACAAAAATAAGGTCTCTTTTCCTTTCTATTTGTTGGCAATGTGGAATTAAGGATCTTAGGCACAATCTTAAAAACCTTATTCTTCATGTTGGCTTTATCCTTCTTATTTTGGATTATGCTAAGTCTTATGTTATTCCTAGTCACCCTCAGAAGGTTCCTAAGGGTAAGCAAAAGAAGTTGGATTGGAGTATGAGATCGGGTATTCAATGCTAATGAAGATTATGAACTTGACTCGGAAGCCTCAATGGAAGTGTACTCAGAGCCTCCTACTCCTTTAAAGAGTGGTAAGAAAGGAAAAAGAACCCCTTGCTATGTAGAGTATGATAATGGTAGTGAAGAGGTGGTAGGTGATAAGGTCATTGGTGGTAATATTGGGAAGGGTGAGTCTTCTACCCTGAAGAAATGGAAGAAATATGATAATATTGGGGAGAAGATTGGGAACCCTCCTATGCTTGGGTCTAAGAGAAAGAAGGGATCGAAGGGCGGGAGTATCCAGAAGATGGCTAAGTGAAATGATAGTTCAGACTTCCATGAGGAGTCTATTGGTGTTGAGTCACCTCTTAATGTTGTTGTTGGGAAAGGTGATATGGGAATGTAAGATCAAGGTTTGAAGGTGAAGAATAAAACTGTTACTAAAGAAATTGAAAGCTCTCTTTGCAAAATAAAGAAGTCAGTTGTTGGTCAAAAAGGGAAGGAGGTTATTGAAAGTGATAATCTGAGCAAGGACTCCCAAGAGGATTGGGTGGATGTAATGAATTTTTTCAACTTCAACTGGGAGGATCTTCCTAATGTGTTGGGCTTGGCGAAAGAGGGTTCCATCTCTATTCAGTCTATTTATATGGGCTATTTAAATGGGTGATAAGGTCACTAGCGGTAAAATTGGCAAGGGTGAGTCTTCTTCCCTGAAGAAAGGGAAGAAATTTGATATTGGGGAGAAGATTGGGAAGCCTCCTATTTTTGGGTCTAAGAGAAACAAGGGTTCGAAGGGCAGGAGTATCCAAAAGATGGCTAAGCCAAATGATAGTCGAGTCCATGAGGAGTCTATTGGTGTTGAGTCACCTCTTCATGTTGTTGGTGGGTAAGGTGATATGGGAATGAAAGATTGAGGTTTGAAGGCGAAGAATAAAACTGTTATTGAAAAAATTGAAAGCTCTATTCACAAAATAAAGAAGTCGGTTGCTAGTCAAAAAGGGAAGGAGGTTATTGAAAGTGATAATCTAGAAGAAAGGACTCCCAAGAGGATGGGATGGATGTAATGGATGTTTTCAACTTCAACCAGGAGGATCTTCCTAATGTGTTGGGCTTGGTGAAAGAGGGTTCCATCTCTATTTAGGCTATTGAAATGGGAATTCCATGAATTAAATATGAATAATCTAAAGGTTCTACAGGCTCAAATTAATCAACTGTTTGATGCTTTAAAAATGGTTACTAATGAAATGTTAAACTAAAGAAAATTTTTGAAAAGAGAATTGTGGCTCTTGAAGAGAAAATGGAAGGGGTTAATATGAAATTGGACAAGGTTGTGGATGTTAGTAAGACTATTATGAGGAATGAAGCTAAGGTTTTGACCATCCTCAACGAGAAGATGAGGTAGTAGATGAAGGAAGCTTTAGGTGGTATGGACATTGTTGGGAATGATGTTGGTCTGCCAAGTGTCTTGATTAAAGAGGTAAGTGAAAAGGGTCTATGCACTCGCACCTGCAATAAAATTAAGATGAAAGCTGGGATACGTACCAAAGAGATCACTGAGGTGATGAAAATGCATAAAAAAAAATTGACAGTGATATGGAGGCTGCAAATATTTTAAAGAATATGTAGTTGTTTATGCCCCTCTTTTTTGGTAGCTATTTTGCTTATAGTTTTTTGATTATTAGCTGTTTGTTGATCTTTGTGTTTATCTTTTGAAGCAACTCTCTTTTTTGTAAAGGGTTTTGGGGCCCCTTCAAAACCTTTTTTTACCTCTAATAAAAAACAATATAATATTAAAATAATAATATTAATATAATATAAATATATTAATTAAAATATATTAAGAAAATTTTCAAATATAGAATGATACTAATATTAATAATAATATAATATTATTATACTATTATAATTTAATATAATATTAAATAACATTTAATATATTAGACTTTATATATATGGGTGATCCCACAATACTGGTTTACAATTTCTGGGAGATCCTGATTTTTGTTGAAATCACACATTTTTAGAAAATGTAATGATATAAGCCTTGAAAATTTCCATTTAAAGGATTCTAATTGAAGAGGGTTTGATCGAACCACCTTAGATCAAACCCCTTGGATAGAACCCTGCTAGTTTTAAACCATACCTATAATGGAGTCTCCTTTACACCTATCAAAATGTTGATGAAAAATCACTTTTGATTTACCTTTTGGGGGATCAAATGAATTCATTTAAGTTATTTTTTTAAGTATGCAGTCCTTATTATAAGCTTCCCAAAAATTATAATTTTAAATAAATTTAATTTTATTATTATATTTTTATTTATTTTTTGTGAATGTAGGTTTTTCACTGAAAATCAAACTCTTTGTTCTACACATGTGGAAAAATAGAAGATTATCAAAAAAAAAATTGAAAAATATTAGTGCACTAGATATTGAAGTCCTTGATCCAACAAAAAAAAAGAATTTTGATACATACAAAAAATTTTAAGTGATAGATATCATAGTTAAAAATCTAAATTCAAAAAAAATAGAATTTTATCCTTTAGGGAAAAAAAGTTATTTTGTATATGGTGAGCATCACTCCTTAAAAATAGTGTTTACTAAAAAAAACTAGTTTTCGAAGGAGATGGAAAAATAAGTGCAATTTGATTTAAAAAAAATTGAAAAAAATATATTTAGAATCTAGAGACGAAATTTCACAAATCACTAGTTTGCATTATCTTCAAATTCCTCACGGTTTAGACGTTATAGGTGCCCGAAAATGAAGATTTAGTTAGAAAAAATCAGTTTAATGTCTAGTTTGTACAAAACTTGTAAACCAATATTGTGGGATCACCCATATTTGTATGTATGTATGTATGTATGTGTGTATGTGTATATATATAAATTGGTTATATTAAATTATATTATTATATTTTTGTCATCATTTTTTATTATTTTTTATTATTTAAATTAAAAATTTAGAAACTAAATTTTATTTTTATCAAAATGCATAACTTTATTTTATATTAAATATATGAACATTTCAATATTTAAATTAAAATAATAGAAATATTTTTTGGAAAATTTTAATATTTCTAGATTAGATGTTTAAATATTTTTATTTTATATTACGATTTGATTTAGGGGTAAAATGATGGTTTAGATTTTATTGTTTATGTTAGGGTTAGGGTTAGGGTTAGGTTTATGAGAAACAAGGTTAAGATTAGGATTAGGGTTAGATTAGTGTTTATACTCACAATTCCAAGAAACCCTCCAAAAAACAACTCACAACTATAAACATAATGAATTCAACATAGATTTTCACAAATGAATAAAAAAGACCACAACATACATTTACTCATCAAAAAAGATCTAAAAATGGAAGATCTTACTAAAGATTTACTATCCATCATGTGGAAGCCTCTCATTCTCATGCCCCCTTCCTTCCATTCTCCACTAAGAGTTCTCCTCCCAAAAATAAGAAAGCACCCAAAAGACAAGAGTAAAGAAAAAGCCAAAAAGAGAGAAGCCCAGGCTTCTCCCCTCAATGAGAAAGAATAAATAGAAGGGAAAAGACAACCACCTTCCCATAAATTTCCAACCACCCAACCAACTCCAATTTCCACTACTATTCATAAGTGGATATATTAATTAGAGTGGGATCTAGACTTTATTAAATGGGTTTTATGGATAAAAGATCCCTAACCCATTAACCTACCACCTACAAATTTTTTTAAACAATTAAGACCACATAAGGACTTCATAAAACATAATATAAGTGATCATATTAATAAGGTAAGTCAAGGGACTAATAAAAAAAACTCTCACATACACACAACCCTTACCACACAAAACAAGGTTAAATCACATGTCCTTTACAAGACCAAAAATTCACAAGGATAAGATGAAGGAAGTAGCTATGTGACCCCTTGATCAACATTGGCCAATTTCACTTGTTTACTCAACCAAGAAAGTGTCAGTATTACTCATGATCGATAATAATTAAAACAAATGGCATATGAAAAATAGTATTTCAAGAATAATAATCAAGTAGAAAATAAAGTCCACTAATATACACAACTAACTTATAATTTAACACTTCTTTCCTGTATTTTACTTATTAGAAACTAGAAATGATTGACCATAATATATGTTATTAGGAAATCATCACTTATAGCAGTAGTCTATTGAAACCTACCTTAAAAATCAATACCACTATCAGTAACCAGTAAATATCAATCATCATTTCCACATTAACTCCTACTCACCTCCATAGTATGAAATCACCTAACATAATATAATCCATCAAATATACATTATAATACTACCAATAACTGAACGTCTCAATCAATGTGTACTTACATAAACAAGGAAGGAACTCATCTAGCCACTACAAGAAAACATAACAACCATTAGATAAGATTAATTAGTTTACCATCAAAATATGAACACCTTTGATGTATACGAACAACCATCACTTATGTATAATATCTAAGATAAAATAATATAAGATATTGGACATAAACCATCAACGACTCATTGAATCAACATGATCACAAAAGACGACTTGTCTTACAATTTCCTTATTATTACTAATCAATATTATCAACATAAAAATAATAACAATGAATCAATGACCTATTTTATTATGATAAACAAATTAATTTAATTTATCTCTAATAATCCTAACTTTAAAACATATGAATCATTTTTTTAATACCACATCTTGGGGGATTTGTTCAAACCATAAAGGTAATTCTTCAACCTAAAAACCATATCCTTTTTGTATCTTACCATTAAGTTCTCTATTTATGTCATGTAGATTTCCTCATTTGTATCCCTATGCAAGAATGTTTCCTTAATATTTATTTTCTCAACCTCAAGGTCAAATCTAGTAGCAATACATAAAATAAATGCAATGGATGCAATATTTGCAACAAAAGATAAATTCTCATTGAAATTAATTTCATCTACCTAGGAATAGCCTTTACCACTAATATTTCCTTTTACTTCTCAATCTTACCTTTAGAATTGTACCTCTTCTTGAAAACCCACTTGAAGCCAACATGTTTCCTATTCATAAGAAATAATGCCAAGCTCCATATTTTTTAATTCTCAAGAGAATCCATTTCCTCTTTCATAGCCTTCTTCCAAGAATTCATGTATTTGTGTTCTATTAAATCCATAGTTTTGGATCATCATTATTAGTAGACAAAAAATAAATGAAAAACAAAAAAGGTGGGACATACCCTTTGGGTTTCTTCTTTTCTCAAATGGACCTCATGTGTGACATGATATGATGTTCTTGTTCTTCCACTAGTTCCTTTAAAAATTGCCCAAGTGATTCAATCTCCTCACCAAAGTTATCATAAACTTATAATTCAATATCACATGGAGAAATAATAGTTTTTATCTCAAGTTGCATCAATGTTTGTTCCTCATATATATAGTTTGTAATGTCTTTAGAGAAGATTGATCTCACTTGAGATCACATTTTGACAATACCATGTCTTTGTTATCTTAGGATTAAACATCTTGAATTACTTAACTCTATCACTATTCCTAATGAAGATAGACTTCTCTACTTTGAAATAAACTTGGATCTATTTTCCTTTAGGCATATGCAAATTAACAATTGATATGTTATGCAATAAAGAATTCTCATCCATCAATTTAACCTCCTTAGGATTTTTTATAAAAGATATGAAGTAGGAGATCTATTAATCAAATATTAATTTATAGCATCAAATATATTTTCCTATAATTTCTAATTCATATTAGCTCCATTGATTAAAATCCTAGCTATCTCCAAAAATCTCATATTCATTTTCTCTTCAACTTTTTTCTTTTGAGGGGTCTATGAATTTTTCCATACATATTTTGAAGTTAATTTCCTAATATCATTTTAAAAGGTTATTTATATTTATGAAATACTAAACCCATTTCTAGGTTGAGATTCTTGCATGTACATTATGTTGGAAGAATGGAGAAGGTTGTTTATATGTTTTCGTTGACGTCACCATGTTGGCAGCTTGGTCTGGTACCCTAAACCGGTGTGTATAACTAGTTTATCTTCTCCTATGGTGGATCTAATATTTTTGGTGCACTCTATGGTATTCTTGTCCGCATTTCTCTGCAGTTGATAGTTTCTAATTACAATTTTGGGAGATTGTTTATGATTGTTGAAGGCATGCATGATCAAATTATTATGTGCTCTGGTGCTCATATGGTGTAGTGAAAATTTTCTTTTGGTTTCCTCTTTTGCTTTGAAATCTATTCTTGACTGACTTCTTGAGTTAATTATGATGTGATATGTAGACATATGTGCAGCCTATTTTCTTGGTCTATGCTAACATGATGTAACAGGCTAAAGGCTTTGAATTTCTTTTGAAAATATTTTGTGAATGATTGGAGCCGACAGTTGATATCTTTCATTAATAAGAAATGAATGTAATTAGGCTGACCTAATTGATGCTTGTGGTAAAGAACATGTATATATATTGGACAATTTTGAAGATATAGATAGAGACATAGAGGGACAAAAGAAGATAGAGTCGTGAATGTGTAAGTGAAGAAGTGCGAAAAGGATGAAAATGTGTAAAGTCTATATATTGAGCATCACTAGAACTACGTCAACACTTTATAGGTGCATCTTCTTAGTTCATTTTGGTTGTAAAGCCCTATTTTGTTATGTAAATCTTTGTGTAGGTAGTGAGCCTCCCCGTTGGATAGTGAGTTCTTTATGTTGGCAGTGAGCCTTTGTACTTGTACAGTGAGTCTTTCTTTTGGGTAGTGAGTCCTTGGTAGTGAGCCTTTTGTTCTCATTTTGAAAATTCTCTATATTGTGAGTTAACCCTCACCATGGTTTCTCCCTTATTGGGTTTTCCACGTAAAAATCTAGTGTTCATTGTGTTGATTTACTTTCTGTTATTTGTGTTTCATGCTCTTGTAATGCCAAGAAAGTGCACAAGACAACAAAGAAGATTAGAAGCAAACATGCAATACTAAAATCTAAGATGCAAATCTAAATGTTGAGCAATAAAGAACAAAGGAAGTTAAAACGTAAACGAACTAAAATAATCTCACGAATTTCAAACGTATTTCCATGATTCATCTCGATTGCCCTTCTCCATTTTTCTTATGTAGTATAATTGCCCTCAGATTTTTCATAAATTCGTGCAAGTATAGCCTAAGATATTGATTAGCAAAATATCGAAGATTCAAGACAAAGTGCTCTCAAAAGTCATAAGAATTCACGAGAGATTGAAATGAAGAATGACAAATCAATTTATAGAAAATTGATTATTCGAACGACAGGTCAAGATTGAAAGATAAACAGATGGTTGAGATTGACATATTAGACATGCATTATGATAACTGTTAGTAGTGACATGAGTGATATAAACTAGAAATAGGATTAAAGATTAAATGAATGATTTAATCTTCAGTTCGTTATTCGAAAACAGAAGAAATATCTTTGCATGATAACGATAAAGATTGATTACATCAACTCTTGTTCAGATGCATGCACGAGGTTTAATTAATTAAATAAGAATATTTAATTAATCCGCATGTACACACAATTGAGTTAGAACTGAATGATTGAATGATTTGACGAAGAGATTACTTGAGAATGCCACTCAGACATTAAAACAAGAGTTAATTGAGCGATTAAAATAGATGTTTGAGTCGAGTAAAAGTGAATACTTAGATAACTCACATAATTATCTAAAATATAGAGGAATACGTTAAAATAGAATTAATGAATTAAATAATTCATTTAATTCAAGACTCGATATTTGGAGAATAATTAAATAAATAATATTTATTTAATTAAGTGATGAAGGGATTTTAAATGAATAATTAAATAAATAAATAATTTATTTAATTATAGTTGAAGTATGGTAAAGAGTAAATTAAATAAGAATTTATTTAATTTGACAAAAAGGATAAGGTTAATTAGTAACATAATTAAATAAAAAACATTTATTTAATTAATCAAATAGAATAAAGAAAAGTGTGAATTAATTAAATAAAAGAAGATGAATTAATTAAATAATCAAGATTATTTAATCAATAGAAGAATTAATGTTAAGGTGAATTATTAAATAATTAAGATTATTTAATCATGACCATGAAGAATAAGAATTATGAAGAATATTGAAGTCGCAGGCCTAAACCAAATTTTGGTGTCTACATTTGCCCCTCTTTGATACAATGTCATTTCGGCGTTGTGTCAAAGAAAATTGATAAGAAATATGCCCCAGTAATGCTCCAAACTAAAATAGGTGAAGGTATGCCCCCTCGGGAAAATTGACAAATTTCTGAAAAGTTTAGAAAATTTTGGAAATGCTCCCAATTAGTACATTGGATGGCCAAAAACGCAGTGGAGTTTGCAGAATTAAGTTTGGAAATGGGACGGACGGGTACGGGATGATCAAAATTGAAAGTCAACGCGGCCAGTAGGAGAGAAATGACACCTAAGCCCTAGGTATATATAGGAATAGGGGTAAAAACCTATTCATTTTCACCCACCTAGTTAAAAAATTGAGATTTTGCTCTGCATTCTTAGTGACGATGTCTCCAGTTCCAGCTACTCACCATCGCGCATACAGGATCTGAACATTCCAGAGACCAACCAGTGCGGACCCCTTGGTATGGACCTAAAACTTTCCTTTTGAAATTTTTGATTTGTGCACATTTTAATGCATTTAATTCATGTTTTACTCATGCGTCGTTTTAATAATTGACCGCATATGCATGTGCGAATGACGCATGTGTATGTAGAAAACCACATTTATATTTTTACATTGGCCAGTTTGAATATTTTTAGTGGTTCAACACATTTGTTTATTTTTGCAATGCATATGAATTTGTAAAATGCATTTGAATTTTATGCACCGCATATGTATATTTAGAAATGCATTTGGATTTTATGTACTGCAAGTGTTAATTTGCAACGCAAATGACTGTAGTGTGATGCATTTGACATTGTGAACCGCATTTGTCAAAAACCGACGCATGTGAAAAAGAATGACACACATGCAAAAGAACGATGCATTTGCATTTCATGTAGTATAGTCATTTTGCACTAGAATAGATGATTGAGGCTGACATAAGGCATATATAATGCCATTGCAAGTTGTATTGGACATGATTTATACACAGGAGTCAAGATCCACTACTTTTTGATTCAGAGACAGCTTGCGGTCGGCCGAGCGATGGGTTCTATGGCATCTGGGTTTATTGCATGTGACCGATATGCCCTAGATTCAAGCAAATCAGGGACTATTGACAACGTTATGTGAGAGGTGGCACTCAGAGACATCGTCCTTCCACCTACCGACTAGAGAGGCCATAGTTACATTAGAGGATGTGTATAGGATCTTTAGACTGCCTATTAGAGGCACATGGGTGGCCTATGATACTCAGAGGGGTGTTGCTGAGTTGTGTAGGTACTACCCACATGCTGACATTAGACAGTTAGGGTTCGACGATTATGAGATTAGATGGTGGGTGTTGGCCCAGAGGTATAGACAGTTGGACTATCTATTAGCTACATTGATAGGCGGTATAGTATTGCCTGACCGCAGAGGTCATGGATTTCCTGTGGGATGGGGAGAGATGCTAGTGGGCATGCTCGAGCATCGAGTTGTGTATGCCTGGGGTCCTTGTGTACTCGGGATGTTATACTTCCATTTGCATGATATTGCCTACTGAGAGGCACAGTCAATGAGTTGTGGCACCACGCCCCTGATGGTATGGGCGTGGGAGCATATAGCGATCTTTCAGCCACCTGTTACAGTTGACCTACCTCATGGAGCTCCGTACACCTTTCGTTATGTGGGGGCGACCACATAGCATCACATTGGAGACACAGGTTACTTCAGACATGCCATAGACACCATGGAGCAATTTACATGGAGACCATATCTGGGCTGTGAGGATTCGTCAGATGAGGATGAGCACCTGCCATTTTGCAAATAGGCATAGTACTTGGTTGGGTGGATAGTATCGCATGCACATATTATAGAGCGAAAATTGCCAAGTCGGGTCCTAAGGCAGTTTGGAGAGGTGCAGGATGTACCTCAAGGTAGAGCAGAGTTTGCGAGATCCTCGTGAGAGGTCCTACTATGGGGGCCAGAGATTCCAGTGGCCACTACAAAGGCAGATATTGATTCACTACAGGCACTTCCATGGGGATGGAGAGATGGACCAGCAGACCCAGGGACCACAGCAGAGTATGATCAGTGGTGGGCAGCACACAGGCTTATCCCCTTAATAGATCCAGAGCAGCCAACGAGGTATGCAAGGTATGCGAGGTAGAGGGAGAGGCTGAGGAGGCAGAGGAGGCCGTGGTGATGGAGGGGATGATGGTTGAGGTGGACGGCATGGAGGTAGGGGAGGGAGACGTGGGCAGAGAGGACGAGGACCACCATTGTCACAGCTCTAGGAGGAGGGACGAGGAGAGGAGGATGTGGCTATGCTAGATGTTGGGAGAGGAGGGGAGGAGGACATTGCCAGAGGTGGAGAGGAGGCGCAGCCGGTAGAGGCAGTTATCCCAGATATCTCGGTAGAGGAGGAGGCAAGTGCCGAGGAGGCAGACAGAAAGGAGGCAGAGGCAGATGCTCTAGGGTTGTTAGGTGCCTACCAGGAGGACGATGATGAGGATGATGATCATGAGAGAGAGATTTGAGATCAGATCTTGGAGGAGCTGGATGAGGAGGAGGATGGGATAGACAGGGCCAAATAGGATGATACAGGGGTAAAGGATCCAGGCATAAATACACTGCGCACACAGGTTGCCTCCTTGGAGGAGCAGATGAGAGTTATAATGGCTAAGAGGGATGCCTATTGGATGGAGAGTGATTTGTATAGGATCTAGACTAAATTACAGAATTGAATGCTCAACTTTTAAAAGATTTATCCAAGTTAATTAGAACAAAATTAACTCATTAAAATATTTACAATAATAAAAATGACAAGGTGATAACAACATAACGAAAGAAAGTGAGAGAAAGAGAGAGAGAGATGCAAACAGAGTTTGATTACAGAGCTCACCACAAATATGACTACGTCTCCGGGTCGGCTCCAATAGAGAACGACTGATCCGATTAATCTCCAAAATCAAGTACAATGCACCAAGACCATTTCCTTCAAGCACTTCGGTAGCATAACAATACTCCATTGTACAAAAAATGGCTCAAAAATCTCCTTCCAATCCCACTTTGAATCACCTGACACCTGTTTCACTTGAAAGTTATGAGTCCCAAACTCACTCACTCTCCCCCCTTTAAATACATAAAAATTGCTCAAATTGGCCTTTAACCAATTGATTTACAAAATATTCCTTATCTCTTCATAATATTTTCAAATCTTCCTTTATTTACATAAGAATCATTAAAAATCCCCCATTTACATGTAAAAATCTCAAATAATTGATTTAAGCCCTTTAAATTTTATCTTTATTCAGGGTTTATTGTTGGGGTTTTGATTTAAAATCTTTAAAAAGATTATTGTTTGTGTTAGTTTTTTTAAATTAGGGGAGTTAGTTTTTAGATTAGAGGCATTCGGTTTCAACTATTCAACAAAAAAAAATGATGCCACCAATATATCAAAGTCATTCAATGGCTTATTGGTGGCTATGCATTTTGTTAGTTGGCCGGTTCGGGGTTCCAACCCCACCGGCTGGCTTTTCCAAACATATCAAATGGTATACTAATCAAAATAAACCCACCTCAATATATAGTTAAAGGCAGATTGTTTGGTGCACCGGCCACATGGAAATTTCGCCCATGAGAGGTGGGGGGTTCGAATCCCCACCAATACTATTTTCATTAAAATGGACAAACCAACTTGTCGAGGGAGAATGGAGCCATGTGTCGCACCAGGAGGGTGCCACGTGGCTAACATTGACTGGTCGCTGTACGTTGAGTGCCCGCTGACTCAGATGCCAATGAACTGTACTTTCCACCAACTCACCATGCCACGTGTCCAAGCCCGATTCGCCAGACTTGCTGACTAGACTGCTGACGATGTCGATGACGTGTGTATGGATGACACGTGTCCACCTCTGATTGGTTTTGTATAATGCCGATGTGTCAGATTTTGACTGGTCCACTTCACTATCTATACAGTACAGAATGATAACGTGAGCATTCCATACGGTCAAAAGTCAACACTCCTTGGACGAACTTTCACTACTGATAAGTTGAGTATATGATGTCAGATTTTAATGAAATGAGTTGCATTGGAAAGCTAGTGATGAGCTCTTCATGATGATGCCAACTTTGACAACTTTTGACGACATCATTTTTTTTGCTTCCTAGATTCCCTCTGATCCCAATTTGACCCAAGGTTTGACTGGCCATAACTTGCACAAACGGACTCCTTTTCGCTTCGTTCAAGTTGCGTTGGAATTAGGACGCCAAGATCTTTCTGATGGTATAGATTCTAGAGAGAATGGATACACTTCAATTTCCACTAAAAATATCCACTAGATCAGAGAAGGACAGAGCTTTGATGGACAGGGATCAAGCTATAGCTCGGCGACAGGAGA
Organism: Sequoia sempervirens; assembly: GCA_007258455.2. Taxonomy (NCBI): domain Eukaryota; kingdom Viridiplantae; phylum Streptophyta; class Pinopsida; order Cupressales; family Cupressaceae; genus Sequoia; species Sequoia sempervirens. The sequence continues at coordinate 954,445,968 of VDFB02281492.1, forward strand.
CTGGGCAGAGATTTACAGAGCTCAGGGAATTGTGCACAGGACCATCAGCTGCATTTTCTAGAGAGCTAGTCAGAGCCAGAGAGAGGGAGAGATAATATCAGGACCTATATGAGGTAGAGGTTCCATTAGAGAGACGAGCTCCCAGTTTCTCAGCAGCACAGAGTAGCAGGTCCTAGACCAGGACCCACACACGGATAGTTAGCACAGAGGGGGTGGAGCAGCCATGTAGAGCAGGGCCATATGACAGACCTCCCTCAGTTCAGAGATCATCGGGTTCCCATAAGCATTCCCCCACACACTCTCGGCATGATGGTAGTGGTAGTTCAGGATAGGAATATCGTTTGTCGAGACACTGTATTTTGATTTTATAGCCTGCAGGCTTCCATGTATTATTGATACATTATGACATTGTGATGTGACATAGTTGAGTGAGATATATATATGATTTTGGCGGATATTCTCATGATATGCATTTCTATGTATTGATTATGCAGTCTTTATTTATACATGTGATGTTTATATGATATGCCTATGTGATGGATGAGTATATGTATTTTATGATGTTTATGTAGCTAATGAGATAATGTTGATTCTATGTGATGTATGATTCTATATGATGTGAATATGTATGATGGATACTACATGTATGTTATACAGACATAATGTGATGTATGTATTTACAGTTGCTTTGTACATGGAATGCTTATGATATGTATAGTTTGATGATGAATGTCTATTATGCCATGATGATCTAGATATGAAATATGCCTATTTGTATGTATGTTTCTAACATGTATGTTGATGCAGGATGATGTATAATGTTTTGTGTCATAGGACTCCGTCATAATGCAAGAAAGAAGAACTGTTAGTGTGGAAAGAAAGATCGACAAAGAATGAAAGACAGAAGATAAATGTTAGTATTAGCAATCTTCGATATTTTGTTGTATCACAAAAGGTATTGCACTTTATCATCATTGGGCGGGACTAATACAAATGGAGAAAAACACCATGATATGACATAGATCAAGGTGTGCAAGATCACCCACTTGCTAAAAACAGACAGTCGCAGACAAGGATTGTCATTAACTCATACTAAGGACACAAGTTGCCCTAGTCTTTTTGTCAGGACAAATCACAAACATCAAACAAAAGAAAAGACAGGTCATGAGACGTCATCGCTCCTCTAAATCCTTCATGGGACATCCTTGAGGAAACTAGTAACATGACTCAGCAATCAAAGTTAAAAGACAGTTTACAAACAATAGTCAAAGAAAATAGAATTATGATACATCTTTGCTTCTCTAAATCCTTCATGGGACATCCTTGAGAAAGCTAGTAACATAATTCCAAGTCATCAATTCAAGATAAATGGTAAGATAAATAAGCCATAAAGTCAATAAGCCAATAAAATATTTTCCAAAACTTGATCTGTTTGTTTGATTTGTTTTGATTGATAAAGGGATTGATTGATAGAGCTTGATGTCAGGAGATACACATACCGGATAAGACTGTGAGTCTGGTTTTGATGTTATGACTATCTATATAAGGCATGACAAAGTTTGGTTTCAAAAAGACATATATCATATAAGAAGTTGAATCAGATGCCGTTGATGTGATAACCTGTGTAAGGCTATGTTTGATTGTTTGAACTTGTCGATTATGCAGGAAGGATTCATCCTGTATAAGACATAGGTTGATTGTTTTGATAACGTCTATTTCCAAGAAGGGCACATCTTGTAGTAGACATTAAGTGATCTGTTTTGATTGTTTTGTTTGGCAAGTTGTCTGATTTGACTTAGAGAAATTGCTGACTTGTTCACCAGACCAATGCATGACATGATATGATGTGTGGACAATTGACTATGTGTGACGAAAAACCCTAAAGGACTGACCTAGTGCGGCCTTGGGGGCTCATCGATTGATGGCCTTGCCTACGTTATACACGTAGAGACCTCGTAGTTCGACTTGACTTTGACTAACAAGACTGACTACAAATAGAAGATGTTTATGCTAGTGAATGCGATGAACCCTAATGGATTGACCTAGTGCAGCCTCAGGGGCTCATCAATTGATGGCCTTGCCTACGTTGTACACGCAGAGACCTCATAGTTCAACATGACCAATGACCTTATCATATAGACATATGGATTAAATCATGATTTTATACAGACAAACCAAAATGGACTGACCTAATGCCTCGGGGGCACATCGGTAGATGGCCTTGCCTACGTCCAATCATAGAGGCAATGTAGTTTGACAAACGACAAAGACTGACAAGTGCGACTAACTCTGACTCTGTTTTTGGATTTTTGAAACGTTTTTATTTTTTGTCTTTTTGAAGTTTTCTGATGTTTTTGTGTTTTCTTAGGTCATTTTGCGATGTTTCTAAATTTTTCTATGGTTTTACGTCTTCCACATAGCCAATGTAAGAACCAATATGATGCACACCAAGTGTCTTCCCCCAGTCGAGTATAAGACCAATCGATTATGAATAGGGTAAAATGGGGGATATGAAATGCACTCGATGTCGATCATTCCAAGTTATGGGAAAGACTACTGGACTTATTATGAATGGTATATACAAGCGATGGATAGGAAAGATAAGGGGTATGTACAAGGATAGATAATATGTACAGGGTAGTGGACTATGTACAGGAAACAAAGACTATGATTAGAATAATAGTAGACAAAGGAGCAGAGTTAAGTACACATGACGCCTGTTTGCCAGGTTTTCACCATGGTACCTATCCAAAGCACCACCGAAGTGGTTTTCACTATTGGACGAATGATTTGTCTTTACTATTTTCTAGATTATCTAATTTTTTTGGTGTTACCAAGATGCCTGTTAGCTAGGTTTTCACCTTGATAATGATTTTTGTGATTTTCTGATTTTTTTTGTATTTTTGCTAATTAAGACAAAGGCTTGCAAAAGCTATGCGTAGAACTTTTTCAGATGCATACTATTGATTAGTGAGGCCAATGGTTCCCCTTTAGGAGTAGAGAGTTGGTATGCTCCTGATCCAAAAGCTTCTGTAACAACATAAGGTCCTAACCAGTTAGGTTCAAACTTTCCTGGTTTTTCTCTTTCTGCTTGATTCTTTGGGTTCTCCATTAAAACCAGGTCACCAATGTCAAAGTTTTTGTTCAACACCTTCCTGTTATAGCTACGACGAAGGTGATTCTAATATGCTTGGAGATGGTCTAATGCCTTATGTCTTCGCTCATCCAGGAATTCTAGCTCATGGAGTCTCGACACTCGGTACTCTTCATCATCAATGTGGCCTTTCAGGGATACCCTTAGGGAAGGAATCTCGACCTCAATAGGAAGAATAGCTTCAGAACCAAATACAAGTGAATATGGGGTAGCACCAGTGGGAGTGCGGATACTTGTGTGATAAGCCCATAAGGCAGGGTTAAGCTGTAAATGCTAGTCACGACCAACATCATTGACAGTCTTCTTGAGGATTCTAATGATGGTCTTGTTAGATGCCTCTGCTTGGCCGTTACCTTGTGGGTAGTATGGAGTAGAGAAGTGATGTTGGATATGAAACTCTTCACACAAATGATGAACTTCTTGGTTCTTAAATGGGCGGCCATTATAAGTGATTATGGACTGAGGGACACCATATCGACAGATGATATAGTTCAGGATAAATCTAGAAATCTATGTGTCGTTAATGTATGTCATAGGAATGGCTTCAATCCACTTCATAAAGTACTCAGTGGCAATGATAATGAAAATGTGCCCATTAGATGATGCGGGGTGGATCTTTCCTATGAGGTTGAGTCCCCATTAGGCAAAGGGCCATGGTAACGTGATAGGATGAAGCTCCTGTGCTAGGGCATGTATCAAGTCTCCATGAACTTGGCATTAGCGGCATTTCATTACAAAGACATATGGGTCTTTTTCCATAGTAGGCTAGTAATAACCCAGTCTCATAATATTTTTGGCTAAGGTAGGACTGCTAGAATGGGAACCACATTACCCTCATGCACCCCATGCAAGGTGGCTTGTGCTTTAGTAGAATCAAGGCATCTCAGTAGGGTATTATCTAAGGTGCGTCTATATAGGGTGTCTCTGACGATTGTGTGTTTGGCTAACTTGCGGAGGAGTGTCCTATGTTGGTTATTTGATAGGCTAGTGGGTATGACTTTGGCATGAAGGTAATCATATATTTCTTTGTACCATGGGGAATCAGGACCAACAATGCCACACACCATTTTAGAATATGGGATATCATAGGCTATGACCAAAAGTTGTTCCACCAAGAACTCAAACTTAGGCACGTTGTTAGGAATGTCAAGAAGTGATGCAATTGTAGCCATAGCATCTACTGCCCTATTTAAAATATGAGGTATTTGATGAAATTCAACTTTGTTAAAGTACTCTTTAAAGCTATCAGCCATGCGCTTGTATGGAGCAAGCTTCTCATCTTTAGTCTCATAATCATCATTTACCTGTCTGATACCAATTGGGAATCGCCATATACTTGTAGGTTCTTGATTTTCCACTTGACTACCATGAGTAAACCTATCACTAGAGCTTCATATTCCACCATGTTGTTAGTGCATGGAAATGCAATCTTGAATGACTTAGGGATGGAATCACCCTGTGGTGTAATAAATAGTATACCAGCCCCTGACCCATGATTTGTATGTGAGTCATCAAAGTATGGTTTCCATGTTATGTTTGTGTCAAATGTGAATATGAACTCATCAGGAAAGTCTACAACTAAGGGATGATCTTCCTATATGGGTGCGTCAGCTAACTGATCAGCAATGACCTGTCCTTTAATAGCCTTTCTTTCTACATAGTGGATATCATACTCACTAAGTATCATAACCCATTTGGTCAGTCGCCCTATTAATGCTGCCTTGCTAAAAAGATATTTCAGAGGGTCTATTTTAGCAATCAACATTGTTTGATGGTTTAGCATGTAGTGCCTCAGTTTTTGGGTAGCAAATACTACTGCAAGATAGGTACGTTCAATGTTACTATAGTTGAGCTCATAACCGACCAAAGTCTGGCTAATATAATAGACTACCCTTTCACGACCTTCATCATCATTTTGTGCAAGCAATGCTCCAAGTGATGAATGAGTTGCTGTAATATAAATAATCAATGGTCTTCCTTCAACAAGTGGCATTAAGATGGGTGGTGTGAGTAAATATTCTTTAATCAGTTGAAAAGCTTCTCCACACCTAGTTGTCCATACAAAGGGTACTCCTTTCTTAAGAAGATGTTGAAAAGGATGTGTCTTATCCGCTAATTGCACTATAAGTCTTCTGATAGATTGCAACCTTCCCTGTAGTGTCCTTAGTTGACTGAGATTAGTGAGTGGAGGCATATCCATAATTGCTTTTTCCTTAGCCAGATCCACTTCAATGCCTCATCTAGAAATGATATAACCTAATAGCTTTCCTGACTTGACTCCAAACACACATTTCTTTGGATTGAGTCTCACTTTATACTTCTACAGCCTCTGAAATATCTTGTCTAAAACTTGTAAATGTTCTGCCCTTGTTTTGGATTTTACAATAAGGTCATCGACATAATCCTCCATACAAGTGTGTACCAGATCATGAAAGATAGTAGTCATGGCACGTTGATAGGTTGCTCCAGCATTCTTGAGTCCAAAGGGCATAACATTCCAGCAATAAATTCCCCAAGGACAAGTAAAATTCATCTTAGAATGGTCTTTAGTGGCAATTTTGATCTGGTTATATCCTGAAAATCCATCCATAAGGGACAACATCTCATAACCTGCTGTCATGTCAACTATCATGTCTATGTTAGGCAAAGGGAAGTCATCCTTAGGACAAGCTTTGTTGATATCTCTAAAATTAGTGCAGATGCGGATGCCCCCAGTTGGTTTAGTGACTGGTACAAGATTGGAAATCCAATCTACATAGTCGATATATCTGATGAAACCAATGTCTAACAATTTCTTGAGTTCTACCTTGACTAATAAAGCAATTTGTGGATGCATTTTTCTCAACTTCTATTTCATTGGTTTGGCACCTGGTTGTAAGGGAAAATGATGCAGAACAAGTTCAGGATCTAACCTAGGCATGTCGGCATATGACCAAGCAAAATTTATCTGTCTTTGTGCAAAGAATTTGTGGAACTCTAGCTTCTCTTCTATTGTCAATGACGCTGCAAAATGAACCAGTTGAGGATTCTCTTTTGTGCCTATGTTGACTTCTACTGATTGTTCAACGAGCATGGGTGAATTTTCCTATGCAACGAGGAGAATGTTCAAACCTCCATCCTTAGGTGCCTCAGAGAGGTTTTCACCTTCGGATGCATCCTTTCTTTTTACTTTTTCACTGTCTAAAGGTGTCTTTCGGTTTTCACCTAGAGACTCATCCTTTTTATCTTGTTTATTCATTTTCTCATTTTTGCGACTGGAGGGTTGAACAGATTCCTCAAAATATTCTTTGTTATCCAAGTCAATGGTAAAACCAGCCTTATGATTCCCATTAGGTATGCCTTCACGTAATCCCAGGAACTCAGCAATTCCTTTATCGTTCTCAAAAGTGTCTAAGATGGGTGCATCTTGTTGATCCCAATCAATGAGCTGGGGATAGACTAAGGGAATGTCATCATCAGAGTTATCAAAGTCTAATGGGGTCAAGGTAAAGATTGAATTATTCATGTGATTACAAAAGTCTTGTACCAAGTCTTGTTTGCGCTTAGGTTTGGGTCCAGGTGGATGAATAGGTGGGCCTAATTCCAAGGTTTGACTAACGGAAACAGGTGGCTTAGGTTGCCAAGAGATAGGATCAAGTGATTCCCAATAGTAGTGTTTAAACCATTCCTCTTTTTTCATTTTCTTTGGTGGACATGAATTTAAGGGATTTGGTGAGGAACTTAACATCAAGTCAAGTTCTCCAAATAACTTGTCAAGGTCCATGGAAGAAGTAGAGGATAAGGAATCCCACTCATAATCGTTAGAATCGGGGGAGTCATAGTGATATTGGTCTAGTGGTTCGTGAGATGTCTTAATATCTTCTAAAGCACGTACTTCCTCAAGTAAGGGTAATGGAGTACTAGGAACGCCAATCTAGATCGGTTGAAACCCTATCCCTACTCCTTTTGGCCACTGAGAAACAAATATTGGTTCAATTCTACCATCTTGGTTTAAGCCTAAACCACTTTGTCCATCATATCCTTTGTTTTGCATGATTTTGAAACCCTTTCCATATAAACTTGTAGGAATATGAGCAAGTAAAAGGGGTTCCTAATTATCTTCCTTAAACAGCCAGGAAGTGACATCTTCTGCATCTACATCCTCTTTGCTTAATTCACCCCATTTAGTGAAAATTGTTGTGGGGGGAACATGTATAGTGATCATAGACTGTACCCTACCTGTTATAGGTAAACCATATGACTTAGGAGGAACCAAATGGCTAACACAATAAGAAGTCTTCATGTAATACTCTCCACAACCCTTGTCTTGGACCTCAACCCTAGGAGTGGCAGGAAATGAGGGTGAAACAGATGTTCAAGTGAGTGTGGATGGGTCAACATAAGAAGATGGATTAGTAGATGAAGCCTCTTGGTTCACTGGTACTTGACATTGGGGGATCTCTTTTAGATTGGTGCAGTACTAGAAAGGATTGGGATCACCATCTATAGTTATTTCTGTGCCATTGTAAGGGAATTTAAGACACTGATGATACATGGAAGGGACTGCCTTCATGGCATGAATCCATGGTCTACCAAGTAGAAGGTTATAAGGAAGGGTAAGATCCAAGACCTAGAATTTTGTCTCCATCACCACAGGACCAATTCTGATAGGAAGTGTTACCACCCCCTTTGATTTTCATTCCTCATCATCATAAGCTTTTATGACAATACTTTTGGTTGTTTCTATGCATGCTTCTAAGATACCTAATGCCTTAATCAGTTTTAAAGTGCATAGATTTAACCCTGCTCCTCCATCTACCAAAACTCGTCTAACCTTGGTGTCATCAACAAGGACTTCCAGATGTAAAGGGTCGTTATGGTTCATCTTTTCAGTGGCATAGTCTTGTTCAAAAAACATGGCATGGTGATTATTGGTCAAGTATCCCACCATTTCCTGGAAACTATTGACATCAAGGTCATTAGGGACTGTGGTGTTTTGTAAAGCCTTATCGAGGATAGATCGATGCTCAGGGGAAATACGCAGCAATTCCAAGATTGAAATTTGGGCTGGGGTCTTCCCCAACTGGTCGAGTAGGTTATATTGTAAGTTGGAAGGTTGTGGTGTTTTCTACGATGGAGGGCCTTGGATAGTAAACTTAGTATGGTGAGTATTGACCGCACACTCAGGATTAGTATGGATGGTAATGGTATTGATATTCTCATAAGTGGAACGAAGGCAATGAATGGTTTTGCCACTATCATAGTCATGCTTGATACTCGAATAGTTGGCTGTGATATTGGTCTTAGTACTCGAACTAGGGACAACCCCTTTCCCATGGTCATGTAGTGGATCAGAAAATACTTGATGATCAGTGTTTGATGACTTTTTTTTTTGTCCACTAACTTCAATAATTCTCCTTTCGACAAGATCCTGTATGATATTCTTTAGTTGTCAACAGTTTTGTAAGTTATGTCCCTTAGTCCTATGATAGTCACAAAAGGAATTGTCATCCCACCAAGCTGGTTTAAACTATCTTGGATCGTATTGTCTTGGTTCCTATAGCTGTATGAGGTTATGTTGTAACAGTTGTTTGAACACCGAATCAATGGGTTCCCCTAAGGGAGTGAACTCACATTTCTGAAATATCCTTTGTTGTGGACATTGAGTGTTTTGGACCACGTTAGGAGGTTGACTGACAACATTAAGATTGTTGGAAAAAGTATGAGGTCCTTGTAACATGAGGAGGGGTCCCGCTTATAGCTTTTTAGCATCAACCACCCCATCATTGGTGACATTTTTGTTGCGAGACCAAAATCTGTTTCTATCAGTGGGGGTGTTTTGTACGACTGAGTTTCTATTGGATGTCATTGTCTTGAGTTCGCCCTTCTCAATGAGATCCTTCTCTATTATAACCTCTTTTTATACTAGTTCCGAAAAAGATGTACATCAATGTACCCTTAAGTTACTCCTTAGTCTTGCATGAAGGTTTTCTTGAAACATAGGAACTTTTTGTTTTTCGGGTATCTCAACAGGACACCTACTAGCTATGGTTCTCCATCTCTAGAAGAAAGCAATGAATGTTTCCCCTTCATCTTGCGTTGTGTGGCACAAGGTTACTATATTTATCTCGTGGTCTATGTTGAAGGAGAATTGCTCCACAAATTTCTCAACTAGTTTGCCCCAAGATCTAATGCCAGAATCTAGACCCAAAAACCATTCTAGTGCAATTCCTACAAGACTTCTTGGAAATAGCCTCATAAGATATGTGGGATCATAAGCAACATCTATGCATATGGTAGAAAATTCCCTGATATGTTCTATTGGATTTTGTTTGCCATTGTACTTAGGAAGATTCAGTATGACATATCCCTGAGGGAAAGGTGTCATGTACAATGATCTATCAAAGGGAAATGGGCATATGTCCTTTGTTGAAAATGATTTCTTAGTTGACACTGACATGTTATCCATTTGCGTTTGTAATGCATGCATTTGTGTTTGTAGGAATGCAACTTGGGTCAAAGATGTGGTAGGGGGATTATGTGGATCCATGTATGTGTTCTGAAATCCAAAATCTCATGATGGGTTTCGATTGAACATTGGCATCTGAGATGGATTTGGATTCAGAATATTAGTAAATGTGTTTTGTTCTGGAATCTGCATAAATGGGTGTTGTCTTGGGGTCTATGTAAAGAGATTCTGAGTACCACTTTGGGAGAACGGATTCTAATTTGACATTGAGGTAAATTGGTTTTGACTTGGAATCTGTGTGGACGGATTCTGACTACCAATCTGTGCAAAAGGATTCTGATTCGGAACCGATGTAAATTGGTTTTGATTTGGAATCTATGTGGACGGATTCTGACTACCAATCTGTGCAGAAGGAATCTAATTTGGGATAGATGTAAGTTGATTCTAACTGCCAGTCTGGGAGAATAGATTTTGATTGCCATATTGAAAGGAGGGAATGCTTCCTATTTGTGTAATCCCTTGTATAGTACTAGTGACTTGAGCACTAGGTATGGCCATCGACTGTGGTATGGTACCTGTGATACTAGCAGTAGGTATGGTTTTTGATTGTGCACTTGTGGCACTGACATAAGTTGTAAGGGCTGACATTTTAGGTCTTTTACTCCCAACAAGAGGACCGAAGGGAGTGGATGATGATGCCCTTACAATGAAATTAAATCCTGATGTCATGCTAGACAAACCAAATGGAGACGTATGGATTGTTGTACTCTGTGTAGATGTGCTAGATGGCATAGTTGTGCTGACTTGAGGTGTAGTGGTACTAGCAGTCATTGTGTTTGTTCCTTGTGTAGGTTGAGTTTGTAAGGTGCTAATATCAAATCCTGTACGTAAGGTAGCACCTTCACCTAGCAGTTTGGCTAAGTATCGTTGTCGATCATTTGCTAGGTACTCATCTACGAAAGAGGCAAATTTAGGGTCCTGTGCGGCAGCCTCTATGTCCTCTACTGCAGTGTGTCCTTGAGTGTTTCTAGTGGTGAATTTGTCTAATAGAGTCTTATGAGGTCTTGAAGAAAATGGATTGATGAACTTGTTTGGGTTCAACATGTTTTCTCTCTCTCTTCTCTTAGACCTAGTTTCAACCATGTAAGACAAGCTCAATTATGCGGGATATGCAAGACTATATCTATGAATAGTATGAATCTAGTCTATGTTTTTGGGATTTTTGTATGCAAAATAAGAAATGTTCTAGGATGAAACTAGCCTAAGATCTGAAGATGCAAAGCCTAATCAAGGTTCCTAAAATAATCAGTTCTATAAACCTAGGAAGAAGGGACCAACTACCTAAAGTCTAATCAAGGTGTCAATTTAGTTTAAGTCAAGGAACCAATGTAGGACGAGGATCAAAGACAAGTTTAGTTTCCTAACTAGACTGATGAGCTAGGAGGACTCTCTGTAGGACAAAGTATAGGATGATAGGACTAGGTTCAATGACAAATTTCGTTGACACTATGATTTTTCTAGAGTATAGATGGTGGACTACTCCTGAAGTTTGTAAAAGTGACATTTCTAAAAGTCTCATGCAAGGTAATATGTACCCTAAGATGAAGCTAAAATCTAAATGAAGACAACTATGGTAATGACTAAATGACCCTAAAGGATGCAAAATTGAGCAAATCATTTTAGGTTTCTATTTCAAAGACTGTTTGTGTAAAGACAACTGAAACCGGTATAATGGTGTTGACTAGATAGTGACTGTGAATTCTAGTTTTCTGATAATTAGACAGATGCGTTGTAGGATCTAACATATGCGGTTCACGTTAACAGTTGTGGCCTTCCAGTGATCAATTGCATTTCTCTGGTAAAATTCAGTTTAACTCTGACAGATGCAGTTAACCTTTTCATAGATGCAACTCGTACTAACAGTTGCGACTCAGAATATAATGTATGCAATTTTTCCAAAGCAATTGTGAGCTAAACTGGCAGATGCAACTCTAAACTAGACAGATGCGACTCAAGACTAAATAGATGTGACTCAAATTTATAGTTGTGACTTAGAATGTAACAGATGCGACTCTAAAAATCAAATGCGAGTTTCTGGTCAATAGTTGTGACTCTCTATGAATTTTTAGTGATATGAAATTTAAACTGACTCTTTTTTCCGTGATCAAATTCTGACAATCAAAGACAATCATAAGACAAAGTGTTTTCATTTTCGATTTTGGACTCAAAGAATGTTTAAGTTGATAACAGACAAGCACATCCTAATAGGCCAAAGGCCTAGGGTTTGTATACTTGGTATAGCCCACCGAAATACTCCAGATTGGTGATAAACACCTTTCCTTCTCGAGAGCGGATAGCTTAGAAATTTGGTGGCATTGGCTCCCCTCCATGACTCATTAACATCTTTTGAGCACACCAATTTCAAATTCTTTGGGCAATGACCTCCCAAGAACTGCTATCTCTACTCAAGGGGATCAATAGTGAGTAATCTTCGGGCATGATACTATACCCTGCACTATACCAAGCAATGGCCACAAATAGGTTGGTCTCTAAAACAAAAGGTATTTAGTACGAGCATTCCATTCGTGGGGTGTGATCCATATGGCGTGAGTCCCCTTTCGGATCCATCTCATCAGAACCACACTCATGATTCTTGGGGTTTCCCCAAGAACCCACTTTTTTATACTAGCTAGAAGTCCCTCGGGTTCAGGGTGCTACCAGTCTGAGTCGTCCTAGGGTGAGTACTTTTTTCCACTAGAACAAGCCCAAATTCTAGAGTTGGTAACCATTTCTCTTACACCCAGGATCGCACAGATGCATGTAATGTCCCCATTTTGGCCCTACACTCTTCATTTGGATTTAGCCTATTTCTGAAAATCCGTAGGCTAAGCTAAGGTGGAAAATTAAGGTTTCCTCTTTTAGATACTGCTCAGTTGGTGTTCTGAGGTTGTTGTGCAGACTTACTATTTATAGCAGTTCACTATTTTTAGCAAGTCTATCTTTTGGCAGTATCTGTCTAGCAGCAGTTCAATCCTTTGCAGTTTAATGTTCAGTTTGGCTTTCTGTTGTTTTGATGTGAACTTACTATTTATAGCAGTTGGCTATTTTTAGTAAGTCTAATTTTGGCAGTAGCATCATCAGCAATTCAGCTCAAGTCATTTTGTTATCCTTCAATTTCAGTTTGGCTTTGGTTATCTCCATGGATTAAGTTTTATACTTAGTCATTTTTATGTTTCTCAATTGTACCCCCACGCCTAGGAATGATCACTTCATGTTGTTTTTAAAAGGGGGTCATTAAGGGGTCAATGGTGCATTTAATGAATTATTAAATGCTTTATTGTTGCAAAGTGAAGTTGGATGCCTAAAAGAGGTTGATTAATATTTTATTATTTCAAAAAGTGAAATGCTTAAAGTTGCATTCCTTTTGGAAGTTGAAGTGATTCAACTTCTTGGAATTTGAAGTCTCTTGTTGCTTCATTTTCCAATTGAAGCTTATATATTGATGTTGTTTGAAGAGCTGATTATCTTTGGAAATATTGTAAAGTTATGCTGCTGGTTTGAAATCCAGAATCTAGCTAAGGGAAAGCTTAGCAATTTGTCTCCATTGTTCGGACCTGAAACTATGGTTCCCTAGATGGTGGATTGAGAGTGTGCTTCATTCAGAAGTGCACATTGAGCTTCATTGTTGGAAAATTTGAAGTATTTTTTAGTTTTTGAGCTTGCTGGTTCATTCATGGCTGAAGGTGATTTTCATTAACAGCTCTTTGTACGATTTTAATATGCTTTTGGGTATTGAAGATATGGATTCCTAGCACTTGGGCGCCCCTTCCCATAGAAGATCAGAATTTATTTCAAAGTATTTATTTTTATTCTTGCAAAATTGCCCTTGCTAAGGGCCATACCATGTTGGGAGCATTGAGAATTGTGCAAGTAAATTAATGGTTTCTTTTTGAAGTTGTTTCATCATCATGACATGGGCGCCTATCCTTCAGAGGTTCATTGCAATTGATTGCACTCAATTTGGAGGTAAATTGATAAAGTTATGTGCATTTCATTGATGTACAGTTTGCTGGTCTGATTTTCTGTATTCTCTATTTCTGATCAGACTTGTTAGTTTTTGATATAATGCTGGTTTGAGCTTCATTTCTATATCATCATTGTATTGTAAGAGTTAGAGGAAGTGTTACTCTAACCATTGATTGATTTGGAAGCATATCTTTCTTATTTGCAGCTGTTTAATTCATTGTAAAGCTGATTAGTAGTACTAACAGCTATTTATTTTATTTGCTGCAATTAGTTTAAATTTCATACTCCCACGATTGACTGGTTGAGTTTAAATAATCATCTTTCTTAATTGTAAGTTTCCCCCCACTAAATAAGTGGTTGTGTGGACTGTATTCCCCCCACGTTAATAAGTGGAAGTGAGGATTTAAATGGTTGGCTTGCCGCCTTTAATAATGTAATAATCTCATCCACTGAATAAGTGGAGTATCCCCATTGCTTGTGGATGCCTGCATCAGCAGATGAATTGTAATTTTAGTTCAGTTTACTCCTAATGATCCTCTGACCATATGCTATCACCTCGCCCACATTGGGATCTTGGTGAACATTCTTGGCTAAAGTTACTTCCATGCTTATTTGTTTTTGGAGCTAACGCTAATCAGTGACTTGTTGCTAGTTTGTTTATTGAATTTGGAAAAAAATTAAGGGGAATATTTCAGTGGTATCAGAGAAGAAGATATTGCCATCCTATTGATCAGTGCTTCATGCTTAGGCAGATGAGTGATAGAGATCTCCGGTACTACACCGAAATTCAGTGTAGATTCTAGTTCAATTTCTTGTGGTATCCAAAGGTTGGCAATTAGGCATGGCTAATGAAGAAGAGACGAAGTTGGCAGAGACTCTCTTTATGGTTGGAAAGAGACTTGGTAAAGAATTTCAGTCAAAGGAAAATGAAGAGAACATTCTTCATTTGTTAGAAAAATGTTTGAGACAAGTGAAGCCATCACCTTCAGAGATAATGGAGTTGGCACTAGCTCCTACAGTGAATTTTTTGAATCAGCCCTATTGGTTGGGGCATCCTGATGAAGAGACCAAGTTGCTGATTTCTTCTTGTTTTATGGAGATAATGAGAATTGTAATTCCCCAATTTCCCTATGATGATGAAACTATGAAGATCATATTAAAGATGATAGTGGAATGTTTTCAAGATTTGGATGAAACTGGTAGTAGCTTGTTTCCAAGAAGAGCTGCTATTTTAAAAACATTTTCTGAAGTTGGTGCTTGCATCTTATTGATAGAATTTGAGATGGAGAATCAGATTTATCACTTGTTTAATTATCTTTTCACCTCGACCTGGAGTGAGCAAGAAGAGAGTATGCTTGCAGCTGTCATGAATGTTCTAATCTCTACAATTAAAGAAGCTGATAGTCTTCCTGAAAGTGTCCAAACTCTTCTCTTGGATGCTTATAAACGTGAAGAGCAGATTTCTCCCACTACTGATTTGTTAGTTAAAGAAATTTTCAGTCAATGTGAAGATAAGTTGAAACCATTTTTGAAGAAGACTGTTGTGAACAAAGAGGAGATTTCTGAAGTTGAAGAGGAGGATGAAAGTTGGAATCCCTTTGAAGACATTGCAAAAGTTCAAGGGGTATCTACGGATTTGCACTCATCCAAGCATTCTGTAAAAGAATGTAATGTGTCAATGGAAGCCTTGAAGACTAGTGAGGTACTCTTGTTTTCTACAGAGGAGAACAGTGAGTTGACTTGTGTTAAGAAGCCTCATGTTGAAGATTCAAAGAAAAAACTTTTGGAAACAAAAGTTGAAACAAAGATGCATGAAGAGGCCATAAGTGTAGATCCAAATGAAAGAGAAGTTCGATTAGTAGAAGATATGTGTTCAATCAGCAATTTGCTTCTTCACAATTCTAGAGAATGTTGGTTTGAAAGTCAAGTCAAGGAGGAGAAGAAGAAAGAGGAAGATGAAGTCTCTTCCCACTTCAAAGTTGATTTGATCAATTCTTTTGAATCATGTGTAGGAGACAACATGGAAGGTGAAGTTTCTAGTAGTTATAAGGCAGATTTTTCTTCACCGGAAATCAAGCTAAGGCAAAAAGCTAAGGAATTGGAAGGCACTATGGATGGAATGATGAAGAGTGTTCATCACATGCGAGACAAGTTGAGGAGTACAACTCAAACCATTTTTGAAATCTTTATCCATCAAAGTTGTTCTACATCATCTCAGCCAGTATATAATGATTGCAGCTCAAGTTCACACATTGCTGATAATGGAATTCAAATTTTGTCAAATCTTGATAGAATTCATAGACATGTAGAACAGATGATTTATGATGTGCCTAGGGGAGAAGTTGTATGTTGCATTTCTATTGATGACATGAAGTCCATTAAATTTGCCTTGGAGGAAATTAAATCTAGTCTTTTGCACATCATTCGTGACAAAGACTTAGTGGCCAATATTGCTGACAAGGCATTGGAGTGGCATGAGCTTACCAAAACAAAGTTGCAAGAAGTGCATGAGACTCTAATTGAAGCAGAGAATCAGATTTCTGCTGTTCAATATTCATGGGAGCAAGAAAATAGAAGAAGAGCAGAGGAGCTTCAAGAAATTCTTGATGAGTTTGATCTCATACAAGAAACATATGATTTGGAATGTTGTCCTAAGAGACCAAAGCATTCAAATTCTCAAGCTTATCAAGCTTTTGACAATCTCTTGTATGAAGAAGGTTCTAGTAAGGTTTATGTAAATCCTCTTTTTGAAAATGACGAAGAAATTGCTTCAGAGATTACTGAAGAAGGGGATTTGAGTTTGTCTTCCAGCATTGGAGAGTTAATACGTGAGTTGCACGAAGTTGAATCTACTGCTGCTCCTAGTGCAACCATTCAGCAAGAATTGGTAACTCTTGAAACACAAAGAAATGAAGGCATTCTTATTGTTCATCAACAAAGAGTTGATGGGTTTGTTGATGAAGGTTTAATTTATTTTTTGATGAGGATGCTTGTGAGACTCATATCAGATTTTAGTTCATCACCATCTTCTCTTAGAGTGATAGATTTTAGAATTGTATTTGATGAAGGATTCATGGAATCTTTCCGGCAAGTCATATCACAAGATTCTAGATTTGATTTCTTCAATGAACAAAGGTTGGTTGAATACTTCTTGGAATTTCAAGAAGTGGCATTGTAGATGGAACGAGTGAATCAAAGGATTCGTGTGAGAGAAATTATCAGTTTGAGAAGTGGTTCTTCATGGTTGTTAGTTTGGGATCCTAGCATTACTTGGGAAGAAGGTAATTTCAAAATAGATAGACCAGCATATAATATTCAGAGTGTAGTTGTGACCATTTGCTTATGTGTTGGAAAATGTCTTCAATTGAAAATCAGTGTTTGGGATCTCAAGAATTTTCTTTTGAAGAATGGAATGCATAAAAAGAAGGTTGGATGGAGAGATAAGTGTCAAAAATTATGTTTTATGTTTGCTCATCCCTTCTTTCTATGTCATTGCCTCTTTATTTCTGATCATACATTGGTGTTCTGGGAAGAAAATATGATCAGAAGTTGGTTTGTGGTGGCATGGGGTCTCTTGCTAAAGGTGCCACCAGTGTGGTTCATGAGAAGTTATGCTCATTTTGATAAAAAATTCTTGTGTTGCAACTGTTGTTGTCTTCTTGGATGCTGATTTTCCAAAAGTCAGATCCCAAGATGATTATTTCAGACCTCTTAGGAAGCTGGTTACTTCATTTCCAGGCCTCTCCACCTCCTATTTGGACTGAATTTCTATCAAAAATAAGTAAAGGAATGTTTCAGTATGGTCAAAGTTCAAGTATGGGTTGTTCATTGATAGTTGACAGTGAATTTTGTGGTACCAACTCATACATTACTTTTTGGGACAGTGAGTTATTAGCTGATTTGATTTGTCAAATTGAAACTCTTGATGTGAGATATGTGAATATTTCTTGGAGTTCTTTCAATGAAATCAGTTTGCTTCAAAGGAAGCATTGTGCATCCTCTTGGATAGAGATGGAGTGTGGAGCTTTGCTCTTGGTTTGGCATTGGTTTAGAAGCATGTTTGAAAATATTTTTGTTGCTGATCAGAATTATGACAACAAGGTTTGGAGGTCCTACAGACTGATATGGGACCCAGACACTGACATGTTTGATGCATTGTCTTTTGTGGATCGTGACATGTTGGTCCACTTTGAGTATTCAATTGTATTAATCAGAGTAGCACAACTGATTAGAGGAACGGTGTTCCTGAGAAAGATTTGGAATCCTGGTATCACTTGGGTTTGTGATTCCATAGTTGAAGATGATGAAGCCAATGATGGTCTTCTAGAATTTATTCCCATGATGTTTCAGTTTAATTTTAATTTGGTGATTTCTTGTGTTGGCATCCAGCAGTGCAGTGCTTACATCAGTTGGTGCTATCCTTCTCCTAGGATGATTTGGGACCCTGGGATCCTTTTTGGCATGGTAAAGATCAAATTGTTCTTTGGAGTGTGGTGGCATTGCTTGAGGACAAGCAATTTTGGGAAGGGCGGACTGTAATGTCCCCATTTTGGCCCTACACTCTTCAATAGGATTTAGCCTATTTCTGAAAATTTGTAGGCTAAGTTGTGGTGGAAAATTAGGGTTTCCTCTTTCAGATATTGCTCAGTTGGCATTCAGAGGATGTTGTGCAGACTTACTATTTATAGCAGTTGCTATTTTTAGCAAGTCTATCTTTTGGCAGTATCTGTCTAGCAGCAGTTCAATCCTTTGTAGGTTAGTGTTCAGTTTGGCTATCTATTGTTTTGATGTGAACTTACTATTTATAGCAGTTGGCTATTTTTAGTAAGTCTAAATTTGGCAGTAGCATCATCAGCAGCTCAACTCAAGTCATCTTGCTATCCATCAATTTCAGTATTGGCATGTGTTTTGGTTATCTCCATGGATTAAGTTTTTATACTTAGTCAAAATTCATGTTTCTCAGTTGTACCCCACGCCTAGGAGTGATCACTTCATGTTGTTTTAAAAGAGGGGTCATTAAGGGGGTCAATTGTGCATTTAATAATTTATTAAATGCTTTATTGTTGCAAAGTGAAAAAGGAGGTTGAGTAATATTATATTATTTCAAAAAGTAAAATGCAAAAAGGTGGCATCACTTTTGGAAGTTGAAGTGATTCAACTTCTTGGAATTTGAAGAGTTCTTGTTGCTTCATTTGCCAATTGAAGTTTATATATTGCTACTGTTTGAAGAGCTGATTATGCATATTTTTGAAGAGCAAAGCTACACTGCTGGAATGAATCCAGAATCCGGCTAAGGGAAAGCTTAGCAAATTTACTCCATTCTTTGGGCCGGCAACTATGGTTCCCTAGGTGGTGGATTGAGAGTGTGCTTCATCCAGAAGTACATATTGAGCATTATTGTGGAGTTTTGGTGAGATATTTCCAGTTTTTATGTTGCTGGTTTATCATGGCTAAAAGTGATTTTTGTATACAGCTTTTAGTATGAATTTTGTTTGGTTATGGGTATTTGATCATTGCATTTCTATAATAGAGGCGACCATATTTGGAGGTTATCAAAATTTAATTCCAAATTTTAGATTTTATTAAGCAAAATTGCCCTTGCAAGGAAGTCGTACCTTTTTGGAGAGCATTGGGAATCGTGCATAAATTAATAGTTGAGTTTAGATGCTATTTTATCATTGTAAATTGGGCGCCAACCTTCTCAAGAGCTTTTGCAAGCTATATTTCATCTTCTGGAGGTATTGTGAAGGAGTTGTGATTATTTTTATGTGTTTTCAGTTTGCTGATAATCATTTCCAGATTGTTGATTTTTATATCAGTTTGCTTCAGTATTCTGATTTTGGTTTTAAGCTTCATTAATTAAGAGGATATCAAGTGGAAAAATCTTCTATTTCATTGTGCTTTGTAAATATTGTAATAACACTTGAAAATTGCAGTTGTTTATCATTGTAAGACTGTAAACAGTAGTACTGTTCCAGTCATTTAATTAGCTGTAAAATCTTATGATTAATCTCTCATATATGTAACCCCTGGATGGTTTACCGCCAGTGTGGATAAAGAAGATTCTAGAAGCTTATCTCTCTTATTTGTAGCTATTTCTACTCATTGTAAAGATAGTTAGTAGTACTAATAGCTATTTCATTTTATTGCTGCAATTTATATTTTATTACACTCCCACAATTGAGTGGTTGAGTTTTAGAATAAACATCTTTCTTGATTGTAAATTCCCACCACAAAATAATTGGTTGTGTGGACAGTATTCCCCCCATGTTAATAAGTGGAAGAGTGGATTTAAAGGCTGGTTTTCCACCTAATAATTGTTGTAAACTCACCCACTGAATAAGTGGAGTATTCCCACTGCTTGTGGATGCCTGCATCAGTAGATGAATTGTACTTTCAGCTCTGTTTATGCCTAACGATCCTCTGACCATATGCTATCACCTCGCCCACATTGGGATCTTGGTGAACATTCTTGGTTAGAGTTATCTTCTTTCCTGATTTGCATTTTTGGAGCTAATGCTAATCAGTGTTTGGTTGCTGATTTGAATGTTAACATTATTGAAAAAAGTTAAGGGGAATATTTTAGTGGTATCAGAGCAGAAGATCCTCCCATCCTGTTGATCAGTGCTTCATGTTTAGGCGGAAGAGTGATAGAGATCTCTCGCACTACACCGAAAGTCAGAGCAGATTCTAGTTTGGCTCCTTGTGGTATCCAGAAGTTGGTAGCTAGGCATGGCTAATGAAGAAGAGATGAAGTTGGCAAAGACTCTCTTTATGGTTGGAAAGAGACTTGGTAAAGAATTTCAATCAAGAGAAAATGAAGAGAACATTCTTCATTTGTTAGAACAATGCTTGAGACATGTGAAGCAATCACCTTTAGAGAAAATGGAGTTGGCACTAGCTCGTGTAGTGAATACTTTGAATCAACCCTATTGGTTGGGGTATCCTGATGAAGAAACCAAGCTGTTGATTTCTTCTTGTTTTATGGAGATAATGAGAATTGTAATTCCCCAATTGCCCTATGATGATGAAACTATGAAGATCATATTAAAGATGATAGTGGAATGTTTTCAAGATTTGGATGAAACTGGTAGTAGCTTGTTTCCAAGAAAAGCTGCTATTTTAAAAACATTTTCTAAAGTTGGTGCTTGCATCCTATTCATAGAATTTGAGATGGAAAATCAGATTTATCACTTATTTAATTATCTTTTCACCTCGACTTGGAGTGAGCAAGAAGAGAGTATGCTTGTAGCTGTCATGAATGTTCTAATCTCTACAATTAAATAAGTTGATAGTCTTCCTGAAAGTGTCCAAACTCTTCTCTTGGATTCTTATAAATGTGAAGAGCAGATTTCTCCCACTGCTGATTTGTTAGTTAAAGAAATTTTTAGTCAATGTGAAGATAAATTGAAACCATTTTTGAAGAAGATTGTTGTGAACAAAGAGGAGATTTTTGAAGTTGAAGAGGAGGATGAAAGTTGGAATCCCTTTGAAGACATTGCAAAAGTTCAAGGGGTGTCTACGGATTTGCATTCATCCAAGCATTCTGTAAAAGAATGCAATGTGTCAGTGGAAGCCTTGAAGACTAGTGAGGTACTCTTAGTTTCTACAGAGGAGAACAGTAAGTTGACTTGTGTTAAGAAGCCTCATGTTGAAGATTCAATGAAAAAACTTTTGGAAACAAAATTTGAAACAAAGATGCATGAATAGGCCATAAGTGTAGATCTAAATGAAAGAGAAGTTCGATTAGTAGAAGATATGTGTTCAATCAGCAATTTGCTTCTTCACAATTCTAGAGAATGTTGGTTTGAAAGTCAAGTCAAGGAGGAGATGAATAAAGAGGAAGATGAAGTCTCTTCCCACTTCAAAGTTGTTTTGATCAATTCTTTTGAATCATGTGTAGGAGACAACATGGAAGGTGAAGTTTCTAGTAGTTATAAGGCAGATTTTTCTTCACCGGAAATCAAGCTAAGGAAAAAAGCTAAGGAATTGGAAGGCACTATGGATGGAATGATGAAGAGTGTTCATCACATGCGAGACAAGTTGAAGAGTACAACTCAAACCATTTTTGAAATCTTTATCCATCAAAGTTGTTCTACATCATCTCAGCCAGTATATAATGATTGCAGCTCAAGTTCACACATTGCTGATAATGGAATTCAAATTTTGTCAAATCTTGATAGAATTCATAGACATGTAGAACAGATGATTTATGATGTGCCAAGGGGAGAAGTTGTATGTTGCATTTCTATTGATGACATGAAATCCATTAAATTTGCCTTGGATGAAATTAAATCTAGTCTTTTGCACATCATTTGTGACAAAGACATAGTGGCCAATATTGCTGACAAGGCATTGGAGTGGCATGAGCTTACCAAAACAAAGTTGCAAGAAGTGCATGAGACTCTAATTGAAGCAGAGAATCAGATTTTTGCTGTTCAATATTCATGGGAGCAAGAAAATAGAAGAAGAGTAGAGGAGCTTCAAGAAAAATGATGAGTTTGATCTCATACAAGAAACATATGATTTGGAATGTTGTCCTAAGAGACCAAAGCATTCAAATTCTCAAGCTTGTCAAGCTTTTGACAATCTCTTGTATGAAGAAGGTTCTAGTAAAGTTTATGTAAATCCTCTTTTTGAAAATGACAAAGAAATTGCTTCAGAGATTACTGAAGAAGGGGATTTGAGTTTGTCTTCCAGCATTGGAGAGTTAATACGTGAGTTGCACGGAGTTGAATCTACTGCTGCTCCTAGTGCAACCATTCAGCAAGAATTGGTAACTCTTGAAACACAAAGAAATGAAGGCATTCTTATTGTTCATCAACAAAGAGTTGATGGGTTTGTTGATGAAGGTTTAATTTATTTTTTGATGAGGATGCTTGTGAGACTCATATCAGATTTTAGTTCATCACCATCTTCTCTTAGAGTGATAGATTTTAGAATTGTATTTGATGAAGGATTCATGGAATCTTTCCAGCAAGTCATATCACAAGATTCTAGATTTGATTTCTTCAATGAACAAAGGTTGTTTGAATACTTCTTGGAATTTCAAGAAGTGGCATTACAGATGGAACGAGCGAATCAAAGGATTCGTGTGAGAGCAATTATCAGTTTGAGAAGTGGTTCTTCATGGTTGTTAGTTTGGGATTCTGGCATTACTTGGGAAGAAGGTAATTTCAAAATAGATAGACCAGCATATAATATTCAGAGTGTAGTTGTGACCATTTGCTTATGTGTTGGAAAATGTCTTCAATTGAAAATCAGTGTTTGGGATCTCAAGCATTTTCTTTTGAAGAATGGAATGCATAAAAAGACGGTTGGATGCAGAGATAAGTGTCAAAAATTATGTTTAATGTTTGCTACTCCCTTCTTTCCATGTCATTGCCTCTTTATTTCTGATCATACATTGGTGTTCTCGGAAGGAAATATGATCAAAAGTTGGTTTATGGTGACATTGGGTCTCTTGCTAAAAGTGCCACCAGCTTGGTTCATGAGCAGTTATGCTCATTTTGATGGAAAGTTCTTTTGTAGCAGCTGCTGCTTGTCTTCTTGGATGCTGATTTTCCAAAAATCAGATCCCAAGATGATTATTTCAGACCTCTTAGGAAGCTGGTTACTTCATTTCCAGGCCTCTCCACCTCCTATTTGGACTGAATTTCTATCAAAAATAAGTAAAGGAATGTTTCTGTATGGTCAAAGTTCAAGTATGGGTTGTTCATTGATAGTTGACAGTGAATTTTGTGGTACCAACTCATACATTACTTTTTGGGACAGTGAGTTATTAGCTGATTTGATTTGTCAAATTGAAACTCTTGATGTGAGATATGTGAATATTTCTTGGAGTTCTTTCAATGAAATCGGTTTGCTTCAAAGGAAGCATTGTGCATCCTCTTGGATAGAGATGGAGTGTGGAGTTTTGCTCTTGGTTTGGCATTGGTTTAGAAGCATGTTTGAAAATATTTTTGTTGCTGATCAGAATTATGACAACAAGGTTTGGAGGTCCTACAGACTGATATGGGACCTAGGCACTGACATGTTTGATGCATTGTCTTTTGTGGATCGTGACATGTTGTTCCACTTTGAGTATTCGGTTGTATTAATTAGAGTAGCACAACTGATTAGAGGAACAGTGTTCCTGAGAAAGATTTGGAATCCAGGTATCACTTGGGTTTGTGATTCCATAGTTGAAGATGATGAAGCAAATGATGGTCTTCTAGAATTTATTCCCATGATGTTTCAGTTTAATTTTAATCTGGTGATTTCTTGTGTTGGCATCGAGCAGTGCAGTGCTTACATCAGTTGGTGCTATCCTTCTCCTAGGATGATTTGGGACCCTAGGATCCTTTTTGGCATGGTCAGGATCAAATTGTTCCTTTGAAGTGTGGTGGCATTGCTTGAGGACAAGCAATTTTGGGAAGGGTGGACTGTAATGTCCCCATTTTGGCCCTACACTCTTCAATAGGATTTAGCCTATTTCTGGAAATCCGTAGGCTAAGTTGTGGTGGAAAATTAGGGTTTCCTCTTTCATGTATTGCTCAGTTGGCATTCAGAGGATGTTGTGCAGACTTACTATTTATAGCAGTTGCTATTTTTAGCAAGTCTATCTTTTGGCAGTATCTCTCTAGCAGCAGTTCAATCCTTTGCAGGTTAGTGTTCAGTTTGGCTATCTATTGTTTTGATGTGAACTTACTATTTATAGCAATTGGCTATTTTTAGTAAGTCTAAATTTGGCAGTAGCATCATCAGCAGCTCAACTCAAGTCATCTTGCTATCCATCAGTTTCAGTATTGGCATGGGTTTTGGTTATCTCCATGGACTGAGTTTTTATACTTAGTCAAAATTCATGTTTCTCAGTTGTACCCCACGCCTAGGAGTAATAACTTCATGTTGTTTTAAAAGAGGGGCCATTAAGGGGGTCAATTGTGCATTTAATAATTTATTAAATGCTTTATTGTTGCAAAGTGAAAAGGAGGTTGAGTAATATTATATTATTTCAAAAAGTAAAATGCAAAAAGGTGGCATCCCTTTTGGAAGTTGAAGTGATTCAACTTCTTGGAATTTGAAGAGTTCTTGTTGCTTCATTTGCCAATTGAAGTTTATATATTGCTGCTGTTTGAAGAGCTGATTATGCATATTTTTGAAGAGCAAAGTTACGCTGCTGGAATGAATCCAGAATCCGGCTAAGGGAAAGCTTAGCAAATTTACTCCATTCTTCGGGCCTGCAACTATGGTTCCATAGGTGGTGGATTGAGAGTGTTCTTCATCGATAAGTACATATTGAGCATTATTGTGGAGTTTTGGTGAGATATTTCTAGTTTTTATGTTGCTAGTTTATCATGGCTGAAAGTGATTTTTGTATACAGCTTTTAGTATGAAATTTATTTGGTTATGGGTATTTGATCATTGCATTTCTATAATAGAGGCGACCATATTTGGAGGTTATCAAAATTTAATTCCAAATTTTAGATTTTATTAAGAAAAATTGCCCTTGCAAGGAGGTCGTACCTTTTTGGAGAGCATTGGGATTCGTGCATAAATTAATAGTTGAGTTTAGATGCTATTTTATCATTGTGAATTGGGCGCCAACCTTCTCAAGAGCTTTTGCAAGCTATATTTCATCTTCTGGAGGTATTGTGAAGGAGTTGTGATTATTTTTATGTGTTTTCAGTTTGCTGATAATCATTTCCAGATTACTGATTTTTATATCAGTTTGCTTCAGTATTCTGATTTTGGTTTTAAGCTTCATTAATTGAGAGGATATCAAGTGGAAAAATCTTCTATTTCATTGTGCTTTGTAAATATTGTAATAACACTTGAAAATTGCAGTTGTTTATCATTGTAAGACTGTAAACAGTAGTACTGTTCCAGTCATTTAATTAGCTGCAAAATCTTATGATTAATCTCTCATATATGTAACCCCTGGATGGTTTACCACCAGTGTGGATAAAGAAGATTCTAGAAGCTTATCTCTCTTATTTGCAGCTATTTCTATTCATTGTAAAGCTAGTTAGTAGTACTAACAGCTATTTCATTTTATTGCTGCAATGTATATTTGATTACACTCCCATAATTGAGTGGTTGAGTTTTAGAATAAACATCTTTCTTGATTGTAAATTCCCCCCACAAAATAAGTGGTTGTGTGGACAGTATTCCCCCCACGTTAATAAGTGGAAGAGTGGATTTAAAGGCTGGCTTGCCGCCTAATAATTGTTGTAAACTCACCCACTGAATAAGTGGAGTATTCCCACTGCTTGTGGATGCCTGCATCAGCAGATGAATTGTACTTTCAGCTCTGTTTATGCCTAACGATCCTCTTACCATATGCTATCACCTCGCCCACATTGGGATCTTGGTGAACATTCTTGGTTAGAGTTATCTTCTTTCCTGATTTGCATTTTTGGAGCTAACGCTAATCAGTGTTTGGTTGCTGATTTGAATGTTAACATTGTTGAAAAAAGTTAAGGGGAATATTTTAGTATATTAGAAGACAAACTTGGTTACATTGTAAAAAGAACCAACATACACGTCAACCACTGAACAACCACCTCTACAACTGACTTTTTAATCTTTTATGATCACATGAAACATAAAACACACTAATTTCAAAGTTGTTAATATCACTATTGAAATGTTTTAATTTTTTGACCTTTCAAATATTAAAAAGTACATCATTAAATTAATCATGTAATGGCATAAAAAATTAAAAACATCATGAATTAATTATGTAACCACATAAGTCAAATATAATTCTATTAAGAAATTAATATCAAATAGATAATATAATGAAGTAACTTATACATTTCAATGTCATTGATCTTCTTCTTCATCCAAATCTTTGTCTGTATCATCTGATCTAGATTCGACATTGTAAGGATTAGTCATATCATCATCATCATCAATATCAGTTTTGATAATGTCATCATCCACACAGATGTCATCTTCATGAACATTAACTCCTATATCATCATCATCTAGTTCCTCCTCTTTGACATCTTCGTCAGGGACATCATCAACTAACCGTTAATCCTGATCATCATCTACATCATCTTCTAGTTCTTCAGTATCTTTTTCTTCCACCGCATTATACTTTACCAGCCTTCCTCTTGGATCATGTCTAACAACAAATGACCAACCCGGTTTACCTGGAACCTTTGAGTAAAATACCTGCTCACATTGGCTTGGTAGAACATAGGGCTCATTTCCAGCTCGCTCAATCAACCTTGTATTAACCATGGTAAATCCATTATCATGTTCAATAATAGTTTTCTCAGGATCATTTTCATTCAATCGTAGCCTATACCATAGGATGACGAACAAAATTAATTTGAAGGACTTAAAGTCACACTCAAGTATATCATCCAAAATCCCATAGTATTGATTTTCAGAGACTTCTGGATGTATGTCGCTTCTAGATGAAACATTAGTCACCTTAAAGACTGTAGTTATACCAGAATCACAAGTTTTCTTCATGTCATCCAACATTTTGATTCAAAATTTACAACCATTGCACCACATAGCCTTGTGGTGTTTCACCTGCAATATGTCAAACATGTAAAAATTATTGCAATATCATCAGTTGATAAACATATTTATTCTTGGCTGAATGTATGCAAAGAAAACAATCTCAAGATATATATACATTAATATACTTGAAAATAATTAAATAATATGGGTGATTAATATATTTATATGTACATGTTTATCTCTTAAACCATATGCTAAATCAATTTCCGTTTGTGTAACATTGGAATCTACATTACAATGAGCTTCTTTAACCAATGAAGCCACACCTTCCCATGTTAATGTGCAACCAGATTGTTGACATTGTTCAATCCATACCATCATCCAATCAAGATTGTTCGTGATATACAAATGTAATGCATCCCACTCTTGACCAACTGTACCAAAATAAATTGAAATTCACAAACGATGTATAATTAGTTAAATACCACATTACACGACCTTAATTTATAATTGATGTATATTGAAGATTAAAAATTAAATAAGTACAATATACATAAAAACCATATGTAAAATGCATTCCAATTAATCTCCATGATCATCTTATAATTACCTCTCACTTTCCTCAATCTACCTTTCCCCAACAGGTACTCCCCTTTGAATTTGTTAATGGAGTTGGGATCCCAAATGCATCTAAATGGATCTTTGCTGCAAACTTAGGAAGATATTCACTAATGTACACCATGCTTTGGTATACCATATATCCCTCCACCATAGGACCCTCAGGATGTGCTCTTTATCTAACCAAAGCCTTCAAAAATTTCAAGTGCCTCTCAACCATCCACATTGGCCTTGTGTGTACAGGTCCACACAATTCAATCTCCTCAACTTGGTGTATGAGGTAGTGTTCTTGTGCATTGAAAAATGTTGAAGGTAGACACTTTTGCATTTCACACATTAGACAAAGAATTTTTCTCTTCTAATAATTTATATCTTCTTTATGGATTTCTTTAGATGATAGCCATCTACAAGTGATTCAAGGCACAAATATATTAATGATATTTAACAAAAATATACAATATATTACATAACAAGTAAAACAAATGACAATTATAATATGTATACAGTGAATTGAACAAATCTCGCTACTTACTTCATGTATTTTCCAAGATCATATATAACTTGCTTCACATTGTTGTCAAAATTGTCTGGGAGAGATAGAGGTAGAATGTAATGCAACAATTATAAAATGATCTTTTTATTATTTTTCCAAAAGTAGTAAACACAATACACTGAAAAGTACATGCATTATACAAGTGTATATAATATACTAGAATAATTACCTTAATGAAGGTATGTCAATCATGCGTTTTCATCCCTGACCCAAAATCACACCTTTTTGTTATTATATTGATTATGTTCTACAGCAACCTGTGGGAAATTGAATTTTTGTATGACTTCTTTTATAGCATTGATTTGCTGCTTGTTAATAACCAAGGAAGGGCACTTATATTAATTTGGTCTCCATCACTATTCAATTCAATGACATTTTTCATTGCATGATTGGCTTCCTGAATGTCACTACAAATTTTTACAATTTTTTATTTGTCATGCCTTCCATCCAATATTTTCTATAACGCTTCATATTCTTCCGATATGCATTGTATCAAAAAATGTACAATTTAGAAGGCTGCTCATAGTAGGGCAACCTACTAAATTGTTTGGGATAACTTTTAAGTCCCTCGTGGAAGTTGACCATTAATGCCTTGACAACCTTCATGAAGCATATAAGTTAAACAAATTAACAACGACAATCATTGTCAATTACAACATGAGTAAACACAACACAATATAAAAATATAAATTCAAAACATATCATATATGATAGATAAAACAATTTGATCCGATGTATAACCTTTGACGATTGATTCTATTATATTCCAACTTCCATAGGTGAGGTGACATTCTTCGTGGTTTTGATGTAGTCTCCTCTTTCCCATTGAAAAGATGTTTTTCAGTAGTTCGATACTTATGATTTCTATGGAGGAAGTGCCTATACTCATCAAACACCTGCTTTCCTAAACTTGTTGAACAACGAGATTTCATCTTTGGACCACAAATTGGACATGCAAATTTTCCCTTTGTTTGAAGACCTGCAAGATGATATATAATTGGATTAAATATGTCAATTTTTATAATTACATATAATGAATAGATTATTTTAAAAACATTCATGATATCTATTTCATCAAATTACATATTGTTAAAGTGCAGTCGAATGTTATAACATACCACAAAAATGTGTTTGCCCTAGGGCATCATGAATTGTCCATTCAAACATTGCATGGAATTGAAATTGTCTTTGTCCTATTGGTCTGGAGACGTCATACATAGTGACTCCATTCCATAACTTTAGTAACTCGTTAATAAGAGGCTCGATATATACATTCATATCTTTCACCTGGTACTTACCTAGTTGAATGAACATAAACATTACATAATTATTATAACCATTTTACTGCAATATATATAAATTAATGTACATGACTATTGAATGAAAAAAATATGTCATTATGCAACAAATAAGACAAATGAGATGCTACTACGTTAAAGAAAATTGATGTAAAAAATACCTGAACAATCATTGACAACATTATGTGCCCCTTTATTGACATCCATGGAGGAATGTTATTGTTGATAACAAAAACATGCCACACTGAGTAAATAGATCTCAGCTCTCCAAATGGATTGACACCATCCGCTCCCAATGAAAGCTTGAGATTACAGGTTCTTTTTAAAGTGTGGCCATTTTTCCTCCATGTCCCTAAATGCAACCATTTGCAGGCATTCGAAGAATGTCATCTCCACTTCTATTCCGTGCATAGTAATACATCAATTGTGCTAAGCTTTCGCACCTAAATAATCGTTGCATACGTGGAATAATGGGAATATAACGAAGAACCTTGTGAGGCACCTTTTTTGTTACTTGATCTATTCGATATCTACTGATATGACATTCCATGCATTTTGTTGCAAATTCTTGTTGTTTATGATATATAATATGATCATTGGGACATGCATCTATTGCTTGATACTCCATTCTGATATCTTTCATAATGGCACATGAATATCGGTATGAGTGAGGTAAAATATTTGATGGTGGTAACAAAAATTCACCAATCAATCTACAACAAAAAATAATTTGTTCATATAGGAATATTAATGGTACATATTTCATCCTTTATTTACTAGTGATGAACTAATGACAATTAAAATAGATGAAAAAAGATGACATTTATGACATACCTTAACATCCATGAGATTGCTATGTTTGATAAAGCATTCATAACCTTAAAGTTCAATAGCAACAATACAACAAAGAGAAGAGTTGTTTCAGAGCCTTCATAAAGGGGCTCATATGCCTTGTCAAGTACAGGTAAATCATGAACATCATCAAAGTCATCTTGATCATCATGATTACCTCTACCACTAAATGTGGCATGGATCAATGTATTCGTACCATCATCTTCAACTATGTTTTCTAGCGCATGATCATCTTCTTTCATAGGATCATTAACTTCATCATCGATATTCACAGCTCCATGTTCATCGGCTTGCAAAACACATTCTCCGGGCTATGATAATTCATATCATCTGCCCTAGGGCACCCCACCTTTATAATAATGATAGACACAAATAAACCATGATCATGATCAAGTGATTATATATATATAAAATGTTAAAACAATATAAACATTTACAAATTCAATCAATAGAAACACATATAATGAACAACTTACCAATGGACGATAATCATGCCCCCCTTCAACGTGACCATGCTACCTACAATGTTTCTCAGCTGTTGTGATTAAAAGTCATCTCGTCTTTAAGCCCTTGCAATTATTGCAAGGACAATAACATTTCCCATCACCCTTTATTTTCAATCTAGCCCACAATCTATCATGTGTCTCTTCATTTTGTTCTGGACTAATAGTATCTGACATGATTTTTCTTTGCCAAGCTTGACTATTTCGATCTTCAAAAAATATCAAACTCACACTCCAATAATTTTTATTCATAGACAGGTAACATAGTCTAATAATTCTAATATTTTTCACCAAAATAATTTGGCATGCAACCACCCCTGCAAAAGAGAAGATAGTCTGAAGTTAATGACCCCAAAAAACATTTTACAATGCTAATTCCAAAACTTATTAAATTCTAATTTTACTATGATTTCCAGCTGTTAAGACTCCTAAAATCAGAATATTGAACTTGATCACAAAATTCCTACAACAATGGAGGTAGTGAGCTAGTAAGAGCAAGTAACCCATTCCTAAGGAGCAATGAGTCAGAATCACCATTGCTAATGTCAATACGGATTTATCCTTTTAGTTAAAGATGCAATGTGTCACTTCTTATGACGAGCTTATCCCTAGGGCCCTCAACATTGAGAGAACCCTAATAAAAAACAACAAAAGCATTGGCAAGAGCATGATTAAGGTACAAACCCTAGGCCTCCGTAGAAACATAAACAATAACTATAGCGGATTAGTGAGGTTGCAATACTAGAAAGATTGAGACAATGTAGGTAATAACAAAATCTTGCAATCTAAAGATTGTAGCCAATAACAAGTACACTATGTAGCTTACTGACATTTGTAAATGCAATCTATGGTAAGAAGAATGATAATCACTTGAGATGTGACAGTCAAAAATAGGCTAAGCAGTGACAAGATAATAAAGCTCAAACCTTGCATAGTAAAGTGGAGATTTTAACAGTGAGTTTCCTTACCCCCTTGCTGACCTTAAGGGTTTTTCAAATGCTTTTGGTAGTGTTAGACAAGGCAAATGCAATTAGGGAATGACTGTCCAAATGAAGTAACAGTGGTAATCATAAGTTCAATGTTTCTTCTTAGCCATTAATATTGTTTAATGGAGGTAGTGGATTGCATGTTTGAGCAATGTTTTGAGACTCACCAAAGATGAGAAAATAGTGAATAATACATTGTGGACTGTGAAGTAGTGTCAATAAGGTTGAAGAATCTTAAGAACTACAATACCATGAAACAATGAGTCCCCTGTAGTAAGTAGGCAGTCTATAGGGCATAGTTTGATTTTATAGAAGGATGCTCATGAAAGGAATCTTCAAGTGATAGTGAGTGAGCTATTTGAGATTGCAGATGAGGGTGCAATACCCAGTCTTAAAGGAAGTTAGCAAAGTAGTAAATGTGCAAGAAAATCAAATCGTACACAAAAACAATTCACAATGTTATCTTCCATAATGCCTTGAGTTTGAAGACAAAAATTTCATTGTATCTTCATGATGAAAGTGGTGAGCTTAATGGTCAATCAATCGGCAACTGTGATTTTAAAACATGCTATTGTGCTTATGGAGGCAACATTTTCAGCAAGGCAGTGAGTGGTGGTTTGGAACAATGGCAGGTATGAAGGACTTGCTTTATATGCATACTATGCAGTCTAGCTTAAGACAACGTTCTTAGAAGAGATTGAAGGTGGATTATGGAACTCAAGGGTTACCATGAAAAGGATTAAAGCAAAGACTAAGATCTATTTAAAAGCCACGGTCATGAAGATATTAAAGATGTCACATGCAAAAACCTAGTAGTTGGAGTAATGAATACAGTGCCAAAGAGGATAGTGTGCGCAGATTTAGGAGATCTCCATTATCTAATTATAGGAAAATACATCATTTATTTATTTTTTTAATTAAAAGAAATCATTCTAAACCCTATATAGGATACATTGATACTTCAAAGCCCAAGGAATTTTAGATTATGCAAATATATGTCAAGTAACATTCATAAGGTTTAGAAAATCTTGATCACTCTCTAGAATAGCCCATTAAACATGGGTTGTGCTTGAATGCACTACATAATTGATATAACACAACCACTCTGCATATCAACTAGAGTTATAGCTCTTTATTGCAGCAAGAGGTAATCACTCTTCGATCATGCTATAATTACATCCTAACCTGTTAAACTTGAGACAACCTTGAATGCACCCAATGATGATTGACACCTACATTATACAACCTAATTAACTACATTATATGATTGCCTCCATTTCTATCACAACATAGCCACATTAAACTTGGGTCACACATGAATGCATCCTGTATTTGTTATAGCACAACTGTGCCACATGACCAATACAGTTATGGATCACATAATTACAGTCACAAGAATTTGTTCCTCGATCTTATGGTGATTCCACACAACAAAATTTGGACATGAAATTCTCAAAACCCTTAACCTCTAAAAATGAAATATGATGAGATGTTGCTTTAAAATATGATTTTCAAACCTCGAACTACAACTGACTTCACAACTGAATTATGCAAAAAGACAATGACTACCCTCAACTTGGTGATATCTTCTTGAATTTTTCTTAATTTTTCCCAAGAAAATCGTCCTTAGTTCTCCACAAACCGCTCAAGTAGAGAAAATCACAGCAATAAATCAAAGAAACTCACATTTTTTTATGTTGGCCACAATTTGATTTTTTAATTTTTCATGTTTGTCAAACATTCGACGAAAATAATAGCTGACATTTCGACGAACCCCAGGTTTGTCAAAATTTTGACGAACGTCGGGGATAAACTTTCAAAAAAATTGGAAATTACACATCAAATTTTACAAGCACCCGACGAACATCGAATTTTACATATTTTGTCGGACAGTTTCGTCGTATTTTGTAGTCAAATGTATTAGTGAATCGACATCTTGCTCCAAGTGGTACAAAAATCCCTCTCACCAAATTTTGAAAAGTCACAATGTACAAATGAAGTTGACAAGGACCTTTTTAACCTTTTATAGGTTATTTAAAAAGTGATTTTTTTTTTTGAGATTGATTTAATTTTTAAAAGGGGAGATTAATTGAAATTCATCCAGGGCTTCTTAATCAATTATCATGAGATAAATTATATCATGATCAAATCTACATCGAATCCACATCAAATTATCAGAAAATCATAAAAATTTGAAAAATTCAAAAAAATAAAAAAAATCATTAATTTATCTCCCAAGGGGGCATATATCCATCAATCACCTGAAAATCATGTCTAGGGCACATTGAATTTTTTTTTTCTTCATTGATACTAGCAACAACAACATAAAATTTTCTTTGAAGCAATGCGTAAATACATCACTTCAAAGAGGGGAAAAATGTATACACCTAAAAATGGTCTGGAGAATCTAATTAATTAAATATGACTTATTTGATTAATTCATCTTAATTCATCTACTTATTAAATAAATAGAAATATTTATTTATATTAAGTTCACTATTAATTCTTCTATTTTATCATATTATTTTCCTCTTAATTAAATAAACAAAATTAAATACTTTGTTTTATTTAATTATTATCATTATTATACTTTATCCATCAAATTCTATCCATTAAATTAAATACACAACTTCAATAATTTGTGTTATTTAATTATCTTATTATATTTCCTCTTAATTAAATAAAGATATCCTAAAGTTTTATTATATTATCATATTCCTCTTTATTAAATAGGAAAATATCAAATATTTGTTTTATTTAATTAAATCTTCCTAATTTGCTAAATTTGAATAAATCAAATATATTTAAATAAATGCATAAATCAATATTCCTCTATTCACTCACCAATAAAATTAGATTTTTATTAATCTAATTAATGCAACTAGCATTCATGAGAAAAGCCTCAGGGACAAACCTATAGGAAATTCTTTCAATCTTCTTCCTCAAATCTTTCCTCTCATCTTACCTGGTGTTTTCATGGGGAGGGACAATTCCCCATGATTAGCTCCACCTTTTCATCTCTTACCATTCAAATCTCCAGATTTAATCTCAGCCTTTGTTGTGTTACCCCTGTGTAAACTACTGCCGAAAATCTATATATATAGCCTTCTGAAGCATGAAAAAGATCTGGAGAATTATCATCTTTTATGAAACTTACTCTACAGAATTCAGCACTAAAGCATCTTAAGCATTAGCATTTTCATTAACATCAATTATCATTTAGCATATTAGCATAGCATCATAGCATTGATCAGTAGATTTGGAATCACGGTAGCATCATTAGTTTTTACTGTAGCTTCCATTTAGCAGGTTTCATGTCAAGATAGTTTACAGTAGCATCATATCATCTAAAAATCATTAGCAATCATCGCATCATTGTATTTAGCATCCATTCTATTCTCTAGATAGGCATTTTAAACAGTTATGGTGCTTACAAATTTGAAAGCCTCTGTAACTTGATAAATATTTGGAGATAGGAGACAATGGGACACATTCAAGCTTTTTGTGTTTTTAAATTAGTTTAATTCATGTTAATCTTGATACAATGTTTCATTAAGAAGTGTTTTACTTTTTACTTTTTCCACACTTATAGTGAGTATTAGTATAACTAGAAATAAGAGAATCATTTCTATCTTTCTAAATAAAAAAAATTATTTTCACTATGAAAGCATGTCAAATATGCATATACTTATGCGGGAGATAAGGCCAATCTCTAAGAATACCCATATTCTAGGAAAAAAAATTGTTCTAAAAGACCTAAAGAAGTCATGATCCAATTCCTAGCCTCTTAGGCTCTAGGACAAAACTAAAAGAGAAATTTAAAGGATTCCATGTGTCTAAAAAATAGAAAACAAGAAATAGTAATGCCTATATGAACCAAATGAAAACCCAAAGTAAGGAATTTTTCAAGGAATACAATAAACAAAGTGAGAAAATGTAGGCTCCAAGACCATCAAACAAATGCATCAGAACTAACAATCCTAAGTAATAAAAGATAGTTTGAGTTGGTGCATAAAAATTTAATTGATCCACTATAGGAAGTTTTCATGATAGCCACAAATAACCCTTTTTAGACTTATAATTTCAATATTCTGTATTTGGGTACCATTTCCAATCCTTCCACCAAGGCTTAAGAGATCTACCCCCAATTTTATGAACCATCTAGCGGGTGTACCAACTATCACAAACTAAAATATTTCTTACTCTTCATTAGTAAGCTTAAACTATATAATCTGAATTTAAGTCAAGAGAGAAAATTATAGGTGGCTCTATTAACAAAATATGGCAACACATGAAAATATCTCTTAAATAATTTCAAGGCATGAATCCATGGCACTTTGGACAAAGGAAAATATTGAAAAGAGAGAACAAAAGACCACCAAATAGATTGATGATTGATATAAAGGCCATTGAAAAAGTCATTTCTCACCCAATGAAGCCCATTTCATTCCTTCCTAGACAATAATAATATTATCTAGAATAAATTTAGATTAAATGAAGATAATCTTCTCAAGGTGAACAATCTAGGGTAGCATAGAGTAGAGCTTGAAAGCTAAATATATAGCAATGGTTATGTATGAAACACTCAACAAAGTAATTAGCCACCAGTTACAAATTTCCATAGGATCAATAGCTTTAAGTATGAACATAATAATTCTTTTATTGATTAGATTCCCAAAATATTTGAAATGAAAAGCTTCACTATCAACCTTTTGAAGATTTTCTGCCACAATATCCCAAAATTATTTACAAATTTCACAAGGGAAACCATCTAAACCAAGAACCTTGTCATTAGCCATTGTGAAAGAAACTTTATCATTATAATATAATTATTATACCATATCTTTTTGGATGAATGGGGCCTATAATTGCATATTATATTATTGTGTGAATAAAAAGAACCTAATGGATAACATGGACCAATGGTGTTGATTTGATGTAGGAACATCCTGGACGAATGAGTCATCTATATCAACCAATTTTTTTTGCAGTTGTAGTTTACAGTTTTGGTTTGTTTTGATTTTTGTTCAATCCATAGTATGGTCAGATTGGCAAGAAAACATGAAAGTGACTTTGGAAGAGGCAAAGACATTGAATAAAAAAAAATATCGAGTCACATTTTATACTACATCAAATGTGTACATGAAAAGTGAAAAGAGCCATTGAAATGTTTGTTTTATTCAATATTTATTTCATAAATTAAAGACCAAAAGACACTCCATGTGGTGCAAGGTATGAAAAATTTTAATTGCTTAAATTTAAATGAATTTGGCTAAAGGACACATTTTGAATGGGAATATAAAGAGTTTGTGCCTGGGAAAATAGTGGTGCATCAATTTTAATAAAATGTATATTGGAATTTGGAAACAAATAGGCTGAGCCTCATAGCAGATTTAAAACAGGGGTACAAAAAACATGAAGGGACACCATTCATTCAAACCACAACCATTCAAAAGTCACACCAAAAAAGAAGACTAGGCAACACCACATGAGGGAAAAAAACAAAAGATTTTAAGGTGGATAGTAGGCTGTGTGAAGAAAAGGGGGCTATAGAAGGGAAAAGAGGGGATTACTATCCTAGGTTATAAGAACTTTAAAAAATTAAGCAAAAAAGAATAAAGATTGGTGTGGGATTTAAAATGGAAAAAGAAAATGCATGGGGTTGTACGTGGTACCATTGAAAAAAATGAGTGCAGATTGAAAGGAGGCTGCACTAAAAGTAGAGATATGGTAGTTAAAATTTGAATAGCAATAAAAAGTGTTCCCAAGAAGATGAGTCCAAGCTATGCCAAGCAAGTTTGAATAAAAAAGAAGTTTGATAGTTGTAGATTGGTTAGTATTATATTTTATGTAATTTGAAGACTAACTTCAATAAAATGTTGCAAATTTCATCATATTTATATCTTTTGTGTGGATTTGAGTTTTGAGTAGGGGAGAAGGTCCTATAGTGGAGCACCCTAACTTTGCATTTCTCAAAATCCTGTGTGGAAATTTCAAATCACTCCCAATTTTGTACAATAGTTTATTTGGGAACTCATGTGCTTCTATATTTTGTTTTAGGGCCACATCATCAAATATGATGTCATATCAGTATGCTTTTTGTTGAGGTATCCAAAAAGATCCCAAAAAAAGTGAGACCAATAGTGGTGCACTAAGTCATGTTTTATTGGTGTGCTGATGTGTCATCACATGATTTGTCACTTTGTGTACTTTATGGATAAAAAGTATTTTGCAATTGGATATTAAAGTGCTCCACTATGGGGCCCACTAAGGACTACTTCTATCCCCACTATTGGACCCTGCTCCATTATGAGCCCCTCTCCCCTAAATGTGAGCAGAGAGTCTCTTCCTGTGAGGGGGAGTTTGTGATTTTTTGCAAACTATGTGGAAAGGGTATATGCAGGATCATGATGGGCCAAAAAGTGGCAATATGATGGGTATGTGTAGGGTATGTGGCTGACAACTTTTTTTTACCTAAAATTGATGAAACAAAAAGGGTTTTTAAAGGAGATTCTCATCTTTCCACCAATATAAATTATGCTTTTACTTTGAATTTAATAAATAATTATTATTCATTTTCTATTTGAATTCTGACTAAAGTCCTGATTGATAGGATGATTGAAAAAAATCTATAGCTTTCAAATGGTATCTCATTTTTGAATTTGAAACATGTGTCACATTCTATGCTTCACATACTATAAGATTAGAAAAAGAAAAAATGAATTTCATTAAGTTTTCACCAAGTTAAGGTGGTCAGACATACGAGTTTTTATGTTTTTTAAAAGTTGTAATAAAAAAATCATAATTAATTATTTACTTAGAAAAAAATTACAAACAAATATGCATCACATCGGGAAATGAGTCCTCTACTTATATCTAAGATATAATAAAAAAATATTATCATTTTATTGTGGTTAGGGTGGTTAGACAGACACCTACTTATTTTTTCCCTAAAATTTAAGTACTACTGCATTGAAATTTCAAATTTTCACCAAATATATTTTTATTGTTTTTAAATAAACCTAGTAGTTTGGAGAATACATTAAATTTTCCACAAAATCTATTCTTACATATTTTTGAAATAATATAGATAAATTATTCAAATTTTTACGTCAAGTTGCCTAACTCTAATTTTTCTAAGTTTTTTGCCACTTAAGGGGTTGTTTTTTCCATGATGATCCTGCACATAACCAAAAGCATAAATGAAATAGAATTTGATGGTGGTAATTATTTACATATCTAGAGTGTTTGGTGGATTGAAATTAATTTAATTTGTCTCCATTAATGTTGTGAATTTTAAATTGAATTTGACTTGACAAATGCAATTGTCAATTGAAATCCAAATTGGCTGCGAAGTTGTGAGATTGAATGGAAGTTTTTAATCTGTGAATTGTATAAGAGTTTTGTGTGTGAACAACAAGAGGAGAATTTTGTTTTGCATCAAGATTTATGATTGAATATTATTTTTTAACATTATAAAATCCCATATTTTTTTGATATAATTGCATGGTGTAATTGCAATATTTTATGTAAGTAGTCTATTTACCCTCACAACACTAAATTTATTTAACTAAGTAACCTAATATCACTTTTAAAGGAACATATTACTTCCCTAGTGTTAATCAAGGTTAATTAAAAGAATGCAAATAAATAAGAATAAATCAACCTAGATTAAGTTGCTATCTAGATGAGAATGATACTTCATGTAAACTAATGCTATTTTAGTAAATTAAATTTGAGGGATTGAGCCAACTATAGGAGAAATGATGAAAAAATAATCTAATCTTGCATTGTAATCTACAATGTCTCAAGGAAAAAAAATAATCCTCTATTTCTTGAAGCCACCTAGAGATTAGAATAGTCATTGAAATAATTTGTGGATCAAATCTATAGCTTTGGGTCACTTTTATGTAGCATGGATTTATGTTGACCCATGCATTTGACCTAGTGAAGTGTGCTTCTCATAAGTATATGGTGATATTTTCCTTTTGTTGGTTACCAAGGATTGATAGTATTTAAATACACCTTAAGGAGATTTCCAAATCACAAGGGTCATGTTCACCTAGGTTGACCCTCTCAATTAGAACAACTTTTATGGTCATACAAAAATTACCAAGGATAAATCTCTTCAATCATGCAAATTCTTTAGAATGATGATGTAGATAAATAGCTTCTTTTTAGTGCTCGAAATAAAAATATTCTATAATGATACTTTTTATAATGCAGAGGTCTTTTAATGAATTGTGAGATGATAAAATTATGCACATTAAATGTCTTTAAATACTAAGACATAGTGATTAATAGGAAAATGGGTTCTTTATAACCTAGATGATAGAACACCACTATTCTCCTATTATCATTCAAGGATTTCCTAGGAACCCTAATTGGATTGACTATCAACCTCACAAGGTGAGTCAATTGTCAATAAGGAAGACCTAGGAAGGGGTTCTTTAAGCTTTAAGTAGTTCACCACCAAGAAAAAGCTTGGATTTAAGACAACTTAACATTTAGCCTATAAAAACCTAGTAATGCAAGTTAAATGAAGGATTCAAATGATGAAATTATGCAACACCATGTTGGGGTATGTGTACCTGGGAAGTTTGTAAATGCAATGAGGATTCTAGAAATGTAAAGAAGCTATCAAAATATGTTAGGGAGGACTAAGATTCCCTTACTATTGTCTTAGTCCCACTGCTATTTTTTGAGGAAAATGTAGAATCTTTAGATGCTAGATCAGGATCTGCAAGAATCTCTACAAAATTCCTCTTGGAGGACTATGACACCCTTGCTACCATCTTAGTCCCAATCTGAATTTCTAAATTTTTTGAAAGTGATCCTAAGGCTTGATGTCTGTACTTCCTTCTGTAGACACCTAAAAATGGTCTGGAAAATCTAATTAATTAAATATGACTTATTTGATTAATTTATCTTAAATTCATCTACTTAGTAAATAAATAGAAATATTTATTTATATTAAGTTCATAATTAATTCTTCTATTTTCTCTCTTAATTAAATAAACGAAATTAAAAACTTTCTTTTATTTAATTATTATCATTTTCATCATATTATTTCACTCTTAATTAAATAAACAAAATTAAAAACTTTGTTTTATTTAATTATTATCATTATTACTTCTTTTTATTTTCTATCATAAATTAAATGCACAACTTAAATAATTTGTGTTATTTAATTACCTCATCACATTGCTTCTTAATTAAATAAAGATATTCTAAAAATCTTTTATTTAATTATCACTTTTCCTTTTTATTTTAATTTAATAAACAAACCCTATAGTTTGATTTATTAAATTATTCAATCCTCTTTTTGCTAAAATTAAATAAATTAAATTTATTTAAATTTATGCATAAATTATCTACCACTATTCACTCACCAATAAAATTAAATTTTCAAAATTTAATTAATGCAACTTTCATTCACGGGAAGAGCTTCGGGGACAAACCTGCAAGAAGTCCTCTCAATCTCCTTCCTCCAATCTTCCCTCTCATCTTGCCTGGTGTTTTCATGGGGAGAAACAATCCTCCATGATCAGCTTCATCTTCTCATCCCATTCCATTCAATTCTCCAGATTGAATCACAGCCCCTTATCCCATATCCCTGTGCAAATGTGCTGCCGTGAAAGCTATAAATACAGCTCTTTGGCTACAGGAAATGGATCCTAACTTGTGCAATCTTACTCTGCAGGTTTTCCAAGCATCGACACATTCAAGCAATCAAGCATCAAGCATTCATCCAGCGTCCATCAAGCAGCAATCAAGCATCCAACATTTGCAGTCATGGCTACCATTACAATAGATTTGCATATTTAATCACATAGGAAATAGAATAGTTCATTTCTCATTCTCTAAATGTCATTTCAATAGTTTAATTAGCTTCTAAATCTCAGAGCAAAGTAAATTAGAGAGATCCTTTAGAGTTAGAGAGCAATAGGATAGATTTCTAAAGATTTTTAGTTTAAATTAGTTTAATTTCTTTAAATCTTAGATGCAATATCTTATTTAGAGGTGTATAAGCATGTTTAGATTGTTTTCCTCATTCCTACGCTTACAACAGGAGCTATGCCATATGCTCTTGTTTATGGATTACAAGCAATATTACCTATCGAGGTAGAAATTCTATCCCTTCGAGTTTCACTAAAAGGACTCATTCCAAATGAGGATTATAGGATCTCTAGACTTCAAGAACCAGAGCTACTTGATGAACGTTGACAAGAAGCTGTCAATCACTTGACAGCCTATCAACAAAGGATGTCTAGGAACTATAATCAGAGGGTTAAGCCTAGAGTCTTCCAGACCGGAGACTTGGTCCTACGGGAAAACCCTAGAAATCAAGCAGACAGAGAAAAGAAGGGAAAGTTTGAACCTAACTGGATAGGGCCTTATGTCATCATATCAGTCTATGGGTTAGGAGCATACCGACTGTCTACACTAGAAGGAGACATGTTGGAGGAACCCATGAATAGAATTCATCTTAGGTGATTCTACACTTGAGGATACCTAGTGCACGGTCAATAAAGTTGTCTTGATGAAAACCTGGCAAACAGGCGTCATGATGACCAAAAAATAGGAAAACATAAAAAAGATAAAAAAAACAAAAGAAAAAGAAAAAGGACACAATAAAAACAAGTGATGAAAACCTAGCAAACAGGCGCTACTTGTGATTTTTACCAACTCTTCCATCTATTAGGTATAGTTTTGTTACAACTGTTTCCTTTCATATCATTTCCATCTATCATTTGAGATAATCACTATCACTATCCATATCATAGCAAGGATATCATGTTTTACCCTGGCTTGGGGGAAACATCCTAGTGTTATTTGGTACAATGGACTTTCAGCTTAAATGGAAAGGCAGTCAAACTTGACAACACTAAGTGACGATACTTGAAAAAATCCAAAACATCAGAAAATCAAAATCCAAAAACATCAGAAAATCAAAATCCAAAAAACATCAGAAAATCAAAATCCAAAAACATTAGAAAATCAAAATCCAAAAATCCATGCAAAAACATTCATAAAATTAGAAAATACAAAAATAGAGTCTACATCAATTGAAAATGGAGTCTGTTTCAGTCGAACTACGTGGTCTCTGTGTGTATAACATAGGCAAGACTAATCTTTGATCAGTCCCCGAGACCCCTAGGATAGGTTTTTAGGTTACATCATTTGGTCAAACGTCTGGGAATATCATGCAAACGTCAGCACACACATTTCAACACTGATGATCTAATCTGAATAATGATTTGAAAATACATTAAGTAGAATTTGAATAGTTGTGCTTTTTATTTTATCATTTGCTTATCATTTCTTTAGAGCTACTCGATGATGTATTGAACTAGAGAAGCAAGGAAGGAGAATGATACCTTTTCTTTGTTTGTTGTTTGAGAGTTAGTCATTATTATTTTGTGAATTGTCGCGGGAAGTTCTCTACTAAGTATCATGGATGACATTCTGATTCACTTAAGAAAATGATTAATTCTTGTCTGTTTACGCGAGAAATGCTCGGGTCATCATTGGTCTATCTTATACCATGATGCTTGTGTTAGCTTGCAATATCAAAAATCATGAAAGAAATACTCAGGTCATCATTGGTCTATCTCATATCATTGATGCTTGTATGTGCTTTCAACATTTTAAAAAGCTCAGTGATGATACCAAGCAAAATAAAAAGATTGTTGAAATGACACTTAGGTTTGCATTGATAAAATAGGTTTGCATGGTAAACATAGATTGCATTCATAATAATACATCTACAGAGTATTGGTTGCACAAGTTACAAGGGTTCATTTGCAAAGAATGTTATCTTTTCTTATTACAGATTGAGTATACTTGACACATACAATTTTCATAATGACATGCATATAAAATCATTTCTTCATCTCATCATAAATTTCACAATAAACATCTCATTTTGTGGCATCATATACACGTTACATTACATCATGCATTTATGTCTCATCACATTGTCATTATCATGTAGTTGCAAAATCACCATTCATTGCATACATATAGAAGACATTATACATCATTCATTATATATACCATTTCATTATATATACCATTTCATTACATATCATTTCATTACATCTCATTTTTTATATACTTCATTTCATTTACATCATTCATTTATATATACCATTTCATTATATATACCATTTCATTACATATCATTTCATATACTTCATTCCATTCATACATCATTACATTTTCATCATACATCATTACATTTTCATCATAAATCATTACATTCCATTCATACATCATTACATTTTCATCATACATCATTACATTCCATTCATACATCATTACATTTTCATCATACATCATTACATTTCATTCGTACATCATTCATTTACATTTCATTCATACATCATTACATTTGCATTTCATCCATCAATCATTCATTTACATTACATACATTACATTTTATCCATATTTATTTCATTTACATCTCATACATTACATTGTCATCCCTACATCATTTATTTACATTATATTTCATTCGTAGATCTTTCATTCGCATTTCCTCCATCAATCATTCATTTGCATCATACATTTTATTTATCATACATTGCATCTCATTAAGAAAATAAATACATCATTAGATATCATATCACATCATCATTAATACATCCATACAAGCTAGTAAAATAAATCATCATAAAACATAGAAACTAAAATGCATCCATCACATAAATCATGTAAAACATATCATAGATCAATCGAACCGCTGCACATATATATCTCATCAAGTGTCAAGTATACAATGAAGT
Source organism: Sequoia sempervirens (assembly GCA_007258455.2). NCBI lineage: Eukaryota > Viridiplantae > Streptophyta > Pinopsida > Cupressales > Cupressaceae > Sequoia > Sequoia sempervirens. Next base: position 954,490,661 of record VDFB02281492.1, read on the forward strand.
TTGAAAAGGATGAAAATAACATCATGTCAAAAATGGCTATACATATCTCTTAAAAAGGTACACAAATGATCTCAAGTGGTGCTCCCACCAGAAGGAGCGGGTCTCGCACCAGTATTAGTACCACCACCAGATGTCCCAGGATCTCTTGGATCTCTCAGATCTTTCGGAAGAGGCTGTGTCACACCTCTGCTCACTGTCCTCGAACGAGTCCTCTCTGAGCGAGACTGGGCATAACTAACTCTCTGCTCTGGGGGTCAAAGCTCATGGTAACGGCTCTTATAAAACTTAATCTCGACACCTACCCACATAGCCTCTCACATGTAGTCTGCCACGGAAGTCCCATCTGCCACTCTCAGCAATCTCTCTGCAGTCGCCTGTGCTGTCTCTGCTGTCTGTCTGATAGTATCTCACTCTGCAGTCAAGGCTGTGATCTATGCCTGGGCAGTGGTCAACTATCCTCGTACACCTACTAACTGAGCCTGTGCCGTCGTTGCTGCCTGTCTAGCCCCATCTCTCTCACCAATCAGAGAGGTAATATGTGTCTGTGCAATAGCTAGCTGTGCCTGCATCTGAGCCTGTGTCTATGCTAGTAATCCCTGCACCTGTGCTAGCTGTCCCTATAAGGTCTGAACCTACACACGTAAACCTGCAACCTCTGATCACTTTGCTAATGGAGGAGCAATGACCTGCCTCTTATGAGGCGCACTAGTCGATGGCTTTGAGGTACCTGCTGCGCTCGGTCTCCCTCCATCTCCACCATCATCATCACTACCATCCTCACTGCTATCATCAGTCTCATCACTGTCACTCTCCTCACTACCCTCCACGTCCACGTCTACACCCTAACCACCTCCTGCAGCTACTAGTGCTGGTGCTGGTGCTGGTGCTGGTACTGGCTCATCTGGAGTGGTAATACGGGGAGGAGGGTGTAGAGCCAAATATTGTCCATACTCAGGAGTAATAGGTGCCTCAACAATGTCCCACCGCATATCCCATGCTGATGGCTGTAGAGCATGGTAACCCTCAACAAGTGCCCCATAAGGCAAACTAGGACCCCAATCACTGACATCTATTCGTCGTCATCTGTAATGCGCTACTCCCTGTGGCATACACTGCACAATGCCATATTGCCTATAGACGCGACGAAATAGGAATCGCTCCAAAATCTTGGGGCTCTTCCTGATCAAATACATCAAATCGGACAAGAACCCCAACTCAATATCATCATCATCCTAGTCATCACAGTCTAAATAGGGACGCCAGGTCACTGCCTCCACATTATCAATAATTTGCCTCCAATAATATAGCTTACCCATCATATGCTGGGCAGGCCTGCCTCTGTACCGAAACACATAAGGTCTCGTCGCTGGTCTCGCTAACACTGGCACGGGACACGTAATAGCAATATGCTCCCATGCCCATACCTGAAGAAGGGTAGCTCCCGCCGATAAACTGCTGCCTTCGAGGTACACGATCTAGTGTAAATCATGATAGAGCTGAGCAAGCATGCACATGCCCCAAGCATATCTCGTCCTATGTACTACCAAACCCTCTAAAACCTGACCCCATCCGAGAGATAGACCCTTTGACCTCTTATCAGGACAAAGGAATCCACCAATAAAGCTGGCCAAAATTGAAGGAAGTCGAGCATATGAATCATGCATCTCTACCCATGGAATCCACTCTCCCGCAATATGGGGATCCTGAAAGACTCTCCGCATAGTCTCTACCTCACTAACCTCCTCTGAATCATGCACGACAATCTCCCCAACAAAAAGAATGCAAAGAATACGCCATACATCCTCTGGCATCACAGTCATCTCGCTAGTAGGTAAGTGGAAGGTGTTGTGGTCACTATGCCACTGCTCTGCTAAAGCTGTCAATAGACCCCTATTAAGTCTAATATGGGGCATATCTAGTAATGTCGCTAAACCACAATCAGTAATATGTTGTCTCTCGTTTGGTGAAAGTCATGGTATCATATCAAAGGGCTAAGGGAACTGCTCTCGCACCTGAATAACATCTAAATTCTCCTGTTATCATACAAAAAGAATATTTTACAGATCAATACGTTATCAATCAGAATATCAAACATCATGAGGTCATCAATTACTAAAAATTGTGCTTTACCTATCAAACAATCAATTTAACAAGAAGGAACCCTCATCTATCAAATCAGTTTCATTCCTTCGGACATTCTAAATTATTCCTCGCCTATCATGAGGGTAATTATTATCAAATCAATGGATCTCACTCATCATGAGATCGTTTACCATTCATTTAGATGGATCAAACTAAAATGAATGAATTCAACAACAAATCGACGAAATAAAAATCAAAGTGCATAATTTTTCATCAATCTATACCTCCAAGCGCTACAAAATCAACCTAAAGTGCTAAAAAGTCTGGCGCGCTACAAAATCTTATTGATGTGCTACAAAATCACCCTAACGCACTAAAAAGTCTGGCGCGCTATAAAATCCTACCGACGCGCTGCAGATTTGACCCTGCGCGCTAAAACTTTGACGTGCTACACTAATGTAGGGACGCGCTACAGAATTCAATGGGCGTGCTAAAACTATGGCGCACTACAACAGATCACAGACGCACTAAACCACGTCTGCCGCGTGCTAAAAACATAAAAAACATGCAAAATGACATAAAAAGTACGAGCGCAAATTATGAGGAGAATTTGGGGTACGTACCGGAGGTTCGTAGTCGGCCAGATGCTGGTGACGTCGCACACGCTCGATTCGGTGGGTGTGGTAAGGGATCAGCATCCTGAAGCTCTAGCACTCTGAAGGTCTCTATCACAAGATTGTCAAAGTCAAATGCACAAATGACTTTTGAAAATGACCTTTTGAACATTTATAGGTTTTTTTGGGGGATTTTTATGGGATTTATTTATTTTTCCTTCTGAGGAATTAATTCTTATCTATCACAGGGGCATTTTTGGACAATTTTGTTGGGAGATAAATTGTTTCTTTACCAATTTATCATCAAATCATCATAAAAATCCAAAATTCATCAATTTATCTCCCATGGGGGCATATATCGCTATCATTTCAAAATTCAACATCTGGGGCAAATTAGGGGCATATTTTAAACTTTTCGTCAATACTGGCAGCTGAGGAAAAATCATTCTTTGAAGCAATGCATAAACACATCACTTCAAAGAGGGGCAAAATGTAGACACCTAAAAATGGTTTGGAGAATCTAATTAATTAAATACGACTTATTTGATTAATTTATCTTAAATTCATCTACTTAGTAAATAAATAGAAATATTTATTTATATTAAGTTCATTATTAATTCTTCTATTTTCTCTCTTAATTAAATAAACAAATTAAAAACTTTCTTTTATTTAATTATTATCATTTTCATCATATTATTTCACTCTTAATTAAATAAACAAAATTAAAAACTTTGTTTTATTTAATTATTATCATTATTACTTCTTTTTATTTTCTATCATAAATTAAATGCACAACTTAAATAATTTGTGTTATTTAATTACCTCATCACATTGCTTCTTAATTAAATAAAGATATTCTAAAAATATTTTATTTAATTATCACTTTTCCTTTTTATTTTAATTTAATAAACAAACCCTATAGTTTGATTTATTAAATTATTCAATCCTCTTTTTGCTAAAATTAAATAAATTAAATTTATTTATATTTATGCATAAATTATCTACCACTATTCACTCACCAATAAAATTAAATTTTCAAAATTTAATTAATGCAACTTTCATTCACGGGAAGAGCTTCGGGGACAAACCTGCAAGAAGTCCTCTCAATCTCCTTCCTCCAATCTTCCCTCTCATCTTGCCTGGTGTTTTCATGGGGAGAAACAATCCTCCATGATCAGCTCCATCTTCTCATCCCATGCCATTCAATTCTCCAGATTGAATCACAGCCCCTTATCCCATATCCCTGTGCAAATGTGCTACCGTGAAAGCTATAAATACAGCTCTTTGGCTATAGGAAATGGATCCTAACTTGTGCAATCTTACTCTGCAGGTTTTCCAAGCATCCACACATTCAAGCAATAAAGTATCAAGCATTCATCCAACGTCCATCAAGCAGCGATCAAGCATCCAACATTTGCAGTCATGGCTGCCATTACAATAGATTTGCATATTTAATCACACAGGAAATAGAATAGTTCATTTCTCATTCTCTAAATGTCATTTCAATAGTTTAATTAGCTTCTAAATCTGAGAGCAAAGTAAATTAGAGAGATCTTTTAGAGTTAGAGAGCAATAGGATAGATTTCTGAAGATTTTTAGTTTAAATTAGTTTAATTTCTTTAAATCTTAGATGCAATGTCTTATTTAGAGGTGTAGAAGCATGTTTAGATTATTTTCCTCATTCCTACACTTACACCTTCTTTTCTGATCTTAGGTCTTGAAACTTCTGGATTTGGCCTGTAGGTGAGTTTCTGTGAAGATGACAACTTTGCAATGCAAATTCACAACTTTGCAACTTGACAACTTTGAATTTCAAATGATCTTCAAGTCTTCAACCTAAATCTATAATCACAAACACAAAAGGGAGGAGAAACTTGTTGATTGTTAGTGAATGGGGGTTTTCCTTGGTCAAACCACTTCTTGGTAATTAAACCTTGAAATGAAATAGAATAATGAAGGGAAATGATGAATGAACAACATGCAATGCTGCAAATCACCAAACCCTTGTTATAAAGTGTTGGAAACTTGTGTGAAATGACTACAATGGATATGGATCTTGAATCAAAGGAATGCTTGATAGATATGGACTTGAATTGCTTTCTTGAATCAAAACCATGTATCACAAATGTTAGCACAACAACACACATGATGCAAGAAGATCTTTGATATGATGTTTGAATCCTGGTGATGGCTCCAAATGCTTGATGAATTGCTCTTGAATGCATGAATGCTTAAATGCTTGGATGCTTAGATTGCTTGTTATGGGAAAATGAGTGAAGGAACCTTGTATTTATACTTATCTATGCTTAATATGCTGAAATTACACCACACCAAGATGACATATGAATTCATTAATTAAAGGAGGTTAAATCCTGCTAGAATTTGAAATTGAATCTTGAAAATACCTCAAGGGGGACTAAGACGCCCTAGGTGGTGTCTTAGTCTCGAGGAATGACACTTGGGGCACATACTCCAAAAAGGGACCTATTTAAGATTCCTCAAAATCAAGGTCCCAACAACTTTAGGGGACAAAGATGCCCTAGGTGGCATCTTAGTCCTGAACCAAAAATTAAGGACACTTAGACAAAATCATTAAATTATCATTTATCCACTATAGAATGTCAAGATTAGCCAAAAAAAGATATAATTCATAGGGCTTGTGGATACAAAATAGGACTAATTAAGACATAAATAAGGATAAATAAAGGAAGTTGGGCCCAAACAAGTGTGAAAATGCAAGGGTATGCATTACTACCGTGTCATAGAAAAAAGGGCCCTTTGCTTGACATGAGATTAATTGGACTTAATGAGGCCTTGATTTAGGTGTTGTGAGGCATTTTATGCATCCACACTAAGTATTGTACCTTTGCAAACTAAATAAAATGCTTTTAACGATGTCTTGTGAAGGTGTTGTGTACTCTTGTAAAATATTTCCACACTCTTCTAGACTCTTTTTATTATAATTCATTTAAATATTCCCTTTTTATTCATCATCAAGTCCTATTTTGAAGTGTTGTAAATTCTTGAAACAAGATTTCATGCTTTTCTAGGCACAACTTCACTATTTATCCCTTTCTTATGACTTATTTGACCACTTTATGCCCTCATATGCTTTAATTAAGTGTATTTTTGAATGTAAGCCCGATAAACAACATTGCATACAACTTAATTTCTGACAAATATTTTTAGGTCCTAAGTGGAATCCATTCGCCATGGGTGGCGAATGAGTCCCCCTTGGCCCCAAATTCAAAATATTTTTAAATTTCCTTTCGGATTTCTATTCAAAATCACTTGATGTTAGCCTGTGATGAGGTATGAACGAGTTACTAAGGCACAAGTGTGTATAAATAAGTGTTTTTCTCATCATTTCACATCTCATATCCCTCACACATCCATTCTTCATTATTCATCCACCAATCTTTCATCTCAAGTCAAGCAAGTTAGGGCTTTCACATTGCAAGTCATTAATTTAGCTTCCTAAGACATTCAAGGGATGATTCTACATGTTTTTTTGTATAATTTCAAGATCAATCATCATGGAAAGGTAATCAATTCCATTATTTCATGTTTCATTCCATTATTTCATCATTTTTGTTTAATTACCTAAATGGGGTTTGACCAAGGCAAACCCCCATGCCCTAACATTCAACATTTCTTCTTCTAGATTCTTGTGTTTACAGATTTAGGTCCTTTGGAAGCTTGGAAATCATTGAATATCAAGTTGAAAAGTTGTTAAAGTCCTCTCTTCATTCAATAAGTCAAAATATCAACAAAATCTCATTTTCAAACCCATAAATTAGAGTTTCAGAAGCAGACACCTGTAGTAAGTCAAAGTGTAGATCAGAAGCTTTAGAATCCACCTTTGAAAATAAAAAAATTAAAAAGTGGACTCATTCTCTATTGGTGGTGAATGAGTCCCATTTCCAAGTCAGTTTCATGTTTTCTATATTTTCTGACACCCTTTTGACAGAAACAGATTCTGGCTTAGTTTACCAAAACTGGGACTGATTTGCCCAGAATGGCGAATGAGTCCCTCTAGGCCTGAAACATCATCAACAACATTTCAAAAGAAATTTCCAGTCTCCTTCAATCCTTCAAGTGCACACTTTCAATCTGATTCATTTTTGTTGCATTTTCCCATTCATTTGTAGGTGATTTTGCAATACACAATGTGTTTTCAAACAAGCTATTTTCCTTTAGCTTCTATTCATTAGTCAATCAATCTTACTAGTTTCTTGCATTTAGACACTACATCTAGGAATTTTTCATCCCTTTTCCATCCACGTCATATTGATCTTTGAATGTGAACATAAGCATTTTTTACCCCTCTTTCTCCTTTTAGGTGAAAAACCCTAGAAGTGCTAGAATGTAAGTGGGTCCCAAAAACTAATGTTATTAGGGGTCTATTAATGATTATTTAAAGTTTTTTGAATGTATTGGTACTAAAATAGGTCCAAATTAAGTGTGAATTGTACCATCTCCAAGAAGAGCGTATAATTTTCTACACTACAATTTCTAAATTTGGTCAAGGGTTTGATGACGTGCCTTCAAGGTTGTAAGTCAATCAAACACCTTGTCCAAATCATTCAAATTATCATTTAAATTCCATAAATTTAATTAAACCCTAAAAAAAGGACATCCCCATCTCTCCCTCTTCCTTTTGTTTTTCTATATTTCACTAGATAAAAGTATGGTGTGAGTTCCATAGAGATGTTAACACCTTCTTGAATTTTCTAGACTATTTATATTAGTAGTAGAAGAAAGAAAAGGGGTATGATCAACATCCATCCATGGAATATCTATCACTCAACAATGCTTCATCATTAGGAGGATATTAGCATGTGGTTTTGCGTATATGTAGAAACAAAGAGAAAATTAACATGGATGAAGTTGCCAAGAGCATGATCTAACATGTCAAAATCTTCCTAAGAGAAGAAATAATTAGAAGTATTAAAGGTATGAGAAAAATATTCAACATGGTCAAACTTATTACAATGACCAAACAACAAGAAAAGAACATTAATTTTAAACTTGAGGAGTAGAAGAAACTAATCTAAAGCAACCATAATTCTCCTTTATGACTGGAATGACGTTTAAGACAGTGCTCAAATTTTTTTTAGAAAAGAAATCTTCTAATTTAGATTTGAAATATTTTTTCTCTAGAAGGTGTTTAGATTCTAAGAATTTCAAGTTAACCAAAATATAAAAGAGTAATATTTGTGATTTAGCTAAGATTTATTAGATAAAAAATATCTACCACTGCATTAAGATTAACTAGTTTTAAATGAAATGTGTTTTGTTATAGTTTATCAAAGGAAAACTAGAAATAGATAACTACTATAAAAATTAGATAATATAAATTCTAAAAAACCTAAAGCATGAGAGAAATTAATAAATTATAGATTACAAAAATATGAAATATAAATTTATAAAATTTGACTTCAAAATAATAAATAATATAGAAAAATGAATTTTTTGCTAAAATCTGGAGGCTACTGGATTGAATGTGATTGATTTGCATGGATTATATTGTGACATGTTGGCATCCCATATGAATAAAAAAAAAATATTCCTAGAAGAATACAACTGAACCAACAATTTTTGTTGCACTATGTGCTCTCTTGCTCTCTTAGGGATTTTCACCTAAAAGGAGAGAGATAGGCCCAAAAATTGAGATGGTTCACTCAAACCAATGTATGTATGATGTAATTAAGCATAAATGAAATGATCTAGATGCAGGAAACTAATGAAATTGTTTGATTATTTATGAAAACCCTAAGAAATATGAAATGTTTGAAAACACACTGTGATATGCAGAAATGAACTAGAAACATGCACAAATGAAAACAAAATTAAATGATACTAAACAGAGTGCACCTAGAAATGAAATGCTGATGCTGGAAGGTTCTAGAATCTGAAAAAAAAACACTATTGATGACTAGTGGGACTTATTCGCCATTGATGGTGAATCAGCCCTTCTTTTGGTTAACTTTGTCAGAACTGGTTTTTGACTATTAGGAACTAAATTTTGATGAAAAAAAAATTTCCAGCCTAGTAGTGGGTCTCATTCACCACTAATGGTGAATCATTCCTCCTCCAAAAATCTACAAATTCAGGGGTCAACTCTATGCATCCAAATCTACACTTGTCTTCTTCTTAGGTTGACGAAACCAAATTTGCATAAAACAAGCTAAATGTTGTCTCCAAGCTTGAATTAGGGTTTAGTTGACTTGAATAACTTTGATGACTTTTTAACCACTTTTTAACACCTATTTCTTTGACAAATTTTCTTACAAGACCTGCAAACACACATGCAAAGAGGGGGAAAATGGTTAAGGGTTAGAGTATAGGGATTTTCCTTGGTCAAATCCCACTTTGGTAATCAAACCCTTGATAAAGAACAGAAAATTAAAACAAGAAAGGAATGATGAAAAAACAACATGCAAATGTCTTAAACTCACCAAACCCTTGTTGTTGAAGTCTGAAGATATGTCAATGGCTACACCAAGATGCTTGATAATTGCTTGATTGAATGATGCAAAATGCTTGAGTGCTTGAATGAATGGGTGAATTAGTGAACTTGATGAATTAGGGGTTAAAATGGATAGAAAAACACTTATTTATACACACTTATACCCTAATTACCCAAAAATACATCACAGGTTGACATAAGGTCTTAATGTATAAAAACTTGAAGGAAATTTGAATTTATTTTGAATTTTGTGCCAAGAGGGACTCATTCGCCACCCATAGTGAATGGGTCCTACTCAATGCTTGCAAGTGGGTGTCAGGAATTAATTTGCTTTTAATGTTTTTTGTCAGGTTTTTATTCAAAAACACACTTAAATAAGGCCTATAAGTGTATAAAGGGGCCAAATAAAGCATAAGAAAGGTGCATTTAGTGATCATAAGCCTAGAAGAGTGTGAAAGTATGTTACAAGACTTTACAACACTTTGAAATAGGACTTGATAAGGGATAAAAAGATGATATTTAGATGAATTATAATAAGAAGAATCTAGAAAAGTGTAGAAATGTGTTACAACACTTCACAACACCCTCACAAGACATCATAATTTGAATGTTCAAGACCTAATATGAATGCATAAGTCACATTGCAATATTAAATCTAAGAAAAATAAGTCAAGAATCATAGGAAAAGGACCTAAATGACCATGAAAATGTCAAAGATCCATTTTTCTATGGTACCTTTAGCCCCCACTTTAGTGAGAGGATGAACTTGCTTGAAACTCACACTAAAGTATCGAGAGGGATCCAAATGCACTTATGCTAGCAAGATGGAATAATAATGATCAAGAGGGATGATCAAGCCCCGAGGATGAAGATTCGATGGAAAACCAAACATAAGAACTAAAGAACACACCTGTGAAAGAGAGAAATAGAAGGGGGAGGGAAAGGAAAGTCAGATCAAGCTTCAATCATTTGTCCAGTTAGTTGTGGATCAGATCTAGGTTGTTTGTCCAAAAAATAAAATGTATACTCACTCTAGGGTGACGAAACTCATGGCTATCTGCTAGGTGAGAAGGCCCAAAAGGTGACAAACATATGCTCAGCTGGTATGCACTCACAAACACATAGTGGCTATGGGGAAAGTCATGCCTTATAATGGGCTTCCTACTCAACCATATCAAAGTTATACCTCCTGATAACTTTAATAAAGCACCACAAAGGAAAATTTTGTTTCATGCTTCATGAGACAAGCAAAGCTTCATATGCTTAGAACTCATGAAAAAACATGATGGCACCACAGGAATGCAAGTTGCATTATGCAAAGTGGCCATGTGAATGAAAAAACGTAAAATGTAAGAGAAATGTTCAAATGAGTCTTGTTATGTTCATGCAAGGTCTATAACTTAAGGAACATTGTGTCTAATGTCTCCAAGAGAGGACCAATCAAAGAATAAAATATTTGCAACTTAGGGGATGTAGTACATCGCATCAGGCCACTAAGAGGAATGTAATATGCTAAGATAGATCACGCTTATGAAGGACATCACACCCAATGTCTTCCACAAAGCAACAAAACAAATTGTATGAAGTGACAAAGTTGCACTAAGAACCAAGAATGCAAATGAATAATTCCAAAGTATGCCCCCACTTTAATGGAGTTGCCACACACCATTCTGTGAGCAATTACTTTAAAGCAGCAAATAAAAAATACAAAAAGAAACAAGACATGAGAGCCAAATTAGAAATCCCCTATGCCAAGTCATACATTTCTGAGTAAGGTTGCGTCATGTAAAGGAAAAAGGAGCAAAATAAAGATGGGTTTCCCCCAAAAAGAAACACACCAAACACATAAGGGTTCTATGGATTTGGGGTCAGTATGTTTGTTGCTACAATGTTTTTATTAAAGAGCTTAGAATTGTCATCATTCCCCAAATACACATAGAACTGGAAGAATGACACAAAGAAAGTGAAAAAAAAAAGTCCATTTTGGGTCAACATGGAAGAGACATTATGGTCTCAATGCTTTGCATCATCCCCAAGAGGATAAACACAAGTGAAAAGATGAAAGAAAAAGAAAAATATCTTGGGTCAACATGAAGGAGACATTTCGATCTCAATGCCTTGTGTCATCCCCACAAGAAAAAGACAGTAAAAAGGAAAAGGGGCCATTTGGGTCAACAATAGGGCATCTCAATGCTTTGTGTCATCCCCAATGAGAAAACAAAAAGAAAAAAAGAAAAGGACCTTTTGGGTCAACATGGAAGAGACATTGCGGTCTCAACGCTTTGTGTCATCCCTAAAAGGAGAAGCACAAAACAAAAGAGAAAAAGAAAAGGTAAAGTACGGCATATAGAAGAAGAGAGGTACAAATATAGGAAGTGCACAAAGAGAGCGAGCACATCAAATGCACATTACGGGGGAACATGATACACACATGCAATCAAATAAAAGCAAAAGAAAAAGAAAAATGTACAAGGCTAGTAATGCAAATGCAAGTCAACCATCTAACAAGTCATCTTCCTCCCAATCATGGTTAGTGTATTGTGAGGGAAATTGACTATCCAAAGGGAGAATTACAAGTGTCGAACAAGGGGAAGTACTAGGTTCCTCACTTGGTGTAGGAGATTTATCATTTAAGCTCATGGAAGAGGAAAATAAAGAATTTAGATCATTATGCACCTCTTCATCAATTTTAGAAATCTCGTCATCATCATCATCATCATCATCAATATTAATCATGAAGGGAGGACGAATGGTAATTTCTAGGATGTATCAAAAGTTGTAGTTGTTGTATCAGATCATTTTGTTGTGATGGTTGTAAAGTATTATCTTATGGCAAGTCAAGAGGAGGAGGGTGATTAGGTATTGCTTCTATCAAATGGGGAGGTTGATTTTCTTTATTTTCTTCTATTTGTAACTAATGAGCAAGGAGACGATGATGACACCTATGTTCTCTAGCACCGCAATTTCATTTGATTCTATTTTGAAGTTATGTAGGTGTAAGAGCAAGTTGATCCATTAGAGGCTTTGTTTCTTCCCAAGGAGGAGCATAAGGAATCAAAGGAGATGGGTCAATCACTTTCTCTTTGGATTTATAAATTTGTTTAATGCGAGAAGGAATGATGGGGTTGGTTTCATTATCTCTTGGGCATTTAGACGATGAAGGTGAAGTGTTTATTGTTGGTTGCTCATGAGGGTGCATTGTTTGTTTAGGTTCAAATTCAGGTTGAAGCATGGTCTCATCTAGGATAGGAGTAGTGGAAATGGATGGGGACATGTGGCGAAGAGACAATTTGGCCATTCATTTGGCTTTGAACTTTTGATAGGAAATGAAAAAGAAATCCTTGCGAGGGGTGATGTGTTCCATAGGTTCAGGCCAAAAGGATTCTAAGGAAAAATTTCCTTTAGAAAACAATGGATTAAAGCCACTATGGTGTATAGTAAATATCCCATTGTCAAGCAAAAACTTCAAATATTTGTGAACAACTGAAGGGGAAACTTTCATCGAGCGAAGCCAAGGATGACCTAGCCATAGACAAAACTGATCCGATTGTGGAATGATAGAGAATGTTACATCCATTGTTTTAGGTCCTATTTGTAATGGGAGTACGATCGATCTAATTGTAGGGCATGAAAAACTAGTATGTGTTTTAATCTTTGCTATTTGTTTGTCATAATCATCCTGATAAAGATCACATGTAATACTAAAAATTATTCTGTGATCACATTCTCACCATAGGTGAGATCTATTAATATCCCATTGGTGGGATTATCATAGATGTGGTCGGCTATTTAAAGAGGACCATCGAGAAGATTTTTAAGTATATCATGAGAGGAAAACATAATATCAATAGATTTTTTAGTCGGTCCCTTATGAGGGATAACATCTATCATACCCATGAGTTCATCCATAGGATTAACATGAGTAACATTTGGAATAAGATCATGTTGTTCAATATTTGTATCAATATTCATCACATCAGTGTTTGAAGGTTCACTAGCTTTGACAAATGAAACATTGTGTTTAAGCACGGGGTTGGTGAAAATTTTCAATTTCTGATTGGGGGGCTCGACGAACTTATTTCTGTAATCATTAACACCCATAACAGATAGACAACCAGAATCAATGAGGTCTTGCACTAGGTGTTTGAGACACTTGCATTGTTCTATGTCATGTCCATTTTGGGGAAGAAAATGACAATAAGAATTTGGTTTAAAGGTGGGGGTAAAGGCTTGCTAGGGTCAAGGGGTTTGACTATAGGAAAAGTGATCATCTATTATTGTAGTAATTGAGACATTGTGTTATGGAAGGTATCAGGTAAAGGGGTAAATTGTCTCTTCGGGTACCCATAGGTAGAGGGTACAACTTCTTTAGTGAATACCACCTAATTATGAACAGGTTGAATTGGTTGTGGAGGAGGGGGATTGAACTGTAAGAAGCCTTTGTTTGGTTTTCTAAAGTTTTGTGAGTTACTTTGTTCAGACTTCTCATCTCAGCTAGAAGTGGACTTTGAATCACGACTAGTAACCGAGTTGTGATAGTCACAAAGGGTTGTGTATAAATGCATGAAAGAAGGGAATTTCATTATGGTCAACTTATCCTGAATTTGAGTTTGCAAGTTTTCAATAAACATCTTTTGGATATGTGAATCAAAAACCTTGACATCTACTTGAGCATGCAATGACTAATAGCGTGAAATGAAATTAATTGCTTTTTCATCTGCATTTTGTTTACACCTCATTAAATCAACCATTGTCTTTTTGGGAGTGATATGGACTTGGAAATGACTTATAAAGGCATCGAAAAGTTCATTAAATGATAAAATTGAATGATTGGGTAAGTTTGAAAACCACTCCAAGGTAGTGTCCTTTAAGGTCCTGGGAAATAGTTTGGCTAACAGTTTATCATCAAGGACAAAATCACTGCTCAAGGTTGTATAAGCATTGACATGATTAGTAGGATCTCCTTTACCTTCGTACTTCTCAAACCTATTCATCTCAATTCCTTGTGGAATCAGTGTTCTTAAGATTTCTAAAGATAATGGGCTACTATGGACATAGTATGTAGGTGGTAAGGTTTGGTTCTGGTTAATGGTTGATATTTGTAATTGCATGAAGGAAAAAATGTTAAAGAGTTGTGTAATGAGAGGGTCAGTGTAAGTGGTATGAGGTGGAAGAGAGAATGGTGACATAGTGTATGTGATGTTAGGAGAATTCAAGGGAATGCTAAGAGCGGTGAAGTTGGTGGAGGATGGAACATTCGATGCCACAAAAGAACTAGGAATGCTAGTTGGAATAGCAAAAGGAGTCGCATGACTAACCTTTTGCATCATTGTTGTAACTTGAGGAGTGGTATAGGTGGGTATGGATGCAACGATTGAAGGAGGAGGAATGTGAGATCCTCCTTGGCTAACCACAATGTTTGTTGGTTGGGAAGTAGAAGGAACATGTTTTTGGTATATCTCAGCAATTATTTTCATAAATTTTAAGCCATCGTCACTTTCAATCAAGTCATGAAGGTTGTCTATGGTAGGTATGGGAGTGGTGGAAATGTTTTCAAGACATAAGTCTTGTTGCAAATGTGCAAAATCCTCATAAATACTAATGACTTTATCAAGATACAAAATTTGATCGATTTGTGTGTCAACATGCATTGTATGTGAAGGTAAAGGTGTACTAGTGCTAGTATCCATGCCTAATGCACCATTTTCCATACAAGGAGTAGGAGCTCGAGACAACCCAAGGTCCACAACAATTGTGTTATCATGGGATGCCATGAGTCAGGAACTTCTTCTCACTAAAGTATTATCAATAGGGCACCAAACACTCATATAAATACCACAAGAGGTGGGATGAATGCAAATGCAATGCAATCTAGAAATAATAAAATGTAGATAACAAAAATTTTGTAAACTAAAATAGGAAGGAAATAACAAAAAAATAGAAATGTAGAAATTATTGTGAAAATGACATAAATTGTTGTGCAGAAAGTGCAACTGGACTGATTCGCCCAGGGTGACGAATGAGTCTAGGGGTGGATTTTTTTGTGTTTTTTCAAAAAAATTAAAGTGATTTTTGTTCTTTTCTAATGCAAAACTATGATGCAAATGCCGAATGTGAGTTTTTGTAATATTTTTAAGTGCAAAAATGAAATCTATATGAGATATTCACTAATGCAATGTTATAAACCCTAGGAT
Source organism: Sequoia sempervirens (assembly GCA_007258455.2). Taxonomy (NCBI): domain Eukaryota; kingdom Viridiplantae; phylum Streptophyta; class Pinopsida; order Cupressales; family Cupressaceae; genus Sequoia; species Sequoia sempervirens. Next base: position 954,506,023 of record VDFB02281492.1, read on the forward strand.
GCAAAAACAATGCAAAAGAAAATGTAAGAGATAAAGCTATGAGTCCTAGGATGTAAATGCAATGCAAATAAGAAAGATTATGTTCAATATGGAGGTTCACCAAAATGAACCATCAATGTTTTGGGGTGACTATGTGCTTTATTGCTCTCTTAGGGTTTTTCACCTAAAAGGAGAGAGATAGGCCCAAAAATTGAGGTGGTTCACTCAAAATAATGTATGTATGATGGAATTAAGCCTAAATGAAATGATCTAGATGCAACAAATTAATGAAGTTGATTGATTATTTATGCAAAACCTAAGAAATATGAAATGTTTGAAAACATACTGTGATATGCAGAAATAAACTAGAAACATGCAGAAATGAAAACAAAATTAAATGAGACTGAATAGAGTACACCTGGAAATGAAATGATGATGCTGGAAGGTTTTTAAATCTGAAAGAAATCATTGTTGATGACCAGTGGGACTCATTCGCCACTGATGGTGAATCAGTCCTTCTTTTGGTAAACTTTGTTGGAACTAGTTTTTGACTGACGAGAACTAAATTCTAATGAAAACAACTTTTCTAGCCTAGTAGTGGGACTCATTCACCACTGATGGTGAATCAGTCCTCTTCCAAAAATCTAAAAATTTAGGAGTCAACTATGTGGGTCCAAATCTGCACTTGTCTTCTTGTCGAGTTGACAAAACCAAATTTGTTGAAAATGTGTTGAATGTTGTCTCCAAGCTTGAATTAGGGTTTAGTTGACTTGAATAGTTTCGATGACCTTTTGACCACTTTTCAACACTTATTTCTTTGACAAATCTACTTACAAGACCTACAAACACACATGTAAAGAGGGGGAAAATGGTTAAGGATTAGAGTATAGGGATTTTCCTTGGTCAAATCCAACTTTGGTAATCAAACCCTTGATCAAGAAATGAAATGAAAACAAGGAAGGAATGGTAAAAAAAACATTCAAATGTCCTAAACTCACCAAACCCTTGTTGTTGAAGTCTAAAGATATGTCAATGGTTGCTCCAAGATGCTTGATAATTGCTTGATTGAATGATGCAAAATGCTTGAATGCTTGAATGAATGGGTGAATTAGTGAACTTGATGAATTAGGGGTTAAAATGGATAGAAAAACACTTATTTATACATTCTTATGCCCTAATTACCCAAAAATACATCATAGTCTTGCAAGTGGGTGTCAGGAATTAAGTTGCTTTTAATGTTGTTTGTCAGGTTTGTATTCAAAAACACACTTAAATAAGGCCTATAAGTTCATAAAGGGGCCAAATAAAGCATAAGAAAGGTGTAATTAGTGGTGATAAGCCTAGAAAAGTGTGAAAGTATGTTACAAGACTTTACAACACTTTGAAATAGGACTTGATAAGAGATAAAAAGATGATATTTAGATGAATCATAATAAGAAGAGTCTAGAAAAGTGTAGAAATGTGTTACAACACTTCACAACACCTTCACAAGATATCATAATTTGAATATTCAAGACCTAATGTGAATGCATAAGTTACATTGCAACATTAAATCTAAGCAAAATATGTCAAGCATCATAAGAAAAGGACCTAAATGACCATGAAAATGTCAAAGATCCATTTTTCTATGGTACAACAACATGGACATACAAAAGAGAATACCAATAAAATGCCACATAATTACCAATTAAAGAATAATAAAATAACAATATAGCAAACTAGGGTTGGGGCCACTAGAACTTTTAAGTTAGCTAACTGGAATCTTCAAAAGTTTAGTAAGGTTAACATTAAAATAAGGGGTTTGAAGGAGAACTTGAAGAGTATACCAAAAGGTTGGGTGTTAGATATTCTTATTGACAAAATTGTGGGCCTTGAGGGTTCCTTCCATGACTTCAAATCTTTGTGTGAAGAAATATTGGCTGGTTTAGAAGCCAAGATATTGGATACTAATGCAGACATAAAGAACCTTCTCCATGCATGTCACATTTTAGTGAAGAATAGTGCAAACTCTTTGGAATTCCTATTTAAAAATATTAGTGAGCTCAGGGAGGACCAATTGTATTTTTCTAAATTAATGGAGAAAGAGCACTCGACCAAAGGAAAAGGAAAAAAAGGTGTGAAAGATGATGGTAAAGGCCCTACTGCTAGAGGATCTGGTAATTGGAAAATGTTCTTTGAAGCTAAGAAGAAAGTGATGTTAGACATTATTGAAATGCATAGGAGCCAGGAGCTTGAGGTGACCAACACATTAAGCAGTATGAAATAGTGTTCTGCTATCTTTTTAATTACTATATGTTTTCTATTGGGCCTCGGTTTATTTCCTATTGTTTTGTTTTTTTGATGTTATTGGGTGTTGCTGATAGTTTATTGTTTTATATCTTGTGCAACACTCAGTTTGTTTTGTTATTTTGGGCTCTGCTCTGTTGTTGGTGTCTTACTATAGTATCTTTTAAGCAACATTTTGTGTATTAAGTTGTAAAGGGTTTTGGGTCCCTTCAAAACCTGTTTTTCCCGTATAATCAAAACAAACTAATATATTCATTTTTTATTAAAATAACAATGAAATGAAATAAAAGAGAGAATATATCAACATACTCCCAAGGAGCTAGCTATATCCACCGAAAAAAAAAAAATTGTTGTAAGGAACATGAAAAATGTTGGTGTTATTTGGGAGCTTGCCTCAATCAAACTCGAACATTGGTATTTCTACCTCCACAACATCCAAGATAGAGAAAATAAAATAAAATGTGTTCTTAATCTAAGTGCATATAAAATTAAGAATAATGACAATAGATATTATATAAAATAGAATGAAGGAAAAAATATGTGATAATCCCAAGGTGTTCAAGGGAACAAGAAGGAAGAAAACTAAGAAAAAGAGAACAAGAATAATATTACCTTAAAGGATTTTGAAGAATCCAAGGAGAAGAAGAGAGATATAGAAAAAATGTTATTGAAGGATGATGTGCTCGCATAGAGAAATAAAATTTTAACATTGATATACTCACATGCAGGAATCCAATACAAACACACATTGTTTGAAGATGTGAAGTGCCAAGGTTGTAAGAAGAAATTGAGGGAGTGAAATATTCGTTCAAAAATGCGAGAGGATGCAAGAAGAGGAGGTTGATGAGTAGTTTGAATTTTTCCTAAATCAATTTTACCAATTTAGGTAGGTGATAAGTAGAAAAATATTTATAAATAGCCATGAAACAATAAACTACTACATGGAATTAGTGCATCATGTAGATTTACTTTGTGTTGCACTAGTGTCTAGATAATTTTAGCTCAAAAATGATGAGAAGGTAAAAAAATACAAGTTTAATACAAAGGTGACATAAAAATTGACAAACAACAAGAGATAAGAATTAAGCACCTTGAGATGGAGAAAGGTTAATGTAGAGGCTAAAATGATCTTACAAATAGACTAAGGGAATACAAGCCAATTTGGACACAAAATATAGCATGAAATTGTAAGGATATACAATTTTCAGTTTACAATTATCTCTTTAATCTACTAAAGTTCTTGTTAGTTGGCCACATCTTGATGGTAGTAGTGGGGGAAAGAAATGGAAGTAGTGGAAGCTACATGTTTTTCGTTGTCTAAAATGAGTGAGGCAATCATTTTATTCATTGTGCAATAAAAAATACAATGATAAGAAGATGGTATAGTGCAATGCTAAGACAAATGAGATTCTCAAGTGGAGAAGATCATTCAATTTAGTCAACTAGTTATTCAATGCAAAGGGAGAGGGAGGGTGAGAGTGGAACATTATTCTAGATAATAGTTTTTTAAGCCTTTATGTATTCTTGTATTTTATGTTAAAGGAATGAACTATGTGGAGAAAATGCTTGAGCACATTGAACTCTTTCTTACAGTGAACAACAATGTGTCAACAATTTGGTTGAGTACCATCTAAATAACAAAACCCATCATCTTAGAGATAAAACTAGGGTTGTTCAGTTTTCAAGCACCAAGAGTCGATTGGAGCTACATAATTGTCTCTCATCAATTTAAAACAAGTTTTAAACAATTTATTAAGATCATTTGATTAGATATAATTATTGTGGATATAACTAAACTTCCACTTGTCTTAATAGACTGTCTTATTCACTTTTACTTAATCAAAACAACCCACTTTCTCATACAAATTATGACTACATTATAGATATATACTCCTAAATTAAAATATGAACTTCATCAACCCTTACACTTAACTAATTAATCAACAAATTTTAATCACTAAAAAATACTACAAATATTAAATAACTACTAGTTATTGAAGTGCATGAAATCCTCCTTTGAAGATTCATTAACCTACAACTTTGATAAAAAAATTATTATAAATATTCTATATATTCTATTCTTGAATTAGGTAAACATCAATCTCTTAATATGATAAATATTCTCTGTCTTCTATTCTTGAATTAGGTAAACATAATCTTTTAATATGAAAATAAAAATAATATTTATAAAAGACACATTCAATAATGAAAAACAAATATTTTTGTATCTATCGTCTTTAATTTTGTCAATATCCCCCACTTGCTTTACTTGAAAGACCCACTTCATGCTAACCATTACTGACCAGGAAATATTATTGTAATTTCTAAGCAGCTTCGTGGAAGGAAACCTTTAACAACTTCCTAATAGTTTATTGTCCAAATCCACACGGTCTTTCATTTTCATTTAGCTACTTATTGAACGGCTCAAATATTCTGCAGAAATTTTTATAAAAAATTGATTACCTATAACCATTAAAGTCAATACCTACTCATTACGAAAGGTAAAAGAAAATGCGCACCACTTGGAATTTTATCAATAGAAATTGTTCAGACCATGGAAATTGCGTGAATAGAAAAAGGAACGAAACGTGAATGCTCAACGGTTACATCATAACTATCTATTTAGGCTAAATTTAATTCTAACTTGTTTTTTTAACATTTAATTAGCTTAAGTATTTCAAGGTTGCATTTTCCTATCCTTTACTTATTTTGAAAGCTTTTATCAATTTATGGGATTTGACTTAAGGATGTGTTAAAGTAATTTCAGGACATTTTTTAATAGAAACTCTATATGTATCATATTAATCATTCAACTTTTCTAAGGTTTGGCTCCTTCTTTGATCCTATCATCATTTACCATCGCCTTCATGCACTTTCATACATTCAACCTTATCCTTGTCCTATTTATACATATTCATACATGTTTGCCTTTTCATGAGCTCATGTTTACATGCACCTAATGCCTACCTCAAGATTTTACATTCCCCATCCCATGTCAATCCTATGATGCTAGAGTGTTCTCTCACATGATGTGAGACTAACTCCTATTTAAAATTTCAAATTTCAAATTAGCAACTCCAACCCTTTCCTAGTCATTAAAAACCAACTTGGTACACATTTGTGTGACTACTTTTTATGGCTTATTATTTAAAGGCATTCTTTTTTGCATTTATCAAGTTTCATCATAGATCATTCCCACTACAAGGAACATTCATTCATAGAAATTTTTGACTTTAAAGAATTAAAATGAACTAGTATTTGCTTGAAAATCATCTAGTTCCTTGCATGGTTGTGTTTACTATATTTTATCACTAGTCAAAGGCCATAAAGATTATAAATTAAGGGCTTTGAATGAGGATAAGTTGACCCTTGATATCCAAAAATTCCCCTTAGGTATTTTAATACTAATTTTTAATTATAATACCACAGTCATTACACACCCCCAAGAAATACAAAGTGAATTGAACCAATAGAAAATAAGGAGTGGGGTGAACCAAGTCATAAAAGTGTACAAAATCTACAAGATAATTCTTGCATGCTCTAAGGCAAGTCTACACATCAAATAATTCCAAGGCATATAGGTCATCACACATAAGTGAATCTAACCTACATAGAATTATACCAATGGGTGAAGCCACAATAGTGGTTTACAATTTGATGGAGCAAGGAAAACTGAGAAAAAATTACCCCATGGCAAAAAAATTGGTTTTAGGGGTTCAAATGAACCTACAATTTCTATCGAACCCAAAAGGGGTTTGCCCAAACTAGGGTTTGAGCAAACCCATTAATTACTGGGCCCACATTTCCTGCCCAAAAAAAAAACAAAAGGAAATGCACATTGAAGGGTGGTACACTCGAACCCCCTTATTCCTCATTCTCCCCTTGAAACACAAAAAATCCTAAATTTTTACGCTTTGATGCTCGGGTTGAGGATGAAAATGGAGGACTCTTCACAAACCCAAATGGAATCAACTAGTCCTCAGAACGAGCTATCCAATGAATATAATTTTAATATGTTTTGGTTTTATTATGTATTTGTTTTTTTAGTTTCATTAAACATAGGTTTTTCATCTAAAATGAAGGTCTATGTTCTGCACATGTGGAAAAATAACAAATTATCAAAAAAAAAATGAAAAATATGAGTGCACTAGATATTGAAGTCCTTGATCCAACAAAAAAACTAAATTGAATTTTGATATACACAAAAAAAGTTACTCGTTATACAGTCGTGCTATGTCTGAATTGTGATTGGTTTGACTTCAAAACTTGATTAATGAAAAAATATTCAATAAAAAACTATCTAACCAATTGGAAGCACTAGACATCGAGTTAAAAATCTAAATTTGAAAGAATTAGAATTTTTTCCTTCATGGAAAAAATTTATGTGTTATGGTGTCGTCACTTTTTTTAAAAATGTTGTTTTCGAAGAAAAAAACAATTTTCGTGGGAGATGGAAAAAGAAGTGCAATCTGATTCCAAAAATTTTGAAAAAAATATTTTTAGAATCTACAGACAAAATGTGACGAGACTCTAGTTTGCATCATCTTCAAATTCTTCAAGGTTTGGTCACTATAGGTGCCCAAATGTGAAGATTTAGTTAAAGATAATAATTCTAGTGTCCAGTTTGGCCAAAAGTTGTAAACCACTATTGTGGGATCACCCCAGTACATTATATAATTCGGTATATGATCATGAACAACTATTGTTCTTCATCATTATTCCAAGAGCTAAGCACAATAATCCTTTTTCATTTCAACTTTTTATAATTGTTGCATGTTTATCTACCAAGATTTTCTATTAAATTAATTGTATATTTATTGATCATATTCATTTAAATAATTAAACTAAATAAGTCACTCATGTAAAGTACTTTTCCTCCACATGTTATATTTAGGTATTAAAATTTGGCAAGGACAATAGTTGTCAAGCATGTAAATATACTAGAATGATGGTGTAAATAAATAACTTCTTTTAGTGCTCTAAATTGAAATATTCTTAAAGTATGTTCCTTATAATGCATAGAATTTTCATTGAATCTTTAGATGATTAAATGATGCACATTGAATGCCTTTAGATACTAAGACATAGCAACTAATAATGTGAAAAGTATACCACATTGGGTTGTGAAGGAATTAAAATGGGTAAGAGTTAGAAATTTTTAAATTTGAATTATTTTTTTATGAATATTTCCTATTTAACTTTATTTAATAAATAATAATATAGTAAAATATTTACAAAAAAGAGGGTGGTAGAGAAGCATGCCCATTAATTATAATGATACCAAGTCCATATAAAAGATGAATAAACTTAAATGGGGCCAAGCCCAATTAATCCTAAGTAGCTAAAGAAAAACCAAAAGGAGGAGGATCCTTATCATTGGGATTGCACTAAACATCTCTCGAGATAGAATCATTAATTGGCTTCGAAATAGTGATGACACCTTTTTATTTAGGAGGGTTATTTGAGGGTTGTTGAGTATAGACCAAACAAATGGCCAACTCTAGGATAGGGAACTTGCCTAATTCAAGCCAACCATGAGCATTACCATGCCTCTAAGAGGAGGAGAAAGGTATTCTAGAAGGCTGAGACCATCCACCATGGGTCACATTGTCTCTAAAATTGGAGGCTAAGAGTGACAAGTACCATAGGAGAAGCTCCCACTATCACATCTAGCAAGCTATTTGTGACCACATTAATTCCATTGACAAGGAGAGGAGGGATCCAAACAACATGGAATATAAATATGTTTCAAATTTTAAAACTTTAGAAGAGGATTCAGAATGACTTAGTAATGTTGGTTTTTGATGAAGTATTGATTCTCTATTCCAAAATAGGACTATGAAATTTTCTTATGTCTTCTATGTCCACAATCTCTATGTTAGGTAAAATCGTCTATGTAAAATTTTATCTTATTTGATACTGTATTTTTTGTATGATTATGGTCCCATCCTCTTCTACACTAGTATTTGATAGGACTATGGTGATGTCATTTACTATCCTACAACCTACATCTACAATTAAAATCTAATATCTAGAACAAGGTGCACCATTTTCACCTTGAAGAACTAACCTTAAGGGGCTTTGAATACTAGTTAAGAGTTATGTGTAGCTAGATAAAAATGTAGTACATTTGACTTCCTATTAACCTTCGTGATTTCTATTACTACCTAGCTTTAGTAATTGTGATATTATGTGTTTAAGTGCTTCTAAGTTTTGTTGCATTTTCTTATGTATCCACCGAATTAATTGCTACACACTTAATCCTATAGTGTGCATATGGATACGTGTATTCAAATTGTGGTTGTACTTATAGACACCTAAAAATGTCCCAAGCATATCGCACACCTGATCTCACTTACTAACACCATTTTCTCATCATTATCACCTAGTTCCTCTATTTAATTAAATAATGTCAATCATTTAGTTAAATTCACCCTATTCTGCTATTAATTGAATAACTACTTGGTATGTAACAACTCAAAGTTGTCATGAGGGTTATAGTTTTAGACTTTGTATAAAAATGTAATATCTAGGCTATGAAGAGCCTCCAATGCTGCTAAAGATACATTGTAAACTTTATTTTATATATATTAATATATGAGCAACATGCTTATTACCCAAAAAAAAAGATTGAATAACTAAGGTTATTTGGTTAATTCATCATTTCCATGCTAATGTTCCTCTCATTTGATTAACTAATGCAAATTGTTTAATTAAATGTCATAATTGTCTTTGATTAAATAATTCCTAATTATTTAATTAAATATTCTAATTCATCCACTTGCACAATTAAATGATTTCCAAAATTGTTTATTTCACTAATTTCCTCCAACTTATCCAACTTGCACAAGAATATTCCTTTGGAATATTCCCTTTTCAAATTCATATATTTCCCTCCAAATGAAAATATCTTGTACATGACTTCCTAAAATCAAGAGAACTGGTTATAACTCTCAAGCAATGTGAGCCCTTGATTAAGATTAGTGATTCATGTCTCATGGATTATCAACCTTTGATCCATTTTTTGATCCATGTCTTCATCTCTCAATTGATTTCATCACTTGATCACTATTTTCAATCCTCACAATTGATCAATCTCTTTCAAATATATAAATACCAGGCCTATTTCATATCAAATAATCCATAATCTTCATATAAAAGTTATTATCTCAAATTGACCACTCATTTGGAGAAATTTGAGAGCATTTATTGTATCAATCTTCACCAATTACTTTTGCACATCAATGGATAATGCATAAACTAAGCCATCGACATCATATCCACTCATTATGCATCAATCCACTGAAGTTATATACAATTTTCTTTAATCCTAGTTTTATTGCTTTGATTTGAATCTACTTATCATGTTATATTGAATTTTATCGAGAATTGTGTGGTTGTAGACACGTAAAATATATTGATTGACATCGTGCATCTGATCCTGACTTACTAACATCATTTTTTTCTTGAATCATCCCTCAGTCTAACCATTTAATCAAATCCCCCTATCTGATCTAATTATCCCTATTTAATTAAATAATCATTTTATTTGATAAAATCTCTAAAGTCTATCCATTAAATTAAATAAATTAAAACCTTATTTGATTGAATCCAACACCATCTCTTTTAATTAAATAAATCAAAATCCTTATTTAATTAATCTCTTGTCATATTCCTGACTTATTTGATTTAGACAAATCCATAAATCTAAGTCAAATAGGTCACATCATCTAACCCCTCTCATTAAATTAATTAACCCTTGATTAATTTAATCTAATCTCATGTCCCATCCTCTAGATAATGCAAGTTTCCCATGAAAATAGATTTAATTCATTTATTAAATCCCTATTTTCCTCACATGGCATCTTTTGGAATATTCTCTCAATTTGAATTCAAAAATTCCAAGTCAACATGTACACCCAACAAGGCAATAACTTTCTCTTACACGTCCTTTTCCTTGAGCCAAGTGGCATTTATTGCATTTTCTCTTCCCTCTTGCATGTCATTTCAACAAATTTGAATTTCAAATATTGGCATTTATTGGCACAAACCCCAAATCTTGCACATCCTCCATCCATTCATAGCTTGACAAGTGGCATCATATCATTAGATGAATGTTAGTCCCACATTGCTCAAATTTGGACATTCATCCATCTTGGAAATCTATAAATAAAGAGTTCATATTCTCATTTGATCATCCACAAAGATTGCAAAGTTATTATGCTAAAATATTTAGCCATTTCCATCCATCATTGAGTTCTTAGTTAGGCTTTTTGCAAATTTGGCTTGCAGTTCTCATCTTTCATCAAAGTGGATCAAAATCATCTTCAACATATCAAGATTTCATCATAGGAATTGGGAAAGGGCCAATTTTCACATCAAATTGGCACCAATTCCCCCATGGGATCATGAGTTTGCACATTTGAATTAGGATTCAATCTAGTTTATCATTTTTATTTTGTTCTTCATTGTTTTCTTTCCTATTTTGAATACTATAAATGGATTTCATGGGGAATCCTTGTTTTAGCTTGCAATTCCTTGTTTAACTTGTTTACTCATATTTTTTTTGCAGGTACTAGGAAAAGGGTTCGCACATTTGGTGCTAGAAGGAGGGCTGGATATCATTATTTCTAATCTTTTCTTTAAATTTTCATGTTTTTCTTCACACACAGGAAATTCCAACGCAGGCTCATCAGCGTCACTATTTTGGCACTGCGGGCTTGTTAGCGTCGCTGTTTTGGTACCGCGGGCTTGTTAGCATTGTTATATGGTGCTGCTTGAAACACAAACTGTGCTGCTGGACTCGTCCTGCCAAAAAATTTGAATTTTAAACTCCACTGCTAGACTTGTCCCACCAAAAATTTTGAATTTTAAACTCTGCCGCTAGACTCACCGACCTACATAAACTTTCAAAAAATATTAAACTCCGACGTTGGACGAAAATTGTGAAGTAGTTGAGCTCTCTATCTTGACACAGAGCACTGCTAACTGGTAAGCGGAGCTGTGAGGGCACCGCTAGGAGAACAAACTGTGACGCATTCACGAGTTGCAACGCTAGGAGATAGTAAAAAGGAAAAAATTAATTTTAGCACATGCTTTTGATTTATGATTGATTTTTCCTCTATTTTCTACTTTTTAATTTCTATATTTTTCCAGAATCTGACTGGTTTTTTCTCTTTGTAGGTGGGAAATCGAAATCAAAAGAAAGAGAAGCATGAGAAGGATGTTTGTCAAATCAAAGTGTTTTTAAACACTTTAGTGTTTGTTTAACACTTCTTTAAGTATTTGTTATCTTCTCCCTCTTAGGACACTAGTTTTCATTTGGGTTTAAAAAGAACCTTTCAATTTCTTCTTGCAAAAGGCTAAAATGAACTTTAGGATCACAACTTACTAGATTTTGTTTCTTGGATTAACAAATTGAACAAAATGTCCTTCACTTGTGATTTGGTGCTCTAAAATGAACTCACATTTTGCTTTGGGGATTTAAAAAGAACAAGTGCAATTGTGTTTTTGTGAAAGCTTACTTAAACTAAAGCCATTGAAAAAGGACGTATGCGCTTCTCTCGTGCTTTATAGCGATCTTGAGAATCAAAAATGCTTTTTCATGAATTTGAGGTGAGACAAAGCAATCACCTCCACACTTCGATTTGGGCTTAAAATTGAACAAAATATTGTGCGAGTGTGAGTGGGGGATTTCTTGCGTATATTCTCTCTCCTTGTTGCCAACAAGGATTGATCGAGTTAAGAATATTGTTCTTCATTCGCTTTTGTTTATCCTAGAGGGCCTGCCTTGTGGGAAAAAGTACTCACCCAAGAGAACGACTCAACTGGTAACACTCTAAACCCGAGAGTATTTCTAGCCAGGATATAAATGTGGATATTGGATGAAACACCAATATCACGCGGTTGACTCCGACAAGATGGATCTGAAAGGGGACTCTTGCCACATTGTGTCAACTCCTACGAACGGAAAGTCCTTATTAAAACCCATGTGCTAGAATTTTCAAAAATCCTTTAATCTATTTGTTGGTGCAAGAACGGTCGTTCTGAAGCCGCCCCGCACTTTTATGGTCTTCTAGTAGAAATGGAAAACATGCCATAGTAGTTTCATAGGTGTTGATGCTTGGCTGCCCCAATTAATGTTAATGAGCCGTGGGGGAGCCAGTGGGGTCAAGCATCTAACCATTCGCTAGAGATAAGCGTAGCTGAACTTGTCCAAGTGGGAATCCAACAAATATTGTCTTACACATCCATAGGATTGTACTTCTTGGGTTACAAAATGCATTGCTTGATCAAAAATAAATAAAAAATAAACACTTAACATCATCCAAATTTCAAACCCTTTTGGAGACAAATACCATTGACTCAATCTATATGTTATTGCTTTCCCTTGGGATGTCCTTAGAGGTTTCTAAACATTGGATTATATCTCGATTTGTCTCCTTAAGTAAACAATAGGAAAACCCTTGCCTTCAGTTCATTGAATTCTCATTGTGTGTGGGAAATGTTAGTGTCAAAATAAGATAACAAAAACACACCAATGCAACATTAAACTAAAGGAAGCTAAATAAAATGAAATCAATGAAATCAAACAGAGCTTCTTCAGAATCGTTCCATTGTCCTCTATCTCCAGTGATTTGCTTGAAGCTACAACTCTCAGATTGTGTAAGCAAAGCTTCTTAGAATGGCAACCTGTAGAACAAGTATGCAAAGAGAGAGAATAATTCTCTATCTTATATGCTGGTGGAGTGAAATGTTGATATACGGATATGCACAGGGGTTGTAGATTATGCACAAGGGCTGTGGATTATGGATGCTATTGAAACTATGATGTGAGGTTAATAGGCCATGATATGGAGTGTTGATATGTTGGGCTATGCTATGCTATGATTCTAGAGGCTATGGATGTTGGAAGGCTGATTGACTATAGTTTTCCTATATGAAAGCTTCCTTCTTTTCAAAGACCTAGCAGTCCCTTTTATAGATTTTTACAGGCAAGAGCTTGGCTGGAAAAGATCAATGGCTATAAGATTGTCTGGTAAATTTGAATGGTGAGATATGGAGAGGTTGAGAGGAAGATGGAAGATGTTGGGAGGTTGGAGAGAAGAATGGAGGTTTCTCTTCAACCCACGGGAACAACTTTGATCAGTAACAAAGAAATTTGTTAATTTTCTGTTTTGAATTTATTTCACGATTGTTGTAGATAATCCAAATTAAATAAATAAATTTATTTAATTTTATGTGAGTTTGAGTATTTAAAATATTGTTTTGAAATATTTGATGTGAATAGACTTTAGAAGAATTAATTAAATATTTGGAATATTTAATTGTGAATGGAATTTAGAGGATTTTTAGAAGAGAAGAATATTTAATCTTTATTTGAATAAAATATTCAAGCCAAGATTATATGATAATTAATATAAATAAATCATAATGTCTATTTAATTAATTAAGAGATGGATAAGAAAAGTGATTAAATAAACTTATTTATTTAATCGAAATGAAAGAATGAACAATATAAATAAACTATTTAGATTTATTTATACGCAGATTGAATTCAGAGATTTAATTAAATATTAAAAATATTTAATTAATTACCAGACTATTGTGATGTGACCATTTTTAGGTGTATATATTTTTCCCCTCTTTGAAGTGATGTGTTTTATGCATTGCTTCAAAGAATTTAAAAATTTGCCCCAAATGTTGATTGTCAAATGTTGATAGGTATATGCCCCCTCAGACGATGAATCAATAAGCTTTTGATTTTTGTGAAATTTTTTGAATTTTTAGATTTGTTGGATTTTTTTTTTCAATTTTATGATTTTTAAGATGTCGATTCATCGTTCAAAAATTATGATGTGAAGAAATTGACGTGGTAAGATGTGAGATAAAAAAATTGATGACCTATGCATGACTTTCTATTGATTGTTTGATAAATTTGTTCCCAAGGTTGTTTGGAAAACAAATAATAGCTGATAAATTTGCTTTCAAGTTAATGAAAAACAAAATAGTTGTTGATAGGTTTGCTTCTAAGGTTGTTAAAAACAAACAGGATTTTGATAAATTTGTTTTCCATGATGATGAAAAAAAAAATAAGCTGATAAGTTTGCTTCTAAAGTTGTTAAAAACAAATAGGATTTTGATAAATTTTCTTTCTGTGATGATGAAAAACAAATAGTTTGTTGATAAGTTTGCTTCTAAAGTTGTTAAAAGCGAACAATATTTTGATAAATTTGCTTTCCATGATGATGAAAAACAAATAATTTGTTGATAAGTTTGCTTCTAAAGTTGTTAAAAGAAAACATGATTTTGATATTCAGATTTGATTGATTTGTCGTGATGATTTGATATTGATTTTGCTTTGACTTGATGATTCTTCCTATTCAATAGGAGAGATTGAGCATCTTGTAGTTACGGGAGCAATTCCCAAAGACATGGAGGTTGATTCTGCAGCTTGGAAAAGTAGATAGAGATTTGATCGAGGCATGCAGACTGACCTCGTTACTTGACATGCCTAAGGTGCATCTCAACAGAGCCGTATTGATAGCACTTGCAGAGAGGTGGCACAGCGACACGAACACCTTTCATTTGCTAACAGGAGAGATTACCATGACTCCTGAGGATTTGTATCGCATCCTGAAGATTCCAGTGATGGGTGAGATAGTGAGATTTGACGGCCGGGAGGTGGGAGGTACTGATGCTTTGAGGCAGATATTCAAAGATGATCATACTACAAGATATTATATCTCATGGGCGAAGATGACAGATTTGTATGTGCCTTTACCCTCTGTACTTGCAGGCTTCATTAGAGGTGTTTTGTGCCCTGACCATAGGTCGAAGGGTTTTGCAGTCGGGTGGGGTCATGTACTTGAGAATATGGTGATGCAGGGTACACGATATGCTTGGGGATCGTGCATGCTTGCACATTTATATGATGAGCTACACCATGTTGTGTACGGTCGAGGCCAGAGTTTAGTTGTTGGTTTTTTGATTTTACAAATATGGGCATGGGAGCATTTTTCCATTATGTGACCATTGACTCATGGACGATGGCCTGTCAGTCGACCGTATAGATTCAGATATACCGATGTCATTGCTCAGCCGAGGTTGGGAGAATTGGATCATTGGCAGCGTCTTCTGGATGTATGTAGATTGTGAGGCATGGCCAAAGGATGCTAGGGAGATGCCCTATGTGTTTACCACCAGATATCTGATTGGTCATACTCCTAGGATTATTGAGTGGTTTCTTCTTGGTTGAGTGTGGTGATAGTATGGTTGGCCTCAGGGTATGCCCTAGGGTTCTTCTCTTTATGCACATCGGCAATAGGAGGTTACAGTGTGGGGTCTGCGGATTGCATATGATGCAATAGTGGCAGAGTTCACTAGTTTGGGAGTACAAATGTGGGACTACAGAGTTGATATTCTTGACGGGGGGATGACTCTAGAGTATGGTTAGTATGTGTTGGAACATCTTGCGCCACGATTATTTGATCCTAATGAGCCTGACACTCCAATTGCAAAGCAAAGACCACATATAGGGGGACATAGGTGACAGCGAGAGGCAGCTTCAGTGGGTGATGACTCAGAGGAGGATGATGATGATGAGTCAGATGGGGATGGAGATAGTAGTGATGAGGAGAGTGGAGGTGATATTGGTAGAGGTGGTGGAAGAGGTGGTGGCAGAGGTGGACCGCGGATGAGACATTCAGCTCCATCGTCTTCAGTAGATCCAGTGGTGCCGAGTCAGATAGCTACCTTGCAGAGTAGAGTGTAGAGCTTATAGGGTCAGTTAGCACAGGCACAGGCCTTGGTTACATAGCTATAGGGACAGTTGATGATAGTGACAACCAAGAGAGATACAGCCAAACGGCAAGGTGAGCAGGCCATGGCCCTAGCTGACAGTCTGCAGAGAGCAGCAATAGGTACCTTGATTGGTGACATGATGAGAGAGGTGACTAGGGCCACCTAGGAGGCAGGGTTCTATAGGACTAGGTATCATGATGCAGTGCCACCCGAGTAGAGAATGAGTTATACATAGTCTCGGTCTCCACATAGTCACTCTCGGGCTACCAGTAGGGGTGTATCTTAGCCACTACCTCCAGGAGGGTCATCAGGAGTAGGTGGAGTAGGTCCATTAGGTACAGGTGGGGCAGGTCCCAGACCAGCAGCATCCAAGGATAGCACTCCGTAGTGCTTTTTGCATGATGTCTTATATGTCTTATCGATAATCTGTTGAGACATTTGTATACATACTGATATGGTCCCATTTTTTATGATGTTATGCCATGCATAGTTGACATATTTTGTACATTTGACATTCATTTTTGAGATATATGATATGCAGTGATGATTCCTTATGTGATGAATGTGTCTATTTTCTATATGCATGATGTTTTATGTGATGGTTTCACGATGTTAATGCTCATGATGTATATATGTGCATGATTTTTAGATATGAAAATTAAAGTGCAATGTTATGATATGATTGCAATCTATTGATGAATGATTTTATGAATATGAATGTGAAATGATGGATGGTTTAATTTATGAATGCCCATGAATTTTTTTTTTGATTATGATATATGCTTTGTTTTTTTTTTATGATTTTTTGATGCAAATATGTATGAAAAATGTATGTGATGATGTTTTTGTGAATGTCAAAATGTACTCAATCATTTATTGGAAAGATATGAAACTTTTATACTTTGCCAGCATTTGTCAAACCATCATTTGTCCATTTGTGATGTTCTAAAAGCTTGTTGCCCCTCTCTTGTTTAGTCTGTGTTTCTGGCCCCAGTGTAAACACAACCTAAATATTATAGATATGTTCAAATTTCATCAAGCCATGATGAAACACAAGGATTCCCGTTACATGATATGGATATGATAGATATGTACAAATGATATATATAGATAGATGATGTCGTAAAGCGAATGGAAGACATAAGCTAATAGATAGAGAAGCCCATTTTGATCACAAGTAGCGCCTGTTTGCCAGGTTTTCACCACTTTTTTTATTGCACTTTTTTAGATCATGTGATTTTTTTATTTTTTTTCTACTTTTCTGATTTTTATTTATTTTTTCAAGACTTTTGCTGATTTTTATGTATTTTTTAGGACTTTTTTTATTTTTATATATTTTTCCAAGACTTTTTTTAGTTTTGATGATTCAAACATAGAACTTATTCAAATGAATTTTGTTGATTGGTTCTCCAAATAGGTCCCCTTCTAACATAGATAACTGATATGCTCTAGAACCATATGCTACAATGATGAAAAATTCCAGACCAAGCCAATTTGGTTCAAATTTTCCTTTCTTTTCTCTGTCTTGCTAATTGTGTGGATTTTCATTCAAGAATAAGTCACCTACTTGAAATGTCTATGGTTTAACTCTGTGATTGTAGCTACGGGACATAACTTGTTGATAACCCTTCAAATGATCAGCTGCATGTTGACGTCTTTCATCTAACAATTCGAGCTCTTGTAGACAAGATACTCGGTAGTCTTCATCATTTATCAATCCTTTGAGTGAGACCCTAAGCGAAGGTATTTCAACCTCTAATGGTAAGATCACTTCTGCTCCATATACCAAGGCATATGGGGTAGCTCCTGTTGGTGTGCGAATGTTGGTTCTGTATGCCCACAAAGCTGGATTTAACTAGACATGCCAATCACGACTGGCATCATTTATCATCTTCTTCAAGATCTTCAAGATTATTTTGTTTGAAGCTTCTACTTGACCATTTCCTTGTGGATAGTAAGGTGTAGAGAACCTGTGTTGGATGTGAAATCTTTCACAAAGTTCGTCAACATCCTGATTCTTGAAAGGCTTCCCATTATCGGTGATGATAGAATTAGGAATTCCATATTGGCAGATGATGTAATTTAGGATAAATGAAGAGATTTGTTTACTGATCATGGTCATCAAAGGAACAACTTCGATCCATTTTGTAAAATACTCTGTAGCCGTGATGATGAATTTATGCCCATTTGATGATGAAGGATGAATTTTTCCAACAAGATCTAGTCTCCACTGAGAAAAAGGCCATGTCAGAGTGAAAGGTTGTAGTTCCTGTGCAGGTGCATGAATAAGATTCCCATGGATTTGGCATTTAGAACACTTCTTGACAAAAGTAAAAGATTCTCTCTCCATGGTAGGCCAATAATATCCCATTCTAACAAGTTTCTTGGCTAAGGTTAAACCACTTGAATGAGTTCCACAAATACCACCATGAACCTCTTATAAGGCTTGTTCAGATTCATCACGTTCAAGACATCGAAGGAGTGTACCATCAAGACCATGTCGATAAAGGATATCAGTGATCAAGGTATAGCGGGATGATTGGCATATGAAATTCCTTTTTTGGTTTCGAGATAAATCTAGAGATAAGATGTTAGTTTTTAGATAGGTATAAATCCTGCCATATAAAGGTGAATCAGAATTAGTTAAATGGCATATGACTTGTGTCTCAGGATTATAATAGGCGGGAGAAAATAATTTTTCCACCAAGAATTCATACCATTTTTTATTTTTTGATAATTGTAACAAGGAAGCAATTGTAGTCATTGTATTTGTAGCTTTATTATCAATCCTTGGGATTTGTGAAACCTTGATTGCCACAAAATACTTTTTAAAATCATCCACCATGTTCTTGTAAGGTAGCAACTTATCATCTTTAGTCTGATAATCATCATTGATTTGATTAATGACAAGCTGTGAATCACCGTAGACTTGCAACTCTGTAATTTTCCATTCCAATGCTATCTTCATTCCTGTGAGCAATGCTTCATATTCAGCTATGTTATTTGTGCAGGGAAACATCAACCGATATGATTTTGGAATGGTATGTCCTTCAGGTCTGACAAAAAGAATCCCTTCCCTCGAGCCATGTTGCATGTAAGATCCATCAAAGTACAATGTCCATGATTTCTTAATTATTGTTGTGAAGACATCTGCATAAGGAAATTCAATGTGCATTGGGTTTTCTTCTTGTAAAGGTGCTTCAGCCAACTGATCTGCAATGACTTGTCCTTTTATAGCTCTTTGATCTACATAGTGAATGTCAAACTCACTTAAGATCATTACCCATTTTGCAAGTCTTCCTGTTAAGGTAGCTTTGCTTAAGAGGTATTTTAGTGGATCAATTTTGGTTATCAGCTTAACTATATGAGCCAACATATAGTGTCGCAACTTTTGGGAAGCAAACACTACTGCTAGGCAAGCTTTTTCAATGAAAGTGTAGTTTAGTTCATGACTTGTTAAAGTTCTGCTGATATAGTATATGGCCCTTTCTTTTCCTGTAGAATCCTCATGTGCTAGTAATGCTCCCAAAGATACTTTTGTTGCTGAAATATATAGTATGAGTGGCTTTCCTGGAACTGGTGGAATTAGGATTGGTGGATTCATGAGATATTGCTTTATCTACTTAAATGTTTCTTCGCACTTTTCTTCCCATTTGAATGGGACATTTTTATGCAATAGATGTGTAAATGGTAAGGTTTTATCTGCCAGTTGAGCTATAAACCTCCTAATGGATTGTAGTCATGCTTGCAGTGATCGAAGCTGACTAATATTTCGTGGTGGTGGCATGTCCATTATAGCTTGTACTTTTTTCTGGATCAACCTCTATGCCCTTTTTTGAAACAATGTATCCCAAGAGTTTTCTAGATTTAATGCCGAAGACACATTTCTTTGGATTGAGTCGAGCATTGAACTTCTCCATTCTGATAAAGATCTTTGACAAGATTTCTAGATGTCCTTCTCTTGTGTTGGATTTGGCTAATAAGTCATCCACATAGTCTTCCATGAATATATGCATCATGTCATGGAAAATGGTGGTCATTGCTCTTTGATAAGTCGCTCCTACATTTTAAAGCCCAAATGGCATGACATTCCAACAATAGGTACCCCAAGAGCACGTGAACGCTATTTTATCTTGATCCTCTGGTGCAATCTTTATCTAGTTGTATCCTAAAAATCCATCCATTAATGAATACATTTTATGGCCAGTAGTTAAATCAACAATCATATCTATGTTTGGCAAAGGGAAGTCATCTTTGGGACATGCTTTGTTCAAATCTCTAAAATCTATACAAATTCTAATCCATCCATCAGGCTTTGAAATAGGTACGATATTGGAGATCCATTCTGTATAGTTAATAGACCGAATGAATGCAACATCTAAAAGTTTCTTTAACGAGCTTCTTTAACCAATAATGCAACATGTGGATGCATTTTTCTGAGTTTTTGCTTCACAGGGCAAGTGTTTATAGGTAGATGATGCATTATCATATTAGGATCTAACCCTGGCATAACGGCATATGACCAAGCAAAGTTGATTTGATTCTCCTTCAAGAACTCTATAAATTTTTGTACTTCTTTCACTGTTAATGATGTTGCGAGTTGCAAGATTTTTGGCTGCTCTATTGTACCTATGTTGATTGATTATGTTGGCTCAATCAAAATAGAATATATTTCTTGATAATGTTTGGGAAGAGTGTCAAGTTTCTCATCCTTTAGTGCCTCAAAAAAGTTTTCACTGTCAAATTCACTCTTTATTTTTCTCTTGTTGTGATCTACCACTGCCATTTTTTGGTTTTCACTAATAGATCTATCTTTTATTTCATTTATTTTGCTAAGAGATTGACACCCTCCCTATCAAAATCTTGAATATGAGATTCTTTGATGGAACACTTGTTTTCTTGATTAGATGAACAAAGGAAATTTACAATATCCTCATCATCATGGAATGTAGGGATATGGATAGGTGCATCATTGTCCCAATCAATAAGTTCCAGAAAAACTAAAGGTATGGGATCATTAGGTTGGGTAAGGCCTTGAGCTATCAAAGTCATGATATGATTATCATTTTCATGATGGACAAGGTCTATGAGGGTATTCTCCTATCGATTATCAATCTCATTAAAATTTGAATCATCCTCAGTTGAGTTATCATCATATCGTGGTTCAAATTCAAGTGATTGTGTTCCCGATCTTTCTCCTTGTATGAGAACAGGTGCATATTTGTGTATGTTATCAACTTGTTTGTCTCTCCAAAATTCATCATTATAGATGGTGTCCCATTCATATTCATTGGAATCAGTGTCTGAACTATTCTGCAATTGGAAAATTGATCCATAAAATTTTTGTAGAGTGACATCTTCATGGGGTTTATCTGAAATTGATTCTCCTTCAAGAGTTTGTTGTGCTCGATGTGAAGTTGACTCTTTTGTATCTTTACCATATCCAAGTCCTATTTTATCTTTTGGATGTATTGAAATAGGTTGAATTGGCTCAATGATTCCTTCTTTTCTTTTTCCTATAGGACCATTTCCTTCATAGCCCATTCTTTGCATGATAGTATACCCTTTTCCATATTGGTCGGTAGGTAACTTGATGTGCAAGAGAGATTCATCTTCATCTCTGTATAGCCAACTTAGGATATCCCTATCTTCAGCTTCTTCCTCGGTGGTGTTAGCTTTAATGAATTTTCCATCAAACTTTGTGATTGGCACAGAAGCTTGGGATGCAAAGGCTGTTGCGATCTTTTGATTTGATAAGGTTGGCTGACCATGTGACCTTGGAGAAGGAGGTAAGCTAGAAAGGCATAGCGAATATTCACCTACTCCTTTGTCTTTTAAATGTAGCTTGGTGTCAAGATTCTTTGTCAATTCTTGCAATTGGCCTTGTAGATTGGAAGAAGAAGCAGTAAGAGCCTCCCTATTGTGTGGCACAAAGGCATCTTGAGTTGCTCGGAGATTTGAACAAGTTTGGGTGCTATTGTAGTCAGCTTGTATAGTTATTTCCTGTCCAGCATACGAAAACTTGAGGCATTGATGGTATGTTGATGGCACTACTTGCATATCATGAATCCATGGATGACCCAAAAGTATGTTATATGAAAGATCACGATCTAGAACCTGACAAAAGGTATTTTTCACAATAGGTCCCACTCTAATAGGTAGCATTATTAGTCCTTTATAAGCTCTTTCTTCATCATCATATGCATTGATAGTTATTTTCCTTCGTGGATCAATGGAATTTTTTGATATTAATAAGTCATGTATTAGCTTTAGGGTATAAATGTTTAAACTGGCTCCTCCATATATCAAGACACATCTAATTCGGTGTTTATGGATCATGACTTCAAGATAAAGCAATGAATTATGTGGATGTTTCATGGAGGCATCATCTTTTTCGAAGAATGAAAGACAAGTGGGGGAAGAAAAATGTCCCACCATGTCTTGAAATTTTTCTACATCCAGATCTGTGTCGACGGTTGTGTTTACAAGAGCTTCTTCCAAAATATTCTTGTGTACGGGGGATATTTTTAGAAGTTCAAGGATGGAGATTTGAGCTGATTTTTTTCTCAATTGATCAACTAGATTATAATGACTTGGAGGAGGAATAGCTACCTTAGATGAACTACCTTTTAGGGCAACTTTTGCTTGTCCTCTCATAGTCACATTAACTTGTTGATATTCTTGTTTTTCCTTGATTATGATAACATTAACCCGTTGATCATCTGCATAGATGTGGCAGATTATGTTGTCTTCAACATTATTTATACTTTTCTCTTTGGTATATGATGTTTCCCCCTTTTGATAGTGTGGTAAAGGATCTTTGAATGCTTGATGATCGTCATTGGTATGATGTCCTTCAATTGTGATGGTGCCATTGTCAATTAAATCTTGTACTAGATTTCACAAGGCTTGACAAGTATTTGTTCTATGACCTTTACATTGATGATAATTGCAATAATATGAGTCATTCCATGATGGTGGTTTGACTCATGGCTCATAATCTCTTTGTGGTGGTAAGGTGATAACCTTATTATCGAGAAGCTCTTTGAGAGCATATTCAAGAGATTGACCCAAAGCGGTAAAATTTCGTCGATTTGAAAAGAATGAAGGTCTAGATGGATTTGATGTCTGGGTATTTCCAAGATTGTTATTAAAATTACCACGACTATCCTTGGTATTTTGATTGGTCATGCTTTCTTGGTTGGATTTTTGTCCTTGTTGATTGTTGTTTCCTTGTTGGTTGGTATTTCCTTGTTGGTTGTTTCATGGAGCACTTGATAGGTTGAAGATAGATGGTCTTGTTCATAGATTGTTTGCGTCCACTATACCATCATTGACAACATTTTTATTTCTATTCCAAAACCTTGTTTGATCATTGTTTTTATGGTTGGATGAACTTGGATTATCAAGTTTTATCACTCCTCTTTTGACCAAGGCCCCCTCAATGGTAATTGCATTTTCAATCAATTTTTCAAAGTTAGGAGGACAATGAAGATTAAGCCTATAGCTTAATTATTGATCTAGGCTATTGATGTAGATATCCATCTTTTATTTTTTAGGAACAGGACAGGAATATCGTGCAAATAATCTTCTCCATCTTTGCAAAAATGTAGTGAAAGATTCCCCTACTTTTTGTTTCACTTTACAAAGATCAAGCATGGTTATCTGGTGTTGGATGTTGTAGGCGTATTGTGATATAAATTGATTTATTAACTCCTCAAAGGTTTTGATAGGGGGAGTGATCTTGGAAAGCCACTCCATGGATTGTCCACCCAAATTTCGTGGAAACAATTGCATTAAGTAGGTATCTTCATAAGTGAATTCTAGACTCATATTTTGGAAATCCCTCACATGTTCAATGGGGTCAGTTTTTCCATTGTACCTATCAAATTTAGGGATTTCGCAATGTTTTGGAAAAGGGGTCATTTGAAGACTCCTATCAAATGGATAAGGAGATATGTCATCCAAAACATACTTCTTTGTTGCACCCCCTTTCATTTCCTTTATTTTCCCTTGTAATTATTTTATTTGTTGAGTAAGGGCACTAAAATCATTAGGAGTTTTAGGATTCTCTTTAATCCTTTCTATATCAAAATCAGAAGGTAACTTAGCTCCTTGATTAGCTAATGAAAGAAAATATATTTCTTTGTTTCGTTCTAAAATCCTCTACATAAGAGTATGGAATTGGGGATCATGCTCTGCTTCTTGAAGCTTTTCTTCTGTTAACTCTTCAGTATGAAATGGATTCTCTTCTTTCTCACTATTCTCACCCATTTTTCTTTTGGTACTTTATCTTTCATCTTTTTCTATGTGTTTTCAAGATCTCGTGACAATAGGCATAAGCTTTGCCCCAAATTCTACTAACTTTTGATCAAAAGAATGAAATAGTGCAATTTTTGATGGATATGAAAGTCAAGATAGAATGAAGATTCTATGACTTTAAAATATTTCTAGTCTTTAGCTCGTGTTTTCCCTGATTGAAAGGATGAAAATCCTGTTTGCAGGAATTTAAACAAAAGATCAAGAAAAAAAATGATTTTTCACTTTATGAAGTTTGATCGTAGCTTCGTAAAAAGATGGATTTGTGATAAATACTTAATGTGATTGAGTTCTCTATTGCAGAAATTGATTTGGACTAGTAGAATATTCAATTGCAGGTTGGGGAATATAACAAGAATGAATATGCTGACTATGGTTGTGCCTTTGAGAAAGGGCTCTTCTTTGAAAGAAATCTCGTGAGTATAATGGTTCTACAACATAATCATCAGTGAAACCTCTAACACAGTCATGATATCGATGGATAAAGGTTCTATGTTTAAGTAAAACCTTTCAACTTTGATAGAAGAATCATCTTTTCTTCAATAGTTTCTTGTAGCTAAGTGGTTTCTTTGGATTTTTGATTCGTTTGAGAATGGATTTCTTAACAAAGGTTGTGGATTTCCAATATCTTAACATGAGAGTAATCAATGTGATTGTGAGTTTTGGATGATCTTTAATGAATTAATGTTTCGAAGAAACATCAAGCAAGTTGTAGAATAGTTGTTTCAAAAACCAATGATAAAATAAAGTAAACAGACTCACTCTTATGGTCAAAAGGTCACCAATAATTTCATAGCCCACATCTTAAAACTATGTCATCTCACACAGCCTTGTCACCCCCTAAAGGGTGCCCATGTTTTTACCTTTTCCAAGTCTTAACCAAAGAGAAATAGTTAATGGTCAGGGTCTATGGTAGTTATATGGTGAGTATCTTGGGGGAAGATTCTTCCCTCCTCTTGCACTGTGAGAATTAAGGTGTTTGGAAACTGACAAGTTAGCCACTAGTTCTAAAGTTTGTAATATGGGTTTATGTTCGGTGTGGCAAATGATATACTAACTCGAGAGACCTCCCAACCTTTAGAACAAAGGCTTTGGGGATGGTTATCAATGCACACTACCGTTGAATGGGATTTTCATCAACCATCCGCATTTGATTAAAGTGGGTTGGAAAACTTGGATTTAGTTGTTCCCACTGAGGTCATTCCTGTAGGGTGAGTACTTTTTCCCACTACAATTGGCCTTCTAAAAGGTTTTAACAAAGCTTAAAATTGTATGAAATAGAATAGACGAGTCTGGCATTTTGATCACCCAGTTAAGGGGTGAGCATAGGCCTATCACCGTTTAATCATAGCAAGCAAGAGTTCAATTTTAAGCCCAAATAAACAGTTTTCTATGCTAGGTGAAGATATTGCTTCACAAAGATATGGAGTTCTTTTTACTCCAAAATAGAAAGTGAGGTGACTATCCTAGGATTGCTTCATTTTTTAATTAAGTGACTATCCTAGGATTGATTCATTTTCATTTTTGTTTATTTAAAGCTCGTACTGGCCGCAGTTGCATCATATCTAGTCAAATTCCTACTTAAGTTACAGATTACAGTTGCAGACTTACAAATTCTATGCTAAAATTAAAAAATGCACTAAAACAAACATCAAGAGCGCTAAAACAGAAATGCTCTAAGGAAATTGCAAAGAGCGCTGCAGAATCATTAAAGGGCGCTACATAATCCTTAAAGGGCGCTGTAGAATCCTTAAAGAGCATTGTAGAATCATTAAAGAGTGTTGTGGACTATGAAAAGAGCCCTAGAGAATCCTTTGTGGGCACAGAAGAACCTACAATGAGCGCTAAAATAGAGTTAAAGAGTGCTAAACTAGGTGTGATATGTGCTGAAGTGTGTTTGATGCGCTAATACGCTCTTCTAGCCATAACCTGTCAGAAAAATCTGCACAAACATGTTAAAAATTGGGGTTGTAGCCCCACGGTGGGCACCAAAAATGTGTGTGCGAAATGTTAGTATCAAAATAAGATAACAAAAACACACCAATGCAACATTAAACTAAAGGAAGCTAAATAAAATGAAATCAATGAAATCAAACAGAGCTTCTTTAGAATCGTTCCATTGTCCTCTATCTCCAGTGATTTTCTTGAAGCTGTTGCTCTCAAATTGTGTAAGCAAAGCTTCTCAGAATGGCAACCTGCAGAACAAGTATGCAAAGAGAGAGAATACTTATATATCCTATATGCTGGTGGAGTGAAATGTTGATATACGGATATGCACAGGGGCTGTAGATTATGCACAGGGGCTGTGGATTATCGATGCTATTGAAACTATGATGTGAGGTTGATACGCCATGATATGGATTGTTGATATGCTGGGCTATGCTATGCAATAATTCTAGAGGCTATGGATGTTGGAAGGCTGATTGACTATAGTTTTCCTATATGAAAGCTTCCTTCTTTTCAAAGACCTGGCAGTTCCTTTTATAGATTTTTATAGGCAAGAGCCTGGCTGGCAAAGATCAATGGCTATAAGATTGTCTGGTAAATTTGAATGGTGAGAGATGGAGAGGTTGAGAGGAAGATGGAAGATGTTGGGAGGTTGGAGATAAGAATGGAGGTTTGTCTTCAACCCACGGGAACAACTTTGCTCAAAAACAAAGAAATTTGTTAATTTTCTGTTTTGAATTTATTTCACAGTTGTTGTAGATAATCCAAATTAAATAAATAAATTTATTTAATTTATGTGAGTTTGAATTTTGAAATATTTAATGTGAATAGACTTTAGAAGAATTAATTAAATATTTGGAATATTTAATTGTGAATGGAATTTAGAGGATTTTT
This sequence comes from Sequoia sempervirens, assembly GCA_007258455.2. Lineage (NCBI taxonomy): Eukaryota > Viridiplantae > Streptophyta > Pinopsida > Cupressales > Cupressaceae > Sequoia > Sequoia sempervirens. The sequence continues at coordinate 954,533,251 of VDFB02281492.1, forward strand.
AGAAGAGAAGAATATTTAATCTTTATTTGAATAAAATATTCAAGCCAAGATTATATGATAATTAATATAAATAAATCATAATGTTTATTTAATTAATTAAGAGATGGATAAGAAAAGTGATTAAATAAACTTATTTATTTAATCGAAATGAAAGAATGAATAATATAAATAAATTATTTAGATTTATTTATATGCAAATTGAATTTAGAGATTTAATTAAATATTAAAAATATTTAATTAATTACTAGATTTAATGCCATTTTGAATCCACCACCACCTCCACCACCACCAATTTTCACCACATCAAACCAATACAACGCGGCATTGCAAGCTAATTTTGAAAGAGGATACCAACAAGTGCAAAAACAAAAAGTCGTACACCTAGCTGCTCAACAAGCCACTCAAGCTATGCAAGCCACCCAAGCTCCACAAGCCGCCTTACAAGCACAACAAGCCCAAGCATTATTGCAACAACAACAAGAAGCCTTCCAAGCTGCGTAGGCATTGCAAGCATTACAAGCACAAAAGGTTGCTCAAGCGTAAACCTTATTACAACAACAAGCAGCCCAAGCACAAGCCCAAGCACAAGCAGCACAAGTGCAAGCTCAATATCAGGCACAACAAGCCCAATATCAAGCACAACTTCTTGCACAAAGACAAGCAACGCAATTGCAAGCATATCAGCAAGCATTAAAGCAATACCAAGAGCAACAAGAAGTAGCACAACTAGCAGCCCAACAACAAGCATTGATGGAACAATAGCAAGCACAACAACAAGCATTGTTGGAACAACAAGAAGCGTTGTTGGAACAACAGCAAGCACAACAACAAGCACAAATCTTAGTGCAGCTGTAACAAGATCAACAACAAGCATTGTTCATACAAAAGTAGGTGGAAGCCTACCTCACTCAGTAAAACATACAGATACCATCGAACAACACACCGACCAACCCACCCATCCAAACCATGATTGCAACACCCCAAAACACTTTCATTCCACCCCCTGATCCGTAAAATGATGTGACGACACAACTCAGGTTTCTCTCGCAACAAGTGCTCAACCCTCAATTAGGGTGAACAACCAAAACACCAATCAACTTGTGTCCCTATCCATTTTCTAGGAGCTTAGAGATGAAACAGATGGGAAACCCTGAAGATCACATCAAGGAATTCCAGGTTCATTGCATGGAGGTCACATATGATGATACTTATTTGATGTGACTATTTCCTAGAAGCTTGGTAGGCCCCGCTATCGAATGGTTCTCTCGCATACCTTCAGGCATTAGAACATTCCAAGAAATTAGAGACACATTCATGAAGAACTATGCATGTAACATTGCAATGGATGTTAGTCTCAAAGAACTCTTGGCTCTAAAACAAGGAAAGAATGAATCTTTCGCTTCATTCCTTCAACGATGGTGATCCAAGGCCAACTGGAGCAAGTGGACCATGCCAGAAGAACAAGTTTGCACCATCATAGCCAACCTTGAAGACTGCTTGGAATTTCATCTCAAGGTTCAGGGCATCACCACATATGATCAATTGATCTCCAAGGCGCTTAGCATCAAAAGAGCCCTTGTGACTCAACCTACAGAATCAACATCATACCACGAATAGTAAAATAATCGCCCACCATCCAATTACAATGATAAACGTTGCACATGGGCGAGGAATAAAAATGTCACTAATGATGGTGTCGTTGATGCCAAGGTGATCATTAGTGGTCCACGCCAACATACACCCTCACCGCAAATCCAAACACAACACCAAAATACCCATCACACAACATATCAACCCACCAACAATCCAACCATCAATAATCTCAATGACCAAAGGGGACCACCCCAACGCAAAATTTATCCCAAACAAAAATACATCATTTTGGGGGAACCATTTGAGGACATAATGAAAAATTTGGTCAACGAAAAACTCATCAAGCCTCCTACATTCAAAAATTACCAAGAACTCGATGTCAAACCTCCTTGGTATAACGAGAATCAACTTTGTGAATTTCAAAAAATCAAAGGCCACACCACAAATAGTTGCATGAGACTCAAAAATATCATCCAAGATCTCATTGATAAGAAAATCATAAATTTGGAACAACCTATAGAAAATCAGGATCTTAAGATATATACAAATCTGATGCCAAATCATGGCAACAAAGGGAATAACAAGGATAAAGGGAAAGGTAATGTAAATCATGTCTATTAATCTATCTTTGCCTCATTAAATGAATATTGGATGGTCATCACCATCAAGGGCGCCCATGCCGAAGAATGTGGAGTCACCACAAGAGGCGACAAAGTCACCATCGTAGGATCATCCCAACCAAATAGAGTCCCTACATCTAGATCCATTCCTAATGGCTATAATGTCCTAGACCAACTCAAGAGAATGCTAGCACACATCTCCATCATAGAGTTGTTAAAAATATCATCAGCTCGTAAGAAGATACTTGAGAAAGCAGTAGCCTCATCCATAGTTCTTGCAAATCTCGATGTGGAGCAATTCCAAGCTATGGTCAGAAATATCATAACACCTAATCTCCTTACATTTTCTGACCAAGATTTCCCCGCCCAACCATCTCACAACCGTGCACTTCACTTGGAAGCCATAGTACATAAGAGCAAAATCAAAAGGGTCTTGGTGGATGGAGGTGCGGGTTTAAACATATGTTCCCTAAGCCTCATCAAGCAGTTGAAAATATTAGAAGATTCCATCAATAAAGGAAAGGACATCATGATAAGAGCATATGATGACCAAGAAAGAGTGTCTTAGGGCACAATTAAACTCCCTATTCAAGTAGGGCCGACTCTCATGGAAAACACTTGTCAGGTCTTGGACTTTGAATTGCCATATAATATCCTCCTGGGATGCCTGTGGATCCATGCGATGAAAGCCGTAGTATCAACCTTCCACTAATGTGTGAAATTTGCACATAATGGACAAGAGGTTACTGTCCATGGAGATCCCGAACCATTCTCATATTGCAAAAATCTTGAGGCAAAGTATTACAAATCCCCCAAGTGCCAAAAAATTATGAGGTCCCATCCACACCATACATCGACCTCGCCACTCTTGCATCCACTTTTGCGATAGAGACAGCCGCCACTCCCACCATTCCTACCATCTCTGACATCAAGCTCATCATCCAGGAGAATGGTTGTGGAAGCTACAAGCTCCCTAACAATGCTTTTGTGATAGGAGAGTTACCACAATCTCCTAGATCATGAGGACATCCACAAGAAAATCAAGCTTCCACATCACAAATGTATCCTGAAGACTATCTTGAATTCACAAGCTGGGGAGACCTTGGTCAAGAGGTTATTGAATCATATCCATCTCACATGTTGTATCGAGATGAAATACTGACACCTGAATTACCAATGGATGAGACAAGAAAGGGCCTACAAATGATGCTCGCAATGGGCTATGACAGAAATCAAAGACTAGGACAAAATGACAATGGGCTCATAATATCTATCATGCTAGAGACATGACTGATAAAAAATATTGGCCTTGGATGTTCCCCTCTGAGTATAACCATACGTGACCGAAGTCCTCCAGTTAGAATGGTTAATATTTCTCCTCAACCAATACTAGCAGAAGTACGCTTGCCAATATCCATAGGTAGAGACATACATAACTTTATAACTAAGGCTTATATTAGTAGCGATGATGAGAATCACTTGACCAATCTACCTAGGTTATTTGAGGATACTTCCCTTTACATGATTAGTACCTTATCTTTCGAACCCGACCATCAAAATCATGAGATCTGCTTAGTATATCCCCAACTCATCGACTACGACCAACAAGGACCACCAGTTCTTGATACATTCAAAATTGATGAGGCACTCTTAGAATTCATAGGATTGAGGGATAACATTCTAGATGGAGATCATAAGGCAGGGTTTATAATGGAGTTGGACACACATTCCTATTATGGGGAAATGATTGAATCCTTCAGTCACAAAAGTGAGAAACTAAGAATCATATCTAAGTCCTTGAGTGAAAACCACACTATGGCACTCTCTGACAAGAAAAAAGTAAAAAGAAAGGATGTATCCAATGGTGAAAACCTCTCTGAGGCACTCGAGGATGAAGGATTCAATCTTCCTCTAAGAGCTATTCATCAGGAAAAGTCAACAATCTTGGCCAAAAGATGCAATCCTGTCAACCTAGGAGCAGAGGAGACTCTGCATATCACATTCTATGCAGAATCCCTATTATCAAAAGAGCAAGAAATCCTAGCAGCATTCCTAAAGGAAAGGCAAATAAACTTCTCATGGAGTTATGCTGACATGCCAGGGCTTGATTCAAACACTTTGGTCCATCACTTAGCTGTGTATCCAGAAGCAAAGCCGGTCAAACAAAAGCTTCAAAAAATGCATCCTCAAATAGCCTTATTGGTCAAAATGGAGCTTAAAAAGTTGCTAGATGCAGGATTCATACGACCAATAGATTATCTAGAATGGGTATCAAACTTGGTACCTATTTCAAATCCTGATGGAGCCATTAGAATCTGCACAGACTTTTGAGATTTGAACAAGGCATGTCCAAAGGATGACTTCTCGCTTCCCAACATCGACATGGTAGTAGACATGACAGCAGGACATGAGATGCTATCACTAATGGATGGATTTTTAGGATATAACCAGATCATGATAGCAAAAGAAGATCAACATAAGATGGCTTTCACTTGTCCATGGGGGACCTACTACTGGAACATGATGCCATTCAGCCTAAAGAATGCAGGAGCAACCTATCAAAGGGCCATGAAATTAATATTCCATGACATGATTCATAAAAAAGACGAGGACTATGTCGACGACATCCTAGAAAAATCAAGAAAAAGACAAGATCATATAGCAACCCTAAACACTATATTTGATAGACTGGAGGAATACAAAGTCAGACTAAATCCCAAGAAGTGCATCTTTGGCATACAATTAGGTAAATTACTAGGATACATAGTCTCCATGAGGGGTATCGAGGTGGATCCAGCAAATGTGAAAGCAATCCTTGAGATGGAAGCACCAAAGACATTAAAACAACTGAGAGTTCTCCAAGGTAGACCTCAATCCATCCAATGATTCATAGCACAACTGGCAGACAAGAAAAACCCATATTCCCACCTACTCCACAAGGGGTAGCATACAAATGGGATACAAAGTGCGAAGAGGCATTTAACAAAATCAAGGAATACCTACTGACACCACTAGTTTTAATGCCACCCATCCCAAAGAAGCCATTGATCTTATATGTGTCAGCAATAGCAGTAGCCCTTGGAGCTCTCCTAGCTCAGCATGATGAAAATGGAACGGAGAGGGCCATCTACTATATCAGTAGAACAATGGTCGGTCATGATCTAAATTACTCATTCATCGAGAAAGCTTTCCTCGTAGTAGTGTTTGCATCCCAAAAATTTAGACATTACATGTTGGCACACAAGATAAAGCTCATTGTGAAAATTGACCCCCTCAAGTATCTCCTATCAAAGGCAATGCTCACGGGAAGAATGGAAAAATGGGTAATGATATTATTAGAGTATGATATCGAGTATGTAGAGAGGAAAGCAATCAAGGGAAAAGTTATTGCAGATCAACTAGTAGAAGCACCCATTTATTCTGAGAACCCTCTTGTCTCAGAATTCCCAGATGAATCCATTTTTAACCTCAACATAACTGACCATTGGAAACTATACTTCGATGGTTCATACACACAACATGGATCAGGAGCTGGTGTCTTCTTCATCACCCCATAAGAGGATTGCATACCGAAGTCATACAAATTGGAATTTCCTTGTACCAACAACATAGCGGAATATAAGGCTTTGACTATAGGCCTCAGGATAGCAGTGTAATGGAACATCATAGATCTCAAGGTGTATGGAGACTCTCAGTTGATCATAAATCAGGTCAATAATGAATATCAAACTAAGGATGGAAAGCTCACTCCATACAAGAAATTGGTGGAGACTCTAAAGGAATCCTTCATTGACATAACATTCAAGCAGATTCCAAGAACCAACAATAGAGCAGTCGATGCCATGGCTACAATTGGGTCCCTATTAGACATCCCTCATAATGTGTCAAAATATGAATTTCTGATTGAGCAACTTCTTGTCCCCATATTTGAGGTACCAGAATCAGAACATGTGTGTGAAATCATTGGTCCTGGCTATCCTTGGTATCATGAAATCTATACATATCTTTGAATAGGAGTCATACCCGCTGACCTACCATCAAACCTAAAATGAACCTTTGTTAAAAAGGCATCTAGATTTGTGATCTTAGGTGATACCCTTTACCGCAGAAGCATAGAAGGCACCTTACTGCACTACCTAAATGTTGAGGAGGCATTAACCACTCTAACCGAAGTTCATAACGATATATGTGGCTCACACTTGAGTGGAAGGAACATCGCCAAGAAACTGTTGAGGATGGGGTATTATTGGCCCACAATGGAAAGAGAAGCACATGATCATGCTAAAAGATTTTTACAATGTTAGCAACATGGGGACCTCATCCATGCTCCAGCTCAAGAGCTTCATCCCATCGTCACACCATGGCCCTTTTCATAGTGGGGACTTGATCTCATTGGAAAAATCACACCCACCTCATCCAATGGCCACAAATTCATCATAACTGCAACTGGGGACTTCACAAAGTGGGTGGAGGCCATACCCATGACGTATATAACTAGGAAGCAGATCTCAAAATTCATCCTGAACTATCTCATCTGTCGTTACAGTGTCCCACAAGCCATTATCTCAGATAATGGGACACCATTTAAGAACCAAGAGGTTTGCGACTTGTGCGAGAAATTCAAAATCCAACATCACTTCTCCACCTCATACTATCCCCAAGGCAATGGCCAAATAGAAGCTACCAACAAAACCATTTTGAAAATCCTTAAGAAAATAGTCAATGACGCAGGTCGTGACTGGCATTTGTAGCTTAATCCTACCCTCTGGGCCTATCAAACTAGTATCCGTACACCCACCGATGCCACCCCCTTCTCCTTGGTCTATGGATTAGAAGTCGTACTCCCCATTGAGATCGAGCTCCCATCCCTCAAGATATCACTACAAAACCTTGTGACAAATGAAGAATATTGAGTATCAAGACTAAATGAGCTAGATTTACTGGATGAGAAATGAATAGATGCTTTAAATCACTTGCAAGTCTATCAGAATAGACTCAAACAGAGCTACAACAAGAAAATTAGAAGCAGGACTTTCCAAGTCGAAGAACTGGTCTTAAAAGAAAATTAGAAGAATGTCCCAAACCCAAGCAGCAAAGGCAAGTTTGAACCTAATTGGTTAGGACCTTTCGTCATCACAACAAGTTATAAATCAGGGGCATATCAGCTATCAACACCTGAAGGGGAACCTCTGCAGGAGCTCATGAATAGCTCCCATCTCAAAAAGTTTTATGCCTAGTTTTTTCAAGGTATAGAACCAAAAATCCAAAAAATCAGAAAAAGTCCTAAAAAATGGTTACTTCGGTGAAAACCTGGAAAATAGGCATCTTAGTGAAAACGAAAAAAATCAAAATAGCCAAAAAAATCCAAAAAAATCATCCTCTAGTGAAAACTACTTCGGTGGCACTTTGGGCAAGTACCTTGGTGAAAACCTGGAAAATAGGTGCCTTGCATAAATAAGCACTTTCCAATCACCAGGATCTTTATGGCTTGATCTACATCATCCATCACATTTAGGTCTCCATCCATCACTCATCCACTCGCATCCGCACCATAGCTTGGTCCTATGTTCGTATCATGATCCCTCCTAGTACTACTTGGCCCATCCTCAAGGTTAGTTTGTCCTACCTTTATCGGGGTAGTCTATTGCATCATGCTAGGAGAACGTTCTCATCGGATTGGATTTGTGTATATTCTTAAAATTCTAAATATCAAAAAATCCAAAAACATCAGAAAATCAAAAAATTCATAAACATCAAAACATCAGAAAATCCAAACACATTCAAAATCATCAAAATCCCAAAAATAGGTCAAAAAGTCAGTCAAAAAAATCAAAAATAGGGTTGTCTTGTCGAACTACGTCATCTCTGAGCTTGAACATAGGAAAGGTTGATCTTTGGTCATCCCCCGAGACATTTAGGTTAGTCCTATAGGAGTTTGTCATAATAAACTAACATCTCATCATGTATATCGTCATCTGTAAATCGGTCAAGTCATCAGTCGAAATACATGGTCTCTGCGAATATAACATAGGCAAGGCTAGTCTATTGACCAGCCCTCGAGGCCCTAGGATAGGTCTTTAGGTTAGTCTCTTGGTAAAAATCTCAAAAAATCCCAAAAACATTGAAAAATCAAAACATTTGAAAATCTCAAAAAATACCAAAAATAGCCTCAAAACATTGCAAATATCAAAAACATCCAAATATTGAAAAAATCCATCTGTCTCATCTCGCTTGCACCTACAATAAACACCATCAATAATAAACTGATCACCATATCTTTGGCAGGACAATTGGAAACAAGTCTAGCAGATTACAAGTAGAATTCCAAATGTCAAGTCTAAAGTCTAAGACAGTGCGTAAGCAAGTTGGTTATCTCTTCGTATTGGTAACTCATCATCTAAATTGGCCCCATATCAATCATCCCTTAGAACACTTTGGGTAAATGAAATGACGTACCGCCATCCACTAACATGTCCTAGGATGAATCCTTCCTACAGTAGGAATTATCTTTTGGCAATAAGTTTTGGTTATCATCCTAAGAAAACACATCCTCTTTCTATTAGCGGTATTGAAGAGCATCAGTTTGTTTGTTTACTTGGTCTTTATCTTTTGACTTATCTTATTTGCACTCATTCCAAGGATGTCTCGATGATATCCCAAAATAGAGGATTTAGAGAAATAGGAATGGGGCAATGATCATTATCTTTTGTTTGTTGTGCTTGTTGGACGTTCTTGTAATATAACCTTGGCGAATAATTGCTTTGTTAGGTATGTATGGAAGAGGTCTAGGGTAACTTGTTGACTATTATAGGGATAGGTTTACCTTTCCGTGTTTTGGTCTAAGGTGTCTGAAACTTCTGAAGTACATCCTAGCAAGGTTTCTGTATGTTAGGTGTGAACAAGAATACTCCTATCTGATTGTCGAGTCAAAGTCCATCACGATAAGTACCACACCATCCTGGTTTTCTATACCTTGATGCATCATACCATGTGTGTTATCAAACATAATAAAATTTGGCCCTTTGAAAATCCTAATTCCTCAGCAAGTAATCATCATCATCATCATCATCATCTACATTTGCATCATCTTGTGTCTTGTCGAAATGACTTCTTCTTTTCTTACTAATCACGCTAACAAGGTACTATGACAGTTGATCATCATCACCATCATCGCCATCAATCTTGCATCCACAAATCATTAGCATATTGCATAAGCATATCATATAGGAAACGTACACATTGCATTTTAATCATCATAAATAGGTTATCATAAACATTCTTCATAGATAGTCGCATCCATGTCAGTGCATTTTACCCATTACATTGCATCTCATGACATTATATCAATCAGTGCATAAATGTTCATTTGCATCTCATAACCATTTCATATAAATCATCACATAAGCATCTACGGAAGCATCTCATAATCATTTTTTGCATAACAAATAGGTATATAAGCATTTAATTCATTAGGCATACATACTTGCATAACATAAATAACATCATATCATCAGATTACATTCACATTACGCATCAGCATATCACTTTGCATTAACATATCATTGCATTACATACATCATCAATAATTACATTTAGGATAATAGCATTTGTTATTCTAAACATCTCATTGAACCATCCCATTACATCCATCCATAAATCATCTCATATATAAGCATATTCCACACATCATTGCATATACCATAGATCATATAGTTTTACATATTAAAACCCATTTCACATATTGCATTGGCATAAAATAAATCATCATATAGTTAACATTGTTGCACATCATCTCATAAGTTAACATAATATAGATCTGTTAGTCATAATCATAACACATACATCATTAGAAATAAATGCATCCATAGGACATCACTGCAAAGCATACAGAAATAAGCCATCCATGCATAAAGGAGAACACAGTACATCGCACCAAAATCGGCTCATATATATCATCAATCATGTCATAGTCATAGTACAAAGAATAAATCGGATCACTGTACACATATATGTCAATCGGTGCAAAATGCTCATTGGGATATCAAAAATGAGCCCATAAGGGACAAAAGGTGTATCATCTGGATCAAGCTCGATCTTTGTGAATGCTATCCTCACCCCTATCACCATGACCCTCTAGTGGTCTCTGGTTGGCCCCCTCTGAGTACTCAGGGACCTAATCTGCTCTAGGTACGGTGTCATGGTAAGCCCAATGGTAGTACTCTATCTCTCAGATGGCATCCCTATAGGATCATACTAGCATCGTACCCTAGGAGGAGGAGGCTATCATACTCTCGATCTAGTGCCTGCAGCCTAGCTCAGTGGCCGCCTGTAGCTCTGCAACCTATCTCTGCTGCACAGCCTAATCCCTCTCTGCTCTGAGTTGCTCTCTCTTAGCCCTTTCCTGGTCTCTCTTTGTTGTCAGTGCCTGAACCTAGGCTTGCAACTATGCAATCAGTGCATCCTGACTATCTGCCTATCCTTGTGGTTGTATCTGTGGCTGCACATGAACCTGATCCTCACCCTTGGCTCGTGGTGGTGGGACTAGTGGCTCTTGCTGCTGATCCTGCATATGGACATCCCCCTGACCTGGTGGAACTAGGGGCACACCTGGTGGATCCTATTGAATCTCCACCCTCGGTCCTCGCCCTTGTCCTTTCCCTCTGCCTCTGACTCTGCATACCTCTGGATCCTCACCTAGAATGGTGAACTGAAGAGGAGGTCTGAACCAATCCCTATAGGCCTAAGTGGTCCCTAGATCTGCCAAGCCTTGATCATAAGCCCATAGTCAGGCTACCAACTTCCTGAAGCTATCAACTACCTCAGAGGTAGGAATACCATGACCCCATGACACCTGTGTCATGCTGTGAGCAAAGATGGCTACGTAGTTGTCATCAGGCCGATCCTACAGCTCTCTGAACTGATGCTTCACATGCCTGGGTAAGTACCTCTCAATCATTATGTGCTCCCACCCCTGCATATATTGATCCTGACGGCAGTAAAAGAGTTGAGCAGCATTGTTGACCCATCTAGGCCGACCAAGGTATGGATGCCAAGTAAAGACAAGCATCTTGTCTAGGACCCGCCTCTAGTAGGGGATCTCGTGCTAACCAGTGTGTGTGAAGGACACACCACCTCTGTATCATGTCACGAAGGCATCCTCTGCCCCCATCGGAACTGTAACGACATGTGTACGTAGCACAGAAAAAGTGCTCCCATGTCCAAACATGAAGGTCACTCTAGCCCCCAGTGCTTTGCCATCCATATACACGTACTCATGAAGGTCCCTGTAAAGTGAAGCCAGAAGTACAGGTCCCCATGCAAAGCAAACCGGCCTGTCTTGGACCATCCGCTCCTAGTAATAACCCCAGCTGGGATTGAAGTATCACCCTCATCTGTCTGGGGCAACCAGACCTGAAATGATCACTGCAACCGCCCAGCAGAAGGGAGGTGCGATGACCCCATATCTCTCTAACTCAATCTATCCCTAATAGTAAATGATGTCCCATGTGGCGAGGACTCTAATGCAGGACTCGCATCCCTCGTCCATATCATAGATCACCCAACGACCATGAATAGGAAATCGTAGAATGTGCTAAACGTCCTCCAGAGTGATGGTGGCCTCGCCAGTGGGGAGATGAAATGATGATGTCTTGTTGTGCCACCTCTCGGACAACACTGACAACATCCCTAGGTGAGTGTGCACGGGCGCCGCGTATGCAATGTGTCACAATCCTACAACTCCTAATTGATCCTGGTCTCTGTCATTCAGGTCTCGTAGGATGCTAGCCAAATCTCGTGACATGTGCTCCTGAGAGTAGAGCTCCCTCGGCCCGTCCTGCATCAAGGAAAGTCACCATGTTAAAAATTTTGAAAAATTCCTGGTCGAACACTCCAAGCTTGTCTCCAGCGGTGCAGTTTGTTAAGGCATCACAGTTTTATTTTACTCAAACTCTGATGCTCGAGCCCAAAAAGAGCCAAGTGGTGCTACTACAACACACTTTATCCTCCAGCGTTGCAGTTTGCATGAAAAGGGTGCCGCCACGGTGCACTTTACCCAAACTGGCCCGCCAAGCCCGAGCCCAGTGTCGAAGTTTCTAAACTTTGAACTGCACTATTGCAGCGTTAAATAACACTGCTGCGGCAAAAAATGGCCTGGTGCGACACAGTTTAAATGTCGAGCGGTGCTATATTGCGCCGCTAGAGGCGAGCTCTCCTTTTAAAGTAGTAATTAATGCATTAAATGAAAATAGAAAGCTTCAGTAAGGGTCACATACTGGTGCCCCAATGCCAGGTGGCCACTGGTATGTCCAAACTCAGTCTGAAATGTGTAGGGGAAGTTGTCGTTAGAGCATATCACCGGAGAGTCAGAGCTCGAATCTCAAGTTTGCTAGCGAAGGTGTGTGAAAATGACTTGAAAGTGACCCCTCAGGCCCCTTTTAAACCTAAAAATTAGGGTTTTTTAACCCTAAATGGCTGTCCTGCTAGGGTTTTGGACCCCCAAACCTATTTTTGTCCATTTGAGGCTTGTTTTTCATCATTTTATTGCGTTTCGACACATTTTTAGCCTCCCGGACCCCTTTCGGACATGTCGAGTACTTTGTCATCTTTTTTCGCGAGATCACCCAAAAAATTAAAACTTTTGTCTGATCTCTCGAGGGGGCATTATAATGGCATGTTTTCTCCTGCCATGCAACAATGGGGCAAGTTTTTAAATATTGATTTTTTTTTGTTTTAATCGGTATTGTTTATTCTTTGAACCAACGCAATGAGTGCATTACTTCAAAGAGGGGCAAAATGTAGACACATAAAATATACTGATTGACATTGTGCATCTGATCCTGACTTACTAACATCATTTCTTTTTGAATCATCCCTCTGTCTAACTATTTAATCAAATCCCCCTATCTAATTAAATTCATCAATTTTCATCCCTTAATTGAATAAATCATTTTATCTAATTAAGTCAATTCCTTTTGTTAATTAAATCAATCCATCTAATCTAATTATCCCTATTTAATTAAATAATCAATTTATTTGATTAAATCTCTAAAATCTATCCATTAAATTAAATAAATTAAAATCTTATTTAATTTAATCTAACACCATCTCTTTTAATTAAATAAATCAAAATCCTTATTTAATTAATCTCTTGTCATATTCCTCTGTTATTTGATTTAAATAAATCTATAAATCTAAGTCAAATAGGTCACATCATCTAACCCCTCTCATTAAATTAATTAACCCTTGATTAATATTTAATCTAATCTCATGTTCCATCCTCTAGATAATGCAAGTTGCACATGAAAATAGATTTAATTCATTTATTAAATACCTATTTTCCTCACATGGCATCTTTTGGAATATTTTCTCAATTTGAATTCAAAAATTCCAAGTCAACATGTACATCCAACAAGGCAATAACTTTCTCTTACATGTACTTTTCCTTGAGCCAAGTGGCATTTATTGCATTTTCCCTTCCCTCTTGCATGTCATTTCAACAAATTTGAATTTCAAATATTGGCATTTATTGGCACAAACCCCAAATCTTGCACATCCTCCATCCATTCATAGCTTGACAAGTGGCATCATATCATTAGATGAATGTTAGTCCCACATTGCTCAAATTTGGACATTCATCCATCTTGGAAATCTATAAATAAAGAGCTCATATCCTCATTTGATCATCCATAAAGATTGCAAAGTTATTATGCTAAAATATTTAGCCATTTTCATCCATCATTGAGTTCTTAGTTAGGTTTTTTGCAGATTTGGCTTGGAGTTCTCATCTTTCATCAAAGTGGATCAAGATCATCTTCAAAATATCAAGATTTCATCATAAGAATTGGGAAATGGCCAATTTTCACATCAAATTGGCACCAATTCCCCCATGGGATCATTAGTTTGCACATTTGAAGTAGGATTCAATCTAGTTTATCATTTTTACTCTGTTCTTCATTGTTTTCTTTCCTATTTTGAATATTGTAAATGGTTTTCATGGGGAATCCTTGTTTTAGCTTGCAATTCCTTGTTTAACTTGTTTACTCATGTTGTTTTGCAGGTACTAGGAAAAGGGTTCGCACAATGGTTAATTGATTATTTGCATAGCTTTAATAGTTTAATGTAGCTTTATTTGATCAATTAATTTTATACATTCACATATTGGAATGCCTAGTGGGACCCTAGGTCCTTCTCTAATCCATTTTTTGGATTTTTTGTCAAATTTGTAAGTTTTAGGGGCAACACAATTCCTTTGGTCAAAGATCCACACTTTTGTTAAAGTTTTACGCTTCTATTTTTTGATAGAAACATGCCTTTGTACCTATTTTTGGACCTTTTTATATGTTTCTATTCCTTTGTACATGATTATGCACCTTTGTTAGAAGACTCACACCTTTTGTAAAAAGAGTGGCACCTTTGCCACGTGACAGTCTAGTGCCTTTGTCAAATAGGGCACTTTTGTCAGTATTGCCCTACTTTTTCCCCTGATCTTCAAATGGCCATATCTCGGTCATATGGTGGTATTTTTTAGTGCTTTTTTAAAAAAAAATGGGGTAGAATTTTCTACTCTTCATAGTGGTACAGGTGGTTTCAAGTTTTGCTTGAGTTAAATTTTCCCTTGGTGCACGTAAATTTAAGTCACATTAAAATTTGGTCTAGGTTGTAGGGTTTAGTTAGATTTTGATGCTTATTCATTTGTCTAACCCTAATAACTTCTCATTTTCCTAATTTCATCTAACATTTTCAGCATGAATAATCTGAAAAGTGTTTATTAACACTCATTTGGAAGTAATCTTTAGAGATAAATTTACCTTTATGCATCTCATATTTGAATTTGGTGTTTAAGAATTGAACAACTCAACTTTCATTTTCAATCTAGTGCATAAAATTGAACCACACAACCTAATCTTTTCTTGGGCCTTAAAAAGAACAATACAACTTACACATTTCAATTGGTGCTTTAATAATTTACTCACATTTACTTTGGTGCATGTTTAAAAAGAACAAGAGTGTGTGTTGTGTATTCCATGTTTGGTAGATTTTTGATGCATATCATCTCCCCTCATGCCTTGTGTGATCTTAGATGAAGAGAAACATATTTTAAAATTTGCATTTATTTTATCTTTAGCCGAAGGAGTTGCTACTATATCCTCTCCAATTGTGCTATGTGTAATCTTGGGTGATGAGAAAGTAGTCAACATGAATTAGGTTCCTTTATTTTTTAAGAGGCCTTCCTTGGGACTTCATTACCTAAGGGTTCCACCTCAAGTGACATTTTTATGCATGCTATAGAAGTTGGGTGAGAGCGAAAGCTATAGTTTGATATACTCATGACTTGCTAGGTGTTCCTTTCATGGCCTGGGTGATTCCAGACATTAGGATATGGTGTTTACATATAACACTTATGTAGGTGGTAGTGTTTGCTAATGTTCTACCAACTAAGCACCTTTATGTTGTAGTAAGCCTAATACCATTCAAACATCTTCTTAAGGAAGTGCAATGGAAGAGGATTATTCCATGAAGCTACTCACCATGTACTAAACATAGTTGAGGCAACAAACACCTTGTAAGGAGCTTGTCCTTTTCAAAGTAAGAGGCATATCTTGTACATACATTCATACTCTATTCATCCACTCTATGGGCATTATTTTATCGTGTGGGCCTAAATTAAGAAGATAAACCTACTTGAAGAATTAGGTTGTACATGCTTTTGGTTCTATTGATCTATGCTTAGTGAGATTTGTGGTATAAAGCTCACAAAATATCTCCTACTACCATTTGATTTAGTGAATAAATTTCTTATCAAAAATTCTCAAAACAAACATTAAACAAATGGTTATGACAACACTTCAAATCCTTTGAACAATAAAGACATTATACTACTGTATGCACCTAATTATACTTGTTTTTATCAAAACAACATCTTAACGTGCTTCCAGTATCATTGCCTATATATTTGTGCATTATGTCAAAGTAAACCTAGGTAACTACAACTTAGCATTGTTTGGTTTTCACAATATTGAGCTTTTATGGAAAAAAATTGCTTCTTGTAGACATCTTAGTTCTAGACAACTCATAATCAAGATATCTATGTGGTAAAAATAATTCATGCTTAAATGAAATTTCAAAAATTGAACCCAAAAGTAACATTCAAAACTACTTAGTGTTCCTTGATTCAAACAAACAAATAAGGAAATTCATGCTCAATATTGTTTTTATCAAAACAATTTTTGATTTATCAAACATTGAAACATCGTACAAGGTTCTTTATCAATGCCACTTGGAAATTGTCAAAAAAAATCTTAGGTTGTTATTAGGATCAATCAACACAATCAAACATCAACACCAAATTGACTTCACAAACAACTTGAAATTGTGACAACAAATTCCTTAGACTAAGTTTTCATCAACATCAACTAGTTCATATACATTATCATCATCAACAATACATCAAACTTGAGTCTAGATTATTGTCAAAATTAATAGTTTCATATCATTCACATCATTCACTCATTCACAAAATCATTCAACATTGATCCTAGAAACCTATCAAAGTGTTATGATTGGAAAACAATCAAAGATATTGCAAGAAGGACATTTGCATTAAACATCTTCAAGGATTGACATATTCCCACATCATTCAAACATTTATCCTAGAGGTCTTGAGAATTCAAACTTGAAAGCATGATAATACCAATCAATTATCCAAGCTCACATCCCTATAATTCATACATAGGTTCATCATATCGTACAAACTTCAATGACACAAAAAAAGTGGGTAGGCCTCATAAAAACTTGGGAATTCCTTGTCACATGGTATATTTGAATCAAGGTAAAAATGTACAAGTCTATCAACCAAATTATCAAAGAATGAGTCTTCACCAAAACAGCATTACCTAATCAAGTCAATACATGTCAAACATGAGCATACCAAGAAAAAACTTATTAAATATAAACATGTCAAATCAACACTTGGTGAACTATGGGATGGAAACATTCATAACTCAAAACATCATTGAATATCCACAATATCAACCAAATCCTCAACATCCATATCAAAATCAACTATATGTTTCAAAATCAACATCACAATAAAAATATACAACATCAAATTTCCCTAAATTCACTTACCAAAATAGTTGATACACTTCTCCAACAAACATCTCAATCTCCAAATCAATATATTCCTTGTCAAAATCATCAAAACATTGATTTTCATCAACAACAACATCAACCACATCTCCAACATTAGGACATTGGATATCAAGAAACACAACAACAACAACAACAACAAGATCTATCCCTACAACAAGATCAATCTCAAAAATCACCACAACAATCATAAATTTCACAAGATAACAACACCATCACCAAACATGAATACACTCCTTTAGGGGATCCCATCAAAGCGGTGTTAAACAAGCTAGTTCATGCAAAAATCATCACTCTTCCAAGAATAAGTGCTTACAACTCTATCATCAACCTCTCATAGAATAAGGACAAAGCTTATTGTGAGTATCATTGAGAAAAAGGTCATGGAACATCAAGTTGAATTCAACTCAAAAATATCATCCAAGACCCTATTTATCAAGGATAAATAATTGTTGAAGATAATGATCAAGATTCAACCATAAATAATCATATTGAAGATGTATCTACCACACACAATGAGGAAATTGGCATATATCAAGAGTCACTTCCCAAGCATGATCAAAATCTATCACCAATATCTAACAATAATCCATTTCAAGAAATATTAACACCATTTGATTTAATGGTTGAAACCATTGACAAGGTCTCTACCTCAACTATTGAGCATAACATTCAAGATCCATTGACAAATGATCATGTTGACAATTTTTCTACATCACCCAATGAGTTAGATGACATACCTCAAGAATTTATTAGAAAGAATGATCAAAATCCTTCACTAATGTCTATCAATGGTCCATTCCAAGAAATATTGACATCATTTGACCTCATGGTTACCAATATTGAAGAAATCCTTAATTTAAAATTTGATCCAAATTCACTTTAAGAACAAGAGAATCTTAAACCAATACTCATGCCTAATGAAGAAATTCAAGAACCCTTTGCAAAAATTCCTTCCTTTGAAATTGACCCATGTCAAAAACTTGACCCTTGAAGTATATCAAAAGCCATTCCAAAATCAGTCAATATCAAGGATCCATGTCTTCTCAAGACCTAACAGGTCTATTCCAATTCGATACTGACCATAACTTTGATAAATCCAAGATCAAGGATCAACATCTCCAAGATACTACAATGATTTAATGGGTATCTTCCAATACATACAAGTTTTGCAAAAAATGATCATATCCATATATCACACACTCCTACATCTACCCATGAGAAGATTACTCCTAATGGACATGTAGATTATCTTAATCCAAAACAAGAGTATCATACTCTTTACATAAGTACCAACGAACAATAGTCTCCTACTCTTAACCTTATGCATGATCAAGGCATAGAAGAATCCATAGACATATCAAAAATTGAGCATGAATAAGACTTCTACATGGATTGTGAATTAGAAACATCCTTTGAAAGCATATCAGAAATTGATCATGAGGAAGACCTCTACATAGACTATGAAACATTAACATCTCTTGAAGGAACATAAAAATTAGATACATCCCCCATTTTGATTGAATAAATTGAGTATGAGGATACCGAGCATTATCTAAAAATAGGATTATGTTTGCAAGAACATGATATCTTGAAATCAACAAAGATAGTCAACAATCCTAAGTAGCAAGGTCTTGATTTTATAGCAATCAAGGAATCCACTCATGTAAGTGATACTTCCATAATACTAGGGGAAAATTTATCTAGCAAAAACATCAGCATGGGGAGCATGAAGAGTCATTATGATAAAACCATTGTCAATGCTACAATTAGCCATATTATGAATCATCATCCACTCAACATTCCTTCCAACTATTGGGACCAATACAAAAAGAAAATTCATATCCAAGAAAGGAGGAAATCATTGAAGAAAAATAATTGTGAAATCAAAATGGACAAAAAAAATTCAGGTGGATACCAAAGGGAAAGAAATAAAATCATCCTTATCAAACTCCACTATTCAAAGAAACTATGGGGAAAAATAAAAAAAGGGAACTCCATCCATCAAAAATGTCCAACAATGTAAAGGAAAGATTCAAAAGTGACATACAAGGTATATCAACCAATTGGTCCTAATCGAATCTCCATATCCACCCATCTTTTCTCATCCTCCCGAGTTTGGAGAATCAAAGATTCTAAACTATCTACCAATTCATCTAGATCTCATATCCCTCAATGCATTTCACCATCCACTTCAACATCCACGATATCCAAATCTCCCATTGGCAATGTCTTGGTAGTAACTCTCTATCATAAGGAATCTAAGGGAACTCTATCGCAATGTGTTCATTTAGGTAAGGTTAATTTTGGTATCGAAAAAGAAGACAAGAGTTATCAGGTTTTACACTCAAGCACCTATATCTTAGCAAAACAACTCTAAGTAGGATATTGTTGGCACATCATGACAACAACAACATCTATATGAGCACCAAAAACATCTACATTAGTACCACTAAGTGGTTTAACATGAGCAAAAATCTGCAAAGAAATAAAAAAATAAAGAAAAATCAAGAAAAAAGTAAAGAGAAAAATCATCCTCCAGTGAAAACTACCACAGTGGTGCTTTGGACAGGTACCATGATGAAAACCTGGAAAATAAGCATCATGAGTAGTATCGAGCATCTACACATGCCATTTCATGTGGAAGCATCTCATCCCTCCATAATAAATCAATGGATCATCCACCCAATCGATTTTCATTCATCTTCCAAATTATCTTGATGTTGACAAAGATTTGGTGTACACTTCACACTTGCTTATGGTAAACTTCTTGACATGGGTCATTATCATTGATCCTATCCTACCCCACATTATCTAAGCCAGAAGGTATTGTCCAAATGAGCATCCTCTATCTGAACATGTTATCTTATTATAAGGTGATCCTTGGCATCCTTCGCATTCCAATCCATCTCATCCATCCATCCATTCATCTATCTAAGCATCTACCCATATCATTCCATATATTTCTAGACATTGGGGGTAGATACTTACATCTTTCTTTGAGAATAAATCTTGATCTATGTCCTCTAACTCATGTGGTTATCTAAACATTTGCAAATTTGAAGTCAAATTGGTTAAAACATTCACAATTAAAAATCCAAATCACTAGCCCATGGCACATTTTGATGAGAAGATGTTTCTTATCAGCCATATCTTTCATCAAACATTGATCCAAACAATCAATATTAGTTGCATCTAACTTGCACTTCAACCTCACATCAAATAATTCAAACAAAATTTTGTTCCAAGCCTAGCTTCAAATATTGGTCTATCTTATCCAATCAATCCATCATCATCTTGAGATTTATCCCTCCCCGATCCTTGTGTTATTCAACACTATCCTTGCATTGTTTTATATCCTCTACAATGTTATCTGACTAGACACTCTTTCTATGCCTTTTCCCACATGGTAAAATTGAAAAACCTCAAATTTACTAATTTTTGTGACTTTATAGAAATTTCACTATGGGTTGCTTTTTGTGGGTATCTATGTGCGGATTTCCATGTGTAGATTTCCATCCATGGGGTTTTGTGTGTGGTTTGTTATCTATGGGTTTCTATGTGCAGGTTTTCATCTGTGGGTTTCCATGTAATCCCACACATCCTCTCGTCATGCAGACCCTGGGCGCGCCTTCGCCATTATAGGTCCTAAAACATGCAAGTCACAAGCTTTTGTTGAAATCACTCTAGTAGGTTTTCCCATGCGAGCCACCATGGTTGAAAGTTTTCCTTGTCAAAGTCATTCTTTAACGGCGAGTGCTTAATGCCCTCCACTGCCCAAAACCCACATTGCTTGACTCCCAAGTCCACAACATCCAACTTAGAAAGAAAACAAACTGATGAAGGAAATTTACCATGCGGGTTTTGCTATGCGGAACTCTACATGCGGGGCGTCATCCATCCAACGCCGCTATTTAACGACAAAGCATCAACATCCTTTCACCCCATGATGCCCACATTATTCAAACCTACAATTGCACTAAAGCCTAATCTTGTAGCCTTGAGTGCCTCATAGCTAATTTTTGCATGTGCCTAATCATTCCATGGGAGATTTTCTCATCAATCAAACCATGCAAAAACTTCCATGCAGGTGGTTGTCCACGGGATTCTGTGTTCTGGCATCATTCTACTCTGGCTTTCTCCTAACGGCTTCCACCTAGGGGAAACCCACACCCCTAAACCTGAATTTGTATAAATGACCCAAGCAAGCTACAAATATTTAACAATGATGAATGTCATGATCTTCTAAGGGTATACAAATGGATCTTGTTGTAAATTTGCATGATTTAACTAACATTTTCCCTATTGATATATCAATGCACTTACTGCACTCCATGTGTGTAGGATTTATCGAATTTGTTGAGGGATCATGGGTGAAGCCCATGGGAAAGAGTGAAAAATGAAAGAAGCCTACAAGGACTCCAAGAGGAAAGGAAGAAAAGGAACAAATGAAGTATTTGTTCCATGGGGCAGAGTGCACCTCCAAGCTCTCCTCCACCTGGGGCATAGTCTCAGAAAAAGACCTTGGGCACATGAACATTAATGAATTCAAGCAGAGGGTGATGGTCATCCTTGCTACAAAATATGTTGTGTTGCAAAGGCTCGCATATGAAATATTCCAACAGAGATCTAAGGTTACCAAAATGGAGGTTCTTCTTATCGATGAATGCATGCCAAAGAATTTAGTGTTGAATCTAATCAGAGAGTTGTCCATTAGAATCAGTAGCAAAAGGGCGTTATTCTATCCAAATGATGATGGTAAAGAGTTTTCTGCTAGGATTAGGGGAAATATCTCTTCCTCTCAGTGACACAAATCTGTAGAAAGATCCACTTGATTGGTTGAAAGAAATGTTGCAAACACATCAAAAAGAAGGTAGATTTTAATAGTTTTCAGCTACAGTAGAGAAGGCAGCTAGAAGACAAAACAACTACAGTAGCTATAGGACAAAAAAGACTACAAGAAAAAATAGGGAAAAAGAAAAAATTATATTTTTATATTGTGAAATATTGGGGGTAGGTGAAACCCTAAGCTATATTAAATTTGAGCCACTCATTGCAAATTTATCCTGGCCATTCATTTCACTTTTGGAAAACTATAAATAGGGGCTTGCTCCTATTTGTAAGTGGGTGGTGAATTTTTGTAAGAGGCATTTTGCAACAATAGATGGAAGCATTGCATTATTTTGGGTGTTTTCTTCGAGCTTGCTCATTTTGCATGCATGATTCAACTTTCATGTTCATTTTTTGTTAGTTAGTTTCATTAATGTCTTTAATGGTGGTTGTTGTTATAGTGTTTAATGGATTTCTAGCCCATACTTTTGGCACTTGTTGATGAAAAATTGTTGTGTGAAGTTAGCCTGGGCTTGTTTATTTGCTTCACTTTAGTTCAATTGTATGTTCATGAGGTGAATGTACAATCTAAAAATTTGTAGGCCTTAAAAGATTGCACTAGTTTTGTGTAGATGTAGGCTTCTCTTGGTAAAGAAAAACTCAGTTTTATGGGAGTCTATCTACTATAGCATCCTCCACTGTCATTGTTCATTCAGAGCTTAGATATAGAGCAACTTCTCTCAACCCTTTCCCTTTTGCTATTTCTTTTAATCCTTTGTTAGTTTAGGATTCCAAGCACCATAACAATGTCAAACATAGTGATTGAACTAAGTTTCAACTTGCTATTCTAAGTGGGCATCCACTATTCATTCATTTCCAGCACCCTTGAAAAAACATTTACAGACCCAAACTTCCCATGCTTTGTGAACCATAAAGGCCACCTCGTGATTACTAGAAAATCACATCAACCAACTAAACTATTCCAAGCATTGTCATGACTTGACACCCAAGAGACCTTGGGGTAATTTCTAAAACTTAGTTACCAAAATTAACTTTCAAGAGAGGTAGCATACTTGTGTATTGCTTGTGTTGAGAAGGTGAAAAAACACCCAAAAAAAATAGGTTCTATCTTCAAAATTGGAATTAATGTGTTTAGATGATTTTTCGTTCCTTTTTCAACTTGTAAGCAACTTTCAGGCTCAAGGTCTATTTCAACTTGATACACTTTATTGTTATAGGCATACTTCATGATATGATGAAGTGTTGAAGACATCGCATGCATCTCATGAATCCAAGGTCTTCCTAAAAGAATATTGTATGAAAGATCATTAAGCATAACATGAATAGGAGTTTGTAAGGTATCCTTTCTAACAATAATAGGCACAATAATCACACCAATTGTTTTCTTTCCTACTTCGTCAAATCCTTGAATTAATAAGGAATTAGGTTCAATTCTTGATCTATCCACACCAAGTCTATCTAAAAGGTTTACACTACACACATTAAGAGTAGGGCCATTATCAACAAGGGTTCTTTTTATTCCCATCCTATTGAAGATAGCTACTATAATGAAGGAATCATTTTTCTTTCTCATTTCCAAGGGAGGTAGCTAATGTTGATGAAAATTAATGTCTACATTAGAGTTGATACCTTATAGATCTCAATCGAAGGATGGAATGAGGGAAATAGATTTGCAATAAGGTGTCCTAGGGTGTGATTAAAGGCTAAAAGGGGGTTCACCACCAAGTTGGGGCTTGTAAAGGTAAGAAATGTAAATGATATGTAAGACTTAAGTAAATGACCTATAAATGAACTCAAATTAGAAGAGTAAACTAAGAAAGTATAGAGGTGCACCTGGGAAATCAAATGTGCTTAGAATAAGGTCTGAAATCTTGAAAATCTAGCTCTCAAAGCATATTGGGACTCATACACCAGGTTGGGAAATTTACTCCCGGTTGAGGGTTTCTGGGAAAGAACTAGAATTTCATAGTGACAAGTATGAAGCCTCTAAAATCTAGAAAAAAGTGTTATACCAAGAATCATATACCACAAGTGGCGTATTAGTCTCATTCTGCTTTTTTAGAAAGTTAAGATCTTAATATGTTCTCCAATCCCTGCTCTTCCTTGCCAACTTTGTTTTTGGATCTGAACCTACAAAAAGGACCTACAAAATTGAATATTATATTGATTTGATTATGGGGGTTCTCCTCGGTCAAACCCTCAGTTTGGTAATTAAACCTTTAATAGAAATGATAGATCTTGAAATTAATATGAGTGCAAGCCCTAATCTTAAGTGCATCTAAGATTAGAGGATCTAAAATCCAATATAACCCTATTCTAATGTGCTAGAATAAGATGCATGAATGACACATAAAGATGATGACTCACTTCGAGATATTTAATCACCCTAATAAGTCATAATAATGCATGTACCTTCCTTTAGGTATAAAGTAATGTGATAATGGAGGATGGAATCACTTAGAAAACAAGTTATTAGGCTTGGCTCAATGGCTAGTTGCATCTCCCCAACATAGAATACATCATGATTCACCATAGGAAACCATCATCAATCCTTGACAATTCTAGACCTTGAATGAAAGTGAGCTAGAAGCCTTGCAAAAACACTATAATGTTGTTCCAAGAATTCAACTTTGTTTGCTTCTTGTTCTTGAAATCTCTTGTAAAGTATGCTTGAGTGCTCAAGTTGATATAATGAATGCTTAGACCTTGAATTATTTTTCTAGATGAAAATAATGATTTGAAACCTTGTTTTTGTAGGCACTTCATCTAATTTACCATTTATTAGATCCCAAATGTTGACATCAGCCAAAAATTTGAATTAAAACCCTTAATTTCTTTCTCAAACCCTAAAAAGGGGCCACATAGGACTCATACACCACTTGTGGAATATGGGTCCCACCTAGGGCGACTCATACACCCAAGGTGGTGTATGAGTCCCACCCTATATTTTTGGGGTGAGTAAATATTGGGTTGTTAGAAAATTGAATGCCTTTGTTGATTTTTTCAGGATTTTAGTCAAAATAAGCCTTGGGATCCAAAATAAAGTGTCTTAGGGGCTTATTAATGATTATTTAAAGTGTAATGAATGCAGGGGCACTAAAATAGGTCCAAATTAAGTGTGAAATTGTACCATCTCCAAGAAAAGTGTACAATTTTTCTACACTACAATTTTTAAATTTGGTTAAGGGTTGGTTGACTCACCTTCTAGGTTGTAAGTCAATCAAACACCTTATCCTTGAATCATTCAAATTATCATTTACATTCCATACATTTAATTAAACCCTAGAAAAAGAGGACATCCCCATCTCCCCCTCTTCCTTCTCTTTTTCTTCATTTCACTATATAAAAGTATGGTGTGAGTTCCATAGAGATGTTAACACCTTGAATTTTTTAGACTATTTATATTGGCAGTAGAAGAAAAAAAAGGGGTATGCTCTATAAACAAAGAGAAAAGTAACGTGGATGATGTCACCAAGAGCATCATCTAACATGTCAAAATCTTCTTGAGAGAAGGAATTATTAGAAGTGTTAAAGGTATGAGAAAAAGATATAACATGGTCAAATTTCTTACAATGACCAAATAGCAAGAAAAGAGCATTAAGTTTAAACTTGAGGAGTAAAATAAACTAGTCTAAAGCCACCATATTTCTCCTTTATGACTGGAATAACATTTAAGACGGTGCTCCAATTTTTTTTAGAAAAGAAATCCTCTATTTTAGATTTGAAATATTTTTTTTCTTTTCTAGAAGGTGTTTAAATTCTAAGAACGCCAAGTTAACCAAAATATAAAAAAGTAATATTTGTGATTTAGCTAAGATGTATTAGATAAAAAAAAATTCTACCACTGCATTAAGATTAACTAGTTTTAAATGAAATGTATTTTATTATAGTTTATCAAAGGAAAAACAAAAATAGATAACTACTTTAAAACATAGATAATATACATTTTAAAAAACCTAAAGCATGAGAGAAATTAATAAATAATACATTACAAAAAATATGAAATATAAATTTATAAAATTTGACTTCAAAATAAAAAATAATATGGAAAAATGAATTTGTTGCTAAAATTTGGAGGTTACTGGATTGAATGTGACTACTTTGCATGGATTTTATTTTGACATGTTGGCATCCCATATGAATAATTTTTTAAAATTTTTGTTATACCTAGAAGAATACAACATGCATGGGGTTGGGGCCCTAGCTCGGTTGGCTAAATCTTTCCTGTTGCAGAGGTTGGTCATGAGGTCTAGTCTCCCCCACCCCCATGGTACCGGAGGGCGTGTCACACTAGCGCCACCGGTCACGTTAAAAATTTTACCAGGCGCACTGCAGTTTATAGGGGGTCGTGCTACCTGATTCCTGTAGTCTTTAAAAAAAAAAATACAACATGCACATACACAAGAGAAGGCATCCCATATGAATAAAATATTTAAATTATTGTTATACCTAGAAGAATACAACATGCACACACAAAAGAAAATACCAATAAAATGCCACATAATTACCAATTAAAGAATGATAAAATAACAATATAACAAACTAATATATTCATTTTTTATTAAAATAACAACGAAATGAAACAAAAAAGAGAATATATCACCATAATCCCAAAGAGCTAGATATATCCATCCAAAATTATTTTTGTTGTTGTAAGGAACATGAAAAATGTTGGTGTTATTTAGGAGCTTGCCTCAGTCAAACTCAAACATTGGTATTTCTACCTCCACAACATCCAAGATAGAGAAAATAAAAGAAAATGTGTTCTTACTCTAAGTGCATATAAAAATAAGAATATTGGCAATAGATATTATATAAACTAGAATGAAGTAAAAAATATGTGATAATCCCAAGGTGTTCAAGGGAACAAGAAGGAAGAAAACTAAGACAAAGAGAATAAGAATAATATTACCTCAGAGGATTTTAAAGAAGCCAAAGAGAAGTAGAGAGATATAAAAAAATGTTATTGAAGGATGATGTACTCGCATAGAGAAATACAATTGTAACATTGATATACTCACATGGAGGAATCCAAGCCAAACAAGCATTGTATGAATATGTGAAATGCCAAGGTTGTAAGAAGAAAGTGAGGAAGTGAAATATGTTGTAAGGAAAATGAAAAATATTGGTGTTATTTAGGAGCTTGCCTAAGTCAAACTCAAACATTGGTATTTCTACCTCCACAACATCCAAGATAGAGAAAATAAAATAAAATGTGTTCTTACTCTAAGTGCATATAAAAATAAGAATGCTGACAATAGATATTATATATACTAGAATGAAGTAAAAAAGATGTGATAATCCCAAGGTGTTCAAGGGAACAAGAAGGAAGAAAACTAATACAAAGAGAATAAGAATAATATTACCTCAGAGGATTTTAAAGAAGCCAAAGAGAAGTAGAGATATAAAAAAAATGTTATTGAAGGATGATGTACTCGCATAGAGAAATAAAATTGTAACATTGATATACTCACATGGAGGAATCCAAGCCAAACATGCATTGTATGAATATGTGAAATGCCAAGGTTGTAAGAAGAAAGTGAGGAAGTGAAATATTCATTCAAAAATGTGAGAGGATGCAAGAAGAAGAGGTTGATGAGTAGTTTTGAATTTTTCCTAAATCAATTTTACCAATTTAGGTAGGTGATAAGTAGAAAAATATTTATAAATACCCATGAATCAAGAAACTACTACATGGAATTAGTGCATCATGTAGATTTCCTATGTTGCACTAGTGTCTAGATAATTTTAGCTCAAAAATGATTAGACACTACAAAAATACAAGGTTAACACAAAGGTGACATAAAAATTGACAAACAACAAGAAATAAGAATTAAGCACCTTGAGATGGAGAAACGTTAATGTAGAGGCTAAACTGAGCTTATAAATAGACTAAGGGAATAGACACCAATGTGGACACAAAATTTAGCATGAAATTGTAAGGATATACAATTTTTCAGTTTACAATTATCTCTCTAATCTACTAAAGTTCTTGTTAGTTGGCCACATCTCGACGATGCTAGTGGAGGAAAGAAATGGAAGGAGTGGAAGCTACATGTTTTTCCTTATCTAAAATGAGTGAAGTGGTCATTTTATTCATTGTGTAATAAAAAAATACAAAGATAAGAAGATGGTATAGTGCAATGCTAAGACAAATGAGATTCTCTTGGAGAAGATCATTCAATTTAGTCAACTAGTTATTCAATGCAAAGGGAGAGGGAGGGTGAGGCGAAACATTATTCTAATAGTTTTTAAAGCCTTTATGTATTCTTGTATTTTATGTTATTGGAATAAACTATGTGGAGAAAATGCTTGAGCACATCCAACTCTTTCCTACAGTGAACAATAATGTGTCAACAATTTGGTTGAGTACCATCTAAATAACAAAATCCATCATCTTAGAGATAAAACTAGGGTTGCTCAGTTTTCAAGCACCAAGAGTCAATTGGAGCTACATAATTGTCTCTCATCAATTTAAAACAAGCTTTAAACAATTTATTAAGATCATTTGATTAGATATAATTATTGTGGATAGAACTAAACTTCAACTTGTCTTAATAGACCGTCTTATTCACTTTTACTTAATCACAACAACCAACTTTCTCATACAAATTATGAATACATTATAAATATACTCCTAAATTATAATGTAAGCTTCATCAACCCTTACACTTAACTAATTAATCAACAAATTTTAATCACTAAAAAATACTCTAAATATAAAATAACTACTAGTTATTGAAGTGCATGAGACTCATTAACCTACAACTTTGATAAAAAAATTATTATTATAAATACTCTATATATTCTATTCTTGAATTAGATAAACATCATCTCTTTATCTAAAAATATTAAAATAATATTCATAAAATACACCTTCAATAATAAAGAACAAGAATTTTAATAAGATTGCATGTCTTATCATCTTTACTTTTTGTCAATGTTGCCCACTTGCTTTACCTGAAAGACCGCACTTCCACATGCTAACCATTACTGACCAGGAAAGTACTACAATTTGAAAGCATTTAATTTGTACACAGGGACAAAGTGACAATCTCACTTTTCTTTTCGAGTTTTGGATTTACTTTTTAGGGTCTTTTCGAATGTTAGTGCTGCGTTTAATTTGTGTAATTTTTTTAATAATATTTTAATTGATTTTGAGTTTTTTCAATAGTTTTATTTAATTTTTAATTTTTATCTTTTATTTTAAAATTGAGATCATTTGTATGATATTCAAATTTAATTATCTTTAAATTTAAATATATAAGGGTCATAATAGTTTAGGGTCTTGAAGTCTCGGATTACGGTTATGAATATGAGGATTAGTTTCATGACGATTGATGTTTATGTCTACAAAATTCTTTTGATGCAAATTTGATAGCAGAATTATAAATCAAAGCAAAGTGTACATTACAACAATATGTTCTTCACCTCACATGTAAAGCTAAGGTCTTCTATCTTTTTGTCAATTTCAATATATTTTTAATGTCTACTTATACATAACTATTTGTTTAGGTTAAATTTAATTTTGACTTGTTTTTTCAATATTTAATTAGCTTAAGTATTTCATGGATGCATTTTCCTACCCTTCACTTATCTTGAAAGCTTTTACCAACTTATGGACTTTGACTTAGGGTTGTGTTAAAGTAATTTCAAGATGTTTTTTTTAATGGAAACTCTATACATATCATATTAATCATTTAAATTTTAAGTTATACAAGGTTTGGCTCCTTCCTTGATCCTATCCATCAACATTTACTATCACCTTCATGCATTTTCATACATTCAACCTTATCCTTGTTTTATTTATACATGTTTTCCTTTTCATGAGCTCATGTTTCCATGCACCTAATGACTACCTCAAGATTTTACATTCCCCATCCCATGTCAATTCCATGATGCTAGAGTGTTCTCTCACATGATGTGAGACTATCTCCTATTTAAAATTTAAAATTTAAAATTACCAACTCCAAACCTTTCCTACTAACCATTAAAAACCAACTTAGTACACATTTGTGTGACTACTTTTATGGCTTATTATTTAAAGGAATTATTTTTTGCATTTATAAACATCAAGGAGCATTCAAGTTTCATTGTAGATCATTCCCACTACAAGGAATATTTATTCATAGAATTTTTCACTAGAGCATTAAAATGAACTAGTATTTGCTTCAAAATCATCTAGTACATTACATGGTTGTGTTTACTATCTTTGATCACTAGTTAGAGGCCACACATATTGTAGATTAAGGAATTTGAATGAGGAGAAATTGACCCTTGAAATCCAAAAAATCCCTTAGGTATTATTAATACTAATTTTTAGTTCTAATACCACAGTCATTACACATCCCAAGGAACACAGAGTGAATTGAACCAATAGAAAATATGGAGTGGGGCAAATCAAGTCATAAAGTGTACAAAATCTACAAGATAAATCTTCCATCTCTAAGGAAAGTCTACACATCAAAATAATTTCAATGGATAAGGGTCACCACACATAAGTGAATCTAACCCACATAAAATTGTGCCAATCTATTATATAATTCAACCATTGATCATGCACAACCAATATTTTTCTTTATTGTTCGAAGAGCTAAGCACCTAATCCTTCTCATATATATTTTTAATAATTGTTGCATGTTTATCTGCCTAGCTTTGTTATATAAGTTAATTATATATTTATTGATAATATTTATTTAAATAATTAAACTAAATAAGCTACTCATTTAAATGATTTTTCTTCCACACATTAGATTTAGGTCTTAAAAATTAGCAAGGAAAACACTCTACAAACATGTAAATGTACTAGAATGATGGTGTAAATCAACAAGCTTCTTTTAGTGCCCCATATTGAAATATCCTTGAAGGATTTTCCTTACAATGCATAGAATTTTTTTTGAATTTTTAGATGATAAATTGATGCATTTTGAATGCCTTTAGATATTAAGATATAACAATTGATAATGTGAAAAGTGTACCAAGTTGGGTTATGAAGGGGATAAAATGGGCAAGAGTCAACACATTTTGAATTTAAGTTTTTTATATGAATATTTCATATTTAACTTTATTTAGTAAAGAAAAATAGTAAAATATTCAAAAAATAAGAGGGTGGTAGAGAAGCACAACCACAAGTTCTAATGATGCCAAGTCCATAAAGATGAATATACATAAATAGGTCCAAGCCCAATAAATCATAAGTAGCTAAAGAAAAAAAAAGGGAGGAAGGTACTTATCATTAGGATTAGCCTAAACATAAATGGGAATAGAATAAGCAATTGGCTCCCAACTAGTGAGGGAAATTCTTCTTCAAGAGGGTTATTTGAGGGTTGTTGAGCATGGACTAGAGAAATAGTGAACTCTAGGTGGGGGAGCTTACCTAAGTCAAGCTAGCCAAGAGAATTTTCATGCCTCTAAGAGGAGAATTAAGAAATCTTGGAAGGTTGAGACCATCCACTATGGGCTACATTTTCTCTAGAAATTAGATGATAAGAGCCATAAGGCCCATATGAGAAGTTTCCATTGTCATGTCTCATAAGCTAGTTGTGTCCACATCGATACCCTTGAGGAGGATCGAGGATGGATCTAATGGAGCTCTAGAAATAGAGTAAGGGGAATTCCAATAGTGATCTAGCAACTCTTATAAATGCACAACTTCAAGTATAATCTTAAATTGGCATGCACCTAAATCTACATAAGCAAATTGGAGAAAAATATGTCTTTAATTAATAAAGAATAGTGAATATTAGAACAACTAGAAAGAAGAACATTTTATCTCTTTATAAAAAAAAAAGAGAATTTACACCATGAAAGCATGCCAAATATGGCTATACTTATGTGGGAGATAAGGCCAATCTCCAAGAAAAACCATATGAACCAAGAAAAAAGAATTGGTCTGAAAGACCTAGGTAAATCATATCAATCCAATTCCAAGCCTCTTAATCTATAGGAAAAAACTAGAAGAGGTGATTCAAGGATTCCATGTGTCCACAAAATGGAAAAAAAGGAATATTAATGCCCATATGAACCAAACGACCACCCAAAGGAAGGAGTTGGTAAAGAATGCATTAGGCAAAGTGAGAAAATTTAGGCTTCAAGATTGTCGATCAAATACACTAGTGCCAACAATGCTAGGTCCCAATAGAGGACTAGAGTTCCCACCTAAGATATAGTTGGTCCACCATAGGAAGATCTGGAGATAGTCACAAATAATGCTTGCTAGGCTTGTAATTCCAAAATGTTGTATTTGGGTACCATTTCTTGTCCTTTCACCAAGGTTTAAGAGAACTAACCTCAATTTTGTGAAGCATCTAGGGGGTATAACATCTATCACAAACTAAAATATTTCTCACTCTTGATTAGTAAGCTTAAAATTCAATTTGAATTTAGGCCAAGAGAGAAAATTATTGATGACTCTATTGATAAAATCTAGCAACCCATGAATGCATCTCTTAAATAATTTCAAGGCATGAATCCATGGCACTTTAGCCAAAGGGAAATATTGACAATAGATAACTGAAGACCACCAAATAGATTGTTTATTGATATAAATGCTATTGTGAAATTCATTTCCCACCCAATGAAGCTGAGGCTTGATACTTTCCTAATCTTTTCATATAATTCAATGGCAAAATAACCTTAAATCTTGATAGTTTACCACATAGTGAGAAGAGTTCCACATCCCAAGCCCTTCCAAGCCAAACAACCTAAAGGAACTTTGGCATTAATACAATGTCTAAGTATAAATTTGTAGGCTTAATTTCCCTCTAGTGCTCTCATAATCCATTTAGTACATAAGGAAATGTCTTTTCTCAAATGGAGAGCAAGCCAAAACCTCTATATTTGTGAGGAAAGTAGCAAAAATTGCAAGGCACGTGATGGAAACCATCATTTCCTTCACTAGTAGCCTAGATAAAATGTCTAAATATTTTTTCAATTTACAAGTAAGAATCCTTGGAAGGAACCAAAAGATAATAGTAATACAAATGTACTGTGACAACAAATTTTTTTGAGTAAATTTGAAATTTACCTTCTAGAGAAAGAGGCTTGGTAATCAAATAGTTAAGGTTTTTTTCAATTGTATCAATCACTACTTACCATCGTGTAGAGAGTGAGACCTAAAAAATAAAGGGAATTCCTAGAAAGTGAAACACTTCTCCATGATTGATCTATTTCTAGCTAAAATGACCTTGCCCAATCACCATCACTAAATGATCCTAGAATCCGACAAAGAACATAACAAAAGCATACAACGATCTTCATCATCAGTTTTCACGCTCATAGATGTTAACTACACAATCATCATATTAAACATATTCAAATGATCAGCCACATATGCCCCTTCCTCCATATTCAAAGAGTATAACTTCTTCCTTAAGAACAACTTATTCACCAAGGACTTACCCTGATAAATGTCTCCAAGCTTCTTCGATAAATAAGATGCAGTCTTATGTTCATGAACATTCAGGAGAACATAGTCTTATCAACCCTTTTTCTTTTCCATCTGCGAGGTCCCAATCTTCTTGCTTCATTCTAGAAGGTTTCATTCTAGACACAACAAGCCAAATATCTCAATCAACCAACAAGTCTTCCATTTTAAGTTTCCACAACTCAAAATTACTGCCATTGAATTTCTCAATTTCAATCTTTCCTGATGTGCTTTCCATCTTAATCTGTAATTTAAATTACCAGACTTCTATAAGACTCCCACTGAATAGAATTGAATAAAAAAACCCAACCTACCCACAAGGATTACACAAGTGGCCAGGCTCTAATACCACTTGTAAGGAAATACTACGGCTACGGAACAAGCTTTCCTAATGTCAAAACTCATAGAAGAATGCAAATATGACTTTAAATTTTACAATTATAGTTCATTAAGATTCACATGAAGGAAATAATAGAATAGAGAAATAAACTCAAACAAAATCGACACCATATTTACATGGGAAAAACCTTACGAGAGAAAAATCCACCACACCAAAGAAAATCACTTGTATTATAGTAATCAAATTACATACATGTTACAAACTCTCCTTTTAGATTACAATATTACAGCAGCAACATTTCCCTGATCAACCTCGTACATAACAACACTATTACAATGCTTTCAAAATAGCATACAATGAAATTCACTAAGAAATCATTCGATCATCCAGCCATCAAACTCTTGAATCTCTGAAACTTTGAACCTCTTCACAGTTACAAACATTACAATGTCTAGCAACAACCATGATCGATTCATTCTCTATACAACCGATTTAGTTCAACTTCCTCCATAGAGCAACTGTCAAACTTCCCAGGGATTCAAACGACCATCTCCCACATTAGAAACATCCTCAACTTAATGGCTTACACCTCAGCAGTCTACCAAGAAATTGTGCTCTTCACCTTACACTACAATACTGTTGTGCATTCAACAAGCTCCCAAGGGGTGGCGGTAACCACTCTACCTCCAGACAAGTTGAGGGCTTCTGCGGTATGGTGGTAACCACTCTACCACTGGACTATTGAAATTCCTCTGTGGTATGGCGGTATACACCGCACTACCGTTACACATCCGATGACCTCCTACGATATGGTAGTAACCACACTACCACACCCTAATGTAAAGACACCCACAGTATATCGGTATCCATTGCACTACTGCTTGATAGCTGAGAGGCTCTTGTGGTATAGCGGTAACCGCACTACCGCTCCTCTCTCTCAATCACCTGGCCGTATAGAGGTAAAAGCCTAAACAAAACACTTATGAATTATTTGTTGCTTGGTGACAGAACCAGGGTTATACCAGTGAGTTTGAGACACTTATTCTCAACAAAATGAGTAAAATATACAAAAAATTTACTCCAACACTTTGGGCTTTGTGAAACCCGATAGGGTAATCCTATAATGTATACTCAAGAATTTTAATGACCAATATTTAAATACATTGTAAACAATAGATAATTATCATATAACCACTTAACAATATAGTGTATAAAAAGAGTTGGAAGTTCTTTTAATAATACCCTACACTTGGAGCATGAGAATAATGAAACTCAACGTAAAGGAAATGGTAACTCACTTGAAGGTTTGTAAATAAAGAGTGATTTGATACTGAATTGACCCAGAAATTGAATTATGAATACCTCTCCTAAACCAGTTCCTTATCTAAACATGGAGTCAGTCTCAACCTATGCAACCAGATAACAACTCAATGATAGCAACATATAAGCTTAAGAAAAACTCCATTATAACACTTCCACATTACATTCACGACCATTATTGCCTACAGATACCCTAGCACCTAATTCATATGAGTTAACAATCTCATTCAAGCATTTACATCAATTCATTGAATTAACAAGCATGAATAAAATTAAACACCCATTGGGAAACAATAGAGATGAATAAAATAATCCTTGATTATTTTCATTCATAACTCATAAAACAAGTATAGAGGAGAGACAACAACCATGAAATTGGTATCATTTTGTATTCTATTTGTTGTCTTGTTATAAAAATTACATACGTAACTACTAGATGTTGTGGTTGTGTTTTTGATATGCGGTTGTCATTGATGTCAATACTATTAGCATTAATGTATTTGAAGCTATATATGTCGAGGATATTGAGAAAATTATAATAAAAAGAGTTGCAAGTTGTCAGTGGTGAACTAAAGTTCAGTTTATCAGTGAACTCATTACGTTGTTGTTCAAAGGTTGTGGAATAAATGGTTTATTGTTGAGTATATATAGTTTATCCACGTCGAGTTTCAGAGATCCACGTGAAGATTTGATCAAGTTATGAAGATTTGTATTTTGACAATTTTTCTGTTACTTCAATTTGTGTTCCTGAATGAAGATCATGTGATTTCAGTACATTCAGTTGTTATGGGTGCTTCTCTAGTGATTCATGATGTTTATGGATGTTTCTAGATCATTCTCTATTTGTGTTGCATGTCTGCATTGATCATTGTGCTCGTGATCTAATATTTTCTCTTGTGTGTTCATGCTTTCATGTTCTTGGCCGACAAGGTGTTTGTAGCACGTTGTGGATCTTGGAGGAGTTATTAATTAAAGTGGTTCATGTTTGAGGATGTTATTTTCGGTCTTTACTATATTTTGGCTGACCTTGGCTGATTCACATGACAAATCTTTATTGTTTTGAGCCAACTATTTATATTCTTTTTATTATTTTGTTGAAGTCAACTTGTAGCGATGTAATTTCTTGTTGCGGATATATATATATAAGCGATTTCTTATACATCGATGCAACGGTGTGCACAAATAATGTTCCAAATCATTCAAAGGTAGAGAAAAGTGTGAAGAAGAGTGAAAAAGAGTGAAGAAGAGTGAAGAAGTGTTCATGTGCTTAACCAAAACTGTAATCAGGCATTAGCAGATGCTATTTTTCTCAATTCAAATCTAATGGATGTAATCATAATATTTCTATAAGACAGTGTGTCTTCCTTTTGTAATTGAGCAGTGAGCTCTAGGCAGTGTGCCTGAATGCATGTGCATTCCCCATTCATATTTATTTATACTTTTAATAGGGTATAATCTTATGGACTGACCTCTACCATGGTTTTTCCCCTAACAGGGTTTCCACATAAAAATCTTGGTGTTATGTGTGTTTTTGATGTTTTTTTCATTTATGCTTGCATGGTTATTGATCAGATCTAAGAATAAGGTTAATAAGTTGAATAAGTTTGAAATTTTGTGACAACTGATTCACCCCCTCTCTCAGTTATCTGCCCTTGTGTTTCCAACAATTGGTATCATAGTAGGTTCCTTGGAAGAAGTTTAACATTTGAGGTGATCTGGGATGGTGACTTATAAGAAGAATAGTCCTAGATTTGATGGAACAAATTATTCCTTGTGGAAGACTTGAATGGAGTGCCATCTGAGATGCATTGGTGAAGCCTACTAGAGTATTACAAGTAATAGGTATGTTATTACTCAGTATGGTCCTACTACTATAGCTGAGATTAGAGATGCTGAGTATAATATTAGGGCTAAGAAGGCATTGTTGAGTGCTTTGGCTAATACTGAGATGAAAAATGTGATTTATCTAAAGACTACTTATGAGATATGGAAAAAGTTGGAAAATTTGTATGAAGGTGGTGCTAATGTGAAGATTGCTAAGCTACAAAGTCTAAAAGGGAAATATGAATTGTTGAGAATGGGCGATGATGAGAACATTACTACTTTCATGCAAAGAGTGAATGAACTTGTGTGTGGTATCAAATGTGTTGGTGGAAAGTTGGATGAATCAGAGATTGTTGCTAAAGTGCTTAGATCCTTTCCTACTTCCTACAAAGTCAAAGCTAGTGCTATTGAAGAGCTCTGTACTATGATAAATGTTATCAGAGATATGTTGATTGGAAAGCTTACTAATTTTGAGTTGAGTGAATTTGGTGATGCCCTTCCTAAGGTTGAATCTGCATTCAAGGCCACTACTTCTGGAAGAGATAAACAGAGATATGATCTAGGTGAAAGTTCATCAAGAAAGACATTCAAGTATGAGGATGAAATGAAATAGATGGAAGAAGAAGAAAGAGATCTAGAAGATCTGGAAGCACTAATTGTGAAAAGAGAAGCTAGAGGACAAGGTAAGTATAAAGGGAAGTTTCCTATTAAATGTTTCTCTTGCAATAAGATAGGTCATTTTGCATCAAGTTATCCTGAAAGAGTTTCTAAGCCAAGATATCACAAGACTAAATTCCAAAAGAAGTGTTACTATGTTGTTGATGAAGGTGTGATAGATGGTAAATCTAATAAAGGAAATGCAAGTGAAGATGAATTTGTATTTATTGCTATCAAGGAAAATAATCTTGTGTCTACTGAATCTGCTAATTGTACAAATGTGGAGAAATCCCTAGTTTCTCAAGTTGAAGAGAAAGATGAATGGGTAATTGACAGTGGTTGCTCTCATCATATGATAGGAGATAAAAGTAAGTTTGTGAGTTTGGAAAAGTATGATGATGGTGTTGTGATATTTGGTGATGACAAAGCTGGTGTGATCTGTGGCAGAGGATGTAT
Source organism: Sequoia sempervirens (assembly GCA_007258455.2). Taxonomy (NCBI): domain Eukaryota; kingdom Viridiplantae; phylum Streptophyta; class Pinopsida; order Cupressales; family Cupressaceae; genus Sequoia; species Sequoia sempervirens. The sequence continues at coordinate 954,571,487 of VDFB02281492.1, forward strand.
TTCTCTAAATGGTAAGCATAATACCGATGATGTTCTATATGTGGAAGGTTTAAAGCATAATATTTTAAGTGTTGGATAGATGGTTGATAAGGGATACAATATCTAGTTCATGGATGGTAAGTGCAAAATATTGGGAAATTATGAAAATTTGATTGCATCAAGTACAAAAACAAAAGGTAATATCTTTCACTTGAGTGTTGCTAGTAAAAGTTGCTTGATTGCTCAAGTTGATGAAAGTCGGTTGTGACATAGGAGAATGTGTCATGTTAACTTTGATAATATTGTGAATATGAGTTGTACTAAGGTTGTGAGAGATCTTCCTAAGTTGATGAAACCTACTAATGTCGTATGCAAGGAATGTCAGATAGGAATGCAAACTAGAATTTCATTTCGGAGCAAACAAGAAAATTCAAATGGATTGTTGGAGCTTGTGCATACTGATTTGTGTGGTCCTTCTAGACTTAGAAGTTTACAAGGATACTAGTACTTCATGTTGCTTATTGATGATTATTCAAGAATGATGTGGGCTACTTTCTTAAGGGAGAAATATGAAGCTCTGGAAAAGTTCAAGATCTTTAAGGATATGGTTGAGACAAAGATAGGTTTGAAGATTAAATGTCTAAGATGTTGCTAGAACATAATAGTTCTAGATGTTGCTAGAACTATGATGCTGGAAGGAAATATTCCTCATATCTACTGGAGAGAAGCTGTGAGTACTATTGTGTACACATTTAACTAGGTAAAAATCAAAGGTGATACTGGTAAGATCACTTTTGAGCTATGGAGTGGTCAAAAGCCTACTATTAGATATTTCAAGATCTTTGGAAGCAAATGTTATATCAAAAGAGAAGAAGATATAGGAAATTTTGATGCTAGGAGTGATGAAGGAATATTTTTGGGTTATTCTACTAAAAGCAAGGCCTACCAGTGCTACAATAATAGATTGAAGAAAATGGTTGAAAGTGCAAATGTCAATGTTGATGAAGACATAGCTACACCATCCAAAACCTATGGATATGTTTTTGATGATCAGAATGACAGTACAAACAAAGGAAAGCAAGTTCAGACTTCAAATCAAGTTCAAATCATTCTAGTGAATCAAGAAGATCAAGAGGAAGAAGAAATTGGTGAAAGTAAATAAGAGAGATCAGAAGAACCTGAAATTCAAGAATGCCCTAAGACTCTGAGGTATGTAAGATTGAATCATTTTGAAAATTAGATCATATGTGATAAGAACAAAGGTGTTCTGACTAGGAGAAAGATTGCAGAAGAATATTGTTTAATTTTAAAGATTGAGCCTAACAATGTGAATAAAGCATGCAAAGATGAACATTGGGTTGAAGCAATGAAAGAAGAACTAATTTTTTTTCAAAAGAATGATACATGGATTCTTGTTCCCAGATCTAAGGATAAAAATGTAATTGGAACTAAATGGATCTTTCGAACAAACTGAATGAGCAAGGATGAAGTGGTTAGAAACAAAGCGAGACTAGTATGCAAGGGATATTCACAGATGGAAGGTATTGATTTTGAAGAAACCTTTGCCCCTATTGCTAGAATTGAAGTTGTGAGATTGTTTCTTGTTTATGCTACTTACAAAGACTACAAGTTTTACTAGGTGGATGTTAAGTCAACTTTTCTAAATGGCAAGTTGGAAGAAGAGGTGTATGTTAAACAATTAGATGGATTTTTGTTGACTGATTAGGGAGATATGGTTTATCGATTGAAGAAAGCATTGTATGGACTCAAGCAAGCCCCTAGAGCAAGGTATGCCAAATTGGATAAATACTTGCTGCAGCTTGGATTTAACAAAGGTACTGCTAATAGTAATATGTATTTCAAGATTGATCATAATAAAGGTTTGATTGTGGAAGTCTTTGTTGATGATGTCATTTTTGGAGGAGATGATAGCTTGTTCATGAAGTTTGTTGATGAGATGCAGAGTGAGTTTGAGATGTCAATGATTGGAGAGATCAAATTCTTTTTGGGATTGCAAATTACTCAATTAGATAAATGGATCTTTATATCTTAGTCCAAGTATGTGAAATAATTGTGGAAGAAATTTGGTATGGAGGATTCAAAGCCAGTTGGTACACCCATGGTGAGTGGATGCAAGTTGGCAACACATGATAATTATCCAAAGGAAAATCAAACTAGATACAGATCAATGATTGGTGGATTTATTTACTTTGACTAAAACTAGGCCTAATATCATGAATGATGTATGTATTGTTGCAAGATTTCAAGCTGATCCTAAAGAATCTTATGTGACTGCTGTCAAAGAGGATTTTCAGATACTTGAAGGGGATAATTGATTTTGGCCTATGGTACCCTAAAGATGATGATCTTACTTTAAGTGCCTTTACTGATGCTAATTTGGTAGGAGATGTGAATGAAAAGAAAAGTACTAGTGGTGGAGCATTTTTCTTGGGAAAGAAATTGATTTCATGGTTAAGTAAACACCATAATGTTATTTCTTTATCTACTGCTAAGGAAGAATACATTGTTGTTGCTAATAATTGTCCTCAAGTATTGTGGATGAAGTAGATGTTGAAGGATATCATAGTTGTGTATGATGAGCCTATTGTTATATTCTTTGATAACTCAAGTGTTATTAACATTTCCAAAAATCTGGTGCTGCATTCCAAGACCAAGCATATATCTATTAAGTTTCACTTTTTGAGAGAGAAAGTGAGTGAAAAGGAAGTCATATTGGAGTATGTGCCTACTAAGGAGCAGATTACAGACATCTTTACCAAGTCATTTCCTAAGGATAATTTTGAGTATATCAGAGGAAAGTTAGGGGTGATTACCCCTCCTAATCAGAACTAAGGATGCATTGATTTGCATCAATTTGTGTATTTAATGATCATATTTTGATCCGGATTGATGTCGTGGTGGCTACTACTCAGGGTGAGTAGTCAGATGTTCAAATGTTTAGATATGTGGTTCAAAGCTTGTATAGAAGATATCTTTGACATTAATGTCAAAGGGGGAGAAGAGTAATGTGAAAAACTTTCTAAGAGAGAAAATCCTTGTCGGGAGAAGAGTCAAAACCTAAGGAAGAGTAAGTGTAGTTGCATTGATGGTGTTTTTCAAACCATATGTTGCCATCAATTCCAAAGGGGGTGATTGTTGGATGTTGTGGTTGTGTTGTGGATATGTGGTTGTCATTGATGTCAACACTATTAGAATTAATGCATTTGAAGCTATATATGTCGAGGATATTGAGAAAATTGTAATAAAAAGAGTTGCAAGTTGTCAGTGGTGAAGTGAAGTTCAGTCTATCGGTGAGCTCAGTGCATTGATGTTCAAAGGTTGTGGAATAAATGGTTTCTTGTTGAGTATATCTAGTTTATCCATGTCAAGTTTTAGAGATTTGTGTCAAGATTTGATCAAGTTATGAGGATTTGTATTCTAACAATTTTTTTGTTACTTCAGTTTGTGTTCCTGAATGAAGATCATGTTATTTTAGTAAGTTCATTTGTTTTGGATGCTTCTCTGGTGATTCATGATGTTTGTGGATGTTTCTAGATCATGCTCTATCCATGTTGCACATTCGCATTGATTTTTGTGCTCACGATCCAAGATTTTCTCTTGCGTGTTCATGTTTTTCATGTCCTTGGTCGACAAGGTGTTTGTAGCGCGTTGTGGATCTTCAAGGAGTAATTAATTGAAGTGGTTCATGTTTGAGGATGTTATTTTTTGTCTTCACTATGTTTTGGCTGACCTTGGTTAATTCACATGAAAAATATTTATTGTTTTGATTCGACTATTTATATTATTTTGTTGAAGCCGACTTGTAGCAATGTAATTTCTTGTTGCGGATATATATAAGAAATTACTTATACCATTTGATACAATGGTGTGCATGAATAATTTATAAATCATTTGAAGGCAAAGCAAAGTGTGAAGAAGAGTGAAGAAGAGTTCATGTGCTTAATCGAAACTATAATCAAGCATTAGCAGATGCTATTTTTCTCAGTTCAAATCTGATGGATGTAATCAAAATCTTTCTATAAGATAGTGTTTCTTCCTTTTGTAATTGAGTGGTGAGCTCTAGGCAGTGTTCTTGAATCCATGTGCATTCCCCATTCATATTTCCTTATACTTTTAATAGGGTATAATCTTTTGGACTGACCTCCACCATGGTTTCTCCCCTAACAGGGTTTCTAAGTAAAAATATTGGTGTTATGTGTGTTTCTGATGTGTTGTTCATTTATGCTTTCATGGTTATTGATCAAATCTAAGAATAAGGTTAATATGTTGAATAAGTTTGAAATTTTGTGACAACTGATTCACCCCCCCTCTATTGTATGCACTTGTGTTGCCAACAATAACTACAAACTCATAACTTAAGAAAAAACTCAAACTATGCTCAATATTCTTCTTACAATTCACTGTGTCAATTGCAATTCAATGAACCCCTACTTTTTTGCCCTGGATTCCTTCTTATAGAAATGAAGGAGAAAAAAAAGCCACAAGCTAGAAAGTACATGTCATTTTCCTATTGGACCGCTATAACAAATATTCCATTTTTAGTTACTCTGTGTTCCCAGATGGTGGGAAACATGCATGAGGCAAGAGTAATCCTCATTCATCATTGGAGACCTAGTCTCACCTTTCAAAAGGCATCTTTGAAAAGTTTCCTCAAAATTTGTGCCCACGCACACAAAGTGAAAATGAAAGATAGAATGAAAGAAACATAAAGGAAAGGACAAAGAATATGTCCACATCTGTAGACCTGTCATCAATTCAATTTGAAGAAAATGCACTATATTTTCTATAATTTAGTAAAATCCTAATCTGTACTAAATCCAGGCTATGCAATTCATTTTCACCTATCTGAAATACTCACCAAGATTTGTATACTTCAAAATAAAAAATTTAAAATTATCATCCTGCCATTTCAAATCAATTTATTAGCCCATCCAAGTAACTATCTATCCATGCAAGAATTATTCTTCAGTAGGCCAATTAAAATTTATGACCTCATCAGCCTTTTCTCTATAAGGGGAATACTTGGTAACAATTTGGTTGGCCTCCCTATAAAATTATAAGAAGACAATATCTACATGAGCCAACATATCCATATTTTTTTCTTCAGTGTATCCATATCATATCTTTGACAAATTGAGACTACCTGATGTGAAATGGTTTTATTAATTTCATCTCTCCACTCATGTGGGGTTTTCATGCTACCATCATCCCTTAGAATGGATGGGAGGAGACCATGAAGTGATTCATTAAATGATTTCACTAGTTCCCTTATTTTGACTTCCAAAGGTTCAATGCTTCCCCTATACCCTTCAATTTTACTTACAAGAGCAATTGTGGGCTTAAATTTTTTAGGGGGGTTAGCATCCTACTTAGCTCCAGTTGACATCAACCTTAATTCCTTCATCCTAGGGATCCATGTTTCCATCACTAGAATAGCTCTTTCCTTGTCATTATCAAAATTATTTATAGTAACCACCATGGAGGAATAGTTATCATGAATTCTATTCAATCTGTTATTCACTCCTTTGTTCAAATGATCCAAGACTATAGTGACAATATCTGTATTGTTGTTAAAAACCTCTGTATCATGATTGCCACACTTTTCCTTTTACTCATTTAGCTACTTGAGAAACTCCTCGTTGTTGATATCTTCCTCATCCTATGAAACCTCTGATGTGCTAGGCTCTATTATTGAAATGGGAACACTTCCCATATTGTATGGAACAATTTCCCATGAGGAAATTGCTTCTAGGGTAAATTCAGGTGGTGCAACTTCTTGTGAAGTGGTAGGGGAGTCAACACTAGTCTGCTTATACTTTTCTAATTGCAAACTTTGCAAATTCTCCTCTAGTAATGCTACTTTTGTTTGTAACTGTATATTGTGTTGTTCAAGATTTCCATAGTCAACTAACAAATTATTACAGTATGTTCTAAGCTTTTCCTTTTTTATAGTTACAGATTCCATAGTGGCTCTTGTGAACTGTACAACATGTACTGACATGTTTTCCACCTCCAGAGTTGATGTTTTTGACACCCTCTTTATTATTAGGCCACTACTATAGTTAGGTGTAGGCTCAACAATGTTTGGCTTCCTTGTACTTGGGACTAGAGAATAAATGGCTAATGCATCCAATTTTTCACTAAAGGAAAGCCCTTGTAATGCAATTGCAACCTCTTTCTCTGAATTGTAGAGGGGTCTCTCACATATTTTTATTGTATCAAAGGCTATGAAAGAAGCTAAATCAAAATCTGGTAGTAACAAAATACCACCACTTCTTACCAATTATCTACCCTCCTTGGAATTCATCCTTTGTAACTTAGCTCTCATTTCATTTAAAACCTTTTCCTGGATGGTAGCATCAAGAAATTATGGATGAAGAATTTTTTCTTTGGCTGAGCTGCTAACATATTTATGTCTCTTAGCCCTATATGCAAACTCCATAAAAGCTTGAGACTTCACAAATGAATAATAATCCAAAAAAATTGTGCATGCTTCCACCCAAATATCATCTTTGCCATTAAGCCCAGTGAGGTAAGCTTTACTCAACCTCATACTTAATTACTGTGTCACCATCATTGTTGGTGTAGTTGGCATTCCTTCTTGCATTTTTTGCTCTGATACCCAAATGTCATCATTAGATTCTTCATTAGCATAGTCCACCAAACCAATTACTTTAACCTTTTGCTTCTTCAACAGTGGTTGTTTTGGTGTTGATGTATGCAGTGGTGGAGAATCAATATCCACAATTTCAGGTTGTATTGGCCTTGGAGGAGATGGTGGTGGTATTTTTCGCACAGGAGAAAGAGGTATTTTCTCCTCTTGTTTGGAGGGAGCAATAATTGCATCATTATTCTTTTCCTTACTCTTTCTCCGTATAAAGAACTTTAATTTTTGTTCTTCAGGGGCTTGAGATGTAGATTTATCTTCCATAACAAGGATTTCTCCCCCATCCTATTATTCTTGAATGGAGGTTTTCCCCTTATCTTTAATTATCCCTTTACTTTCAAGGTGGCCCACTATTGTCTCAAAATTCTAGGATACATGTTCCACCTTCTGCATTACATTTTCAATCTCTGGGAGAACATTAAAGTCAAGTTTTTCCTTCTTTGTCTTTCTTTAAATTTCATTGAAAGAAATCCATTTTGTTTTTCTTCTTTCTTGTTCCAAAAAATAAAACACATTTCTTATCACATCCTCTGGGAATCGAAAAATGTGCAAAAATTTGTAACTCTTGTTCCTTTCCTTCAACTAGGCCATGAAGCCTTTGGGATCATACCTAATCCTCTCTATTGCACTTTGCATGTGGAAGGCTTTAAGTATATCAAGTATCTTATTCCAACATCCCTTTGTCATTACAAAATAAAAGAAGCATGTGTATGAAGGAAAACATGTTCCTTTTCCTTGATTCAACAAATGTTCATTTTCCACACTTCCCAATTTCCATATTACTTCAAGGAAACCAATTCTCTCTGGAACTTTTCTTCATAGCAGGTGAGGTGCAATAGTGGAACCATACACTCCTAAAATAGTGTAGTTGGGATATGGGTTAACATCTCCCCAATTGTGATCAACACCCAACACAGGCCTTCTTTCTTTGGTTCTCAAGAAGTCATGCAAGGCCTTGGGAATTCTAGGTATTTTCATAACTAGGGCTCTCTTTAACTCTGAAGCAAACAAGTTCTCAAACACCACAATGTCATACATCTACTGGAGAAACAAGGAAAAACAACTAAGAAGGGGGTGAATCAGTTGTCACAAAAACTTAAACTTTTCTAACTTAACTTAATCTCAAATCTGATGAATAAGTAATTAACCATAAGTAATTAACACATAAGAGAGATAGAGAACACCAATTTTTATACGTGGAAACCCTGTTAGGGGAAAAACCATGGTGGATGTTAGTCCACAAGATTATACCCTATTAAAAGTATAATGAGAAATAATAAGGGGAATGCACATGCATTCAGGCACACTGCCTAGAGCTCACTACTCAAATAAAAAAGTGGCTCATTTCCCAACAATACATAAAAGACTTAAAATCCAAGGGTATGAACTGAGAAAATAGCTTTTGCACAAGCTTGATTACAGTTCCAATTAAGTTCAGAAAAAAAATTCTTCACACTTCGATCAATCTTCTTCACACTCTTCTATGCTATCGAATGATATGCACACATACACACATAGGAGCACTCTCAACATATGAAGCACCTTCTCAACACACTAAGCACCCTCTTTACCGATGGAACAATCACTCTTATATATCTGCTACATGAGATTTCATCACAACCTTGTCGGCCAGGAAAATAAAACATATTTTCAATGTTGGGCCAAATTTACAAATAAATTTTTAATGCGAATCCACCAAGGTCGGCCACAACATAGTGGAGACCCAAATTAACATCTCCAACACAAAAAGACTTTAAATAATTTCACTACAAAGATCCACAACATGCTACCACCAACATTTCGATCAGGGACATGAAAAATTGAACATGCACAAGAAAATATCTTCAACCATGAGCTCTCTGATTAATGTGGATGAACCATAAAGATAGAGAATGATATAGAGACATCTAAGAAAACAAAGAAATAGTAGAGAAACATATGCAACAATTGAGATTAATAGAATCACACAAACTTTGTTTAGGAACACTAACAAAGACCACAAAAACACTGTCAAACCACAATACAATCAAAACTTCATGCAGACCTCTAAAACTTTCGGTAGATGATCTAGATACACTAAAAAATAAACCCTTTAATCCACACTAGCTAATATTCAATGTAAAGAACAAGATGCCTTCATGACCTGCACAGTTCCATTGGGAACCTAGAATACTTTCTTTTACAATTTTCTCAATATCCTTGACATATACAGTCTTAAATACACCAAATGCTAATAGTGTTGAAATCAATGATAACCAAATATTAACAACCATATCCACAACATCCAACAATCTCCCCCTTTGGCATTGATGGCAACACATGATGTGAAAAATACCATCAACCCAACACACTAACTCTGCTTCTCAATTGCTCTTCTCCTTAGAAATATTTTTCACATTGCACTTCTCCCCCTTTGACATCAATGAAAAAGGTAACCATGACCTTTTCAAAAGAATTATCTAAACCACATATCTACACATCTAACTACTCCCCTTGAGTAGCAGCCATGGAAACATCAATCGGGATCAAAATATAGAAAATTAGCTCACGGATTGATGAAAGAAAATGCCTCTTTTAGTTCTTATCAGGAGGGGTATTCACCCCTAGCATTCTTTTGAGATACTCAAAATTATCCTTCAACAATAACTTAGTGAATATATCTGTAATTTGTTCTTTGATAAGCACATATTCCAATCTGACTTCTTTCTCATTCACTTTCTCCCTCAAGAAATGAAACTTGATTGATATATGTTTAGTCTTAGAGTGCAGCACTAGATTCTTTGAAATATTTATTGCACTTGAGTTGTCACAGTATATGGAAATAGGCTCTTCATATACCACCTCGATATCTTTCAACATCTATTTCATCCATATCACTTGAGTACAATTATTTGCAGCAGCAATGTATTCTGCTTCAACAGTAGATAGAGAAATGGAATTTTGCTTTTTGCTCAACCAGGACACCAACTTCTTCCCTAGGAAGAAAGCACCACCACTAGTACTTTTCTTGTCATCTACATCTCTAGCCTAATTTGCATCAATATATGCACTCAAAGTGAGATCATCATCCTTTGGATACCAAACTCCAAAGTCAACTATTCCTTTCAGATATCTAAAGATTCTCTTGACAAGAATTACATCTAATTATTTTGGATCAACCTAAAATCTAGCAACCATACATACAACATTCATAATGTTTGGTCTAGTCTGAGTTAAGTAGATAAATCCACTAATCATTGACTAGTATCTAGTTTGATTTTCCTTAGGAGAATCATCATTTTGTGTCAACTTAAATCCGATCACCATGGGAGTACCAACATGTTTTGAATTATCCATTCCAAACTTCTTCAGCAGTTCTCTCACATATTTGGACTGAGATATGAAAATTCCCTTGTCTAACTGAGTAACTTGCAATCCCAGAAAAAACTTCATCTCTCCAATCATAGTCATCTCAAATTCATCCTTCATCTCATCAACAAAATTCATACATAGATTGTCATCTCCTCCAAAAGTGATGTCATCAACAAAAAATTCTATAATTAACTCCCTATCATGATCTAATTCGAAGTATAAGTTGCTATAATTAGCAGTACCTTTAGTGAATCCAAGCTTCACTAAATATTTTTCCAATCTAGCATGCCAGGCTTTGGGGGCATGCTTAAGTCCATATAGAGCTTTCTTTGATCGACATACCACATCTTCCTTGTCAGTTAGCTTAAATCCATCTAGTTGTTTAATGTATACTTCTTCTTCTAGTTCTCCATTGAGAAATTATGACTTCACATCCATGTATGATAGACTTTGTAGTCCTTGAATACAACATAAGCAAGAAATAACCTTACAACTTCAATTCTAGCAATAGGGGAAAAGGTTTCTTCAAAATTAACACCTTCCATTTGAGAATACCCTTTACATACTAGTCTTGCTTTATTCCTGACCACTTCACCTTGTTCATTCAGCTTGTTCCTAAACACCCATTTAGTACCAATCACATTTTTGTCTTTAGGCCTGGGAACCAATATCCATGTGTCATTATTTTCAATCTTTGTCAGCTCTTCCTTCATAGCTTCCAAGCAGTGTTCATCTTGACAGGCTTCAGTGACATTTTTAGGTTCAGTCTTGGAAATCAGACAATATTCTTCTGTAATCTTTCTTCTAGTTTGCACTCATTTATTCTTGTCTCCTATTATTTGACTTTTTAAATGATTTAGTTTTACATACCTTGGATTTTTGGGACATTCTTGAACTTCTGATTCTTTTAATCTTTCTTCTACACTTGCACTTGTCTGTGTTTCCTGACTAACTTGATTTACTAGAACAAATTGATGTTGCTTTACCAGAACATATGGAATAATATGAAGTAGATTCTATGTCTGAGAATTATTCCCTTTGCTAGTATTGTCTTCATCTGAATCATAACCACAATATCTGGATGATTTGGTAGAGTCCCCAACAACCCTAACATTTACACTTCCAACCATCTTTCTTAGTATTTTGTTATAGCACCGGTAGACCTTTCTTTTAGTGGAGTAACTGTTGATGATGTTTTCTGCACAACAACTCAGACAAGATACAAGTATTCTATCTCTCTTGAAAGGTAAATCTCTATCAGCAAGCCTCAAGAGATAACCCCAAGGTCTCTAATGTTAGGTCTTGACAATGCATAAACAACTCAGATAATATGTGAAAATGTTGGTAATCACAAGGGGCCTTACAAATGAACAATGTTGGAAGCGTAATTTCACCAGATGCAACAATATGGTGATGCTTTCAATCCTAAAATTAACCCAGATTCAAAATAAACAGCAAAAGAGATAAGGGTTAAGAGAGATTTCTAAGACTAAGACCTAAGATCAATCACAACAATGATGAATGCTACAGATGGATAGATCCCCAATGAAACCAATCTTTGTTTGATCAAGGAAAAGCCTACAACTCCACAGAAACGGTGCAATCTTCTAAGGAAACTGAAGATTTTTAGACTTTGAACATTCATTCGCATACCCAATAACTGGCACAATGTAAACAAGCATCCAGATTTGAACTTAGCACAAAATAAGGCCCAGACTAACTTTACACAACAAATTGCTAAAAGTATGGACTAGAGATCGATCAACATCATTAACATTTTACCATTATTGTAAAAGAACTTAAATCTAACATCTAACATTGAGAATTGAGAACAAGAAACCATAAACTATCAAAGTGTAACACAAAGCTTGCCAAATCAACAATCCAATTGTATTAACTTCTCCAGCATTACATAACAATTTTCACTCTCCTCTCTCCTGCAATGACTATCTTGCATAATCTAACTTCTAACCTAGCCAATTTTGGCTTCTAATCAACTCTTCTAACCTAGTCTTACTTCTTACAAATGAGAAGGCATTGGCCTTTTATAGAAAATTACATTTTGAATCAAAGGCCAAGATTAAATCAATCCAATGGCACAAATTACACCTTTAGAAGCATCAAGTTGTTACATTTAATTTGAGATCTCATGGTACATCATCATCCAATTGCACAAAAGTAGTTACATCATGGAACAATGAGAAAACAATATTATGCCAGCTTGTCATTAATGAAAATTCTGATTGGATGATGAAATCAGCTTCACATGTCTTCCAGAAACTCCTTCCAACTATAGACAGTTTGGGCACAGACTCATATGTAGGCCCCACTTTTAAAATTTGTTTTGAACTCTTCCATATTTCCCTTTTGGCATGAATCCATATGCAAGTTCCGCTATTTATTTAATCCTGAAAAATAGATATCAGCATTAGTAGCTCACATGTTAAAAAATTTCTATCCAAATTTCATTTTCATAATTTTTTCCATTTTGGGAATTTTTAATTTTCAAAATTTTATATCCATCTAAAGAACTCCATTTTTGGGAACACTTTAAAATTTCAAGAAAAAATAATTTCCATTTCAAAAAAATTCAATTTTGAATTTTTTTCCACTTTGGGAAATTTTTGGGTTTTTGAGGAATTTCAAGATTTTGAGGGGTTCAAAGAATTTTTGGAAAAATCCTTAGGGAACGGATTTTCCTGGATTCCCTGTAGGGTTGAAATCCTCTATACCTCATAACTTCTTTTCTAGAAGGAATTTTCAAAAAGTTCAAAAAGCAACACTGCCTAATTTTTCGTCCTCTATCCACGAGTGCAAAATTTTTTTTATATAACTTTGAAAATTCACTTAAAAATCCCCATTTTCAAATTCCAACACTTGCAAATTTCCCCTAGAGCCTCAAAATATTGTCCTCATCAAACCCAGTCTAGACTTAATCCCAAAATAACCTCCCAAGAAGAGCAAAACCAAAATTTGACCAAGCCAAGATGCAGAGCTGCAAAAGAAAAAAGAGGGTCCCCGCCTCCGGTGGGGTATGTGTGTGAAAATTGCACAACAATAACCTAGGAAAATCCCTTCATCACTTCTTGCATCAAAATTACCTATATCATCATCTCTCTTGATATAACACTTACTTCCAAAGATCTTGAAATATTCAACAGTAGGCTTGTAACCAAACCATAACTCAAAAGGGGTCTTACTAGAATTACCATTAACATTTACCCAGTTCATAGTATATACAACAGTGCTTACCACTTCACTCCAGTACATCTGAGACACATTTCCTTCCATCATCATTGTTCTGGCAACATCCAAAATTGTTCTATTCTTTCTCTCTGCAACTCCATTCTGTTGAGGGGTTTGGGGAGTAGATAATTGTCTCTTAATTCCATGCTCTTCACAAAAAGAGTTGAACTCCCTAGAGGTGAACTCACCACCTCTATTAGATCTTAGGCACTTGATTTTCAGACCTTTCTCATTCTCTACCATAGCCTTAAAACTTTTGAACTTTTCCAATGCTTCACATTTTTCTCTTAAGAAAGAAACCTATATCATTCTAGAGTAATAATCAATAATCAACATAAAGTACCTTTATCCATGAATACTTCTGACTCTAGAGGGACCACAAAGGTTGGTATGTAGCAACTCTAGAAAATTATTTGAATGAAACTGTTTTCTCCAGAAAGAGACTCTAGTTTGTTTACCCATTTGACATTCCTTGTAGATTGTGTTAGTAGGCTTGACTAACTTAGGTAGATCTCTTACTGCTTGAGTGGAACTTATCTTGATAATGTTTTCAAAATTTACATGACACAACCTCCTATGCAACAACTAGCTTTCATCTACTTGAGCAATTAAACAATTCCCACTAGCAGTAGTTAGGTGAAAGATATTACCTTTTGTTTGTTTACCTGTAGCAATCATATTCCCAGAACTTCTATGTATCTTGCATCTTCCTTTTTTGAACTGAAGATCATAGCCCTTGTCCACCATTTTTCCAACACTCAACAAGTTGTGCTTCAATCCTTCAACATAAAGACAATCATTAGTGTTATCCTTACCACCAAGGAAAATAGATCCTCTGCCACGACACCAGCATTGTTGTCTCCAAATCTTACAACCCCACCGTCATACTTCTCTAGACTTACAAAATTTCTTTCATCACCAGTCATATGATGTGAGCATCCACTATCAATGACCCACTCATCTTTTTCTTCAACTCAGGCTGCAAGAGCCTTTTCATCTTTAGCATATTCAATAGCCTCAGGATTATCTTCAATGGTAGCAATGAAAACCCATTCATATTCATTTCCATTATCTTTATCAAACTCATCATTAGTCACTGCTTCTTTAGCAATGTAACATCTCTTTTGGAATCTAGACTTTTTAGGCTTGGATCTAGGAACTCTTTCAAGACACCTTGATGCAAAATGACCTATTTTACTACAAGAGAAACATTTAATAGGCAATACATCTTCATACTTACCTTTTCCTATACCTTCTTGTTTTGCAATCAGTGCTTCTAATTCTTCTACTTCTCTTTCTTTATCTTCAAGTTGTTTTAGTTCTTCATCATACTTGGATATCTTTCTAGAACACTCTCCCAGGCTATATCTTTCCTATTACTTCCAGATATAGTATCCTTGAATACAGATTAATTCTTCGGTGTAGATTCACCAAATTCACTTATTTCAAAAGCAACAAGCTTGCCAACTAGTGTGTCTCTTGATATCTTTGTTACTGATCTGATCTCTTCAATAGCATGAGCTTTCACTTTGTAGGAGGGAGGCAAGGATCTTAGTATCTTAGCCAAAATTTCATCCTCATCCACAAAACCACCAACACATCTAATACCCATCACTATCTCATCTACTCTCTACATAAAAGAAGTGATATTTTCATCTTTACCCATCATAAAATTCTCATACTTTCCTTTCAAGCTTTGTAGCTTAGCCATCTTCACCTAAGAATCTACTTCATACAAGTTTTCCAACTTCGTCCAAATCTCATGAGCTGTCTGCAATCCTATCACATTAGCCATCTCTGAATCTATCAGAGCACTCACCAAAGCTTAATAGCCCTAATATTATTTTTCAGCATCTTTGATCTCATCAGTAGTGGAGGGACCATTATGAGGAATAACATATGGATCTTTTGTAATCTTTTAGAAAGCTTCACGAATACATCTTAGATGAGATTGCATCCTAACTTTCCATAGTGGGTAGTTAGTTCCATCAAATCTCAGACTGTCCTTCTTGAATGTTTCCATCTTAGATCACCTCAACCTTTTAGAATTATCTAGAGGAACTAGCTCTAATACCAATTGTTGGAAAAACAAGGACAGGTAACTGAGAGGGGGGGTGAATCAGTTGTCACAAAAACTTAAAATTTTATTACTTAACTTAATCTTAGATCTGATAAATAAGTAATTAACCATAAGAAATTAACACATCAGAGAGACAAAGAGCACCAAGATTTTTACGTGGAAACCCTATTAGGGGAAAAACCATGGTGGATGTTAGTCCACAAGATTATACCCTGTTAAAAGTATAATGAGAAATAATAAGGAGAATGCACATGCATTCAAGAACACTACCTAGAGCTCATTGCTCAAATACAAAAGGAGCTCACTACCCAACAATACAGAATAGGATTAAAATCCAAGGGTATGAACAAAGAAAATAGCTTTTTCACAAGCCTGATTATAGTTCCAATTAAGCTAAAAAAAAAACCTTCTTCACACTTTGCTCAATCTTCTTCACACTCTGCTCTGCTATCAAATGATATTCACACATACACACATAGGATCACTCTCAGCATACGAAGCACATTCTCAACACACTAAGAACCCTCTTTACTGATGAAACAATCACTCTTATATATCTACTACATGAGATTTCAACACAACCTTGTCGCCCAGGAAAATAAAACATATTTTCAATGTCAGCCCAAATTTACAAATAAATTTTTAATGTGAATCAACCAAGGTCAGCCACAACATAGTGGATCCTAAAATTAACATCTCCAACACAAAAAGACTTTAAATAATTTCACCACGAAGATCCACAACACGCTACCACCAACATGTCGACAAGGGACATGAAAAACTAAACATGCACAAGAAAAGATCTTCAACCACGAGCTCTCTGATTAATGTGGATGAACCACAAGGATATAGAATGATCTAGAGACATCTGAGAACACCAAAAAACAATAGAGAAACATCCACAACAAATGAGATTAACAAAATCACACAAACTTCATTTAGGAACACTGACATAGACCACAAAAACACTGTCATACCACAATACAATCAAAACTTCATGCAAACCTCTGAAACTTTTAGTAGATGATCTAGATACACTAAAAAATAAACTCTTTAATCCACACCAGATAATATTCAATGTAAAGAACAAGACACCTTCATGACCTGCACAGTTCCACTGCGAACCTAAAATACTTTCTTTTTATAATTTTCTCAATATCCGTGACATATATAGTCTCAAATACACCAAATGCTAATAGTGTTGATATCAATGACAACCACATATTAGCAACCATATCCACAACATCCATCAACGTCTTATCATCCTTGTCTAAGACAATAGTCCAACATTGAATAGGCAAGTCCAAAGTACCTTCCATCCTATCCAAAGTCATATTTTTCCCAAAGTATGATGCACATTTGAACATAAAAATATGCATTAACAATGAGTATCAACTAAACCAAGTTACTCCATGTGCACCTTTCTTTAGTCCTATCAAACCCTCATTAATTCTTTTTGCAAGAAACCCTGCATAGTCATATATTGTGCAATATTGGGGGTGATGAATGTGGGCTAACATATACATCCATGCCATGGGAATTCCAGTGACAAGATCATACCTAATTATCTGGAAAATGGAGTAAAAGGTTCTTTGAAAGTAGGAAACAAAATAACTAACAGGGAAAGGCTCCTTATCAAATTTTCTCAATGTAATTTTTTGGGCCCTAATCTCTGCTAAATACCTCAGTAGTATGTAGACTCTGAATGCAATATTTTTCTTTTCACATTCCTCCTTAAGAATGTTTTCATCAATTTTAGGCATTTCATCACTCCACCTGGTGAGTTTGAAAACATGAGAAATTTCATCCTTAGTACTTTTAACCATTTCCTTCCCATCACATGTCCTTATAATCCTTGTAATTAGATCATAATTGGTGGCCACTGCTTTAAGAAATTCAACATCTATGTAGACATTAAGTACAATCAACTTCCTTAGGTCACAATTCTAGGGGTTACCCATTGGAATACCCATTTTCTATTTTTGAACCAACTAAAGAACAATTCCCACCTAGTATAAGTTATTTTGGCGTCCATAATAGAATTGTCTTATCAATCAAACCCTCAACTACTTATGGACCTCAGAGAAGCATCTGAGCCTTAGGTTTTTCACTAGTTGAGGGTGGCAACTGGTAAGTAAGGTCTTTACTAAAAATCCTCTTAGGAACAAAAGCTCCCCCTTTAGACGAAGATGCTTTTGATTGGGCCTTGGGAGCCATGATACAAAAGTTTTATAAAGCAGGGCATCTAATTTATTGGAACGATACTTATAGCTCAGACAAGGGTTTGACATGGATTATGACAATGTAGGATCAACAAATTCTCTTTTATGAACGTCAAACCTTAAAATGAAAAACCAAGAAAACCCTAGTTGGCTCAAAGGTTTGGAGACCACAATTTATCAATAATTCTAATGGGAAGGTAGTAATTTAATTATTGGTTTTTGCAGGTCAACAACTCTAGCTTTGATGTTGGAAAAGCCTGAAAACTACAGTACGAGCTCTCCAAGTGTGTATAATGTATTTCACAATGCTCAATTATGCTTTTAAGACTAGTTTCAATAACTATGCAACCTCCTTCTTCAATTGCTTGACGTCCTTCCCGCTATTAAGGCCTACTCACGTAAATGAGAATGGAACACTTTCCCTCAAAATAAATTTTGAATCCCAGCCATTGATCATGTGGATGTGTTAACTGATGGATGATCTAGATTTAGCCAGCTTGATTTGAAAAATCTAACTATACACAGCCGCAAAACTCATCAAATGATAGTAGGCCACATGGAACCACTTGATGGTGATATGCATGCTCCACCATTTATTTGTTGCTGCAACAAGAATCCATGTGTCCTCTTCCCCTTGCCCCCGTGGTTCTTAAAATGTGTGCAACTTTCATCAGCGGGAAGACTAGGAAGGGATAAGATTAAATCTCACAACTTTGATATACTCATGCCCTAACTTAAGACCAATTTCCTATGGCCTTATTCTTTTGACATAATAAAAAACCTAGATTAAAAGATCTCAGATGTCATTAAAAAATGTTCCATATATTTCTCTAGAGTAGCAGACATTTTATTATCCATGCTCTGTGCTAATAAAAGTGATTAATATTTTCCTCTATTCTAATGTCTTTTACACTCTCTAGGTTGCTCCACATGGTTTTTTCCCACTTCCCCATTGAGAACTAGGTAGCAGGTGTGGGACCCACACGAGATAGTAGGGATTAGTCAGGATTGACCCACATCACATGGTATCCATCATTGATTCTCTATAATTCTCCTATTGTTGACCACTTGGAAACATTGGTCCCACCATCAGACAAGACACATGGCAACTCCCTGTCATCCCATGTGATTAGTTTAATGGAAAAGGAAAATGAATAGGGTGGTGGGGAGCAACCAAGATGTAGCCACATCATTCAATGACCACCATTGATTTCCTTTTAATACCGCCCATAATCTTAATGAAAGGACCGGGCCCACCAATGCACAAGACATGTGGCTTACGCCTGCTAACTCATGAGAATAAAATAATAGGAAATGAAACAGAACGAGTGCATGGGGAATGATGGTGATTGCTCAAGAATATTGAATGGTCATCATTGATTTTAATACTTTCACATGCCAAAATTGTTAGTCTTAAAAAAAGGGACTCGACTAGGTCGATGAGACCACAACCCATGGGATTAACGACTTATGGATCAAATGATTTTAACAGGAAATATTTATCCTGATTTTAGAATAATTAAAATAATGGACCAACATAGGACAACTGATAAAACTAGACCAAAGGGCTAGTTATTTAATGGGTTTTGATGGCATAAGATGTGACTTAAAAGACTGGGAACCATAATAAGGATTCAACAAAGAAATACAACCTTGGAAAGGATATAAGCTCAAAATTTATTTAAGGTCCCAGATAACACAAAACCCTTAAATAGTGACAGTAATAAAAAACCCTGAGCCCTCAGATACATATTTTAACCAAAGTTTTGTAGAATTTTGAGATGGAACATAAATTCTTTTAGGGGTTCCATAACTATGAGGTGAACCACATGGTGTGAAAGTGTAGTTAGTTCCAATATTTTGTCAGCAAGCGGAAGAACTGTACCATGCCACTAAGCTCGATCTTGCCCGAGGAACCCTTTTCACAATGGGGTTTGGATTTTGTTAGGATGATAAATTACATCTCCAGTGCTGGCCATAGGTGGATACTTATGAAAACTTATTATTTTACAATATGGACAAAGTCTGTTCCTCTGATAAATGCTACAAAAACTGAAATTATCAATTTTCTTGAAGAGTTGGTGGAAAGGTTTGGTTAAGCTAAGACCATCATATCAGATAATGTGTGAGCCTTTGTAGGCTTTGGAATGTTAGATTTCACTCTCAAGCATGGGGTCTACCTCAAAACTTCATTGAACTATTACCCATAGGGAAATGGGTTAACAGAGTCGACTAACAAAAAATTGATTGGGTTAATTAAGCACATCGATTCAGAATGTCAGGAGGAATGGCACAAGCATCTATGAGTCACTCTATGGGCTAATAAAATTATTCCTAAACAAATATTGAAGGATTTTCCTTACAAATTGGTTTATGGAAAGGAAGTGGTTTTACCCATTTCCATAAAAATTCAAGCATTGCAACTGTTAAAATCCTTACAAATTGAAGAGAGCAACTAAATGGAAGTAAGATTGGTGGAACTCCTAAGCCTTGAAGAAAAAAGGGAAAATGTGTACAATTCCATGCTCGGGTGCCAACAGATAGTCAAATTATGGTTTGATAGAAAGGCCTCCAACCCAGATTTCTAGCGGGGAAGCCTTGTGTTAAAATACAACGTGCACGCTAAAAAAGAAGGAAAACATGTAAAATTTTGATGCAAGGGAATCTACCAAAAAAAAAAAATCTTTTGGGGAACTTCTGTCCCAAACATAATTAGAGAAGATCAAATTGAACAAATCACAAAAATCCACTATACATCTCACCAATTTCACTTATCTACTCAACAAAATACAACAAATTCTTTGACCATTCATAAGTCATCAACAAGCCAAATCACTTCATCATATCATGATCAGACTTCAAAATAACTTTTCCCTCATTAATCTTGACAGAAACAAGCAATAATCTACTTAATAGACTCTGAACCAAAACATCATAACATGTACTATGTCACTCTTCCTTCCAATTTGCTTTTCCAAGGAAAAATAACCAAAAACCAATCTTTCATGTTACAACCTTTATCCATTAGATCCTAACATGCCTTTATCATCATCAATTTATCTCAATTCAAAGCAAAAACCTAATAAAGAGCTCAAAATCTTTCAATTGTTTAAACACTTACACCAAGACACCAATTTTCTTCTTAATTTCACATTGCCACAAGTACTAAAACAACAATACCTAACTCCAGACCATTACCAACCCTTTTGAACACTTCTATTATCACCATTTTGAGAGAAATAAACCAACACAAAAATTTACAAGGGACTACCCATCAGTATTTTGATCATTCATTCATTTAGCAACCATTTCCTAGTAGCCATGCAAACATGGTCTGTTAGACATAACTCTAAATATGCACCTTATCTTAGGAAAATGATCATTTTTTTGAATTACCCTTAAGGGGCCTTAAAACATATGTGAAAATAAACTTGGGTTTCTTTGGAAAGCACAATCCAAAAATGATTGTCCTCGCCTGAAATTAGGCCTAATTAGGAAAGGGTCAGCATGGGGCTTACTGATTCTCCATGTCCCAAGTTCAAATACTCTTAACTAATGCTTAAAATATCCTTCATTTGGTTTTCACATGCTCATAAATCTATCAAAATTCCATAGTCAAGGATGTTTTAACAAACCCTAAACACTTTACTCTTTAAACTCTGTATTTTCATGATTGTACAGAAAATCTCAATCCTAAACCCCAATCTTTCACACACAAATATTGTCCTTCTGATCTACAAGCTTGTAAATGTGAAAGAATATGAAAAATAGGGAAACTTTACCAAAAATTAGGATTTTCCCATAGTTATACTGAGAGAAACATAAATCTTTAGGTCACTGTTTACCCTAGGCAGGGGTTTTAACAGTTTTATAAAAATTTACAATAACTAACTCCAAACAGAACCAAAATGCATGAAATAAAAAGGAAAAGGAAGGTGATTGGTACAACTATCATTTACAGAAATTCAACTATACTTTCATGCCCATACAAGGCTGTACAAAGCTTGGAACAATAGATTTATGTAGGAAAATGCATAAAAATTATATTTCTATTTATTGAAAATCATAATCTCAATCACCCCCATAAATACAAGCAAACATATGGCCTTTTAAAGGAATTTGCACTTGTCTAATAATCTTCCAACTACCTCCTAATGACCTAGGACAAAAGTAACCTTTCATCTTCCCTTATTTGTATTTTGCAATTTCTTGCACTTTTACATTTTTACATCTTTTACATTTTTGACATTTTTTGCTAACTTTCATTTTGTGACCTCCTAAACACCTATAAAGACTAATCACATGGCCATTTAGAATGCTCTACACTTGAAAATGCAAATTTTAAAAAAAATGTTTGATGGAGACATAAAAGCATAAGGTGCTCCTGCACCATACAACCAACCAACAAAAGCTTTCCATGTCGCTTGGAAACACATCAACTTTGCTTGTACCTGTAAAACTGCTTTGGACTTCTTTTGGATCTTTCTCTATCCTTTGAATCTTTGTCTTCAACTTTTTCTTCACCCCTTCACTTTGTTTTTTCCTTTTTTCCCCCTTTTTCTACCATCAGGTTCTCAATCTCTTTTCTCTTTCAAAAGAACACAAGACTACCCTTTCACCATTCTCAAATTTCCATCAACTTTTCCTCAACCAAGGACATAAGACTGTCCTTGCAAAGTTTCATCTTTCTTTCACAATTCATCCTTGACCTCATCTGACCAACTTGTCTTCAAATTTTCAACTTATCATCTACTCCCATCAATGGAGTACTCTTCAGGCTGCAAACTCAAGTGCTTCTTTAGGCAGGTATCCATTTGGTTCTTACTGCATCACAACTCAACAACTCAAGAAATTTCCTCCTTGCTTCCAACTTCTCTCAACTTTCTTCTGCCTTTCCTTGGTAGCAACCAAGTTATCTTCAACTTGCACAAACTCACACAAACTCACAACCTTTCTCTGTAGGTTAGATGGATCAAGCACCTACAACCAAACTCAACAACTCAACAACAACTTCAATAAATCATCAATTTAATAAATCATCAAAACCTTGCTAGCTCTAATACCAATTGATGCAAGGGAATCTACCAAAAACCACAACCATCTGGGGAACTTCTGTCCCAAACACAATTGGAGAAGATGAAATTGAACAAATTACCAAAATCCACTATACATCTCACTAATTTCACTTATCTACTCAAAAAAATCTAACAAAATTTTTGACCATTCATAAGGAATAAACAAGCCAAATCACTTCATCATATCATGATTAGAATTCAAAACAACTTTTCCCTCATTAATCTTGACAAAAACAAGCAATAATCTATTTAATAGACTCTGAACCAAAACATTAGAACATGTACCATATCACTGTTCCTTTCAATTTTCTTTTCTAATGTAAAATAACCAAAAACCAATCTTTCATGTTACAAGCTTTATCCATCAGATCCTAACACACCTTTATCATCATCAATTTATTTGAATTCAAAGAAAAAACCTAATAAAGATCCCCAAATCTTTCAATTCTTTAAACACTTACATCAAGACACCAATTTTCTTCTTAGTTTCACATTGCCACAAGTACTAAAACAACAATACTTAACTCCATACCATTACCAACCCTTTTGAACACTTCTATTATCACCATTTTGAAAAAAATAAACCAACACAAACATTTACAAGGGACTTCCCATCAATATTTTGATCATTCATTCATTTAGCAACTATTTCCTAGTATCCATGCAAACATGTTCTGTTAGACATAAATCTCAATATACAACCTATCTCAGGACTATGATTAGTGTTTTGAATTCCCCTTAAGGGACCTTAAACATATGTGAAAATCAACTTGGGTTTCTTTGGAAAGAACACTCTAAAAATGACCGTCCTCACCTGAAATTAGGCCTAATTAGGCCAGGGTCAGCATAGGGCTTATTGATACTCCATGTCCCAGGTTCAAATACTATTGACTAATGCTTCAAATAGCCTTCATTTGGTTTGTACATGCTCATAAATCCATCAGAAGTCCTTACTCAAGGATATTTTAACAAACCCTAAATACTTTACTCTTTAAACTCTATATTTTCATGACTATACACTTAATCTCAGTCCTAAACCCCAATTTTGCACACACAAATATTGTCCTTCTAATCTACAACCTTGTGAATGTGAAAAAATATGAAAAATAGGGAAAATTTACCAAAAATTAGGGTTTTCCCATGGTTAGACTGAGAGAAACATAAATATTTAGGTCATTGTTTACCCTAGGCAAGGGTTTTAATAGTTTTATGAAAAATTACAATAACTAACTCCAAACAGAACCAAAATGCATGAAATAAAAAGGAAAAGGAAGGTGATTGGTACAACTATCATTTGTAGACATTCAACTGTACTTTCATGCCAATACAGGGCTGTACAAATCTTGGAATAGTAGATTTCTATAGGAAAATGCATAAAAATTGTATTTCTCTTTATTCAAAATTAGAATCTCAATCACCCCCATCAATAAAAACAAACATATGGCATTTTAAAGGAATTTTCATTTTTCTAATCATCTTCCAACTACCTCCTAATGACCTAGGACAAAAATGACATTTCATCTTCCCTTTCTTGTATTTTACAATTTCTTGCAGTTTTACATTTTTACATCTTTTGCAAACTTTCATTGTGTGACCTCCTAGACACTTGTAAAGATTGAATTACAATTGAATGGGCCCTCACATGGCCATTTACAATTCTCTACACCTGAAAATACAAATTTTACAAAAAATGTTTGATGGAGAAATAAAAGCATAAGGTGCTCCTACACCAAATTTGAAGCACTATGGAAGGGTCCCTTATACATTCATGCATGCAAAGAAAAGAAAACATATGAGCTAGAAGACATGGATGGAATTTTTTTGGATATACCGGTAAACAGTATTAATCTAAAACTGTTTCATTAAAACATGCAGGTTCTTTTAAAAAAAATCGTAGTTATGTACCATATGTAATTCTTTTTTTAAATACGATCTTTTTGTGAATAAGCCATGAGAATAACATAGGAATAGTAGAAAAGTATTATACTATATTCATTGAAAATATTTACACTATAATATGTTTATTGAGCTCGAAGCTTTGAGAGAAGTTTGAAGCCTTCTTGTGTAAACCCAAAAAGAGATACATTGCAAAAGGCAAAAAGGGAGGTGATGTGAAAAGTAAGGAGCGAATTTGAAGCCTCCATATGTTGCTAGTAGTCAAAAATGTTGATTCATCAAGTTAACACACATCACACACAGGCACGACATGGCACATACCTTAGTCCTCGACACCATGGCT
The DNA here is from genome assembly GCA_007258455.2 of Sequoia sempervirens. NCBI lineage: Eukaryota > Viridiplantae > Streptophyta > Pinopsida > Cupressales > Cupressaceae > Sequoia > Sequoia sempervirens. The sequence continues at coordinate 954,596,367 of VDFB02281492.1, forward strand.
ATATACTAGAAATTCAAAGTGATTTCTCCATTCAAGCCCAGGAATGCACTCCACACCATACTCCCTCAATGGGAAGGAGGCCACAGGTTGGGATAACGAGTGATGCCTTTCTAGGTCCATGGTACAAAAATTAGAAAGGAGAGGTAACTAGGGTACTTCTTCCCCATAATCAATGTTCTTGTGAAGGTCCATGGTGCTCAAAATGCCACCACCAGAGATAGCCACTTGCATGATCTCATCGAGCCCATCCAAATATGTTGAGTCAAACATTGTGTGGAATAGTTTGATTATCCAGGGCTTGGAGATGTCTAAATCTAGCTGGGAGGCCACAAAGCAGGAGATAACATTGGAGTTGCACTGTGGATGGTTTTAATCCTTCACATAATCTTTGTCGAGCAACCATTTGAATGCCACAATGATAAGGTAGTCATTTTTCTTTACTAGGAATTCCATTCTATTGCTACTGACTTCACCCACAAAGGAATATAGTGACCTTCAGCTCAAGAGCCGAATAGGGGTACCTAGACTAGATGTCATAATAGTAAGTAGGCTAAGGCTAGCAGAACAAAAAATAAAGCAAGAAAATATTAGTAAAATTAAGAGATAATTCAGTGAGTTTTTCACTAAGGTGGCATGGCTATTTATAGAAAAGTTACACTGACAAGCTTGACAAATGGAAAATCCATCTCCCATTGGATGGTAAGGGGAAAATATGAAAGCGATAGGAGGGCGAGAGATGAATTGTATGGAAAATTTGGCACCAAGCCTTGAGAAATAAATTTGGGCATTGGGAGTTAAATCTCACGTGTACTTATTGCTGCCATATGTCCATTTCCATCACCAACACTAGCTTGTTGGCTCATGCAAAAAGATGTCTATTATAGCACTAATCTCTAAGAAATGAAATATAAATGTCTCTTCGGAGTGCCTTGCATCACTTATAGCATGCTTCTCATGGCTTAAAGCACACTTCCCAATACAGTGAGTTTATTTGTGAAAAAGGGAGGCAAGAGGAATGTACTAATTACATTCTCGCATCAGATTTGGCATTCCTGAGGGATACAGATCCCCATTCCACACATATCACTTCACTTGAAGCACTTAGTGAGCTAAGGGTAACAACAATTCCTTATTGCATGTACATACAGGAAAATTAAATGCACCCAAAAAGATTTTTTTTTCTAAGTATCGAAAACTACAACCAACTGTTTCTCTAGAGAAGCTCTCTACAAAAAATTTCAACACCAAAATGGTGAAAGTATCATCTTCTAGTCGACAGGATGGATTTTCATCTACCAGAATAGGTTACACCAACATCTTTGGGAGGGATTCATTTTCTAGTGCCTCAGTGCTGGAAGAGTGGCATTTTGTTCATACTAAAATTGTGCTGGCAAGTAACTCTATTAATAAAGAAGTCATCTTGGATTTCACAGGCAATATTTTTGACACAAAGTTGCATTTAAAACCTAAAGGCCTCAAGGAAGGGGAAATGGAGAGAATGATCAAGTATGAGGGAACCAAAGGCTTTACGTTATGACCTTGGTATTATGGTTTGCCACAATTCATGTTGCACATTGTACACCTATGTCCGAAACTGGTGGATACATGTGCTAAGAGGCTAGACAAAGAAGCAGGGGTTATAATCGGCAACAGATTAAGAGTTATGATCAACACAACAACCATCTAAGAAATTTTGTGTATCCCTATTAATTGGGGTGCCGAAAGGTTTGAGCACAGGGCAATGGAAGAGTTCTAGAAGAACAAAACCAAATAGTTAAATTTATACGAAGATGAAACAAATGAGAAGCTGAAAGGAAATCAACTCTTCTTCCTTGTAATGCGTAGAAAGTTCAAATCAGATGTACACATCATTTTCACAATGTTGGCATGTATCTACTACTTTGACGACGATGAAAAGGTTTGTTCCTTCTAGATGGGCTTGGCTTCCATGCTCAGGAGGGAGAAAAGCTAGAAGTATTTTGATTTTGTTGATGTAATAGCTGAAAAGATGTTGGATCAATTGAGAAACTATGACACTACTTTTAAATTCAAGTATTCTTCTTTTCTGACACATTTGGTCTTGCATCAAAACCTTGAATTTTTTGAAAGTCATTTGTCACTTTCTAAGTTTGATGTAAAGGGGTTGGACTAGCTGTAGCATAGGGAAAATTCATGGATTAAGCACTTCAAAGAGTAATCGAAACTAAACCTAAGCTAATAATCGAGAATAATGAAAAACGTATAAAAACATGCATAAACAAAGGATTTTATCAAACACGCATTTGATTCCATGAATAACCTCCATTATCCTTCTCCATTTCGCCATTGTATGATGCTTTCCCTTAGATTTTCATTAAGCATGCAAGTATGGCCTCATGATCATGATAATAGAAAAACATTGAAGATTTCTAAAGTAAGTTTCTTCCAAAATTCATAAGATTTTGGGAGAAGTAATAATGATGAATGTAAAGCCAATTTATAGAAAATATGTTTTTTGAATGACAGGCTCATATTAAAGATAATATATGACAATTTAGATTTAAAGATGTGACATGCAATAGGGTTAGGGTTGAATTAGTGTGAGTGATAAAGCATAAAAGGTGGGGATTAAATTTAATCATAATTTAATATTTAGTGGAAACTGGTTGAGACACAGAAGAATAATGATTGCATGTAAAAGACAAATATTGAAATAGATAGAAGATAAGAATAAATTAATTAAATAATTAGAGTTATTTAATTAATAGAGGTTTTCACATAGAAGATGAGATCTAATCTAGACAACGAACTGATTAAGATAGAAAGTTTGTTCGTTAAAGATAATCATATATTATCTCACCAGATAACTGAATGATTAATTTAGATCTAGACATAAGTGATAAATGACTAATTAGATAACAAAGATATTATCTAATTATAGAGGAATATGCTAAGGATAAACCTTTTATGAATTAAATAATAATTTAATTCAACATTCAAGATTTTAGATTAAATTAAATAAATAAAGATTTATTTAATTAAAGAAAAAAAAGGCTAAAGAATAATTAAATAATTAAAAATGATTATTTAATTATAGTTGAAAGTGTCATAAGAATAAATTAAATAATAATTTATTTAATTTTAGAAAGAAGATAAATTTAATTAGCGATGTAATTAAATAAATAATATTTAATTAATTAATCAAGGAAGAATAAAGGTAAGAATGCATTAATTAAATAATTAAAGTTATTTAATTAATAGAGGACAAATGACTTTAGAAAATAATTAAATAATTAACATTATTTAATTATGAAAATGAAGATAAGAATTATGAAGAAACTAGAGTCGTAGGCCTAGGACAATTTTTAGTGTCTATATTTTCCCCTCTTTGATATAATGTAGTTTATCACATTGTGTCAAAGAAAAAGATATGCCCCAATGAAATTAGGATGAGGAAGGATGGCGAGGAAGTAGTGGTATGCCCCTTTAGGAGGACATTCAAGTTTGAAGAACAATAGTGTGCTCTCGAAATGGATGAGAGAACTAGAAGATGAAGAACAAAAAGGATAGAGGAACATAGATAAGGGTGGTGAAGATGTAGAAAAGAAGAAATGTTAGAGTGGAAAAATGAATAATAGCATAGAAGACTTGGATGTTAGTACTAGAAATCTTTAGTGTTTTGTTGAAACATAATAGGCCTTGCATTAAATCATCATTGGGTGTTAAATGATACAAATGGACAACAAACACCATGATATGAGATAGACCAAGGTGTGCAAGGTCATCCACCTGCTAAAAAATATAGACACAAAAAAGGAATGTCCTAAATCATACTAAGGGAAAAGTTTCCCTCGTCTTTTTTTCAAGAAAAACCGTAAACAACAATCAAATAAAAGATGAGTCATGAGACATCATCGTTCCTCTAAATCCTTCATGGGACATCCTTGAGGAGGCTAGTAACCTGACTAAAAGACAAAGCCAAAAGACAATCGACAAACAACAGTCAAAGAAAAGGAGTCTAGAGACATCGTTGCTTCTCTAAATCCTTCATGGGACATCTTCGAGGAAGCTAGTAACCAGACTCAAAGACAAAGTCAAACGAAAAGATAAGACAAAACAAGCCACAATGTCAACAACTAGTAAAAATATTTGTCAAAATTTGATTTGTTTGTTGTTTAATTGTCTAGAGGATTGATAAGATGATTGTTTAATAAAGCTTGGTTTCAAGAATGGCACATATCATATAAGACATTGAGTTTAGTTTTGATCATGTGATCACCTGTATAAGGCAATGATAAAGTCTAGTTTCAAAAAGACACATATCGTATAACACGCTAAGTCTGGTTTTGATCATGTGACCACCTATATAAGGAAATGATGATTGTTTGACTAAATGATCATGTTTATTTTCAGGAAGGACACATCCTGTATAAGACATAGGTTGATTTTTTTTGTTATTGCTTTGGAAATTTGTTTTTTTGACTTGATAACATTGTTGATTTATTTTTCTTGTCGATGCGTGATTTGTCTTGTTGTTTTGACAATTGTTTGTGTTTGATGATAATTCCTGACTTATTTTGACTGTATTGATGAACCCTAAAGGACTGACCTAATGTGGCCTCGGGGGCTCATCAATTGATGGCCTTGCCTACATTATACATGCATAGACCTTGTAGTTCAACCATAATTTGACCGAAAAAATTGATTGAAAAAGATTTAATTTATTTGAAGAAATCTGACATGTGTGATAGTGAATGTGATGAACCCTAATGGACTGACCTAGTGTGGGCTTAGGGGCTCATCGATTGATGGCCTTGCCTACTTTATACATGTGGAGACCTTGTAGTTTGACATGACCAACAAATTTGTCTTATAAACAAAGGAATGATTCATGATTTTATACAAACAAACCTAAAAAGACTGACCTAATGCCTCAGGGGCACATCAACAAATGCCCTTGCCTACGTCCACTTGCAGAGGCAACATAGTTCAACAATGAAAAATAATGATTGGTGCGACTGAATCTGACTTTGTTTTTGGATTTTGAGATGTTTTTATTTTTTTGTCTTTTTGAAGTTTTATGATATTTTTGGATTTTTTCAAGACATTTTGTTATGTTTTTTGGGTTGTTTTTAGGAAATTTTGTGATGTTTTTGGATTTTTTTTTGGACATTTTGCGATGTTTCTGAATTTATGAGGATTGTGATAAATGCATGTGAATGATGCCTATAAGAAAGCGAGCAAGCATGCAGAAGAATCCAAGGACAACCATGATCTTGCCCCTAGTCAAGATGAAAACCAATTGATAGGTGATGAGGATGATGACAACATTGTTTGATGTGGGAAGGACACATCCCGAAACAACATGAGGATGACGATAATGTGACCAAAGGATCAAGTTTTGTAGCAAGGCTAGAAACAAAGCCAAGGAATGTTTTGAATGATGCACTAGGATTCATAGCAAGATTGTATGGATTGGGCTTGTTGCATTTGGAATGACTTTTCAAGATTGGATGTGATAATGGAAGATCCTTAGACCATTGACAAGGGAAAAACCAAGGCATGTGATAGGTATGAATAGATGATGGGTGTCTTTGGTAAAATATTGGTGACATGAGGATTTTTGGCTAGAAAAAAATATCATATGGTCTCCAAGGACTATGTCATATAAGGATAACTCGTTTTATTCAAGGTATGGGTTTGGAAAATGCTATGAAGGTTATGACATGATATTTCATGGATTGTGTATGACCAAAGGATAGAAATGTCAAGATTTTTTCCAAAGCATGATTTATGTTTGTACCCTAGTCCTTATCAAGATCAAAGTAGGTGGGAAAATGGATGTGAGTGGTAGGGCTTAGATGGATAGATGGAAATGTCATAATAAATGTCATAAAAAGGGTATGGGAGATGAGACAACTTTCCCCCAAGTGTAATGGTCCACCTAGATAATTTCTTACACATGATGCTTGTTTGCCAGGTTTTCATCATGGTACTTATCTACAGTTCCATAAGAATGATTTTCACTATTGGATGAAATTTTTCTCTTGACTCTTTTTTTTTTTGCTCTTTTTGGTGTCACCAAGATGCCTATTTTCCAGGTTTTCATCAAGGTGACAAATTTTTTGATTTTTGATTTTTTTTGTATTTTTGTATTTTCTAGATGACCTTGATGCTTTAAATGATCACTAATTGTGCTGAATCCATTGATGGTGCTGATGTAGAGACTAGTGCCATGATATTCCAATAATGACCTTGATGAAGTAGTTGCCTTGTTAGGATCATAGTGCTTGCATACAATTGATTGATGTCATTGTTATCCTTGTTGATACTTAGAGTTGGCTTTTCAAAATATGCACATCACAATAGAGTGCCATGAGAATCACTGCGATAAAGATTTTCTGCCAAAATGTGATGGATTTGTGACATGGGATTTTTTGGACTTTAGGCGAGATGTAGGATTATGATGGATGATGGTAGATGTGGGAGGATTGTTGAGACATTTGATGAATCACTTTTTTTTTTTATAAACTTGGGATGTTGGATGGATTTTGGAATTTTGATTGGGATAGTGTTGGAACCAACACTTTTATATCCCTTGTTTGATGACCATTTTGAAGGAGGTGGACATTTATTATATGTGGGAGTTCTCTTTTCTTGTGGATCCACATTTTGATTGATTTTTACTTTTGAACTATTTTCTTTGCTTGATACATTTTTCTTTGGAATCCATTTTAAATTCATTTGTCCACTTGGATTTTTGTTTGATTCAATGGCCCTTGACATTTGAATTTGAACTTTAGATTTGTAATAATTTTCTTTTTGTTGGTTCCAAATGTAAGGTTTATTCATGTTGGAATAATGGTTTATGGTGTGGATGGAAGGAGTGTTGACATCAACCTTATGGTAAGAAATACTCATGGACCCCATTTTGATGTTTGTATTAGGTAAAGTTTCCCCCAATATTGAGGAGGTACCAATAACATCATTTGATTCTTTGACTAAAGAATAGCCAAGGCCTTGATGTCTAGGATTTTCATAAAACTGTATTGGTTCTTGAATTCCTTGCTCATGTATGCATAGTTATTTTCCTTGTTACTACATGCTTTGACATATTCTCTTCACAATGAGGTATTTGTCATTTTGGAAGCAAGATGCGAACCCATCATTGTGGAAACTATTGCTTGAAATATTCTCCTCTCTAAGAAAGCTTGATTTAACAAAAGTGGTTGATCCTAGTTGATAGGATATTTTGGCATCATCATTTGTGAGGATTGTGTCTTTTTGGTTCCTTAAGACATCAATTTGATCAATAATATATTTTTTTCCTTCATCCTTGACTTGGTCAATGATAGCTTCCTTACATTCTTCTTGAATGTTGTCTTTGTCATTTTTTTGATTATCTGTGTCCCAAGGCTCGGCAAGTGTCTCATTTTGGTAAGTTTCAATATTTGGAGCTTGGATAGGGTCATCTTCAAGTGTTGGATCATGAATGGAATAAAGGTCAATGAGTAGATCATTTTGGATTTCTTTATCAATGGTAGTGTCTTGATCAAATATGGGTTTGTCTTGAATGATATGGTTGGGAAGGGAATCTTGATCAATGATGGGTGTTTTTGGGTGCCATGATTATCTAGAAGGACTTCTTGGATAGAATTAAAGATAGGATCATGGGATGGACTAATTTGATCTTGACATGAAGGTGAAGCCATGATGTTATGCTTTGTACTTTTCATTTGACATCCATCCTCAAGTTTAGTAGATGGGATGTGACTTTGGAGACCATGAATAGATGTATTTTCATGACTAGATATAGATTGAGATAGATTGGATTGGAAGGGATTAGTGGATGAAGGACTAGGATAGGACATGGAAGGTTGGAAGGGATTAGTGGAAAGTTGGTTTTCCTTGCCAAGGTTAGGATATGCATGCCTAATAGATGTTTGTAATGGATTAATGGCATAGATTATGCCAAGTGACTCTTGATAGTGAGGGAAAATGGTTGAATGACTGGGCCTTATGGATTGTTGGTAGAAAGGGTATGTGTGTATTTGACCATGGGTTGACGTTGATTGGAATTTTGATTGGATAAATTGTCTTTTGAAGTCTGGATTTTTGGTATTGACCATTATGGAGTAACTAGTATTCAACTTGACTAGCAAGCATATTAGGGTAAATTGCAGACATGGTGGGGGATTTGAGGGACAGGCTTCTAAGGTAACGATTGCATTTCAAAATAAAGATTTGTTTCATACAACAATTGCATTTCAAGTTTTACAGATGCATTGTTTATCGACAGTTGTGTTGCAATTTATTGGAAAATGTGTTGTTTAACAATCGATTGTGTTTCACAGTAGTAGTTGTGGTTCAAAGTAGTAGATACAATTTACAGTAGCAGATGTGGTTTATAAAAGTAGATGTAATTCTCTATAGCAGACGTGGTTTAATATAAATTTATAGGTTTGTTTTAGTTTGATTTTGATCAAATTTTGGCAAACAGAAGATAGTAAGAAAATACTTTGTTTTGGTTTGGTTTTGATGTGAAAATTTTTAATTCCAAGAAGACAAGTATGATCCTATGGATGGCTAGGACAATATCTGTTGAGTTCCCACTTGGATTTCTCTAGTTGTACATATTCAGAGTGGATAATTAGAAGCTTGACCACACTAGCTCCCCTCCATGACACTCACTTCTTTTGGTCAACCAAGCTTCAAGTTCTCATGAATCTCCCATGACAAACTCTTCATCTCTACTAGGAACTGCAAGTATGTGGGACGGCTTCAGAGCTCTGACCTCTTGCACTAGCAAATAGAAGCATTTTGGTAATCTAAAAACAAATGGCGTTTAATAAGGGCACCCATTCAGGTGGCTATAAATGAGGAAAGATTAACTTGTTTGTATAACAAATTTTTACCTGTAATGCTAATTTTTCCATTAGCATTCACATTTATATACCAGTCGGGAGTAGCTTGGATTTATCTTCGTTGCCAGTTTGAGTCAACTTGGGGTGAGTAATTTTTCCCACCAAGGAAGGCCTAGTTCTAGATTCAACAACAATTTCTCTTACACCCAGGATTGCACAAGTGCACAAGGGGAGAGGATACTCTTATTATTGAATCAGGTTTTAATCTAAACAAAATGTGTGAACGCACCAAACATAGAGAAAAGTTATTTATTTTAAGCACCAAATGAAATATGATCTAATCTAATTAGAAAATTGGTTTCAAAATAAATCTTCGACAAGAATCCTCGAAGGCCACACATTAGAAGTTTGAATTTTTGTCTTCATCAATCATCCTGGAAAAATAGTTTGTATATTTGTCTTATATTAATCATCCTATAAAAACTATATTAACTCCACAAGATAACATGCTACAAACTTCAAATTAGTCATAACGAAAAACTACAATTATTAAAATGAAAATTCATAATTTTGGAAATCAGAAAATTCATTTTTTTACCAGTCAGATGCATCACAAGAAGCCATAGATGTGTCACTAAAAGCCAGATGTGTCACATGAAGTTAGATGCATCACAAGAAGCCACATATGCGTCACAGGAAATCATATGCATCAAAGGAAGCCACAAATGCATCATAGAAAGTTAGATGTGTCACATGAAGCCACATGCATCATTCTGGCTTTGTAAATGCGTCACTTCAGCTTGCAGCCGCAAAAAATCATGTTTTTCTTGTAAAAAATGCTACCCTTAACCAAAATATGTAGTATAATATATGAAAATTTGTCTCTCAACCCTTCCAAATGCAACTATGCTATTTATTTGACCTTAAAAGACTCCCAAAAGTGTGATTTGTAAGACTCCTCAAAAGTACCTACACCCTTCAAGACAAAATAACACCAAAAACTTCCAAACAAAGAATTTCAATCAAGAGGGAGAATCATGTCGCCCTACCTCAAATGTAGCATAGGAAACGCATTAAGCAATTCAAAGCATAAACAATACTAAACCAAAGCTAACTAATCGAAAACAATGGAAGATAATAAAAACATGCATAAGCAAAGGATTTTACCAAACACACATTCGATTCCATGAATAACCTCCATTATCCTTCTCCATTTCGCTATTGTATGATACTTTCCCTTATATTTTCATTAAGCATGCAAGTATGGCCTCATGATCATGATAATAGCAAAATATCAAAGATTTATAAAGTTTCTTCCAAAACTCATAAGATTTTGGGAGGAGTAATAATGATGAAGGTAAAGCCAATTTATAGAAAATATGATTTTTGAATGACAGGCTTAGATTAAAGATAATTAATCGATGATTTAGATTAAAGATGTGACATGCGATAGGATTTGGGTTAAATTAGTGTGAGTGATAAAGCATAAATGGTGGAGATTAAATTAAATAATAATTTAATCAATAGTAGAAATTGGTCGAGACATAGAAGAATAAAGATTGCATGTAAAGGATAAAGATTAACATAGATAAAACAATTTGTTAGAATGTGAGAATAAATTAATTAAATAATTAAAGTTATTTAATTAATAGAGGACTGGATGCAGAAGATCAAATCTAATCTAGATAACAAACTGATTAACATAGAAACTCGCTCATTAAAGATAATCAAATATTATCTCATTGGATAACTGAATGATCTAATTATATCTAGACTTAAGTGATAAATGACTAATTAGATAATAAAGAGATTATCTAATTATAGAGGAATATGCTAAGGATAAATCCTTTTGTGAATTAAATAATGATTTAATTCAACACTCAAGATTTTGGGGATTAAATAAATAAAGATTTATTCAATTAAAGAGAGCAGTGTTATGAATAATTCAATAATCTAAAATTATTATTTAATTATAGTTGAAAAAGGATGCTAAATTCACTAAATAATAGCTTCTTATTTTAATTTTAGAAAGAAGATAAATTTAATAGCAACGAATTAAATAAATATTTATTTAATTAATCAAAGAAGGATAAATATAAGAATTAATTTATTAAATAATTAAGATTATTTAATTAATAGAGGACATATGACTTTAGAAACTAATTAAATATTTAAAATTATTTAATTATGAAGAATGAAGATGGAATAATTATGAAGAAATTAAGAGTTGCAGACCTAGGACAAATTTTAGTGTCTACAAGATATATGTTAAAAAATTTAATTTATGTTAAAATAATCTATATGGTCACCAAACAAATCATGTACTAGATCATTAATGATCACCATATTATGCGATTCACCACCCTATACTACTCAATTATCATGTAAGCTATCATTACATGTACAATGATAGTGACTGAACTTATAGGAGGAAATTAGTGAATTTTTAGTTGTGAATATTCACCAATTGGCTAATAGTTGAAATTTTGGAATTGAAATTTGGCTAATAGTTCAAGTTTTAACATGACTTGAACCACTAGATTTTGATAAAATTTATTTTAGTATTGTATAAATTTCCCAATAATTTATTTTAGTAAACTTTATAACTAAAAAAATTGCTACAATATTTGATACATAATTAGATTAAATTTTCTTGAATTTTATAAGTTATAGTAGAAATCAATATTAATTAATCAAGTTAGTGTATCATAATTATTAGTTACTTTAGGGCCTTAATTTAATTATTTAGTTTCCACCATTGGTTTACATATAATCTAACAACCCTCATTGTATTAAGTGAGGTAAAGGTACCCATGATCTAAAATGTTCATCAGGCCCAAAAATGTACTTGATGTAAAATGGAGATCAACAATCTAAAAGCAATTTCAGTCCCATGAGCATTATAGATCACGAGTACATTTTACCTCATGGAATACAATGAGGGTTGTTAGATTATATTTTAAATCAATGGTGGTAATCAAATATTATAGAGTCTACCCCTTGAACCCACTGATCATATCCACCCTCAAGCCCCTACTTTTCCATTTAATACTTATTTTTTAAATGGAAGGATTCACCATCTTAATTAATGAATTTTCCTATTATTTTCCAAGATTCAGCAATATTTTCTACAAAGTTTTATTGATGTAAAAAAATTGCAAATGTAATTAACACTTTTTCAAAAAAGAGGAAATATTTCCCGATAGAAATTAATATTTTTCTAAGAAAAATGAAATATTTTCTAGGATTTTAAACCTATTTCTCGAGGGGGGATTTCTTAAATTTATCACTAGATAAAATACCCTCTCACTCTTATGTCCATCATAATATCTTTTAGAGCATAAATGATAGTGGTTATAGCACAAGTGGGAGGTCACATCAATCAAACTAGATAGTTTTAATGCACAATCATCTACTAAACCATGATATTGGGATATTTTTGTGTCATGTTGTATTAGGGTGTCTCTAAGGCTAGTAATTGCATGGATATTTTGCATGTTATTAGTCTCCTTAGTAATAGAAGGTACCATCACATGATAAATAATTTTTTGGGTTAGTAGTGTTTGTTGTTGATTTGGAACCAAACAAGGTCTAACCCTATCTTGGGCAAAGCTTGCACCCCTACCTTGAAACTCTTTCATATCAATACATTTATAGATTCCATGAAGGAAAAAATAACAGTAAATTTTTCTCTAAAATATAAAGGTACCTCATGGTTGTTGCAAGGAGGCTAGTCAAATACAATCCACCACTTATCCAAAAAAAATACCTTTTATATTTTCATAATTATACCAATAGATGGATAATTTCTTCAATATCATAAAAATAAGTGCATTAGCTTTTGCATTATTGAAATGAGAACATTTTTTTTCAATACATCTTTTTCTTTCACCTCATCATATGATAACTTTGTCATATAAAATTTGCAAGATTCATCTCTATGGATTTTACATTGATAGGTTTGGATCATCATTGAGTTAGATTGCTTCATCATTGCTTCTAATGACAAGGCAAGCCATGTACATGGTGAGGGTTTGATATCAATCGCTTTAATATTGAAACTAATTCTATCATTTGAATATTCTTTTTTCTAAATACCTTAATAATTCCTCTTGGACTTATCTAGGGTTTATTGGAAGTGTCAAAGGAGATTCAGATGATGGAAATATTTCTTTTAGCATTTTTTCATTTAAATTTTATTTATATTATGGTTTAGAGGATATAATAAAAAAATTAGAAATAGATTCAAAAATTTCAAAAAAATATAAAAATCTAAATAAGATTTGATTAAAAAGTAAAAAACCATGACCACTTAGCTATCCTATGATGTAGCATTGGAAGATAAGACCATCAATCCTTAGTAGTTTGTTTACATATTTAAAATATGATCATTTGTTTCTTCCTATGCAACAATAAACAATGACAAAAATGATAGTTTTTGGATTGTTTGGTTTGAATTTGGTATTTTTTAAATTCTTGAATACATAATGTGAGTGTATTATATAATCTACACATATTATATAACACATATATGTTATGTCTTTGTATTTACCAATGCATAATACATGTGTCTTTAATGTAATGCAATCATGTCCTTATTTTTCTCATTTAATCAAATTCTTTAATACTAATTTAGTTAACTCACCATTCATATAAAATAAAAACTTCACTATTGGGTAAAAGTACAAAGTTATGTCACAATTTTATAAAGAAAATAACCAACACTCATCCAACTTTTAAACATGAATCACTAAAAAGTGGTATATATGTTTTGAATTTTGAAATGATGTAAACTAATAAAATATTTAATATTTAATATATTTTATTTCTGTATTCTTTTGAAAAAATTAAAAAATAATTTGAATATAGTTTTTTATAAATTGACATTATAATTTAATTATTGATAAAATTCTAAAGAATGAAGTTACATGAGATGTCGCTCTTTATATAGTAATTATTTTCCTTCAAATTTTTTGCTCATTTTTAAAATTTGAAAGTTTAGTGCATGAATTTTTTTTTTTTTTTGGAATTTTGATAAATATTTTCTTGAAATAAATATTAAAATGTGTTTTTATTAAAAACATGATTATTTCCATTTGATATGTCATGGTCATATTAACCATTGATCCACAAAAATGGGAAAAAATATACCATCTTGATATAGAATATTTTATCTAATTGAATCATATTTTTCAATTTTTTAAATAAGTTTGCTTACCACTGTGCTTTGTTGATCCTGACAATTTCTTTTTCTATGTTATGCTTGTTTTGTTAACACTTGAATTAAGGTGCTTAGTTTGCTATTTGATCCTTGACTATTAAAGCGATGTGAATGTTCTATTTTGATGTGATGGTATTTTACTTTGATGTTATCATTAAGGCATGCTTTGGATTAGCTTAGTAGATATTTGAAATTAACGATGCTTTATGCTTTTGATTATATTATTGATGTTAGATTCGTCAGTTAGTAATACTGTATTGGTGAAGGGGACGGGATTACATCACTCGCATGTGAGCGCCTGTGATTCCGATTTCCCCTTCACGGTGTGTCTACTATGTTATATGCATGTTCCACACTCATTTTTGTTTGCAGGACTGCAGGTACAGGACATCGACTCCACCTAGTTTCATAGGTTTGAGCGTGTCTATTGACCAATGATAATCGATTGGGAGATAGTAGCTAGGTTTTCGTGCTAAGTCATCACCCTAGTCATAGTGTGTCGTCGGGTTTTAGTTGGGCTAAGTTGCTTATTTATTGTTCTTCTCTTATTTTTTATTAAAATTACAAGTTGAAAAAGGTAAATAGATGACTTTATGCATTTAGTTGTTTATTAAATTTAATTGGTTACAAGGTTATAAATGTTATTTAAATTTATTCATTAATTTAATTGAATTAATAAAATGATCTAATGTTGGATTAGATTTATTTTATTGATTAATTAAATTAATCATGTTGTAATAAATAAAGTTAAACTCTTTTGGAAATTATACAGTTAAAGTCTTTTGGAAATATTTGAAAGCATTTAAATGCATATGAAATAGAAATTTTAAAATAGATAATAAAGTCTTCTTGAAACAATTTTGGTTTTAAAATTTAAAAATTCAAAATATCTCCAAATTTTGCAATAATTATGGGGATAAGATATTTTAGGGCATTGACCAAAATTTTGGGAAGAATTTAGGTAAGGCTTTTCATTTTCTTGATGGGGGCTTTTGTGAGAAAATAGAGAGGAGTTCTTGATGTTTTGTAGATGCATGGTTGGATTTGGAAGGAGATTTTGGAAAAGCTTTGAAGGAGTTGGAGATTGGAGCTCATCTTTCTTCTCAAACTCTCCATCCAACTTCAGATTTCAAGTTCCATTTGTTTATTGTTTTAGAAAATTGTTTCTTTACAAAATTCAAAAAATTGCTTAGAATTCTTTTGGAAAAAACTTTGTCAAAATCTTAAAAGCATTTAGATTTCTTGAAGGAAAATAATCTCAGCTGAAAATTCCAAGTTAAACAATAGAGAATGAAAGAGGAAGCAAAAGAAAAACAATTAAAATTCTATAGTTGAAATTTGGGATATCCAAGATTGTGCTATGAAATCATGCTTGAGAATTTGTTACTATATTTTATTTTGTGGAAAGTTTGCTCAATTTAACTATATTTTTTAGAAATTTGTATATATATATACATATATTGTATATATTTTTGTGATTTGTTTGCATTCTGGAAAAATTCTTGTTCTTTGGCAAATTCTTGAAAATTATAGTAAGAGGGGAAGTTACTGTCTTTTTTTTGTTTTTATAAAAATTATATATATAATTAAAAAAATTTATTGGTGTTCTGTGGGGCTAGGAGGCTACCCCACAGCCGCCCCCCATCCATGGGAGGTGTTGGTTGTGAAGGTAGTGCTAGCGCTGCCTTCATAGGCAACGAACCCATGTTGGGGATGGCTGTGTAGTAGCTCCTAGCAGGGACTACGCTCCTATTCTGGGGGCTGAGCAACAGTAGGGGTACGTTTCTTTTCTTAATTTTATATTTTTAAATTTCTTTTATATATATATTATAAATATTTTATATTGCATATATTTTATAATATATACATATTATATATTATAATATGCATATTATATATATAATATATTTTACTTTAAATATATATATATTATTATTATTTGAATATATATATTGAGTATATATATAAATATATTAAATAATATGGGTTTTAGTTTTAAATTAGTTGGATTATAAAAATGATATTCCTTTAGAGGCATATATTTAAATGTTTTTTTTTTAATATTTAACATAGGAATTTCTTCAAAATGATGATGTCATTATCATAGTTGAAGAGAAATTGACTTTATAATAAAGGTTTTTATTTAAAAGATTGATTTTAATCATTATATAGGATTGGAAAAATGGAATTATTCAAATGATAATTATATATTTAAATATATATAATTGTGTATACATCAAGTATATACTTATATATATATATAATTAATATATATGTGGATTCAAATATAGATAAATTTAAGTTGATTATTTATTCTTGAAGTTGAAATAAGATTGATTTATTTTAATAAAACAATTTTTATCTAGCAAGTTGATTCGATCATTTTGTATGATTGAGAAAATGAAATTAAATGATTAGTATTAATTTCTTAGTGTTGTCAATATGATTTTATTTATTTTTGAGTATTTACAAACGAGGTGTTATTGGGGAAATTGGATTTAGAAAATCCTAACAATATTTTAGTTATAATTGTATTTTGAGTTGGAAGATGTATATAAGTCTTGGTTTTAGAATTAGTGCTATTGTATTTTGGAAATCAAGTTTAGTGCAATGAATAAATATTGGTTAAGGGTTGGGGTTGTAATTGAAATGAATATGGTTAATGAGTTTAGAATGACTTGTTTTATTTGATGGAATCTTGAAGTTGTTGTAAAGGTTTTTCCTAAATGACAACATTATGTGCGTGGTTAGGTTATATGGATTATAATTAGAGCAATATTGACTATATTTAATATGTGTAAAGGAAAGGGTTATTTTATTACGATGTTATTATAATGGGTAGAATGTTATTTAAAAGTTCTTATATTCTATTGCCTTAAAGGGTGAATATGGAATAATGGTTGCTTTCTATACTGCAAGGAATAGATAAGGTTCATGAAAAGTTATAATGTCTAGAATGTATATTTATAGTTAAAAGATTTAGTGTATGATGTATTTATGTATTTGGGTTCTTGTTTTATGAGAAAGATTGTTGTGTCAAAATACATCACTAGATATTGAAAGAGTGTGTATCTTTATGATTGTTGGTTTAAGAAGATTCATATTGGTATTGTATGGAAAATCTTGTTATGATTGTAAATTTATGAGTGTACCTTGGTAGTGCTAAGTTTTGCTTCTAGAAGCTAGGGAACTCTTTAATTGAGTTGCTTGTTCTATTTGGAGTGATTTGATTATGTAAGTCTTCAATTTGAGATTTTCCTTTAATTAAGGGATGTCGTAATGTGTTAGTCAACCTTCATTTTTTCCTTGGGTAGTGCGTCTTAATGTACCTATTGTTTTACCCAGTTTTCACAAACGAGGATGTTTTATGCCTCCTTTGAATTAGGAGAGGGTTTTGACCTTTGTAGCCTCCAGTGTTTGGAGAGGGTTTTTATTTTGTTGCCTCCAGTGTTTTGAGTGGGTTTTCATTATATGTTCCTCCAGAGTTGGAGTGATCGTTATCTTGTTTGTATGCCTTTTATCATCCTTGGTGATTGGTTTTGTGTTGATTTGTTGTCAAGTAGAAGAGTGGCTTCTGTTAGGGGCCAAGGCCTAAAGAGGTAAACTGGGAAACCTTCAGAAGTGGTTTAATCAAGTGATACCTAAATTAATGTACTTAGAAGTTAGGTATTATTTCACACTAATTAAGATAATTGAGCCTAGCTCATGGACCCAAGGGCTTATATAGACTTGGGATGAGATGGGAAGGTCTAGAATGGAAAGGTCATCTATCTTATCGTTACAAGAGGTATTTGATTCTGCATGAGTGAGCATGGCTCTCAAGATTCGGTAGAGGCCACCAGGACAACCCATAGTGGGGGTCGGAGCCTAGGAAGATTCCCAAAGGATATCCCATGATGAGCTATGTGATGACACTCTTTCTATGACAATAGTTGGTAGTTGGTTTTATTTGTATGGTCTTCTTATCATACTCTATTTGTTTTATTTCTGGAAGCATTGTGACCTATGTCAGTGATGTTGGAGTGTACTTGTGTTATTATTTTGGTTGTATGGTTCATGTGATTGGTTGTGTTAGTGTTAGTTATCCTGTGTCTAGTGGTAGATGGTCTTGCCTTGAAATTCCTTGTTACTATCTCCTAGTACGAGGGTGAGCCTTTGGGTGTCACATGGTTGGGTGGAACGTGCACCTTAATCCATTGGGTTGGCTTTTTGTTCGTGTGGACGAGATTTCTAGCTGGAGAGCTCATGGGATCCAGTTATTCCATGCTTTAATTCTTTCCAGTTATTATTGTCATTTATTACCCCTCTTTGTATCGAGGTGGAAGTTGTAAATTGTAACCTTGTACATTAGAATTACCTCATTTGGGGAATGAGTGTTGTAATCATATTGTAAGGACTATTATTTGAATCATGTGGTATCTTTTATGCCTTTGTTGTAATTTTATTGGGTATGCAATGTATGAGTTCTTAATTCTGTAAGTATTAAATGTTATGTTGTAATTCATGTTTCTTGATTAGGTTTTAAGTAATCTTAGTCTTGTAACCTTAGAGGTTGTTGGCAATGGATAGTGATCTTGCATGTTATTAGTACTTAAAAAAAACAAAAATAGTACGTTTGAGTAGTAAATTGCAACTTCCTCTAGGGTTGCGTGGCTAGGCATTACATTATTTTAATCCTTATCTATGTTTGGGAAAATAGAATTAAATTATTAATTTAAAATTCCATAATGTGGCCAAATGATTTAATTTACTTTTGATTGTGCAAATATTGTCAAATAATTAACTGGTTACATGCACTATGTCATTGCTTGGCTTGGGTTTAGCAAACCATAATGCTAGCTTATTAAGTTTCTAAAAATGCTTTTGAAATGATGTTTTCGCTCATTCTCGATGTCGAAAAGTTAAGTCATTTCTTATGTAAGCCTTCCAAAGGTTTCTAGAGGATAGGTGTATTACGATGTCAACCATTTTTATTTTCTTCTTGGGTAATGCATATTGAGGTATTTTATTGTTTTACCTAGTTTTCACGAACAGGGATGGTTTGTGCCTCCTATGGAAGGAGTGAATTATGTGTTTTGTTGTCTCTAGTGTTTGGAGAGGGTTTTGATCTTTGTTGCCTCCATTGTTGGAGAGGTTTTGACTTTTGTTGTCTCTAGTGCTTGGAGTGAATTTTCTTTTTGTGTGCCTCCTAGAGTTCGAGTGGTTTTATCGTGTTGGTATGCACTTGAGATTCTGTAATACCCCACATATTGTTTAAACTTATTAATTTCTATGATGATACTATTAGGGTTGATTTGGTTGGTTGTAGTTGGATGATGTTGTTATTCCTTTAGTGGACCTAATCGTTTGATATGACATTATTAGGATGATTACTGATACTCTGTGTGTTGTTTGGATTATATGTTTATTTAAATGAATTGTCATTAATGTTTATATGTCAATGTGATGATTTTATGGTAATGTTATTTAATTCAGTATTATTATATGATGCAATTGTTTAATAATTAGTTAAAATGTAGTAGTTTAATATCATGATATCTTATGTCAATTTGGTTAGAAATGTTAGCTCATTATTGATATTATAATTGTTAGAATAGATTAGGTGAGAGGACAGTGTAGCACCACTCGTTCACGAGTGCCCTGCTACACTGCAATTCCTTCTCATGATAGGATGTTGATTATATATATACATGTGCTACTTGATGTTTCTTTGGATGCAGGATTGCAGGAATAAGTCTCGATTCCACCTGCTTCGGCAAGACAGGGCGAGCAATAAATTAACTCAATGGGTAAAAGTTGAAAAAGGGAGTAGGCTTGGAAGCGTCCCCATCCCAAGTCTGTCGTCTGTTGTGAGTCATTGTGTTATGATTGAAGTTTTTTCTTGTCTTGTATTTAGTTTCATTGTTGAGTATTTATTTTATTCTTGGTTAGTGTTTAATTAATTAATCGTATTGCATAAAATAATTATTTAATGTTGCATCGTTATTTGATTTATTTGAGAGTTAGAAAAATGTTAAGTTGAAATAGATTGTAAATTAAAAGTGATTTAATTAATTAAAAGTGAAAATAATTATAATTAAATTAATATAATTGAGAGTAATTAAATATTATTTTTATTAATATTAAATTAGGAAATTATGTGAAGATAATATCTAAATTTAAACAAATTATTTCAATTAAAATTTTAGATAAATGTGAGCTTTTAAAAGCTGAAAAAGGACCAATAAGGAAAGAGGCTTTTTGAAAAAGAAAGCGGAAAAAGATTGATTGATTTTAATCAGTGATTTATTATTTTTTATGAAGGGGATTATTCACACACAAGTTTGCTTCTGGGAGTTTTTGCTCTGTAGTTTTTTTGGGATCTAGGAAAGAAAAATAAGAAAGATAGTTTTGGAGTTTTGAGGTTTTCTTCTGGGTAAAAATTATTGTGAGTTTGCAAAGAAAGGATTATTCAGTAGAACATTGAAGGCAGAAGGTCGAGAAAGGAGTTACAGGAGGAATTCGAGAGGAGATTACAGGCGGGATTCTCCTTCAGACATAGGATTCCAGGTTTTTTTTCCTTTTAAATTATTAATACTTCGTAGGTCTGTAAACAAATCTGAATGCTATGTTTTCGAAAAATTGTTTGAATGAAGTTTATGTTTTGAAAACTTGTTTGTGTTTATAACTCTCGAATCTTCTGTAGTAAATTATAGCAGAACTTGTTTTAAAATCCTTCAATGTAGTTTAGTAGAGAAAGCTAGTGTGCTTGAAATATAAAACAAAAAAAGAATCATTTCTGATGGAAGATCGAATTTGCATGTTTAAATTTATATTGAGTTATTGAAGATCCATGGTTGAGTTACTTAGAACCTTGGGTTAAATATATTTATTCATATTCAAAGATTAGATATACATTTATTATCATTCTGATTGAATCGATTTTCTGGGTTAATATCTATCTTGTATGAAAACCTGAAGTTTTTATTGGTTTGTCATAAGTTTTGTTTAAATATAAATTCTCTATATATTATTTATTATATTGATATAAATTAATTGTTGTGTATATATTTATAGATTTAAGCATTTGTTTATACAGAATAAATAAATGGATATATTTATGCCTGTATGCTGGGCCTCGGGTTCTGTGTACTAAATATAGTATTTAGTTATTTGTGTATTTTTATTTAAAAAATAAAATAAAAGACGTCTGGACGAATTCGATTTTTGAAATTCGTGTTATTTTATTTTATAAAATCTGTATGTTTTATATAAAATAAAAATAAAAAAATAAAAAAAAACAAAAATTTGTATTGTGGAGGGGAGGGGATGGTCGGTGGCCGACACCCAAATTTATATTAATAGATACGGTGAGGGTTGCGGGCCTCCCATTAGAATGCAGCGATACCAATACAGGGTATGTGTCATTTTTTTTTTAGAAAAACAATTTTAAATTTTAAAAATTTATTTATTAATTTTATGTAATGTGTATGGTTTTATTAATATTTAGTATATTTAAATATATAAATATAAATATATATATATTATATAATATTTAATATATATTTAATATATATCATTTATTATATGAGTATATATATATATTTATTTATTTTTGGAAATTTAATTCAAATTTTGTATTAATTATATATATATTTCAAATGCAATTTAATTCGAATTTCATTTGTATAATAATTTTTGCAATATGATTCCATTAGTCTTTTAAAGGATTATTTTTATATAGATGGAGTTGGTTATTTGTTTTTAAAATTATAATTTGTTTTAAAATAGAATAGGATATATATGTTAATCTTATTGAATGATTTTAAATATAGTGTTTATTTATTTAATTTATTTTGAATATTTATATTTATATAAAGGAGATTTATGTCTATATATTGTGATTACGTTTTAATATTTTGCAATATTATTGTTAATTAGGAAATTAGAAATAAATTTATTGTGTTGTGTTGTAAAGAGTGTGCTCATGTAATTGATTGAGTTATTAGGTGGAATTTATTGTTCATTATAATTTGTTTCCTTTCATGGGTTGGATTAAACGTAATTGTGATTCTTGAAATTATTCGTTAATTCTTCTGTGGCATTTTCCTCTTAGTGTTTTTGTGTCGTATGGGAAAAACCCTAAGTTCACCTTACTGTTTGTAAGAGTATAAGTTATTGTTAAGGGCTTCCAGAGATGGAATACGTGTCTTTCATGTTTCTTTTATTCCCCATGTCGGACAATTAGGGTTAAGGGTATTGTAAGTCTTCCAGAGAAGTCTTCTTGAGTTGGGGTTCATTTTGGTGAATCGCTTTGATGTATTGTACTATGATGTTGTACCCGGTTTCCATGAACGGGGATTTGTGCCTCCTGGGAAATAGGAGTGGGTAACGAGATTTGCACCTCCTTTGGAAGGAGTGTGTTTCCATATTTGGTTCCTCTAGTGTTTGGAGTGAGTTCCTAGTTTTATTTTCTCCTTGGATTGGAGAGGTTATGTTGTCTAGTTACTATTGCGGTATTGTACTTTGTTGTGTTGTCGATAGGAGAGTGGCTCTTTGTGGGGGTCCGGCACACAAAGGGGCGCCAGGGTAACCTACCTAGAGTTTAATTAAGTGATAATCTAAATGAATTAATGGGGGGGCTTTCACACTAATAAAGATAAAGGATGTCTTTCTCGTGAAGAAAGTGAATGATAAGGCTCGAGATGAGATGGGACACATAGTTTTGCGTGAGGGTCCGGCAGCCAGTAGAGGCAAACCAGGGTAACCCAAGATGGGGGTCCGGTAGCCTAGGAAGGTTGAGCCAGGGTAACTCATGGCAATTTATGCATGACACTCTTCCTATGTCGACAGTTGATCAGTTGTTGTGTGTTGTTCATGATCTTGGTTCTCTGGAAGCATTGTAACCTCGTGTTAAGTGATAATGTGTTTGTAGTTGTTAAGCGATGTTGTGGTTGTAGTGGTTAAGTGACTTATTGATTTCTCTTTGGTTATTATTGTAAGTAGTCTTTGATATTGTGTCTTGAGTTTCATTAATGTTGTGATTATGACTTGTTGTTATGTTCTAAAGTGGTTTGTTGTTGTGTCTCTTGGAATAGTTGTTGTGAGTTCTCTAGGTGGTCTTTGATGTTAAGTTGTCTTTTTGGAGTTAGTCTTTGTTTTTTTAGATGTGCTTGGTCGGGGACCCTTCCTTGTTTACTCTCAGCACGGGGGTGGTTGGGTGGAACGTGCTTTGCACCCCATTGGGTTCCCTCTTCTGTTGCAGATGTATCTTTTACTTGCAATTTTTGGTGGATGTTGATGATCCAGTGTCCTTATGTACCAGATTGATGTATATACTTCATATGTAATGTATTCATTGATGTATTGTCTCCCACGTGTGTTGGGATGACCTTGTTGTAAATTGTATATGTGATTTTTGAGGTTGTATTTCCAGTCAATTGTATTCTTCTATCATTGGGATGTAATAATTATTTAGGCCATGTATTTATTTAGGATCATTTGTTATAGTTGGTTATGTTGAGTTGTATCTATCGAAATATGTAACACTTTATATCTTTATAATTCCATGTATTGTCATATGTGCTTATGTTATTAATGTGGATATAGTTGATGGATATTTTGAATGATGGAATGGGAATGAATACATTTACGTAGTAGGTTAATTATTGTTATCTTATTATTGTTGTTATGGGTTAGTGTAGTCATGTCACTTCGTGTACCCCATTGGAACTAGTTGTGCCTCATAATACATTGTTATGTTATAATACTTAAGTATGTTTATTAAATGTTCTTTAAAAAAAAAAAATTGTTCCGTTGTTATTAGTTCCTTTGGGGTTCGCACGGTGGGGCATGACAGATTCCCTTGGTGATTGGTTTTATTTGGTACATTTTCAGGTAGAAGAGTGGCTTCTGTTATGGGCCTAAACCCAAAGAGGTAAACTAGGAAACCTTCAGAAGTGGTTTCATCAAGTGATAACTAAATCAATGTACTTAGAAGTTAGGTAGTATTTCACACTAATTAAGATAATTGAGCCTTGCTCATGGACACAAGGGCTTGTATAGACTTGGGATGAGATAGGAAGGACTAGAATGGCAAGGTCATCTATCTTGTCTTTACGAGAGGTATATGATTCCGCATGAGTGAGCATGGGTGTCAGGATTCGGTAGAGGCCACCAGGAGAACTCATAGTGGGGGCAAGAGCCTATGAAGATTCCCAGAGGAGATCCCATGATGAGCTATGTGATGACACTCTTTCTATGACAACAGTTGGTATTTGGTTTATGTATTTGGTCTTCTTATCTTACTCAATCTATTTTTTACTTTTGGAAGCAATGTGACTTATGTAAGTGATGTTAGAGTTGTACTTGTGTTATTCTTATGCTTGTATGGTTCATGTGATTGGTTATGTAAGGGTTAGTTATCCTATGTCTAGTGGTGGATGGTCTTGTCTAGGAATCCTTGTTACTATCTCCTAGCATGGGGAGTGAGCCTTTGGGTATCACATGGTTGGGTGGAACATGCACCTTAATCCATTGGGTCGCCTTCTTGTTTGTGTGGATGATATTTCCAGTTGGAGAGGTTGTGGGTTCCTGTATCTTTTCATGCTTTATTCATTTCAGTTAATATTGTAATTTTATTACCCCTCATTTGTGATCGAGGTGGAATATGTAATATGTAAACACGTTTATTGGATTTACCTCATTTGAGAAATTAGAGTTGTAATAGTGTTGTAAATTATATTATTGGGATCAAGTGGTACCTCATATTCTTTGATGTAAATTATTATGAATGGAATGTATGTGAACTTAATTGTTAAGTAATTAAATGTTATGGTTATAATTCATGTTTCTTGTTTGGGTTTAAGTAACTCAGTCTCATAACCTTAGGGGAGTGGTTGGCAATGGTTATTGAACTTGCGTGTTAATTGTTCTTATTCAAAAAAAAAATAGTTCATTTGTGTAGTAAATTGCAACTTCCCTTAGGGTTGTGTGGCGAGGCGTTACACATGGTATCGGTGCCCAAGTTTAAACACCAGGCGCTCTGGGATAATGTGGACCCATTAAGCTGTTAGTTGTGTAGGTCTATACTCTGGGCACTATGAGCCATGGTGTTGACCTAGACACACTATTCGGTAGGCATGCTTTCCTTTTGGGTTGATCTCACTTTTCTACCTAAAAGTTGTTATGTGGTGTAGGTCCAATGGTGTAGGAAACTAGTGGAAAGGATAGGATCCTCAGTGTAGTGTACAATACACCAATATCCTTCCTACTAGAAGAATGCACTATGGACAATGGTGTAGTATGTGAATTTTGTGTGTTGTGTGTGGTGGAGGACAACTAGCTTTGTTCTGATGTCTACGCCCTGTATGTCTTCTTTTGCTTTACCTCATTGTTCCAGTGATTTCCTGATTGACCCTATGTGGTTTTGGAGTTGCTTTTGCATGTTATATTGTTTTGAAATTATCAAATATGGTAATGTAAAATGAATGATCATGTTGTTAGTTCATAAATATTTGTGCATACTCTCTTATGGTTGATGCATTTGTGTGGAAGTGATTGTGTGATGATGACACCATGATTGCATTTGTGCCTATGTTAGAACTATAAATATCTCTTGTCTTCTCTCTCTTCCCATTAGTTTAATGAAGATGCCTCTCCTTGAGTGTGTGGTGTATTGAAAACCATGGTATGTTGTATCTTATGAGAAAATTCTTATGTATTCATGAAGGTTGTTTTATTAGATCAAACCTTGGGTAAAGGACCTAAGTCCTGAAATTGCATTCATAATCATGGAAAATGTATAATATGAATAGGAAAATAGATTTTCAACAAGTAAAAGTTTAGAGAAAAGGGATTAGTCAAACCGTTGCATGATAACTATAATTGCATAGTAGGTACATCTTGTTGGTGAGGCCTATAGTCCCCAACTTTATTGTTGAGTCTTAAGAAATCATGTAGATGTTAAATTATTGTACTTGGATTCAAAATGCAAAATGTTAAATGAATGTTGAAGTGATAATGTTGCATACCTTGTCCTGAGTAAACATTGTAATGATATCGCACTAGTGTGTGGCCTTATGAGGATTCCCGGTGATGTGTATTGGTGCATATGTGTTTTGGAGATGTGGTTGGTGGTTGCTTCACCATGCTAATTTGTATAGGTTGAAAGTGTGCTTGGTTGGGATGATGATAGCATGGGTTGTTGTTGCCTTATGCTGAGGTGTGGAGTGGTTCAGTTTTAGAATGATTGAATATGTGTGATTTTATGGAGTTGTACTAGGGGTGCTTGCAGGCTTCCAGGAGTAAGCCTGACTCTAGGGGCCAGGATGTAATACCCCTCCATATTGCATTCTGGGTGGACCATGTGTTCTTGGTTGATTTGATGTGCTTTTTGGTTATTAAGATGTTGTATCATGTGTGTGTGATTTGATAGATAATTATAGAGAGATAGTTTAATAGGTGTGATGTGATGTATCTTATCGAATGCTTTATTTGTCATGTTTTAAATTGGTGTAAGGATGATTAGTTATTATAACATGTTATTGTGTGAGATATTTGTTTATGATGGAACTTTTAGTCTATGATGACTGTATTGGTGAAGGGGATAGGATTGTATCACTCAGTTGCGAGTGCCCTACGATTCTGAGATTTCCCCCTTCATGGTGTGTCTTATTATATCATATATACGCATATTTGGTATGCTCTTTGTTCACAGGTTGATAGGTACATGACATCAACTCCACCTGGTTCACAAGTTTGAGTGTGTCAATTGACCAATAGTAATTGATTGGGAGATAGTAGCTAGGTTTTTCGTGCCAAGTCATCACCCTAGTCATAGTGTGTCGTCGGGTTGTTGTCGAGTTAATTGTTTTAATTTGGTCCATTTCACCTTGAGTATTTATTTAATTTCATATTATAAAGGTTATTAAATGGCGGGTGTAGTTAAAATGATGCTTAACTGTATCTAGTTGCAATGTTGAAATGTTATTTATTCCTTTGATTAATTTCATTTAATTAATAAAATTAGATTTAATTTATTAATTAATTAGGTTAATTGGGTTAAATTAATTAAAATAGTTTTTTTGAGATTATTGGATATTAAGATTTAATTAAAATAAAAATAGAAACCATGTTTGAATAGTTAGAGTTAAATTAAAAAATAAAAATAAATAAAATGAAAATGTGTTTTAATTTAACTTTTTGAAATTAAAGATTAAAGTAAATTCTTCACAAAATTTGTATTCTTTTGTTTAAAAGAATTTTGAAAATGCATGAGATTGGAATTAGAAAGTAAAATTGTTTTAATTTTTTTTTTAAATGGAAATATCTCCAAATAGTTCAATAAATTTAGTTGGTGGTGATATTTTAGGGGTTTGACCAATTTGGGTTAAAACTCTATTTGAGTAAATAGAATTTCATATATTTTTCAATTTGCAATTTGGGGAAGTCGTTTTTTGGCTGTGGCTTTGCTTGGATTTGGAAAGGAGATTGAAATTCTTGCTTGAGCTAGATTCAAAAGAGGAATTGAAAACACCATTGTTAAAGTCTTCAAGTTTTAGAGCAAAACTAGGTTCCTCTTTGATCTTATTTTGTTTTCCTTCATGTTGAAATGAGTTTCAATCTGTGTTATGATGTTGAAAAATCCTTGAACTACTGTTTGGAATTTCAATTAAAACCCATGTGAAATGTATTCAAAACTTGCAAATTTCTCTTGGATTTAGGAGAGAAAATCAAAACAAGAATCTTACTATAGAAAATTTCAAGGAGGTCAATAAGAAATTTTTCATTTCCAACTGAAAACTTAACCCAGAAATTTGTGTTGGAAAATTTATTTCTGTTGCAAATTTGTGTTGTGCATTTGCACAGTTTGAGTTAAGAAAAAGATTTTAGAAATATATATTTAAGTATATTTTTGCATATAAAATTTTATGCTATTGGGTGGAAAGTTCTTCATTTAAAAAGAATTGGTTTTTCTTACAAAATTTCTTCCTGTCATTTTCATCTAGGTTTTCTTTCTTTTTTCCCGGGCAGAGAAGAAGGAATTTGTTTTAATATTGAGAAATATTAATATTAATAGTTTTTTTTGTTGTGTGGTGGGGGGGGAATTTGCTGCCCCACAGCCACCCATAGAGGTGACTATGAAGGTAGCACCGCTGCCTTAATTGGCAGTTGCGCTACCTTCCCAACAGCCCCTATGAGAGGTTGCGTGCCTTTCCTTTGGGGGCTGCGTTGTAGCCAAAAATGTATTTGATTTTTTTAAATTTTTTTTAATTTAAATTTTGATGTTTTATATATATTTAATATAATATATATATATATTATATATAGTAATTTATATTATATATATTATATATACTATAATATTTCTAATTATTTATTTATATATAATATGTATATATTGTGTGTGTATATATAATGAACATATATTATGCATCTTCTATTTTAATATTTTCTAATATGGAATTCTTAATTATTTGATTTAAAATATTAATATGTTTAAATAATAATTATATAATCAATATATATGTGTATATATATTAAGTATGTACATTTATATGGATATTTATTATATGATTATATTTAAATATAGTTTGTTTTAAGATGATTATCATAATGTTAATGAAGGAAAATAGTGGATTTTAAAGAATCTAATGGTTTATTATAATAGTTGATTTTTAATAATCAAATAACTTTTTTTTAAAAGAAGATTTTAGATAATCAAATGTTTTATTTAGAAAGTTGATTTTTAATAATCAAATGATTTATTTAAAAGTGGATGTTATAAGAAAATGAATTTATTTATAGAGATTATTTTAATCCTCATCTATGTTTGGGAAAAATGAGTTAAATTATTAATATAAAATTCCATAATGTGGTCAAGTGATTTAATTTACTTTTGATTGTGGAAATATTGTCAAATAATTAATTGGTTACATGCACTATGTCATTGCTTGGCTTGGGTTTGGGAAACCCTAACACTAGTTTATTAAGTTGTTGGAAATGCTTTTGAAATGATGTTTTCACTCATTCTCGATGTCAGAAAGTTGAGTCATTTGTTATGTAAGTCTTCCAAAGGTTTCTAGACAATAGGGGTATTATAATGTCAACCATTTGTATTTTCTTCTTAGGTAGTGCATATTGAGGTATTCTATTGTTTTACATGGTTTTCACGAATGGGGATGGTTTGTGCCTCCTTTGGAAGGAGTGGATTATGTGTTTTGTTGTCTCCAGTGTTTGGAGAGGGTTTTGATCTTTGTTGCTTCCAGTATTGGAGAGGTTTTAACTTTTGTTGTCTCTAGTGTTTGGAGTGAGTTTTCTTTTTGTGTGCCTCCTAGAGTGGGAGTGGTTTTATCGTGTTGGTATGCACTTGAGATTCCCTTGGTGATTTGTTTTATTTGGTATGTTTTTAGGTAGAAGAGTGGCTTCTGTTAGGGGCCAGAACCCAAAGAGATAAACTGGGAAACCTTCAGAAGTGGTTTAATCAAGTGATAACTAAATCAATGTACATAGAAGTTAGGTAGTATTTCACACTAATTAAGATAATTGAGCCTTGCTCATGGATGCAAGGGCTTGTATAGACTTGGTATGAGATGGGAAGGCCTGGAATGGTAAGGTCTTCTATCTTGTCTTTACGAGAGGTATTTGATTCCGCATGAGTGAGCATGGGTGTCGGGATTCAGTAGAGGCCACCAGGACAACTCATAGTGGGGGTAGGAGCCTATGAAGATTCCCAGTGTAACACCCCGTCATGCAAGCCCCAAAGGACAATTGAACAATAATTACTGCATAATATTTTTTTTTAAAGTTAACATAACATACATGTAATACAAATTAAGTCATGACATGAATTTCATTTAAGTAGATTCACTAACACATACATCCCTTGGGGTACACCAAGAGTCATTATGAACTTAATTCCATACAATAGCAATAAAGAATAAAAGTCAAATATATAGTCCATAAAAAAATAAACATTAACAAATATAACACATGCATGATAAATCATTCATAAGAAATCATTTGTGTATGTAAATACAACATATACATGATTAACTCAACACATTGAATAACAACTACCATGGCCAATAGCCACACAAGGTTTAATGTTACATTACAATACAATGTTCAAGAGGTACAATGATACAAAAGTGTTTCTAAACATGAACAGATACCATACAACAAGATAACAAGATACAAATGAACAGATGAATACAAAGTATCATAACTAGTTCCAAGACAAATACAACTCTGGAGTCGCCGCAACAGCACTAATCTGCACCTCTCGGTCCTTGACTAGGGACCCAATGGGGTACTTAGCATGTTCCACCTGACCATTTGGGTCCGAAGACCCATCCCCCATGCTAAGGAGCTAAGAAGAAAGAGTCCTCAACCAAGAACATCCAAACACAAAACCACAGGACTCAACATCATACAAAAGTATCATAAAACTCAAGGATTACAATGACATAATCAAAAACATTCATGAGTCAACATATTAACTTATAGTCATAAATCTCATCACATAAATCAAAGCACTAACTAGTAAAAAAGTAACCAAAGGATGATCATGAAACACTTCCAAAACAAACTAAAATAATAAATAGAATACAATTCCATAAGCAATAAGGAAGCAAGGCACAAGGGTGTCTAGTGGAGAGTGTCATTGGATAGCTCTCATGGGATCTCCTGGACCTTCCTCCAACTTGAGGTGTTGGCACCATCTATGGATCTCTTAGCTCTTCCTCCTCCTTGAGGCACTGACACCATAGGGTAGCTCATGCGAACACAATTCCAGAGGTGACAAGAAACAAGGCACAAGGGTGTCTAGTGTAGAGTGTCATCAAATAGCTCTCATGGGATCTCATGGCCCTTCCTCCAACTTGAGGCACTGGCACCCATCTATGGATCTCCTGGCCCTTCCTCCTACTTGAGGCACCGACACCATAGGGTAGCTCATGCAGAGCCAATAACCTCTCATGGGGACAAGGTTACGACTTTTCCAACCATGGCCTTCTTAGTCTATCATTAGTCTATGATAGCCCTAATGCATAGATGAGGCATCCAATATTTATTATCTTGTGTGTTTTACTACCCATCCCCCTAAATTCTACTTTTAGGTTATCACTTGTTATACTACTCTTACATGGGTTCTCCTGTGCACTTCATCTTAACCGAGGCCCTGGCCCCCACAAAGAGCCACTCTCCCTAGAGAGCCAACGAACATACAAACCAAGGGTTGTACCATCATAATTTGAACATAGAATCACAACATAAAAGCATGTGAGGAATTACCCATCTCGCTAACAACACATAATCAAAGTCTCAACAATTCTCGTACAACCCTTTTCAGAATCATGATACCAAAACACTTCCCACATCAAGGGCACATAAAGAGAGAACATTAATTGACAGTTCATCTCAAGCCTCTAGAAGCCAAAAAGAATGAAAACCCACAAACGAGGGTAAAATGAAGCAACGAGAGTTTTTCCCCAATAATTCCAACACAAGGATAAAATTTCCCTCAAATATGAGATTAACTCAGAAAAGCCACACAAAGAAGGTTTCATCAAACGCCATCCATAACTCAATAAACCCTAAAACACAATTACAATCCACATATCAACAATGGTGTCACCTCGAAAGAGATTCACAAAAGAAAAATCAACTTTTAATTTAATAATAATTACTCAAAATCCAAAAGCCTCCAACTAGGCATTCCATAGGAGACCTCAATTTTCTCCTCACAAGAACCCCTTATAGTGGCACGTAAATCACCTTCATAAAATCAACAACATGGAAACAACAACAATTATCTATTCACATCCTCAATTAAAAGAATCAACCTACTCAACAACACAAAGTTTCCCAACATTCTCAAAGACATGACTATAAGAGAGTTATCCAATAAATTTCCTCATTTCAAAATAACACTAGAGAACGACTCATTACATAGAATCTCGAGATGATGTTAATCGCAAAAGACAAGTGAATTAATAATAAAAGTGACATCAAAACAAAATCTTCAAACTTAAATAGAGCTGACATTATCAATCAATACAAAAAAACAAATCAGCCAATAGGGAATCTAAAGGAAACCTCCATATTCTCCTTACAAGATACCCTTACCTGTTGGAAAATAAAAATCCTTCAACAAGGTTAACAATCATAAGAACAATAGCAATAGATCGAGCACAACTTGATACGAAAATCAATCCACTCAATCATTAAGAAAGAGACAACATTTTAACTTTTCACATCACTCTCTATCCTAGCCACATAATTCATTTGGAAGACAAAATAACTATAAAATTAATAACATACCCATGATACCAATACTCCAATAATATTTGTTCACAAAGTATCAACACTAAACAATTAAACGTATAATCCTTCACAATCTGCTCTATTCAATATTTCAACCATAAACTATAACTACTTTTAAGACTCAAAGTATACCGATTAACTTCCTATCATTAACTTAATGAAGAAAAGTTATCCCATAACTTGTTTAGCATCAATTATTTCATCTAAAAAACCATATTGCAAAAGTTATTATTTTCTCTATTCATTTTGACCATTTACTAACTCTATATTTTACCAAATCTTTTATTCTTTTCTAAAACTAAGGTACACATAAATGTATTTCCCTATTACCTAGTTTTAGCCCCATACTTATATTTATTTATTAAGATCAAAACCTTTTATTAATGAATAATAGATAAGTAAATTTTCCTCAAAACAACATAACCTAATAATTAAATATACTTAACTTTTTCTTTTAACTTAGACCAATTTATTCACCTAATAACTAATTCTCCTCCGTAGTAAATGACTTAAATACTAACATTATATAAATACAAAAGCATGTGAAAAATACAACTTAAAGATCAAATGCATCTACTGCGATAGATTAACAATAGAATCAACGAGATTATTTAAGTCTTTAAAGCTTGCTATTTTTCTCAAAAAGATTTCATAATGAAGTGTTAACAAAGGTATCAGGGAGGTTATTCAATCCTTTACAATAATCTACTTTCAAGTGTTACAGATGTGACAGGTTGACAATGAATCAGAGAGATTATCTAAACCTTTAAACTTCCTATTATGTTCAAGTGCACGACTGAGATAGGCTGATAATGAAATCAGAGAGATTATTTAAACCTTTAAACTTCCTATTATGTTGCAAAAGTGCACGGCTGAGATAGGCTCATAATGAAATCAGAGAGATTATTTAAACCTTTACAAGTCTAAAATTTGTAGCTATGATGGGTTGCCAATGGTTTCAGGGAGGGTACTTAATTCTATATAATGCCTCAACTCTAAATGCTGTAACAGTGATAGGTTGCCAAGTATATTAGAAAGTGATTATTGGAATTTGGAAATATCGCCATCTTCTTGCTTTATTTTAATTATTTTCAAGTGTTGCAACTACGATAGATTATTAGAAGAATCAACCAGGTTATTTAAAACTTTGAACTTTCCTAGCAGATATGAAGGAAAAATAAGGATACATGGACAAGGCAGGTGAGTTATTTGGCAGAATGCCTCAGAGATGAGGTCTCATGGGATGCAATAATTGTAGGGTATACACAAATGAATTTGATAAGAAGGCTTAGAAACTTTCAAGCAAATACAGTTGGTAGGTGTAAAACCAAATTCCACACCTTTCCCAGCATCCCTTCTACCTGTGCCAAAATGGAATCTTAGCAACAAGGTATGAACATCCATCAATGGAGAAAGGGTGGATGAATCTTGGCAGGCATTGTTGCAACTACACTAGTAGATGCATATGAAAAATGTGGACTAAGGCATATGGACCATTTGATAGAAAGCCACAAAGAGTTATCAAATCATAGGTTCTATGGATAATGAGTTCTCCTCGTAATCATGAATGCAAAGTAAAGGCTCTATGGAGGCACAGGTAAGAAAGAGACAATGCAAGATAGAGCCATATGTAATGCACTGCCTCAAATGAACGTGGTCTTCTTAATGCCCAAGTACTTAGTTCCTAGACAATCGGACGAAGCTTAACACGATGTCAAGTCTTAAGTCGAAAGTGATAAATCTATATTGAATCAAACTATCAACAGAGTTATAAAATTACCACATATAAGGCTACAAGTAGACGCTGAAGTCATGGATTGAAAAATTTGAAATCAAACATAAAAGGTAGAGTTAAAATTTAAAAATTGATGAAACCTAAATTTCCAAGCATGACAAGATGGAGCTCTAGCGTCGAGACCACATTTCTATCTCATCTTTCTTCCAACTCACTGCAATTCTTCCCAATATCTTACAAACCATTCCACTGCCATGTAAGTCCAAAATTGCCAAAACAATTGTGCATTAATCAGGTTCCAAACATAGTAATTCTGAAAGGCTTGAGAACAGAATATGAAGGCATGAGCAAGGTGTGTGTTTCCTATGATTGCCCAATGTGGAAGCATAGACCCCCCCTAAAAATCTCCTCCCAGAGGAGATAAGTAGAAGCTCTCCAAAATAAAATAAAATAACAAAAATCAAGCATTATAACAAGTTTCCCCTTTTTAACTTTGTTTGCAATTGTGCATGATCAAGGAGGACTATTTTTCTATCTTTTCTTTGCTTTTCTATCTTAATTAAAAATACTATCATAATGCTTTATTATTATTTTTATTTATTAGCAATAAACTATTCTTTTTCATTTTTTTAATTGATTTCCTTGCTTTAATCTTTATTCAAACTTGAGTTCAAATTTTTAATATTTTATTTACTTTAATATTTTCTCACTTTTAAATTTCTTAATTAAACTCACTCATTAGGCACTAATTATCTTTTCATAGTAATACCTTATAGACTACCATATTAGGCAAATTTTTAATAAAATAATTTAATTTAATTATTTATTAATAAACATATACTTTGTATTGTATTATTATTTTAATTCTAAATTTTATTATAGTTGCCTAAAAAGGTATTCTAACTTGATTACCTTGCTTAGACAAGTTAATCAAAATACTAACTTATCACCTAACTCAAGGCTAATCAAACAAGGCAACCAAGAAATCAACATGACATCATAATTCATTTAGGCACACATACTCAAATATGATAAAGGAGCAAAAGCACAGGGGAACTACACCAAGAGGAGATCCCATGACGAGCTATGTGATGACACTCTTTCTATGACAACAGTTGGTATTTGGTTTATGTATTTGGTCTTCTTATCTTACTTGATCTATTTTTTTACTTTTGGAAGCAATGTGACTTATGTCAGTGATGTTAGAGTTGTACTTGTGTTATTCTTATGGTTGTATGGGTCATGTGATTGGTTGTGTCAGGGTTAGTTATCCTATGTCTAGTGGTGGATGGTCTTGCCTATGAATCCTTGTTACTATCTCTTAGAACGGGGGGTGAGCCTTCGGGTATCACATGGTTGGGTGTAACATGCACCTTCATCGGTTGGGTCGCCTTCTTGTTCGTGTGGATGATATTTCTAGTTGGAGAGGTCATGGGTTCCTGTATCTTTTCATGCTTTATTCATTTCAGTTAATATTGTAATTTTATTACCCCTCATTTGTGATCAATGTGGAATATGTAATATGTAACCATGTTTATTGGATTTACCTCATTCAGGAAATAAGAGTTGTAATCATGTTGTAAATTATATTATTCAGATCAAGTGGTACCTAATATTCTTTGATGTAAATTATTATGAATGGAATGTATGGAACTTAATTGTTAAGTAATTAAATGTTATGGTTATAATTCATGTTTCTTGTTTGGGTTTAAGTAACTCAGTCTTGTAACCTTAGGGGATTGGTTGGCAATGGTTAGTGAACTTGCATGTTAATTGTTCTTATTCAAAACAATAATTATTTCATTTGTGTAGTAAATTGCAACTTCCCCTAGGGTTACGTGGCGGGGTGTTACACATGGTATCAAAACCCAAGTTTAAACACTGGGCGCTCCGGGCTACTGTGGACCCATTAAGCTGTTAGTTGCATAGGTCTATACTCTGGGCACTATGAGCCATGGTGTTCACCTAGACGCACTATTCGGTAGTCATGTTTTCCTTTTGGGTTGATCTCACTTGTCTATCCAAAAGTTGTTACATGGTGTAGGTCGAATGGTGCAGGAAACTAGTGGAAAGGATACGATCCTCGGTGTAGTGTACAATGCATTGATATCCTTCCTACTGGAAGAATGCATTATGGACAATGGTGTAGTATGTGAATTTGGTGTGTTGTGTGTGGTGGATGACAACTAGGTTTGTTGGGATGTCTACCCCTTGTATGTCTTCTTGTGCTTTACCTCATTATGCCAGTGACTGCCTGATTGACCCTATGTGGTTTTGGAGTTGCTTTTGCATGTTATATTGTTTTGAAATTATCAAATATGGTAATATAAAATGAATGATCATGCTTTTGGTTCATAAAGATTTGTGCATACTCTCTTATGGTTGATGCATTTGTGTGGAAGTGATTGTGTGATGACGAAACCATGATTGCATTTGTGCCTATGTTAGAACTATAAATATCTCTTGTCTTCTCTCTCTTCCCATTAGTTTAACGAAGATGCCTCTCCTTGAGTGTGTGGTGTATTGAAAACCATGGTATTTTGTATCTTATGAGAGAATGCTTATGTATTCTTGAAGGTTGTTTTATTAGATCAAACCTTGGGTAAAGGACCTAAGTCCCCAAGTTGCATTCATAATCATGGAAAATGTATAATATGAATGGAAAATTCTTTTTGTAGTAAGTAAAAGTTTAGAGAAAAGGGATTAGTCAAACCATTGCACGATAACAATAATTTCATAGTAGGAACATCTTGTTGGTGAGGCCTATAGTCCCCAACTTTATTGTTGAGTCTTAAGAAATCATGTAGATGTTAAATTATTGTACTTGGATTCAAAATGCAAAATGCTAAATGAATATTGAAGTGATAATGTTGCCTACCTTATCCTGAGTACACATTGTAATGATATCACACTATGTGTGGCTTTGTGAGGATTCCCGATGATGTGTATTGGTGCATACGTGTATTATGTATGTTAATCCTTGGGTATGTGTTTTGGAGATGTGGTTGGTGGTTGCTTCACCATGCTGATTTTTATAGATTGACACTATGCTTGGTTGGGATGATTATAGCATGGGTTGTTGTTGCCTTATGCTGAGGTGTGGAGTGGTTCAGTTTTAGAACAATTAAATATGTGTGATTTTATGGAGTTGTACTAGGGGCCCTTGCAGGCTTCCAGGAGTAAGCCTAACCCTAGGGGGGGAGGATGTAATACCCCTTCATTTTGCATTCTGGGTGGACCATGTGTCCTTGGTTGCTTTGATGTGCTTTTTGGTTATTGAGATGTTGTATCATGTGTGTGCGATTTGATAGATAATTATAGAGCGATAGTTTAATTGGTGTGATGTGATGTATCTTATTGAATGCTTTATTTCTCATGTTTTAAATTGGTGTAAGGATGATTAGTTATTGTAACATGTTATTGTGTGAGATATTTGTTTATGATGGAGATGTTAGTCTATGATGAGTGTATTGGTGAAGGGGATAGGATTGTATCACTCGCTTGTGAGTGCCCTACAATTTTTAGATTTCCCCCTTCACGGTGTGTTTTATTATATTGTACATATGCATCTTCAATATGCTCTTCATTCATAGCTTGATAGGTACATAACATCGACTCCACCTAGTTCATAGGTTTGAGTGTGTCCATTGATCAACGGTAATTGATTGGGAGATAGTAGCTAGGTTTTTCATGCCAAGTCGTCACCCTAGTCATAGTGTGTCATCGGGTTGTTGTCGAGTTAGTTGTTTTAATTTGGTCCATTTCACCTTGAGTATTTATTTAATTTCATATTATAAAGGTTATTAAATGGTGGGTGTAGTTAAAATGATGTTTAACTGTATCTAGTTGCAGTGTTGAAATGTTATTTATTTCTTTGATTAATTTGATTTAATTAATAAAATTAGATTTAATTTATTGATTAATTAGGTGAATGGGGTTAAATTAATTAAAATAGTTATTTTCAAATTATTGGATATTAAGATTTAATTAAAATAAAAGTAGAAATCATGTTTGGATAGTTAGAGTTAAATTAAAATAAATAAATAAATAAAATGAAAATGTGTTTTAATTTCACTTTTTGAAATTATAGATTAAAGTAAATTCTTTGCAAAATTGGTATTTTTTTGTTTAAAAGAATTTTGAAAATGCATGAGATTGGAATTAGAAAGTAAAATTGTTTTAAATTTTTTTTTAAAATGGAAATATCTCCAAATAGTTCAATAAATTCAGTTGGTGGGGATATTTTAGGGGTTTGACCAATTTGGGGAAAAACTCTATTTGAGCAAATAGAATTTCATATATTTTTCAATTTGCAATCCAGGGAAGGAGTTTTTTGGTTGTGGCTTTGCTTGGATTTTGAAAGGAGAATGAAATTCTTGCTTGAGCTAGATTCAAAAGAGGAATTGAAAACACCATTGTTAAAGTATTCAAGTTTTGGAGCAAAACCAGGTTCCTCTTTGATCTTATTTTGTTTTCCTTCATGTTGAAATGAGTTTCAATCTATATTATGCTGTTGAAAAATCCTTGAACTATTGTTTGGAATTTCAATTAAAACCCATGTGAAATGGATTCAAAACTTGCAAATTTCTATTGGATTTAGTAGAGAAAATCAAAACAAGAATCTTACTATAGAAAATTTGAAGGAGATCAATAAGAAATTTTCATTTCAAACTAAAAACTTAACCCATAAATTTGTGTTGGAAAATTTATTTCTATTGCAAATTCTTGTTGTGCATTTGCATAGTTTAGGTTGAGAAAAATAGTTTAGAAATATATATTTACATATGTTTTTGCAT
Organism: Sequoia sempervirens; assembly: GCA_007258455.2. Lineage (NCBI taxonomy): Eukaryota > Viridiplantae > Streptophyta > Pinopsida > Cupressales > Cupressaceae > Sequoia > Sequoia sempervirens. The sequence goes on from VDFB02281492.1 coordinate 954,635,268, forward strand.
ATAAACTTATATGCTATTGGGTGGAAAGTTGTTCATTTAAAAAGAATTGGTTTTTCTTACAAAATTTCTTCCTGTCATTTTCGTTTGGGTTTTCTTTCTTTTTTCCTGGGCCAAAGGAGATGGAATTTGTTTTAATATTGAAAAATATTAGTATTAATAGTTTTCTTTGTTGTGTTGGGGGGGGAGCAATGCTGCCCCACAGCCACCCATAGGGGAGACTGTGAAGGCAGCGCCACTGCCTTCACAGGCAGTTGTGCTACCTTCCCAGCAGCCCCTGTGGGAGGCTGTGCGCCTTTCCTTTGGGGGTTGCTCTGTTGCCTTTCCTTTGGGGGAGAACGAAGACATACGGTTGTGTGTAGATTTCTAAAATATCAGCAAGGATTTTGAGAAAGATAATTATGCACTACTCTCATTAGAAGAAGTGCTAGAAATAGTCAATGGTTTGTAAATGATGTCCTTTTCTGAAAGATTCTCTAGGTATAATCAAGTAATGGTTGCAAGGGAAGATCAAATAAAAACAACTTTCACAACAAAGTGGGGAACTTTTCTCACAAAAGGATGCCATTCAGGTTGATAAATGCCAAAGCTACATTCTAGAGAGCCATGGATTATGATTTTCATGATTTAATAGGAAATTTAATTATTATTTAAATGGACAACATCACAGTAGTTTCAAAAGATAGAAGAGATCATGTTTGAGATCTCAAAGTGATATTACAGAAGTGCACGAAACTTATAAAATTTTGCTAAATCCTAAAAAGTGTATTTTCGGGGTAACTGAAGGTAAGTCACTAGAACATATTAGTTTTGATTGAGGTATTTCAATAGAACCAAACAGAGTGAGTGCATTGCTCAAACTATGACCCCTAATAAGTAAGAAAGAGTTGAAATTGTATTTTGGTAAGATTAATTTTGGTCAAAAATTTATTACCAGATTCAATGAAATAGTGAAACCACTCAATGATATGTTAAAGAAAGATGCCAAGATAGAGTGGAAAAATGAAGCTACGATTTTCTTCAAAAATATAAATAGTATAATTATAGAAGCTCTGGTATTGGTAAGTCTACATTACGTTAAACCTTTTTATATTTACTCTTTTGCTTCTGGTTAGACTTGTGCAACAATACTTGTTAGTGTAATTAATTCATTAATTATTACACTAGCATAAGTTAACATAGGTCTTGCATTTAATTAATTAAGTCCTAGGTTGCATTATTATATAAATAATTTAATAAATGGGATAATATTCCCTTCCTTATTTGTAGGAGATAAGATTCCTTCTAGAAGATGAGTTGTCCTTCTAGAACTTATCTCAACATTTAATGATCATCTAGATAGGGTTCACATGTTGTCACATATTGTTAGATCATGACACATAGCAACATCTCATGCATATTAGGTTTTACTTCTTGCCTATATAATTAGGCATCTTTTTCATTTGTAATATATCAATTTCATCATATCAATAGAATCTTTAATGAGCATGCCTAGTTGCAACACTTTTCTTTGTGGTTGATTATCTTTCCTAGCTCAAAGGTCCTCCATCGAAGACTGTAGCTTCAAGGACTGTGCATCCATAATCTCAACATGGTATCAAAGCTTATCCAATGAAACTTCAACCCTCGATCAAGAAAGTTGATGTGCGAGATTCTCCGCAGGCTAAAGGTTTCCATTGAAGGCTACTTGATTCCACTTGGGGACCAAGCTGATTTTTGAAGTAGATAGAGTCAGATCCAAAATCACCATTGTCTTCAAAAGGCCTCGAAACCCTAGGATCACCTTCCCATTCATCAAAATTGGATACATCAACCCGGGAACCATCAGAGGTATTTTTAGGGTTTGCAAAATCAATCGTACTATCCATACAATTTGCAACAAAAAATCATCCTGATCAGTTGTCCTCTGAGGAAATTTTTTTTTATACACAGGCCTTTTTCTATTTTAAGAAAAAATCAAGGTTTTTTGCATTAGTTCTTGGAAAAAATATATATTTGGCATTTTCCTATAGTTTCAAGAAAAATATTTCAGGTGACCTAGTATTATATTTCCCATTGGCATTATGGGTTTGATTTGATAAATCCATCCGCTTTATTTTTTTAATTATTTAGGGTTCTGCGAACATATTTCATCGGCATATATACTTTTGATTTTTAATTGTTGAGTACAATATTAAAAATCAAATATTAGTCGACTTTATTATTTCTTTGTAGATTTTTTTTTTCTTGTCGGGTGCCTTTATTTATTGCAAGAGGGGTACAAGCTTGTTTGTCGGCCATCCCATCCTCTTACTGCCGGTACCCGTGCTGACGTCCCAAATTTCATTGCTTGTGCTAGTCATTTTCCAACCGTCTTCCCCATCGTTGGTCGTGCATTCCCGGCTACATCTGCCGAGCCTGCCCCCACCGATTGGTTTGCTAGCCAACCGTTGGAGTCTTACCGACAGTAGTTCCTACCTTGTCGGCATTCTTTACCAACACTTCTTCCTGACGGTCGGCTCTTGCACTTTTCGCCTATACCTATCAACTCCATCCATGGTATTTGTTCCGTGGTAGCTTCCAACTATAGGTTTAAACTATAATGTCAATTGGCCTTTTTTATTTTGTATCAACTTTGTATTAAAAGCACTATTTGTAAGGCCAACTTTAGTATAGCTTGCGAATAACGCGAAATGACTAGGGCATATGTATGACCACGTGTTTGTTCCTCAAGCGGTGGTTTTTTTTTTTTTTTGCCGATGCATGGATCATGGTCACATCAATGACCAAGTGCCAGCCTAGAGGGGCTAATTTTTTTGAACCTATTTAGCTTGCAAGTGCCTAATCAGGGCATTTTTTTCATTTGATCACAACTTTCACCCAGGATATCAAAATTTGGCAAACGATATACTGTCAAAAAGGGAATTTTGCGTACTTTCTAGTGGTGACATCAATTTTGTGAAATTTTGAATGCAGAAAATTCTACATCCAATTGAAGAAAAAACCCTAATCTGGACTAAAAGTTGCATATCTTCTTAACCATTCATCAGATTTCAGTGATTCCAGCGGCATCAGGAAGGTGATTCAAAGCTTTTTTTCATCAGTCTAGATCCCCTAATCAGTTTTAGCTCTAGGTACTCTTGCATTGATTTTTTCATTTTGGTGCATTTTTTCAATAACCTAGACATCCTGAAGCTTGGGAAAATATTTTTTGATCTGGGTTGCATCACTTTAGTTATACATCATATTTGGAAGTCTTTATTTGTTGTTGAAGGTCAATGTCTTTGTTTTTTGTGGAGAAAGTTCATTATGGGGCTTGCATATTACTCTCCTTTGACTATGTTGCACAAGGGTAACTATTCACAATGGCGAGATGGGATCAGCCACCATCTCCAATCACTTGATTTGTTGCCACATCTATTTGGTATAGTTCCTCATTTGAGTGAAGGTATTCATGAACTTGCTTGGAGTTGTTGCAGATACACTATTTTGTAGATCATTTCTATGCAAGTTGATTGTGATATTTTGAATGCTATTAATCATTGTAATTGTCCACAAATTCTTTGGACTAATATTTGGGAGATATATGGAGATTCGGACACTCCACCATTCCCCAATGGTAAAGATTTAGAATTTCATTCTTCATATCAAGTTCCCTATGATGATATTGTTATGCAGGAGGTTGATTGCCTTGATCTTTCCGAAGAGGTTGACAAGGTTCCTTTCGGTCCTTCTTCATCAAAGACAGTTGGTATCCCTTCACATTCAGTGATTCCTTGTCCAGAGTCATTGATTAAGGCTTCCACCATCATCATCCATCAGGACACATTCAGTTTTTCAAACTTAGCATCACAGGATGGCTTTGTTTCAGGCATCATTAACTTGGCTACTTCTATAGGTTTCGAAAACATTTTTGAGGGGGTATCACTCCTCTATTCAAATATTTCATATCCGAGACTTCTTCCTTCTTATTCCATTCAGGATTTGAGGTTTCTTCAGCATCCACCATTGGATTTGCTTCAGACTTCTTTCAACGGTTTTGAGGACACTTCATTCAGGGGGGGCTATTAAGTCTCCATAACATCCATCATACTCATCCTATCTTTATCTTTGGATATTGTTCAACATTAGTTTCTGCATCGACCTGGTTTGTCACTCTCTTCATTGATTATGGCATCTTCATCAGGCAAGGAGACATTTGAGCAGAGTTCAGAGACACCATCATCCTCCTTCATATTTCCTTCCTTCAATTCCTATCTGGAATGGGAAGCATCTCTCCACTTGTAGTTGGTTTTGTTTCTTCCGAAAGGGAGACAAGTTGTTTGTTGACATTGGATCTTGTTTTGTCTTTAGACACTTCCCTTTCTTGCAGGTGATCTCATCTTCTAAGGGGTCTCTTTAGTATCTCTATTGTATCCATATGATGGATGGTGTACTTGGGGGGTATTTGGGAGTCCTCCATCCTTCCCATCCTATCTCACATTTTTTTACATTTTCATCTCCCTTTTTTGGAGAGGGGGTTTGTTCCTACTGGGTTTTCCCCTTTTCTCCGATTGTGGGAGATTTTTTTTCATCTATCATGTACATGGGTACCTAACATGGCCTCGTAGCTAGGACCCATCATCACATCTCTGCATAATCATTGCATTTTCCTCCCTAAGTTGCACTTATGGGGGCGTGTTAGTGTAATTAATTAATTAATTATTACACTAGCATAAGTTAACTTAGGTCTTGCATTTAATTAATTAAGTCCTAGGTTGCATTATTAGATAAATCATTAAATAAATGGCATAATTTCCCTTCCTTATTTGTAGGAGATAAGATTCCTTCTAGAAGATGAGTTGTCCTTCTAGAACTTATCTCAACATTTAATGATCATCTAGATAGGGTTCACATGTTGTCACATGTTGTTAGATCATGACACATGGCAACATCTCATGCATATTAGGTTTTACTTCTTGCCTATATAATTAGGCATCTTGTTCATTTGTAATATATCAATTTCATCATATCAATAGAATCTTTAATCAACATGCCTAGTTGCAACACTTTTCTTTGTGGTTGATTATCTTTCCTAGCTCAAAGGTCCTCCATCAAAGACTGCAGCTTCAAGGACTATGCATCCATAATCTCAACAATACTAACACATAAGGGCAAGAATAAAGAAGAGAAACCAATTTCTTTTATGAGTTCTCCATTCAAAGAAGTGGAGCTAAAATATGTAGATGTTGAAAAACAAGCCTTTTCTTTGGTCAAAGTGGTACAAAAATTTAGATGTACTACATCCTCAAGAGTATAGTCAAAGCTATTGTTCCATAATATGTAGTCAAGATGCTTTTAACATAGAGTGATCTCAGAGAAAAAAGATCCAAATGGGTTTCTATCCTATAGGAATTTGATCTAGAAATTATACCCATGAAATTGGTTTGGGGACAAGCTTTGTTTAGGTCTATTGCAAAAATGGATCCACAAATTTCAAGTCAACAATATACTTTGGATGTAAAAGACCAAGAAGACTGGTATTCAGATATATGGCATTATTTGGTCAACCATACTTGCCTAGATCATATGCAAAGGAATCAAAGAAGAGCTCTTAAGATAAAGTTACAAAGTTATATGATCAAAGGAGGAGCTCTTTTGAAAAGAAACCATGAAGGAATCTATTTAAGATGCTTGAATAGAATAGAAGCAAACAAAGTGTTGCAAGAACTACATGATAAATTTGGAATGGCTCATGGAGCACCTTTAGCTACTGCACACCTCATTTTGAGAGCCTATTACTACTGGCTAACAATTTTTAAAGATACATTCAAACATGTGAAACACTGCTATACATGTCAAACTACCTCAAAGGAAGATTCAATGCTCCACCACTATAGCTAGTGATGGAAATGCGTCCCTTTTCACTATGGGGACTAGATTTTATTGGAATTATCAATCCTCCATCATCCATAGGCCATAGATTTATATTGACTACTATAGAATACTACACCTGATTGATAGAGGTGTGTCCCAACAAACAATGCACTACATAAGTAGTAATCAAATTCTTGGAAGAAAATATCATCACTAGGTTTGGAGTACCATATGCACTGGTATCTGATAATGCCCATTCCTTTTCTTTATTAAAATTTTCTAATTGGGAATTTGAATATGATATAACGTTAAAATTCTCATCTAACTACTATCCATGAGGAAATGGATTAGTTGAATCATCAAATAAAAATATAGTGGATATAATTAAAAAATTGATCAAAAATAATCCTTGGGAATGGCATTCTTTCCTAAAATTTTCCGTTTGGGTGGAATACACTTGGATGAAAGTTGCATTAGTGATTGTCCTTATTATTTAGTTTATGGGGTAGATCTTATACTACTAATAAATTTTAAAATCCTTACTTGGTATTTTGCATAGGAATATATCAGATTGGATGATCAAACTAAAAATCAGTTATTACAATTAATGCATTTAGATGAAAAATATACATGATCTATATATCATTTTTCCAAGCATCAGTCCCTGGTAGAAAGATGGTTTGATAAAAGGGCTAGATTAAATACTTTTAGAATAGTTGACTTGATCTTATATTGGAATAAAGCCCATGAATAAAAAGGTGAACATGGTAAGTTTGATAAGTTGTGGATAGGCCCATATCATGTTTATTGATGTAGGAGGATCTAGTGGTGTAAGGAAAATATTGCATCACCCAAAAATATGTATTCCATTTATGTTTCCTTTGGTTAGCATTTTGTAGATGTCTTTTCATTTCTGGATACCCTTTTTGTCATAATGTAAATCCCCACTTTTAGTTTTGCTTTTCTAGTTTTTTTGGTCTTGCTATTTTTAACATGTATTGGAATTTGAAGGAGTTTGGGGGAAAAATTATATGAGAGGATTCATAATAGAAAAATAATAAGATTGGCAAAATAATCAGTCTAAGAGCATTCCCGGTTTGAAAGATATTGCAATTTCAGTCTCCCAGAAATGCACCTGAAAACCTTCTAGATTAGGTTTGAGGCACTAAACAGCCCTAAAATTTCCTGAGAACTTTCCAAAATTGGCATAGCATATTTTAAGCATGTTCTTGACTATGAGACCTTTCCAACGGTTCAAACGGTTTGAAAAACAGAGTCCCAGATCAAAAGTTATGGCTCTCAAAAGTTGGTACACTTTCAAAATGTGCTAATTTTTGAATGATGTTTTAAATTTTGAATTTCAAATTGTAATTTGTGGTGCTAAACAACCAAAATACGATAATTCAACTTTTTTTGGCTCCAAAAGGGAAAATGAGCTATTTATGGGGGTATTTTCTGATTTTTGTATCTTTTAGGGGAAAAAGAGTTTGCATGCTACGAAAGGGGATTCTGTAGTGACTGTAATTTTTTGTAGCTTGCATGTATTGTAGAGCTTGAGGATTTGTGATCCTCTACATGTCAGAAGTAAATTTTCTAAATAATTAAATTATTCTCTAGTTTTGTGCATAAATTTTTGTGTCTCAGGTTGCACCCTTGTCGAGTGGTATCAGAGTAGGTTTTCTTGAGTGTGTGAACAAATCATTGATTATGTGGAAGTTCACACTAGGACCATGGTTGTGGGTCAGGATATTTAAGATGCCTCAAAGAATGATTCCTGGTAGGCACAGTGGTGCTAGAGGTGGCAGGAATACTAGTCGAAGAGATCCATTAGTGGTTGAGGGTTTTAGAGTCCTCCAGAGACAAATTGATGCATTGTAGGAAAAAATGAGAAGTGGGTTAAACCCAAGAAGGAGAAAAGAAAGTGAGGATGAAGAAGAGGTGGAAGATTCAGATGTAGAATAGGAAGAAGTGATTGATCAAGATCAAATGCGGTTGATTAGGGCCATTTCAAAGATCGAAAAGAGACCCAAAATTAAAGTCCTCAATTATTCTAGAAGTCTAGACCAAGAAGAGTTGATCAATTGGATCAATGAGGTAGAGGAGTATTTCGAGTATGAAGAAGTAGAGGACCTAGATTGGGTTAAGTTTGCAAAAATGAAGTTGAAGGGCCATGTAAATATTTGGTGGAAAGAGGTCCAGTTGGAGAGAAATTGAAGAGGAAAAGGAAAAATCAGCAATTGGGATCATATGGTGGAGAAAATAAAGAAGTAATTCACACTAGTGGACTATGAGTTAGATTTGTTGAAGAAATTCCAAGGGTTGAAGCAAGGGAGAATATTTGTGAAGGAATACACAAAATATTTTCACAAGATGATCATCAGAATAGGCCATGCAGAGGCCAATAAGGAGAAGGTAGTATGTTATCTTAATGTATTATGACCGAGTATTCAAGAGTAGTTAAGCCTAGTCAAAATGACAAACATTGAGGATGCGTACCAGTTCACTTTGAAAGTTGAAGAAAATTTGAACAAAAGATTTGATTACAAGCAAAAAGGATGAGGAGGCCAAAGCGAAAGGGTGTTGGAAGATATTCTAGAAGCTAGAATGAGGATGAGAAGAAAAATGGAGATGTGGGTACTAGCCAAGGACAAAGGAGTGATAATTTCTACCGCCCTCATGATAAAAACAGTGGTGATTAAAGAGGTAGAGGATAAGGTAGATCTGGACAAGGATCTGAAAGAGGTGGTTTCAAAGTTACTTGTTTTCAGTATGGTGAAGAAGGGCATCGAGCCTATGAATTCCCTCAACACCAAAGAAGGATAGATAGAAGGTCAAAAGGTTGTGGAAGGGTTGCACATGCCAAAGAGGAGACTCAATCTGAGCATTCAGATGATGCTAAAAGAGGAGAAGCCCTAGTGGTGAGAAGAGCCCTGGTGACTGAAGAAAAGGAGCCAGAACAGAGGAAGAATTTGTTTCGCACAAGGTGAAAATGTGAAGGAAAATGCTATGATGTCATTATTGATAGTGGGAACACTGATAATTTGGTGTCAGAAGAGATGGTTGCAAAACTAAAGTTGAAGAGGGAAAGGCATCCACATCCATATTGGATTTCCTAGCTGCAGAAAGATCACAAAGTTCTGGACAATGAGCAATTCCTTGTGAAGTTCAATATTGGGAGCTATCATGATGAGGTACTCTATGATATCATCCCCATGGATGCATGTCCTATGTTGTTGGGGAGGTCGTGGCAGTTCGACAAGTGAGCTATACATGATGGCCATGCAAACACTTATTCCCTGATGAAGGATGGAGTCTGCCATGAAGGAGGCCGAAGAACATGTATGCAATAGTGCTAGGGTTTGTTATGTTGATGGAAGGAAATTTTTAGAAGGCATGAAGCATGAGAATATGTGTTATGCATTGATTCCTAGAAGGGATAAAGATGATAGTGAGAATGTGCTAGTGGAAGTTTCTGAGTTATTGGGTGAGTTTCAGGAGATTTTTTTTATAATGTACCTGAGGGTTTACCACCAGTTAGGAAGATTAGTCATCAAATTGACTTGATCCCTAGAGCCAGTTTGGAAAATAAGGCAGCTCACAAAATGACTCTTGTAGAAAATGAAGAGTTGAACAGATAAGTTAAGGAGTTATTGAGAAAGGTTTTGATTCAAGAGAGTTTGAGTCCATGTGAAGTACCTACAGTACTAGCATTGAAGAAGGATGGGGAGTGGAGAATGCACATAGACTCTCGATCCATAAACAAGATAACAATCAAATATAGATTTCCCCTACCAAGGATAGATGACTTGATGGACTGTTTGAGTGGAGCATAGTACTTCACAAAGATTGACCTAAAGAGAAAATATCACTAGATCTAGATTCAGGAGGGAGATGAATGGAAGACCACCTTAAAGACCAAAGGGGGCTTGTATGAGTGGTTAGTCATGCCCTTTGGGCTAACCAATGCACTGAGTACACTCATGCGGCTCATGAGCGAGGTATTGAAAGAATTTCTCAGGAATTTTGTTATTGTGTACTTAGATGATATTTTAATATTCATTAAGTCCCTAGGTGAACATTTGATGCATATTTTTAGAGTCTTTGAAAAGTTGAGAGAAGAGAAATTATTGATTAATCTAAAGAAGTGTTGTTTTATGAAGGAGTTAGTGTACTTGGGATTTTTTGTCTCAGTAGAAGGTCTCAAGATGGACCCAGAGAAGGTTAAGGCTATTGTGGAATGGCCTACCCCAAGAACTGCTATTGAGATGAGATCTTTCCATGGTTTGGCCATTTTTTATAGAAATTTCATTAGAAAATTTAGGAGTATTTGTGCACCCCTGACTAAAATAATGAGGGGATAGAAAAGAGTTCAAGTGGAGTGCTGGAGTAGCAAAGAGTTTTGAACTGTTGAAGCAGAAAGTGATAGAGAAACTAGTTTTAGCCCCTCTGGAATTCAATAAGGTGTTTTAGGTGGATTTTTATGTGAGTGGTTGTGTCATTGGAGCAGTGTTGAGCTAAGAAGGTAAGCCCATTGCCTACTTTAGTGAAAAGTTAAATGATGCAAAGAGAAATTACTTTGTATATGATCAAGAATTTTATGCAATAGTTCAAGCATTAAAGAAATGGAGACATTATCTATTGCCGAAGGAGTACTTATCATCAAGCATTACAGTACATGAATAGTTAGGGAAAATTAAATTAGAGGCATATGAAATTGGCATAATTTTTACAGAGCTATACCTTTATTTTAAAACATAGGAGTGGGAGGTTGAATAGGCCTTAAGTAGGAGGAAAACATTATTGATTGAGATGCAGATTGTAGTGGTTGGGTTCAATGAACTTAAGAAATTGTACCTTGAGGATCCTAATTTTGCAGAGGCTTGAAAATCTTGCAAGGAGCCTATTATAGTTGACACTTGACAAGGTGGCTGGATTTCATAATCCAAGATGGCATGTTGTTTAAAGGAAGTAAATTGTGTATCCTGAGGAGTTCCATGAGGGAGAACATAATAAAGGAGAAATGCAATGGAGGAATAGAAGGACATTTTAGTCAGGATAAGACTATTGCCATTATCAATGAGCATTATTATTGGCCTCAATTGTCACAGGATGTGAAGAAGTTTGTGTAGAGTTATAGGGTGTGTCAGATGGCTAAGGGAGTAAGATAGAATACAGGTTTTTATTAGCACTTACATGTACCAGAAAGGCCTTGGGAAGATATAAGTATGGATTTTTTTTTTGGTTTTCCAATGATGCAGAGATGAAATTATTCAGTGTTTGTGGTAGTTTACAGATTTTCAAAGATTGTGCATTTCATTCCATGTCAGAAGACCTATGATGCAGTCCACATCGCTGATTTGTTCTTCAGAGAGGTGGTGAAGCTACATGGTCTACCAAAGAGTATAGTCTCAGATCGTGATACAAAGTTTGTGGGAAACTTTCAGAGGATGTTGTGGAAAAAGTTGAAGATAAAGTTGAAGTTCAGTTCTGCACACCATCCACAGACTGATGGGAAGACTGAGGTCATGAATAGAAGTTTGCATAACCTAATAAGATATTTGGTAGGAGATAAACCCAAGGGATGGGACCTGATCTTACTCCAGGAAAAAATTTCCTACAACAATTCTATCAACAAGAGTACGAGAAGATCACCATTCCAAATTGTGTATGGAGGTAGTCTTGAAACTGCTCTAGAATTGAGGAATATGGACCAAGAGAAGAATACTAGTACCCAAGCCGAAGACTTTGTAGAGAACATCAATAATGTACATGGAGAGGTAAGAGAACATATTAATAAGATGAATATGTAGTATAAGATTAAGGAAAATTACAAGAGGAATAAGGAGTTTCAAGTAGGTGATGAACTGATGGTCCACTTAAGGAAAGAAAGGTTTCTAGTGGCAACCTATAAAAAATTGAACATGAAGAAGTTCAGTCCCTATAAAATTTTGAAGAGGCATGATTTAGGGAATGCATATGAGGTAGAGTTTTCAGATGGAATCAACATTTTCCATGTGTTCAACATTTCAGATTTGATAGAGTATTATGAAGGTGGCATGGAGGAAGTACCAATAATGGAACAATGTGGCATTCCAACATCTACTTCGGAGAAGGAGGAGATTGAAGCAATCTTGGATAGCCGTATGGGAAGGAGTACCAAAAATAGGAAATATCAAGAATATCCGGTGAAGTGGAGAGGACGCCCTGTGGAAGACTCATCCTAGATGTCTAAGGAAGACGTTGACCAATTGGGTTTTCCTCAACCATCTGAGATGTGATGGGGTCACTTCTCAAATTACCTTGGGTGTCTGATGTAGGAGCATCTAGTGGTGTAAGGGAAATCTTGCATCACCCAAAAATATGCATTTCGTTTATGTTTCCTTTGGTTAGCCTTTTGTAGATGTCTTTGCATTTCTGGATACCATTTTCCTCATAATGTAAATTCCCACTTTCAGTTTTTTTTTCTACTTTTCTTGGTCAACTGCTATTTTTAGCAAGTATTGGAATTTAAAAGTGTTTAGAGACAAAAATTATATGGGAGGATTTTGAATGGAAAAATAAGAAGATTGGTGAAAGAATCAAGCCGAGAGCATTCCTAGTTTGAAAGATATTGTAGTTTTAGTCTCCCATAAATGTGCTTGAAAACCTTCCAAATCAGGTTTGAGGAACTAAATGACCCCAAAATAACTTGAAAACTTGCCAAAATCTACATAGAAAATTTTGAGCACATTCTTGACTCCGAGACCTTTTTGACGGTTCAAACAGTTCAAAAAATGGAGTCCCAGATCAAAAGTTATCGCTCCCAGAAGTTGGTGCACTTTCAAAATGTGGTAATTTTTGAATGATGTTTTAAATTTTGAATTTCAAATTGTATTTTGTGGTGCCAAACTACAAAAATATGATAATTCAATTGTTGTTTGGCTCCAAAAGGGAAAAGGAACTATTAATGGGGGGAATTTTTTAACTTAAATTGTAGTTTTTTGGGGAAAAAGAGTTCACATGTTGTGAAAGGGGATTCTATGCTACTTACAATTTTATGTAGCTTGCATGTATTGTAGAGCTTGAGGATTTGTGATCCTCTGCATGTAAGAATTAATTTTTTTGAATAATAAAATTATTCTCTGGTTTTGTGCATAAATTTTTGTGTCTTAGGTTGCACCCTCATCATTTCTTAAATCTTGGGTGACAATACTTATAGATTCAAGTCTTTGACTAGTGAAGATATCCCATTTCCTATCAAAGGGAAGTTCTTAAAGCATTATTTCAAGTCATAGGTAAATAGTTTTTTTTTTTAGGTTATTTTTGTTTTTGTTTGTAAATGCTCATTTGTTTCTTTAGTTTTTCTTTTTTGGTGTGTCACATCATTGTATTTTACAATGATTGATAGCTTTTGAAGGTGAATAGGTTAATAGAACATCAATTCTTGAAATTTGATCCATGTCCTGACTAGAAATAGTCCTTTATTTATAAATTATTTGAGAATTGTTTCATTCTCTATACTCTGGTTAGCATTAAGCATTCAGTTGATGTTGAGCTACAAACACACATATTTAAATCATTCTACTAAAATTTGGGATAGCAATTATTTGCATTGATTGAAAAAAAAATGAACTACCTTTGCTACCACTATAATTCCCAACCTAATAGCAGACTCCATTTCCTGCAAGTTGAAAATAAGTTATCATTGAAATATCAAAAGAGAAAAATGAGCTATTGTTGCAATATCTATAAAAAAATCAGCTCTTTAGACTATTCAAATAACTCTATTAGGGCTATAGACATCTAGTTGGTAGTAGAGCTATGTTTGGAGGGAATTACAAAGATAAACTTGTTGGGGCTATGAACTCTTGACTAGTAGCAAGGCTCTATCCCTGGTTGGATTAAAAGGAATTATCATATTATGTAGGTTAATGCAAATAATTGCTATTTAAAAGATTATTGTAGTAGAAAAAACTAATTGCACACACGTGAGCTCAGTAATACTTAATATTGCATGCTAGCAAAAGTGAAATTTGAATTTTAAAATACAGATCTAATGATTTATAGTTAGAAGACTAAAAAAAGGTGGTACAATGATGTTAGATCTAGAATTTATTTTCTATTATTTTGTTTAGTTTTGTTGGTTTTTAGTTATTGTGTGGTCTCACAACATGCCCCATTTTCCCCTTTGGAAAATGGTGGAACCTTTTTTTTTCCCTGTTCCCTTTCATTTTCATTTGTTTTGGTGTCATTCTGAACTTTGGTCTTGTTGGTCTCATTTTCAATTTTACTTGGTCCTTGTTTTATTCTTTTTTTCTCAGATTCATTGTTTCAGTCTTGCCATGAATTTTAATATATTACTTGAAATCAGAGTCTTGGAGTTGTGCGGTTGCATCAAAGTGAATTGCATCTTTAGTTTGTCCTAGCTCCACCTGGTAAGTCATCCACTGGAAGTTTTAATCTCGGTGGTGATTCCTTCTTTCTTTCTTTATCTCAGAGTCTATTAGTTTCTTTTATTCAGAACTTGGAAACTAGAGGTACTATTTTGAAATGTTGTAATCTCTCTTGAACTCAATTCCCACTATTTTTTTTCATTCCAGTTTTCTTTGAAGCTAAAAGGTAATTATTGCAGATCCCAATATTTCTCTTAAAATTTGATACCAGAGGTTCTAATCCTAGTGATCATGATTTGATCATGTATATTTAATGGATTATGTCTTGTAGAGGATCAACATGACACTAGAATGCTACGTATTATCATCACGTCTTCTTTCTTCTCTAGTAGTGAGCCCACATAGAAATCTAGGTGCTCATAATTTGAACCCTAAATTATAATGATTGCACCTTTATTGAAGGAATTAATGCATTATATCAGGTAATTAATTAAGTTAGCGAAGTACTCCCATGTACTTGGCACTACCTTAAGCATGCATAGTTGCTTTTGTGACACTCTAGTTTGCATCATATTGTAAATTTGCAAAGAACATTAAAAGAATGAGATAATACTGGCACATAAGCAGAGGTAAATTTTGAGAAACTAAAAACACAACTACCAAGGGTTTTGGAGTCCCATTATGTGAATATTATCCTTATCAACTAGAACCAGGTATGTTTTGAATAACTGATTTTCTGTTAATTATTTTCATACATGAAAATCTAAAAAAAATGTTATTTCCCTTTAGAAATTCAAATTCTATTCATTCTTTGATTTGAATTTAGCTAAAGGGTGGATTGAAAATTATACAAATCAAGAGAAATTTGGTTTAATTTTAACCCTAACTTGCACACAAGACACATATTTGAAAATGTAGAACACATCAACGAAAAATGAGTACTTTTGACACAAGGGAAAAAGATGAATTTAAATATTGCAATTCACAAGCCATAGCAATCAATGTGGTAGTCTCAGAAACTCATGTGGGATGGAATTCTAATGCCAAAATTCATAGTCAAGTACTACAAGAAAATTCTTCTCAATGTACTAGAAATGTTATAGCAAATGAATTATTTTTAGTAGGAGGGTTTCTGCCAGTAATGGAGGCCCCTAAATTGGTTATGAAATGCTTGAATTATTATAACCCAGATAAAAGAGTTGCTCAAAAAGAGGGGAGAATCTATGTAGACCTCTCATAGAGGGGACTTACATACACATTTGGGCTTCCTTGCTTCACCCAAATGTATAATGTTGACATGAAGGAAAAGGCCAAAACATATCAGAGTTTTGAAGCTCGTAACATAGAAATTTTGAGTACCCAATGGTGCCAATAGCTGATTACACCATAGAACAAAGTAATTCAAAGGTCTATGTTCAACCAAAAGATTCAATATATTATAACTTTGCTGAGCAAGATGGCTGGTTTATTTAATCATGTGCCATGAGGGAAAGCAAAGAAGGATTGAAAAAGATTGGTACTCTGGGTGGGGAAGTTGGAAATAGTTTGATATATGCTCATTTACCCCAAATCACTATCCATGGCTACAAAGAGAGTTACAAGAGAGTTAGTGATTTTTTCTCTATGAAGTTGGTAGGAATGATGGAAGGTGATAAAACAAAAATATTGTCATTGGAGGCACAAAGTGTTATCAGACCAATGGGAGGTTGGTATATTTAGTTCCTCACTTAGTCCTACACTAGGATGGAAGGGTTTGATGGAAATCATTTCATGTTCCCTAGGTATCCAATAGACAAAATTATCTTATTAGAATTGGTGAGATAGTTGAAACCATCTCAATCTCTATATAGTCATGCTCACAAGAAGGCCTCTTTCAAATTCCCTATTGTGATAGGAAATTATATGTGCAATGCAATTAGAGTGTTTGATTTGTGTGAAGAAGAATTCAAAACATATAATTTTTAGGAATTTCCACTTCAAAGAATATATTATGACCCTGAGGGGAATATTTCCAAGAATATAGCTAGTTATCATGCTAATGTCCAGCACCTAGAAGATTATTGGCTTAATTGTGAAGATTAGCACATAATAAGAATAAGAAAGTATCAAAGATTATCTTTAAAATCTACTTAGATTCTCATGCTCCATGATATCCTAGATGAGTTGGAAGAGGATGATAGACAAGTGTTGAAAAAAGCCTATAATGAAGATAGAGTGTATGATGAACCCATCCTAGACCTAGATTATGAAGGTGAACAAATGACATCAATTGATGAGTTCTCCACACCTATTCTGGTATAAACTCAACATTGGATAAATTTTTTTTGTAAAGCTTTAAGAGAAAGAGGAATTGAACACACATTCTCAAAGGATAAAGATGAAAACAAAAAGATGAAACTGCATTTGAGAGTGGAGAGCCTACTAAGAAGAGAAGAAAGACTAGTAAGGCAGCTACTGGTATAAGGATAGAAGCAAGAACCCTTGAAGCTTCAAAATAAGAAGTTCCAATAAAGCCATTTGATAAACAAAAAGATGTACAATCAAGCAAGGATAAGTCAAAAGTAAGAACCAAGGGTACATCTTCTTCTATAATAAAACCAAAGCTTAAATTGGTTATTGAAGAATAAGCAGGAGTAAAGGAAAATTTTGGCACATAGACCAGGTTTGCATCTCAAAGGGTTGTGGCACTATTTACTTCTCCTCCTTCTATTAACATGGCTATTATGAAACAAGCATTAGTAGGAACTCCTACGATTTTGGAGGAGATTTCTAAGGAAGATGAAGCTAAAATTAAATAATAGATGGATAAGTAGGGTGTCATGTGGGACAAATTAAAAGAAAATAAATGTAAAGATAAACCCATGGTACAACTAGTGATAGAAGAGATTATGAATACAAGGTCCACTCCTATAAGTGTTGAAGAATTTATACAATGAACACTCACTTCAAAAGTGGGGAATCCTGATATAATTGAGATGGAAACAAGGGAGACTACAAAGCAGGATCCTATTGATGAAATGATTATTGAAGACACTTTTGATTCCCAACATTCACTTGGGAATGTTCCAAATGATAATGAACAATTGCAAGTCTTTACAAAAACAAAAAAGGACCATGTTGAAATTGAAATTGAGCAAGAAGAAGCTAGACAAATTTTAGGTGATGAAGTTAGAAATGAAGAAAACCCTGGTGTAGCAGAGAATGAAGAAAGTAACATCCAAGAAATTGAATTTGAACATTTGGATAGATAGGAAAATGTAAGTCTTCAAACATAGGAGGCATTGCTAAATCCTAGTAATCATGAATCTATGCCATAAATTGTTGAAGAAATTTGTATTGCAAAGGACGTGATAGATAATATTGAAGAAGTAAGAAAGAATGTTCCTAAATCAAGTGGAAACAAGGAACAAAGTAATGTTGCAGAGGTAGAGAATGATGAAGATGCACCTAAATGGTTGATTAGGGAATTAGCTTCCCCAATGGAAGTAGAATTATTACCTCTAGATTTTAATAGTTTCATATTGGAAGTAGATACTCCTAAAGCTAGGCATAGAGCTAATGCAAAAAATGTCATAAAGATAAATGAATATGATGACAAAACCATCCATATAGCTACTCTCACAACTGACAAAAATAGACATGAAATAATGCCTAAGGAGTATAAGATAACAAGTATTAATCTTGGACACTTGTCTTGCTGGCAAGAGCTGGAAGAAATAAAGGTGAACCTAGATGCCACTATTGCCAAAGTAAAAAAGTATAAAAAGAAGAAAAGAGAATTGAAAGAATGGATTGCTACCTTAGAACATTTTATAAAATCTCTAACCCTATCTAGTCAAGCATAAATTGAATTTCCCCAACATCTAGTATGAATGTCAAAATAATTGGTGGATGCAATTGTAGTAGTTCACCACAAAATGAATATGTTTGAAGAATGGATCGAGTACTAGGTGAGAAAAGGAGAAAAAATTATTTCATATGCAATAGGTAAGTATAAGGAAGGATACCATAGGACTAGAAAATTCCAAAATATTTGAAAATGAATGTAGACTTCACTAGGAACAAGTTAATGATGAAAGATGAAATATTGAAATTCTCATGCAAATTGATGTTCAATAATTAATGCAAGGAAATATAATTTTAGAGAAAGAAATTTTATTTCTTGAAAAGTGGAAAAAACAATTGAAATGGGAAGGTGACATGCTGATGCAATGCATTGAAGGATTTGAAAAAGTCATCGTGTAATGTAGAAGAGTGTTTGATAAAGATCAATACCTTATTGAAATGTTAGCACATTAAGGTTGTGATCCCCAAACACTAGGTTAGAATGGTAAATAAGATAGAGCTTCCAAAGAATGGATTGAGAGAATAAAAAGAGACCTTTTTCAACTACTCACTTAGGAGGTCATTTATGAGATTATACAATGTAGGAACACTATAGCTAGATATGAGATAGACAAAGTACAGAGGTATAGTATTGTACTCCAAGTATTTGAAGAATACACTAGACTCAAGCTCACATGGAAGGTGGTGCAAGGTATTTCAAAAGGACATAGGCATCAAGAATTAAATGCTTTATGAAAATATCAGCTAAAAAAAGGTGAAGAAAAGATCCCAGAGCCTGAGCTCTTGAGTGATGAAAGAAAAAACCAAATACTAGATACCAGAGGAGTTATAAACATATTTGTTCAAGTTTTTAGTTTTGGAGGTTGTCCCTGTCCTGAAAAATGCTCCTTGTCTAACATTTTGAACATTGTTGATAACCTTGATCTATGTAAAGTCTAGCGAGCTAGAGTATGAAGTGAAAAGTTTTGTTGAAAAAGTTAAAGCTTTGACTTCATTTGGAATATTCCTATGATAGTTGGCACGTGCCACGTGCTACATTTTAATTAGTTATTTCTAATTCTATGGATAGAATTTAAGTTTGAACTCTTGGGGCCTTGTTCCTATAAAAGTGGTTTTGCTACCTTATTTTCATTTTAAGTTCAAAATTTGTTGATGTCAGAAGAGCTAAAACTTTTTTTTTTTTTTTTTCCTATTTTATAAATCATTCCGATGTAAAACTTTGTATGCACATAGACATTGATTAATATCAGAACCAATTAGATAGTTGGGTATGTGCAAGATCATGAAGGGCCAAAAAAGTGGCGATATGTAAGTTATATGATGGCCCATGTGGCCGATGACTTTTTTTACCCAAAATTGATGTGTAGTACCCTCTACGTTTCAACTTGGTTGTTTTTTTTTAAAATTTGATTCGCCTCTTTGGTTGCGGTGTTGTTGGCTTGTTGTGCATTGGGTTAATTAGCACCTAATTAATTATTTACACTAAAAAAAAATAAAAATTATTGAAATTTAAAAAAAATAAAAATAAAAAATGAAATATTTCAAGATTGAATTATTGTGTAAATAAATGAAGATATGTTAATTAATAAGAAAATTGAGAGTGGAGATGACAAATAGTTGGGAAGGAATAAAATAAAAATAAATAAACAATCACATACGTTTAGTGGTCATTAATAAATGAATACGTGTAGATAGAAGGATGGCATGTAACGTTTTTTTGTAACAGTTCAGCTTGGAAAATGGAGGAGCATGCATTGGGTGCATGGGTGTTGGGCGGAGTAATTAGAGGATCTCAACTATTCCTTTTTGGGGGGATTCGATTGATTGATTCGAGGGGGATGGCACTGTGGAGAGGATGTCTACCATTTTTTTTGGCACGATTCCAAGACTCCATGCTACGACGTTGTAGGAGGTAAAAAGAAGAGAAGGGGGGGAAAAAAAAACCTGCCTTCTGGAACATCATCAGAAAGGGAGAGGTGGAAATGGATCCACAAAGGGAAGACCTAGGAGGGAGTTAGAAGAGGTCAAAGTGATATCACAGACATCTTCCAAATGACTTCATGGGGTGTAGAGGATGGGACTGAATATGAAGTAATTTTCTCCAAGAGATTAGACACAGAACCTAGCACAATGAATACATTTAATCATTGTAAAGTAGAAGGGAACATCAAGGAAGCAGATGAGGTGATCAAACAAATATCTTCTTGACCATGGATTCTGTTGTTTATGAATTCGTAGCCCAATTTGCAGGTAACAACTTGATCCTTGTTTCTTCAGCGAAAAATATACATATACATATATATAAGGGTTACTAGATCTTTTAGAATGGGATTTATTATTTGAATGGCTTAGAGAAAACTTTAGGGGGTACTTTACTTTTCTATTTTGAATTCGTCACCAGGAAGATTTTATCATTTTTCTGCAACTCTTCCGTCGGTAATCGAGACTGATCTAGTTATTTCTTCCCTTGAGTGATGCCTTACGCTTATCATATTTATGTTGTCCTATGTATTGATTTGTGATAATTCTTCCATTTTGGGTAACTCATGAGATCCCTCTTCCATACCGCCCTTAGATGAGCATTCTTCATGACTTCTCCCTGGTTCATCCCTTGTGTTTGCATCTACTCCAAATCAAATCTCATATATATATATATATATATATATATATCTTTCTAATCTCAAGCTGTGAGGGTATCCTTTTCTTTGTCTAAGCTCCCATTATTCCATAGGTAGGGAATAGTGAAATAAGGTGGGAAACTCTATCATTTTGTATTGAATCCATATCATATTCTTTCTTTTATTCTATTCATGAGCCTTTATCATTTTGATCTCTTTAGAAGTGAATTAATTGTTTTGTGACTGATTTTACCATTGTTGTATCCTATTCAACCAAATAGGATTTAGTAGTGGTTTAAATAATCTATCTGATTCCTTTGGCAACTAGTAAAATCTGTAGTACTGGATAATAGAGTGAAGCTGAGGTTAAATAACCCGTTGATTCCTTTGCCAATCTAACGTAGCTGCTGCACTTGAGCATAATAGGAAGTTTAAAGATTTAAATAACCCCACTAATACCACTGGCTATCCATCACAGTTGCAGCACTTGAAAGTAAAATATTTTCAGGGTTCTAACATGACAGAGAGGATGGGCAGAGTTTAATTCCCAGATTTCAAACTTGAGTGCGTCTCTGGAACTCGCCACCAAATTGAAATGTATTTAACTCAAAAGAGGAAAAAGTTGTACATTAATTCTCCTTCCCTTAAGTCATGTTCTTGCACCTCATCTTTCTTTTGCTCTTTAGTCTTGTGGATAACATTTGTGATTTGATAATAATGCAAGTAGATGGTGATATTTCCTAATTCCATTATTCATTTTCTAATATACTTGACAACCTGTCACAGTTACAACATTTTGAACTGAGGAATTGTATAGAATTAAATAGCCTCCCTGATATCAATCGTAATCTATCACTGCTGAAGTTTTAAACATTAGAGAGTGTATAAATTTAAATAGTTTTCCTAAATCTGGAACTACTCTGCTTCCTTCCTTTATAATTTACTATCTTCTAAATTATTTCATTGGAATTTTATTTATCCCTCTCCTATTATAATGTTATTGACTGATTGAAGGTTAGGGGTCTTGCTTTACCTGTATCGATCTACCCTTGTCCCTGAATTATCTAGTGTTGTGTTGTCAATATAAATGAAATAGAGGCCATTCTTTTAGGAGAGCCAACATCTCGGGTTAGAAACCAAATCTCCTTAGGGTCTCGTGCAGTTCTGGGTCATTGGTAAAAAAGAATCATATATGGGAGATACTCGAGTCACTCCTCAGTAGCAGTCTTGTCTACCATTATATTTTCTTTTCCTTATGTCAGTCACCTAAGTGTTTTAGATTGAACCCTATATATATATGGAATTATTCAGTGGTTATTAGTTCCTATTAGGAATTGTTTATACAATTGGATCCTTTGTTGTTAACATTTAAATATATAATGGTCATCTTGGGAAATGTTAAAGGAACACTTTAGGTCAACACAAGGGTATAGATATATTCTTATGTCAAATCAGATTTACATTTAGTAATTAATGGTTAAGATATGATGCTTCTTTAACTTTACAAGGGATTAAAAATTTATGTTTCTCGCATGTCTTTGAATATATGTGTCTGCCTTAATGTATCTTCATAGCCACACCCTATGTTGGGTCTATTTCTTCAACATTAACCCTATAGTGTCAAATCAAATTGGGTCTTGTGAAATATAGGTTATAATATACTTTTAGAAAAGGGTTACGACTTAAGAGATTCTCCCTTGAATTTTTGGAATTCCATGCTTATAGTTATGATTCAATTAGATATTTATTACGATGGATATTGTTAACACTTGATTGTATATGTTTTTGTTAGTCCATGAAAAGTGTAATTACAATAACTTCTTGTTAGCATAGTTGAGTTACCTTAGATGTATTGTATTAGATTAACGTGATATCATCATTATTGATTATGGTATTAAAATAAAGTTGTTATTAAGCTAGAAACAATGATTCTATAGACAACATATCAATACAACTATATATTTTGGAATTGATAATTAGACCTTGAATTGAGTTGAGAATCAGCGGGTTGATTTTGTTGTTGGTTGTTCCTACAATTGATTCTCTTGTAGTTACATAATAGTTGATAGGTTAATCTATCATGTATGTCTTTATTCCATTATTGGAATAGATGTTGCATGACATATCATGTTGGTAAATTGGAAAATTTGGAATGTTTGAGTGTATTTTTGTGGAGAATTTTGTGTGTAATTTTGGAGTTTATGATGAATTTAATTATGGAGGTTGTTTTTGGCCTTGAGTTTGATGTTGATTTTGAGATCAAGTTTTGTTGCCACCTTGTTGGGAAACCCTTGTTTTAGTGGTTAATTAGTCTTCCAGAGAAAAGGGAAAGAAAGGTGTTGCTTTATTTTTTTTAGCCTTCACTTTTGGTTCTTTGTGAACTATTGTTCGTGTGATTTATTTGATGTTATGGGTTTAGCCTTGCACTTGAAAATAGCTTCATTATGAGGATCTTGTGTAGGATGGTGTATGCCTTGCTGAATGCAATTTATCTTGTGGTCTTATATGTTGTGCATAGGGCTTACCCTGATAGTTTCTTTTGAGTTTTGTTACTCATAGGGGGAGTGGCTTTCAATGGGGGCCGAGACCCGGAAGTGGTCTCAAGGTAACTCATTGGAAGTTTATTAATCAAGTGAAAATATTAATGTTTAATTAGGGGTTTTGGATAGAATCACACATTAACAAGATATAAGTGAATGCTTCACTCATGGCTCAAGTGCTTGTATGGGCTTGAGATGAGTTGAGAAGGCCTGGAATGGCAAAATCATTGTCTTGTCTTTATGAAAGATAAATGATGCCACATTGGATTGCATGTGGGGCCGGGTTTCTTAAGAGGTCACCAGGGTAACCCAAGTTGGGGGCCGGGGCCTAGGAAGATTCGCCAGGGTAACCCATGCAACATTGCGATGACACTCTTCCTCTAATAACCATGAATGTTTTTTTTCCCTTTATGTTATTCTTGGGTCTCTGGAAGCACATGTTGGCATTTATATGTTGACGCTTTATTGGTTATTCCTTATGTTGGGCACATTTTGTGTTGGTTATTTCTTGTGCTGAGATTGCCTTATGTTATTGTGGATTTTGTTGTGAAGTCTTGTATCCTTGTTTTGTATGATGGTTTAGTTGGGGATCCTTCTTGTCATCTTTTAGCATGGGGGGTGGCCCTTCGGGTCCACGTGGTTGGGTGGAACGTGCTATGCACCCCATTGGGTCCCCAATTGTCAATCAAAAATATACCTTGCAGTGACTCTTGTGTTGAACCAGAGATGAATCCAGTAATGCAGCTTTGTACTCTTTCATTTCAAATGTATCATTCTAATTTAATTGTATCTTCCCCATTCATGTTGGGAAGCGGCATTGTAATATTGTAACCCTTGATTGATGTGTTGATCATGTTCATGTTATTTTATGGTTACTGGTGTATACTTACCACCCTTGTGATGTAATAATGTTGTTGTGAAAAGTAATGCAGTCTTGTAAACCTGAGGGATTTGATATATGCACTTCATGTTTAGTTTTCATTTCATGTGATATATGATTATTATGATGTATGTTAGTACTTTATAAAAAAAATTGGTGCCATAAATGCTAGATGTAATGTATCCTTTGGGGTTTCTTGGCGGGGCATTACATGATGAAACAAAAAGAGTTTTTAAAGGAGATTCTCAAATTTCCACCAATATAAATTATGCTTTACTTTGAATTTAATAAATAATTATTATTCATTTTCTATTTGAATTCTGATTAAAGTGCTAATTGATAGGCTAATTGAAAAAAATCTATAGCTTTCAAACTGTATCACATTTTTTGAATCCAAAACATGCATCACATTCTATGCTTCACATACTCTAGGATTAAAAAAAATAAAAATGAATTTCATGAAGTTTTGACCAAGTTAAGGTGGTCAGACATATGAGTTCTTATAATTTTTAAAATTTGTAATAAAAAATTCATAATTAATTATTTGCTTGGAAAAAAATTACAAAAGAATATGCATCACATCGGGACATGAATCCTCTACTTATATCTAAAATATAATAATTTTTTTTTTTATCATTTTATTATGATTAGGGTGGTCAGACAGACACCTACTTCTTATTTTTTCACTAAAATTTAAGTACTAGTGCATTGAAATTTCAAAATTTCACCAAATAGATTTTGTTTTTTAAATAAACCTAGTAGTTTAGAAACTAAATTCAATTTTATATAGATTCTATTCTTACATATTTTTGAAATAATATAGATAACTTATTCAAATTTTTACGTCAATTTGCCTAACTCTGATTTTTTTGAATTTTTTGCCACTTAAGGGCCTATTTTTTCCATGATGATCTTGCACATACCCAACTACCTATCTCATGAATCTTTTGTAGATGGTTTTTTTAGTTTAGCTGAATAAGACTGTATGTTGCACTATTTAAGGGTGTATACAAAACCTACTCAGTTTCCAAACTAAAACCCCTCTCTTTAAAAGCTCACATTGTTTTATATGTAGCTATAAAGAAATATTGTGAAGTATAAAGCAGTTTGCTCTATTTTAATTAATTCATTGGGGCATGCATGGAGAATAACTAGGATAAAATTTTAATTTTTAGCATTTTTCATGTTTTATTTTAGAATAGATGTTTAAATTCTTTGAAAATGTTCCAAAAAATTAAGTGAATGGATGGAAATTTGTTGAAAATATTTCATGTCCTATTAAATTCTTGAATGCTTAATGCTAAATCTACTTAAGTTATAGCAAAAAAATTGTTGATGTTGATGAAATATTATTTCAAATCTCTTGTTTTCATGATATTTGTTCTTAATTTCCAATTGATAACTCAGTATTTGATACATATGGTTCTAAACAACCATATTCCCTTTTAGATTAACAACAATGTCACATTATACCTGAGAGAAAACCTAGTACAATCAAGACCTGATTACTAGAGACTTGGCATTGAACTTAAGCCAATCTAATCTTGTCACAAGCAAAATCCCCTTTTAGGTTGTCTTTGTTCCATATCTTTCAAGAAGGATAGTTTGTTTGTAGTTTATCTATGAAGAATTTATTCACCCTGTTCCTATGAGTAAAATCATCGTCAACACTAAGCATCTCAATAGGTTATCTAAACTCCTATATTCACCACCTTTATTTTCCATCAATCTATGGATAATGTGTTGCACTAAACTTTAAATTTTTCTTCAACTTCTTCCATAATGTCCTCTAGAAATAACCAATAAATTTGTTATCTCTGTTTGAAACTATACTCTTCGGTAAACCATGTCGTCTTACCACCTCTCCGAAAAAACAATTCTGAAACATGAACAACATCATTGGTCTTATGACATAAAATAAAATGTGCCATCTTTAAAAATATATCCACAACCACAAATATGGAATCATGCCCTCTTTGTGTCCTTGGAAAGCAAAGAACAAAATACATGCTAATATCCTCCCACGACCTCTCAGGTATAGGTAATGGATGATACGATCCAATATTATGACTTGTTCCTTTTTCCACGTAACATGCTCTACAACATGTTGATGGTGTTTCCTTCATAGAAACAACTCAGACAAGATATAAGTATCCTATCTCTCTTGAAAGGAAAATCTCTATCAAGAAGCTTCAAGAGATAACCCCAAGGTCTCTAATGTTAGGTCTTGACAATGCATAAACAACTCAGTGATAATGTGAAAACACTAGTAATCACAAGGGACTTTATTACAAGCAAATACTGAATCTTCAAACTTATCAGATCTAGAAATATGGTGATACTTAAAATCCTAAATCTAACATAGATAATGAAAGAAATAGAAAAAGATGAGGGTTTCAAAGAGATTTCTAATATTAACACTAATCCTAAGATTAATAGTGTAGAAGAAAAAATACGTGAAATGGACCAATCTCTCATAAACTAATTCCTGCTTGACCTAGACAAATCTACAATCTTACATAAATAGTGCAATATTCTAAGGCACGTAGGATTTTTAGATCATGAACATTCATCCAACACAATCCTATTGAAATTCAAGTGAAAAAACATTCACAACTAAACTAAGCACAATGAATATCAAAGTCCATACTAACTTTGCAAAGCAACCAAAAGTTAGCTAGCTGTAAATAGTATGGACTAGAGATTGTTGCAACACTTCAAGTGTAAGGCCCTACCATACCATTAGTCAAATATTTACACTTCATATGTTTCTTTTACTAGGTGCCAATATTATTTAATAAATGAGCTTTATTAGTGAGATATGTGAACCTTATCTAATACTTATGATCAATAATTTAATTTGGAAAAATGGTACTCATAATATCAATAATAATATGACTATCTTTATTAATTCTAATTTTATCATTAATACTATTATTAATTTTAATATCATTAATACATAAATTGATACCATTATTAATTTTATTGTTCTTAGTAATAATAATATTTAACCTAATGTCGTTACTCATATTGTGTTACTCTTATTATGGATTTCACTACAAATAATACCAATTCACCCTCTTATAAAATAGTATTATTACTCGCAAAGTGGTATTAACATTAATGTTAGTCGTAATATTAATGTGATGATTGATGGAGATGATAATAATACTAATATCAATATCACAATTTGCAAGGTTATTCTGAATGTTAACAATATAATGTTTTCTTTATTAAGCATGAATTTAACTCGAGCTTTTATCTAAGTGCGGGGTGCTAAGGAAGCTTAAATGAAACTTATTATACTTTCAAAAATCTCACTTATATCCCTTCCTAACTTGCAACAACCTTTTTTATGATGGTGCCAAAGGGACATTTAATGCAAAGATGACCCAACAAGGAAAGTAGACTTCCTTGAATAAGATGCTGCATAAACTCGGTGCGTTATTAATGTTTTATGTTAGAGTAGTGTTATGCATTTATTGTCCTTATCATTTATTTATGCTCACCACTAGTGAATGTCTCTTTAGATCTTGCATCCATGATTTTCTTTTGGCTCTTTGATTGGTAATCATACTACTACACTAGCCAATGGTGTGTTGTCTAGGTATATTATGTAACACTCACTCATTCATGGTTCTCTAGACATGGTTGGTTGAACCATATTTGGTTGGATAGATGACAGATTTAATTTTGCTTGTCTTCAGGTGATGGACAAAGAATTTAAGGTGCTAGTCATAATCATGGAGAGGGGAGATTTCATGGGGTCTTTGGCCCAAAGTGTTAGATTAGCAACATAACACAAAGATATTCAAGTACCAGTAGTGAGGAAAATATACCATGGAATAGTTGCAGCCTGTGGAGGTCAAGGAAGGGTGGATAGCAACAAAGAGAGAAGAAAAAAGAGTTAAGGGTGGAAGCACAAGAGAATGGTAGGGAATTGTGAGGTACCTTGTCAAGCAGTTCATGTCTCTTATTTGATCTGAAAGATACAACAATATTTTCCATGGAGTCAAGGAAGGGCGGGCACATATGATGTAGTCATTGTAGTCCATGAGTTTAGATCTCTCTGACACGATGCTAGCAAAGGTTGTGGAATTCAGCATTACACATGCAAATTGCATCTGCCTGAATATGAACAGATGCAGAGTCACTCATAGTGCATTTACCCCACCTCCATGTGTGTGCATGGGCATATATTTTGATGAGTTTCCATACCCCACTCCAAAGCCCCTGAGAAAAAAATTGTAGGCAGAGTGGATGCTGAGACAAAATTGAAAAACCTATCCTTACACTCATTGATTCCATGTGCTTAAAAGTTTCTAGAGCCTCAGGAAATCCATTTTATGCATATCTTGCAAATATTGCACTCTTTGAGACCACATCCTTTGAGGCATTATTTCAACCAATTCACATGAATGGTCTACACACCCACATTTGCACACATATTGATCAGGGTAGTTGCAATTGTAACTTGTTACAAAACATCTTCATCCTATATGCTTGGTCGATGTACATACCTAATTTCAAGCTCCCATTTTCAACGTAGATAGAGGATGCTATTCAAAGTGTGGATTCTGAATCAGCATGTTACAATTTTTGTAGAGCCTTGAGGTAACTCGATGGCCATGTCTTTAGTGCTTTTGTTTTTTTTGAGAAATTTGTATGCGGCTACACCGTTTCTATTGTAATTCATTTCATTATCAAGCAATTTTATTTATTTTTATCTATTAAAGGGAAGCATTGGTTGTAGTTTTATGTTTGACAGGCTAGACGTAACCTACCCACAATTGTTTACTTCTTTTATAACAAATGAATGATTATTTTATAATAATACACACTAAATAAAAAAATTAAAAAAAAAAACTATTATACTAAACAAATGAAATAATTACTGGGAATAGAAATAAATTGTAGACGTTCATTATTTTCTTTTGGTTTCCTTAAGATACGCTAAAGATCTTAGATATTTGAAACTTGATGGAATTTTTGATAGGAAATTGTTTCTAATGTCTAGGGTATTTAGGTTGACCATATTTCCAAAAGTCTGAGGCAAGGCTTCTAAACAACAAGAAAAAAAATATAACTCTTCCGAATAGAGGAGCTCTCCAAATTCTAAACTTTGTGGAAACATGGTTCGAACGGGACATTGCTCAAACAATTAACTATTGCAAGCAAATCTTAGTTAAATCTCTAACAAAATTTTAGGTGTGCTACTGAAAATTAAAGGGCATACCTGCATTATCTTGCTTTACTTTTTCACTAATAAATAAAATAGTTGAATAGTTGTGTGCAGTTGAACCTAGGTAAAGCTCTGACAAAATATCTAAGGTCTGTAAATGAAAAGTTTATAATAGAAGGGAAGACCTACAATGGCTTGTTTTACATTTTACTACTAAATAAAATAGTTGGATTTTTATGTACGTTTGAACATAGGTCAGATTTAAATCTCCCTCATATTTATTCTCTCACAACCTCGCCACATGCCCGCTAAGACTATGGATTTCCTTATGCCATGAGGGAAGTTTGAACTTGAGCTACTCACTTTCACAAACTTTAAGAATTGATGATGCTTTTACTATGAAATAAAATACAAAATTAATTTGTGAACGAGAACAAGACCAATGGAAAATAAAGTAATATTTATTGTTTGTAATGAAGTGAAGTTAATCAATAGACATCATCTTGGGCAAAGAAAGTAGTTTTTTCATTATTACATATGTTGGTTGTATAAGATTTTATGTATTGTAATCTACACAATAATGTTTTCAACTACCCTTGGGTATACTCCGCCATAACCAAAAGTAAAAGGAAGGATATTGGCCATAGCTGAATTTAAAGCCATTGACCTTGAAGCCTCTATCATGCTTTCACCTGTGGAAAATTTTTCAACTACCACATTATCTCCCTTCTAACCCTTTAATAATCACAATGGTGATATTTACGATTACATTTTAATA
Organism: Sequoia sempervirens; assembly: GCA_007258455.2. Taxonomy (NCBI): domain Eukaryota; kingdom Viridiplantae; phylum Streptophyta; class Pinopsida; order Cupressales; family Cupressaceae; genus Sequoia; species Sequoia sempervirens. The sequence continues at coordinate 954,665,316 of VDFB02281492.1, forward strand.
TTATTTTTTATCTTAGAGAATTTTAGTTAGAGTATTTGTTTATTATTATTATTAAATTAATAATCATTATCATTGTCAATAGTCATTGAGTAAGCTTACAATAGTATTGAGTCTATGGTCAATCTTTAGGAGGATAAAGTGGGGTTGTGATTATATTTGTTTTGATATTACTTTTTTTATGGTTAAGTTCCGCATATCATATGTGTTATGAGGTTTTTAGAAAGTTATGGTAGCGTCAAATTATTGAAAGAAAAGAGTAGTCTCTAAACCTTTATAGTTGATCAATCTATAAATCCATAATAAAATATAGTTAATGTGAAAGTTTCACTATAATTAAAATTCCCATGCATGTATCTCTATAAAACCTCAAGTTTTATTGCTGCTCAACATTGAATAATTTGATGATTATCATCGTACACCCAATATTTTCTATTTGTCTTCATTGTTAGGGGTAAATATTCTAATGATATATCTAGTTTACTAACGATTGTAATACTATAAACCATATAATTAAATATGTCATTTAACAAAAGTAAACATGTTGACTCTATAGGAACTATTACCTCTTTTAGTTATACTTGAATTATTTTTTTTGTGCCTTTGTGCTTGGTGTTTTAGAATTCCTCTAGAACAAGTTGCTTATGAGCTATTGATTTCAACTTAATATGTAAGATATGATTTTTATTAAGTTTTTACTATCATTGAGAGTACCTTCTTTCCATGTGTTTCCTTCTTTAAGTTTAATTTAAATATAATGTGACATTGTGTCAGTGTAAGAGCATGATATAAGTTCCTTTATTTAAATTTTGGAAGTTAAAAGGGTGGGGTTGTTATTATCCATTCTTTAGTTAACAATAAAGTTATTTTAATTAGGATTAATTTTCATGTATCATTATAATGCTCATATTGCTACTAATTTTGTCTTGAAACCATATTGTTAAATTATGATTATATTCTATCATTTCACATAGGTACTAGGTTGTTAGTTTGAGTCTACTTTCTAAACTACTAATTTATTTTGAAAATAGTTGAGATTAAGGGGTTCAAAAGAGGGTTGTACACAAATTGGTGCTGTAAAAATAACATAGCAACTCTTGTATGACCTGAGCACGGTAAAAATTTTTGTAGTATTTTTAAAATTGCTATGGTCAAAAGTTAGCTAACAACATCTAGTTGATGCACAATTTTTTTGATAATTTTTTAATGAACATTTGATTTTTTACTAATTTTCTAAGTGGGCACTTCCTTAAAAGCAGAATTTTGGCTGTGCTCCCACTACAAATTTTTGAAAATAATTGATTTTCTTTGTCTTTTCTTTTTTGAAATTTGTAGAATGTAGTCTAATTTCTAAAAATGTAATGTATTTGAAATTTTGATGAATGGTTAATTTATAACAAAAAAACACCAAACACTGCTTTTTAGCAAAAATAGACATACCAAAAAAAGAAATTATTGATGAAAGGCTTAACATTGTCAAAAAGTGAAAAAAGTTACATCGTTGGATAGCTAAGAGAGAACTTAACATTACACGTGTTCAATTTTGTCGATTTTGGCAAGCGCATTTTTTTTAAAATTTGAAAAGTGGCCACAAAATTGGTACCCAACTTCATGCACCTACCCCCTGGCTTCACCTAAGTGGGTGGCAACCGACTATGAAACTGTCTGGGGAAAAGGGCCCTAGAAAGGGTTGCATACCCACTTTATTAGTTTATAATTATTGGACTAGAGGCATAATATGAAGTTGAGTAGAGAATTGAGTTTAGAGTATGTTAGTGTAATTGGGTTATGAGTGTGACTGTGGTAGAGTCATCCTCAAACCTAAGAGTTATCCCTTTGCTATCCAACCATGCATGAGATGGCTGCAGTCCAATTGTCAAACTATGGTTTCTCTGCAAAATATATACATAGGCAAGGCTGTCAGAGACGAGCCCCTGAGGAATTATGTTTGTCCTCTAGGCTTGTCCTCTTATTAAATATTTTAAGTTACTATTGATACATATATATTATTTGTATAACTTATGACTTGAACTAAGGCTGTGTTTATTGATGAGTTAGTGGAACTAATCAAGCCTACCTTGGTGATGTGGATTCTATATATCTCCATTTGAAATTAGACCATGATTGTTAATTTAATTGTGTTGATGGCCAAGGTCTTTATTAATTCTTGGTCTAATGTTTGTTAGGCTTTTGTGAGATTCATGTGTAGGAAGTAGTCTATGGGGAATCATGTTAGTGTTTATGGTCAAAATTTGAAATTTTTGTTTTGTCCTTAAGTGTATTTTAGTGTAAAATCTTGGGCATTACATTTGGTATCAGAGCATGGTTGTAGCTCTAGGATCTCTAGTTAGTGTTGTATCCTTTGCAGTGTTGCTTATGTGAATCTCCTTTGTGTGCTTATCTCCTTGTTGTGACTAATGTTTGAAGTGGTCCTATGATGTCTTTTCTTCCCTTACTCTTTGGTAATTGGTGTTAGATTTTATTGAGTATTACATACCTTGATGTGAATGACATAAGGGATTATGAAATAAATGATACTAGGTTTGTAAACTTTAGGTGGGAAAATAATAGTGAAATATTAATGCCTCTTAAAAGAATCATATATTGTACTTCCTAGAATTAGATAAAAACTAGTGATTTGACCATGATGGGGTTATGAGCTCTTTGTTTACGTATTTCGGATTGATTTAAAAATGAAGTTCCCTTATTAGGTGTGGACAAATGAAGTGTTTCCAAATAGTGCATTTTGCTTGGAAATCAACTAAAAGTGTGTTTTGTGTAAAGCTATCTTGAAGATAGGAAAGAAATATGGCTGATTGGGTAAAAGATCTTTGTCCAAAAACTACATTATTACCTTAGGATGTATGTGTGAACTTGTTTATGGAATAAATTAATATTGAGGTAAGAGGGAATAGAAAAATAATATGCTTAGTAAATAAATAATAATGGTGGTAAAGAAAAGAATGCATTAGTAAACCTCGCATTGATAAATTTCAAATATAAGTTTTTCCTTCATTGCATGGTATGCCTAAAAAAAATGTAAAATATCATGTGGATTGTTGTAGCCTTACATTAGAAAAAGTTAGATTCCCAATCGCATTATTATTGATAGAAAATAATATAAATGTTAACTCATTTAAGTGCATGGCTAATTAAATTTTTAGTGAAAAGAATGTTGTGCTTGAGGTACTAACAACTTGGACTATGTTTTCCTTATCATTTGAGAGTATTGGGTAGCCTTGTTTGAGAAAGATGGTTTATAATGGTTGTGTATTTCAATGATAAAATACAATATTTTGTAGTTTAATTATGGGTAAGAAAATGGTTTATTTCTTTAAAAGATGAAAGTTAGAAAAAGAAAAAAGAAAGAAAAGATAAATTATTTTGTACTTTTGGTATATGTGAATACCCTATAATGGTGCTTATGTTGTGTATTGTGATAACTTTTGTAGATAGACAAAGTTGTAGAAGTAAGTGTATGTTGTGAATATTTGACTCTTATGGAATAGAATGATATGATTCTTGATAGTGAATGTGATTTTTCATGTTGAAACCAGTATATGTGATGTGCCCCAAGTACAAGATATAGGGTATCCAACTTGGGATAAGGGTGGTGGACGTCTAGTATGATCCCCTATGTGTACCCTTCGTGATTATTTTGTGTAGTTGATTTGTTGTGAAAAAGAAGCATAGAATGTATGGATGTGTATTGATTAAATGAAATGTGATGCATTCCTCTATGTCAGTCTTATTTGTATGTTAAATGTGTACCCCATAGTGTTTGGTTCCCCCCTTATGGGAGTGATGACAACTAGTGTAAATAGGGGTTGAGAGGTACATGTTCTCCCATCAGGAAATTACACGCATAGGGTGTTGTCCCTAATCCTGATAAAGGATCTGTGTCGAGTTGTTGTAATCTTTCCATGGATGTTGACTGTGGCCTACTCCCCCATATATGAGAGCCACACTTGTTGGTTCATAGTGCAAAAATATTCCTAGATGTTATAACCCATGGGTAAAGGATGGAGTTATAGGGACCACCAATTATTCATATTTATGTGGTTGGGGACCACTAGCTATTCATATTAATTTGGTCAGGGACCACCACTGATTTATATTTATGTGGTCAAGGACCACCAATGATTCATATTTATGTGGTCAAGGACCACTAGTTACTTATCTTTATGTGGTCAGGGACCACCAGTTATTCATATTTATGTGGTTAGGGATCACCAGTTATTGAATACTATTATACTTATGTGGTTAGAGATCCACCATTCCCCTCCTCCCCTTAGGTGGCTTTTCAAGTCACATGGTGCTCGTGATGTGCAAATTGTATTATTGAAATATGAATTGTTCATAATTCTTAATTGATGTTTTACTTTATTATGCGCCAACAATGTGGAATTTTATAATTATTTTATTAGGCTACTTAGTCATTTGAAGGTTGTTATAGTCCAATTTGCCTCAAGGACTTGTTTAAATTTCATTTTGAATTAAGTTTGAAAGCTTGCAATATAGCTACAATTGATCTTTATTTTGTTTTTCTCTTGAATTTATAGTTTCCTCTTTGGGAGTTTTATTGAAACTTAGGTTTGTGATTTTATGTTATTTAGTTTGAGGCTTTCTCATTGGTTGCAAATTTTTGGCATGTGTGTTAGAATGTAAAATCTGTAAACTGCCATATCCCTTGGGGTTCCCTAGCAGGTCGTATAGGGGAGTAGATGTGCTGGGGAATTATTTTCAAAGGGGGTTATGAGTGGGACCGGTATGGGATGGTCATTAATCAATTCTTCCCCCCATTCTATGATTGTTCTTATTTGTATGGAGGAGTCCTTAGAGAAGGGCCTTGAGATCATCTTTCCTAATTTTATATGGTATCCAAGAATATCCATCCTTGTAAACCCCATTCTGCGAGCCTTGTGTTGTAAATGATGTGGTTGTACAAGGAGTCTCACCCAATTGAGAGGAGCATCCTTTGTACGAGGACATGCGCACCCAGCTAGGAAGAGCATCCTTGCTATAGTTGTGTGTAAATGTGAAATTCCAAGTAAATGTGATGTGGAATGCCTCTAAAGTATGAGTGAATGATAGTATAAAAATGATGCAAATTTAACATTCCTTGAGACATGAGTTGACATTGGAACATAGATATCTCCTTTACAGAATGAGTGATGTTTATGTTGCAAGGGGATTTTTTGGTGTATCAAAGGATATTAATTCGGTTGATATGTTTTTGTGGAACTTAATTGAAGTTGGTTACATTATCAATAATTTATAACTACATGGATCTAGTTGTTAACATTGTTATATTGAGAATGTACCAAATAAACGTTCTCTTGTGAAAATTTTGCTTCAATAATTTTGATGAGCAATGCATAGAAATGATGTGTTCTAATGTGTGCTTATAGTTGAATGTTTTGATTATTTCATCATGAAAACGATAAGGTAATTGGTATGATCAATAGATTTATGTGTGTGCATTAATGTGAGTTTTATTTATATTTGAGTAACTCTAGTCATATTAACATGTTGGTTAATTTAAGAGTTAAGTTAAAACTAGGTTGTATTTGATTTTAAATGGGATCAAGGTATAATGTGTATTACTCTTTCTTAGTTGTGTCAAGACTGATATGGTAAAGGAAACTTGCTATGATATAATGGTCATTTTTAAAAGTGTGATTTTATGTGGGGATTTAGTCCCAACCCTAGTGACTTCCAGGAGGAAGTCCAATCTAAGGGGAGGGGAATGTAAGGCCCTACCATACCATTAGTGAAATAGTTACACTTCATGTGTTTCTTTTACTAGGTGCCAATATTATTTAATAGATGAGCTATATAAGTGAAATATGTGAACCTTATCTAATACTTATGATCAATAATTTAATTTGGAAAATGGTACTCATAATATCAATAATAATATGACTATCTTTATTAATTCTAATTTTATCATTAATACTATTATTAATTTTAATATCATTAATACATAAATTGATACCATTATTAATTTTATTATTCTTAGTATTAATAATATTTAACCAAATATCCTTAATCATATTGTGTTACTCTTATTATGTATTTCACTGTAAATAATACCAATTCACCCTCTTATAAAATAGTATTATTATTAGCAAAGTGGTATTAGCATTAACGTTACACTTAATATTAATGTGATTATTGATGGAGATGATAATATTACTAATATCAATAACAGAGTTTGCAAGGTTATTCTGAATGTTAACAATATAATGTTTTCTTTATTAAGCATGAATTTAACTTGAGCTTTTATCTAAGTACAGGGTGCTAAGGAAACTTAGGGATGCAAATTGGTCGATAGAAGCTTAAATGAAACTTATTATACTTTTAGAAAGCTAACTTATATCCCTTCCTAGCTTGTAACAACCATTTTTATGATGGTGCCAAAGGGACATTTAAGGAAAAGATCACCCAACAAGGAATGTAGACTTCCTTGAATAAGATGCTATATAAACTCGATAGCTTATTAATGTTTTATGTTAGAGTAGTGTTATGCATTTATTGTCTTTATCATTTATTTATGCTCACCACCAGTGAATGTCTCTTCAGATCTTGTGTGCATGATTTTCTTTTGGCTCTTTGATCGGTAATCATACTACTACACTAGCCAATGGTGTGTTGTCTATGTATATGTAACACTCACTTACTCATTGATGGTGCTCTAGACATCGTTGGTTGATTCAGATTTGGTTGGATAGATGACGGATTTAATTTTTCTTATTTTGGGGCGATGGACAAGGAATTTAAGGTGATAGTCATAATGAGGGAGAGGGGATATATCATGGGGTCTTCGACCCAAAGTTTTAGATTAGCAACATAAAGCAAAGAGAGCCAGGTACCAGTAGTGAGGAAAATAGACCATGGAATGGTTGCAGCCTATGGAGGTCGAGGAAGGGTGGACAGTAACAGAGAGAGAGGAAAAAAGAGTTAAGGGTGGAAGCACAAGAGAATGGTAGGGAATTGCGAGGTACCTTGTTAAGCAGTTCATGTCTCTTATTTGATCTGAAAGATACAACAATAGTTTCCATGGAGTCAAGGAGGGGCAGGCACATATGATGTAGTCATTGTATTCCATGAGTTTAGATCTCTTTGACACGATGCTAGCAAAGGTTGTGGAATTCAGCATTACACATGCAAATTGCATCTTCCTGAATATGAACAGATGCATAGTCACTCACAGTGCATTTACCCCACCTCCATGTGTGTGCATGGGCATATATTTTGATGAGTTTCCATACCCCACTCCAAAGCCACTGAGAAAAAAATTGTAGGCAGAGTGGATGCTGAGACAAAATTGAAAAACCTATCCTTACACTCATTGATTCCATGTGCTTAAAAGTTTCTAGAGCCTCAGGAAATCCATTTTATGCATATCCTGCAAATATTGCACTCTTTGAGACCACATCCTTTCAGGCATTATTTCAACCAATTCACGTGAATGGTCTACACACCCACATTTGCACACATATTGATTAGGGTAGTTGCAACTGCAACTTGTTACAAAACATCTTCATCCTATATGCTTGGTCGATGTACATACCTAATTTCAAGATCCCATTTTCAGCGTAGATAGAGGACGCTATTCAAAGTGTGGATTCTGAATCAACATGATATAATTTTTAGAGTCTTGAGGTAACTCAATGGCCATGTCTTTAGTGCTTTTGTTTTGTTTGAGAAATCTGTATGCGGCTACACCGTTTCTATTGTAATTAATTTCATTATCAAGAAATTTTATTTATTTTTATCTATTAAAGGGAAGCATTGGTTGTAGTTTTATGTTTGACAAGCTAGACATAACCTACCCACAATTGTTTACTTCTTTTATCACAAATGAAGGAATATTTTACAATAATGCACACTAAATAAAAATTAAAAAAAAAAACTGTTATACTAAACAAATGAAATAATTGCTAGGAATAAAAATAAAATCTAGAAGTTCATTATTTTTTTTTGGTTTCCTTAAGATACGCTAAAGATCTCAAATATTTGAAACTTGATGGAATTTTTGACACGAAATTGTTTCTAATGTCTAGGGTATTTAGGTTGACCATATTTCCAAAAGTTGGAGGCAAGGCTTCTAAACAACAAGAAAACAAATATAGCTCTCCCAAATAGAGGAGCTCTCCAAATTTGAAACTTTGTGGAAACATGGTTTGAAATGGACATTACTCAAACAATTAACTATTGCAAGGTAATCTCAGTTAAATCTCTGACAAACTTTGAGGTGTGCTACTAAAAGATGAAGGGCAAACCTACATTAGCTTGCTTTACTTTTTCACTAATAAATAAAATAGTTGAATAGTTGTGTGCTGTTGAACCTAGGTAAAGCTTTGAAAAAATATCTGAGCTCTGCAAATGAAAAGTTTATAATAGAAGGGAAGACCTACAGTGGCTTGTTTTACATTTTACTACTAAATAAAATAGTTGGATGTTTATGTACGTTTCAACATAGGTCAAATTTAAATTTCCCTCATAATTATTCTCTCACAACCTTGCCACATGCCTGCTGAGACTATGGATTTCCTTATGCCATGAGGGAAGTTTGAACTTGAGCTACTCACTTTCACAAACTTTAAGAATTGATGATGCTTTTACTATGAAATAAAATACAAAATTAATTAGTGAACGACAAAAACACCAATGGAAAATAAAGTAATATTTATTGTTTGTAATGAAGTGAAGTTAACCAATAGACATCATCTTGGGCAAAGAAAGTAGTTTTGTCATTCTCACATATATTGGTTGTATTAGATTTTATGTATTTCACTCTACACAATAATGTTTTCAACTACCCTTGGGTATACTTCGCCATAACCAAAAGTAAAAGGAAGGATATTGTCCATAGTTGAATTTAAATCCCTTGACCTTGAAGCCTCTGCCATGCTTTCACCCGTGCAAAATTTTTGAACTACCACAATATCTCCCTTCTAACCCTTTAATAATCACAATGGTGAGATTTACGATTACATTTTAATATATTTTTTTCTTAGAGAATTTTAGTTAGAGTATTCATTTATTATTATTATTAAATTAATAATCATTATCATTGTCAATAGTCATTGAGTATGCTTACAATAGTATTGAGTCTATGGTCAATCTTTAGGAGGATAAAGTGGGATTGTGATTATGTTTGTTTTGATATTACTTTTTTCATGGTGAAGTTCTGCATATCATATGCGTTATAGTATTGAGGTTTTTAGAAAGTTATGGTAGTGTCAAATTATTGAAAGAATTGAGCATTCTCTAAAACTTTATAGTTGATCAATCTATAAATCCATAATCGAATATAGTTAATGTGAAAGTTGCATTGTCATTAAAATTCTCATCCATGTATCTCTATAAAACCTCAAGTTTTATTGTTGCTCAACATTGAATAATTTGATGATTATCATCGTACGCCCAATATTTTCTATTTGTCTTCATTATTAGGGGTAAATATTTTAATGATATATCTAGTTTACTAACAATTATAACATTATAAACCATATAATTAAATATATCATTTAAGAAAAGTAAATATGTTGACTCTATAGGAACTATTACCTCTTTTTGTTATACTTGAATTGTTTTTTTTGTGCCTTTGTGCTTGGTGTTTTGGAATTCCTCTAGAACAAGTTGCTTATGAGCTATTGATTTCAACTTAATATGTAAGATATGATTTTCATTAAGTTTTTACTATCATTGAGAGTAACTTCTTTCCATGTGTTTCCTTCTTTAAGTTTAATTTAAATAAAATGTGACATTGTGTCAGTGTAAGAGCATGGTATAAGGTCCTTTATTTAAATTTTGGAAGTTAAAAGGGTGGGGTTGTTATTATCCATTCTTTAGTTAACAATAAATTTATTTTAATTAGGATTACTTTTTGTGTATCATTATAATGCTCATATTGCTACTAATTTTGTCTTGAAACCATATTGTTAAATTATGATTATATTCTATCATTTCACATAAAAACCAAGTTGTTAGTTTGATTTATAATCGAGTTTCTATATTGTTATATGTAGGAGCTATTTCATGAAGTTGAACTATGGTCTATCTAATTGATATATAATTTCAAACAATGTTTAGTTTAATGACTAAATGTATCATAATGACTATGACGGTTGTTACATTCTTCTTATCATTCCTCTTAATTAGGATTTTTGGCCTTGTAGAGAGACAAATATTATGTCCTACCAGTAAATTTTCATGTAAGCATGATGTGCATTGTTCATGAAAAAATTGTATTTTTAAAATGGTGCATATCCTTAGTGGGTTTTCCAATCCCTGGCTTCACTTAAGTGGGTGGCTGCCGACTATGAAATTATCTGGGGAAAAGGGCCCTAGAAAGGGTTGCATACCCACTTTATTAGTTTATAATTATTGGACTAGAGGCATAATATGAAGTTGAGTAGAGAAATGAGTTTAGAGTATGTCAGTGAAATTGGGTTATGATTCTGACTGTGGTAGAGTCATCCTTGAACCTAAGAGTTATGCCTTTGCTATCCAACCATGTGTGAGATGGCTGAAGTCTAATTGTCGAACTACGGTTCCTCTGCAAAATATATACGTAGGCAAGGCCATCAGATACGAGCTCCCAAGGATTTAGGTTTGTCCCCTAGGCTTGTCCTCTTATTAAATATTTAAAGTTACTATTGATACATATATATTATTTGTATAACTTGTGACTTGAACTAAGTTTGTGTTTATTGATGAGTTAGTGGAACTAATCAAGCCTACCTTGGTGATGTGGATTCTATATCTCCATTTGAAATTGGACCATGATTATTAATTCAATTGTGTTGATGGCCAAGATCTTTATTAATTATTGGTCTAATGTTTGTTAGGCTTTCATCAGATTCATGTGTAGGAAGTAGTCTCTTGGGAATTGTGTTAGTGTTTATGGTCAAAATTTGAAATTTGTGTTTTTTCCTTAAGTGTATTTTAGTGTAAAATCTTGGGCATTACATCAAGCATCAAATCACAAACACCATTAAGTCATTTAAAACTAAATATAGCATATTTCAACTAATCTTAAGCAATTTCAAAAGATAGAATCATAGGAACCATGCTAGATAAACTAACACAAGAAGGATACCAAATCACAATGCCTTTACTTGCATTAAATCATGCAAAGTAGCAACAATTCTAGTCTTATGTTACAACACTTGCTTGGAAATAACCTAACTACTAATTTCTTGCTCTAATGCTAAATTTGCTCCAATGTAAAACATCTATCTAGCCCTTTCAAATGATGAAACATCCCTATTTATAGAGATTACATCTTATGTCAGCCCAAATAGGGTTATAAACAATTGGCCCCAAAAAACATGTTGGCCAAGAAGAATTCAAAATAATGTGTGCATTAAATGCATGTGTTCCATCCAAGTTAGCCTGGGATCTCCAACATGGTTTGATCCAATGCATGTGAAGGATGGAGAAGAAATAATGGGGAAACACAAATTCTGATGAGGCCTTGCATTAACTGCTCTCCACTTTGTCCTTATCTCACTCCATTTTATCCTACACCATCAAAAATACCTTCTCCAAGCTGGCTATTGGTGGAATAACTAACACCTTAATTTTCCTTTCAATGGATTTAATGTTTTCTCTTGACTACTTTATGGTCTTATCCCAATCCACCTTTAGGGTTCGATACTTATCCATTACTGCAATGTATGTGGCTGCATCATCTAATTTGTGTTCAGTAATTGGGTCCTCATTGACTGGAGAATATATCACACCACCATTTTCTCAATTGCTCCAAGTTCAAATGTTTTGGTGCAAACCTTTTTATTCCTATGATAACTTTAAAGAAGGACATGCACTTGTTGTAGATTTTAGTTAGAGTATCCTCAATTTGATTCTCTTGCTTATGATGTAACGCCCGTCGTGCAAACCCCAGAGAACACACACAAAGCAAGTAATTTTTTTTTTTTTAAAACAATTACGTTAAACATGTAATAACACTTAACCATAATCACATTACACATTACATAACATTAACACACTTAGTTCTCTGGGGCACGTGAGGTTACATTGCAACAACTAAACATAAATAAAGATAAAGATCACAACATATCCATTCACTTAGTAATAACCATAAACAATGGTACATCCAATAATCCGTGATGCGATAACAGTAAACATCACATAATACATCCATGATAAAACTCTTAATAGAGTTACAAATGAGCCTAACTATTACATCACCGTTATAATATTACATTACAATTTTCTTTGATAAATGAATTACATTGAACTTCCCAACATGGGGATTGATACAAGAATAATGAAATATGAAATACAAGTGATCACTGGTACAACTCCACTGCGGAAAGCTGGAAAGACAAGATGTTGATGGGGAACCCAACGGGTGCGGAGCACGTTCCACCCAACCATGTGAATTACAAGTAACTCACCCCCCGTGCTCAGAGGTGGCGAGGAAGTGAACCCGACCATGAATGTCAAACCGACTCAACAACAACATGATACTAAACAAGTACAACTCAAAGTATACAATGAACAACCAACAACGTTCACAAATCACATAACGAGTTTAAACTAAGAAACTCATCACAATAACATGAAGTACTGCCAATTAACAAACATGAACCACATTCACAAGAACTCAAAACGCATCATAAGGAGATAACATCCCGAAGAACCGAACCAACACCCAAAATACATTTCCAAATAAATCAAAACCAATAAAAGAACATGCTTCCATAATCAATCTAAAACAACAATTCCATACACAACTCCATAGGCAACAAGAAACAAGTCAAACGGTTGTCAAGTGGGAAGGATCATCGTATAGCTCTCATGGGATCCCCTGGCACTTCCTCCAACCGAGGCGCCGACACCCAACTATGGATCTCCTAGCCCTAAAATCAGAACAAAATGAGATTAGAATATCCAGAAGCAACTACAAGCAAAGCACAAGGGTGTCAAGTGGAGAGGGTCATCACATAGCTTTCATGGGATCCCCTGGCACTTCCTCCTACTGAGGCGCTGGCACCCATTTATGGATTCCCTAACCCTCAAAATAACATAACTATTACCATATCCAGAGATGACAAGAAACAAGAACAAGGATGTCTAGTGGAGAGTGTCATCGCATAGCTCTCATGGGATCCCCTGGCACTTCCTCCAACTGAGGCGCCGGCACCCATCTATGGATCTCCTGGCCCTTCCTCCTAACTGAGGCGCCGGCACCATAGGGTAGCTAATGCGGAGCCGATAATCTCTCATGAAGACGAGACTACAACTTTGCCAACCACGTCCTACTCAGTCTATCACTAGTCTACGGTAGCCCTAATGCATAGACGAGGAATCCAATTTTAATTATCTTGTGTGTTTTACTACCCATCCCCCTAAATTCTATTTTTAGGTTATCACTTGTTTAACTACTCTTACGTGGGTTCCCCTGGCACTTCCTCCAATTGAGGCACCAGCGCCCACGAAGAGCCACTCTCCCTATGACCCCTAACATAAATCAAAACTAGGCAAGGGTTGAACCAAAGCATAAGAAGCATAATACTACAACAAGAACACGCGAGGCATTAACCCTCTCGCAATAATTCATAACCAAAAGTTTAACAACCGCTCAACCCTTCCTAACAGAATGCCAATAAGTTTCAACTCCAAAAGTATAACCAAAATGAGGATAAAATTTAAAGCATAAACTCAAAACGAGACATATGAGGCAAATCCAACTCGCGATACATCATAACCATGACTACAACCACGTACAACCATTCCAATTAATAAAACTCAAAATCATGTAATATTCTAATCACAAAGATACAAGTATAAACATCAAAGGATATAAGACATGCCTCTGGAGAAGATTGAGATTTACAATAATCCAAACGAGGTTCAAAACACAACAGAGTTTCCACAACACAAGGATAAAGTCAAATGTAACATAACAGGAAAACTCTCATTACAATTTGCAAGGTTGCACCAACAAAGTTGATCCCATTCCCTAATAACTAACTCAATACGATTGTCCCCCAATCACAACTACAGGCTAAATTTTGTCTAACATCTTTGTTTAATCAAATCAATAATTAACCAAAGCCTATTTTACAATATATAAAAACTATTCATTTAATAACAAAATTGATTATTTAAATCAAATATAAAATTACATTATTAAAATATAACTAATTAACATTAGAAATGATATAATCCTAATTCCACCTTAAAACAAATAATATTAAATAAAAAGGATTATAATTTTACTGTTAATAAAATACATAACAATTATATCTATATTTTTTTAAAAAAATATCTAAATATATATATATATATATATATATATATAATTATATATATATATATACATATATATATATATACATATATATATATATATAATTATATATATATTATATGTATATAATAAAATAAAACATATAAAGTAAATTTATAAAAATAAAATTTAAAATACAAAAGTCCCGGTCGCGGCTGTACAGCGGCCAAGTGGGGACTGCCGCGCAGTCCCCACGGGCTGTTGTGGCAGTCCGCCACACGGGGGCGGGTGGGTATGGCTTGCCGTACCCTCCCAACCCCTATACCCACTTTAAAAATAAACAGGAAAAATTCGAGTGACAATTTTTTTTATTATATAAATTTTCATAAATTTCGATATAATAAAAAATAACATACTTTGTTTCGAATTAAAATATATATATATATATATATATATTTAAATTAAACTTCACAATTCCGTCTGCACGGAATTCGACACGGTTTCGGCCCCATTATCAATCAGTGCACGGAGCAATTAAATCTATATATATATATATATTTTAAATACAATTTATTTATTTATATATATATTTATATATGTAAATGTAGATATATATATATATATATATATAAATTTAGAATATAAATATATATATATATAAATAACTTTAAGGGAGCACAGTTTTCTGTATACTAATAAACAGCATAAAATTGCAGTATAAATATCTATTTATAACTATTAAAATAATATTTTAAAATCGTTCAAACTATGAAAATTAATTTATTTTCCACAGAGAATAAAAGGAAGAAATAGGGTATAACTAAATGAGATTCGAAGAGTTTTCTCTTTCAATTTGTTTGGAAAAATTAATTTCTAAATTCAATATGAAACTTTCCTTCCATAGAAGCCATATTTGTTTATTCGTTTTCTAGTTTCAAAGAAATCTCTTATGTTTAAATCACAGATGAATTCTTTTTATTTTAAACAGAGATTGATTCTAACACACATTTGTATTCTTTCCTTTACAGATTTAAAAACAAACAAGGAAGAAATAAGGTGGAACCTGGAGTCCTGTGCTCTCGAAACTCTGATGTTGATTGTCTGAATCCGATGACCTCTACACAAAACTTCTCGTTTCGGCTTCAAAATCTCTTCTACAAATTTTTGTGCTCAAACTCGAATCTGATCCTTGGTTCAGAAGACCTTTTCTAAAATTTCAGAATGCCCAACCCCTCTCTTGCACAACTTCTGTAACAAAATCTCTCTCCAACTCTCTTCAAATTAGCAAAAGATCCCCAAAAACCCATATTCTCTTCAGATTCAAAATACAGAATAACTTGTGCCCTCCCTCAATCCCTAATCTTTTGTGTGTGAAAACTTCCCAAAATTCTCAATTAATTAAAAGATAATATCCCTCTTTTCACAAAAACTCTAAAAAAAAGAATAAAAGAAAATTCATTCTTTAAAATCCAACTTTTTAATTAGATCTGTATTCTCATTGGCTCACACAGTCTTTTTATTCTTTTATTTGTTTTATTGTTTTAATTTCTATTTTTGCAACTTTTCTTGCACAACACATTACTTATTTAATTTAAATAATTTATTCTAATAATTATCTTCAATCAAATAATTAATTAAAATAAATAACACACATTTAATATTTAATTATCATTTAATTGAAACACATGACTTTATAAAAATCCAATAAAACATTTAAATATCAACATTAAAATACACAATTATTATTCCCATTTAATTAACTAATTCACAACTTATAAAATATCAACATCAATTAATCATAACTTATAAAATACCACATTAATCAAAATACGACAACACACAAAACACAAGCCACAAATGACGACAATTCACAAAATAAACAATACCAGACAAACGAGACGATTTGACATCATGGGACGGGAGGACTTCATCGTCACTTCTGTTTCAACATTTAACCATTGGGTTATTGGTGCTCGCCCAGTCCTGCCGAAGCAGGTGGAATCGAGACTTATACCTGCAAATCCTGCATACAAACAAAGTTGTGTACATGTGCATACATATATACATAATCATCAAAGCATTAAATCAAAGTACTACATTGTGAGAAGGAATCACAACATAGCAGGGCACTCGCAAACGAGTGATGCCATATTGTCCTTCATCACACCTATTCTAACAATTATAATATAACCAATAAATCAACATTTCTAACTAACAATCATCTCAAAACATATCTAATTAAATCACTGCATCATATCATAATTCTGAAAATCAACTAATATAACCAACCATAATGTCCTATAAAATAATCATGTCTACTAATGGAATAACAGCATCATCAAATGTCTAACTAACCTAATCACACAATAACAGTACCATCCTAGTCACAAGTAGCAAATGAACGCATAACAAAGTAATAAATCCAACTAGCAAGAGGAGGGGTACTACATATGCACTTTCTTTAAAACCCTTTGCCTTATTTTGCAAAACTTCATACCATTCCCAGGGTTCTGTAACTTTGGAAGAACAATTCCATCACTTACCAGTTTATCTTCAGTGTATTCCATGATGGTCTTGGCCTTCTGTAACAAGAGATCCACATCTTCCTTATCTTGAGCTAGTACATTCTTTAACCACTCTATTGATCTTATAACATCTCCACTAGTCAAAAGGATATCTTTGATGTAATTATCTCCTTTGGATTCCACTCCTTGGAACCAGTTCAATGTGGCATGTATAGTGGTTTTCATCTTCTCCAACTTGGTTATTGTCTCCTATGGTACAAAAATTGTAATAGATGATGAGGAGCTAATGGATTGCAAGGGTTTCATTAAGTCATGTAGATACCTTTTTATTTTATCATTCTCCTTGTTCAAATCTTGCTTAGCTTGCATTTATTTCTTCAATCTACTCAAAATAGCAACACTATAGCCTTCAAATTCTTCAACTTCCTGCATCATAGAGGTGGATCCCAAGTTGATAGTTTGTGCACTATAATATCTACCAGTCACTTCATCTTTATTCTTATCTAGGACATGGGTGGCAATGTGAATCACCCTATTATTAGCTTCATCTCTCTCAATCCTGGAGATAACCCTGGATTTCTTCTTCACTTTTACTTTTCCTATGTTTTTCCAGTAGTTCATCCTAGTAGGGAGGAGTATCATCCACCATAATTTTCTTAATTTTTAATTCCTTCTCTAGCCAACTAGGAACATTGGAATCTGACTGTGCATTACCTTGTCCAACCACATCCTGTTGAACCTTGGAAAAATCCTCATTTAGATTTTTCTTTTCAGGAATCTCTTCAATATTATCTTCACTTCCCTTATCATTTTCTTCTTTTTCATGCACTGGTGAAGGAGTTTCGATTGGAACTTCCTCTATCTATGGAGGTCTACCTCCTTCATTTTCTATAGGTGAATCCTCATAAGTCACGGAAGGGGTCTACAATATCTTTTCTATCTCTTCCTCTATACTATAGAGTTCACCTTTTCAGAATTCTTCTTCTCCTTGGTCTTGGTGATCTTCTCCATCCTTGGATTTACTTAGTACATTATGAGTTTCATGAGGAGGGACATTATCATGTTTTGTGGCAAGGACAACCAAGGGAATAGTTTTCTTTGGCACACAATCCTTGAGAGAGGGAGTTCTTGATATTCTTGTGTACACCTATATTTTCTCTCCTAAACTTTCCACACTTACTACTGGTGGGCCAGCCTCATCCCCTACCTTGGAATATACCTTCTTCTTCTGAGACAATCTCACTATCCTTCTCTTAGGCATGAAAGAAGTATCCTCCTTTTGTTCTTCCTCAGCTTCTTCTTTTGCAGATTTCTTTTTCTTTGAAATATGTTTTCTTTTCTTAGCAATAGGTCTTCATTGCTTTTCTTCTACTTTTTCTTGAGCATCCTTAATATTTATCTTGAAAGGAGAGTTCACCTTAGCCTTACCCTTAGGATACTACTCAATAGACTCTTCAGAAGTGGAATGAGACTCCAAATCTCCCATTACATCATAGGTGCATTGCACAACTATACTCTCTAACACCCAAATCTTGTGTTTGAGCCACAGCTTGGCATACTTGATCACTGGAATCATGATCTACACTAATTCTATCTTCTCTTCCTCTAACCAGTCTATCCCTCCTATTGGTTTGTCTTTCACATGCTCATAGTCATGACTCTAAATCAAATCATCATCTTCAATCTGATCGGGAATGGCCTTTATGTTGTATAGTCAAACCAAGTTCACTGGTAGCCTGGAGAACTTCTTTCTTACTTCAAATTCATCCTTTTTGTTAGCCCAATAATCTTCTACATTATCCTTTTGGCTGTATTCCTTGTTGGACCTCTTTTGTGTGTCACCAGTCCTATCAAATATGGATCTCTTAGAATGGAAAGAGAGACGCAAAGTACACATTTCTTCCTCAAAAGCATTGGCTGAATTAATAGAAGGGAAAGCTTCATTACTACCTATTCTCAAAGGAAATCACCACCAAATCCAGTCTTATGTTTGTGCTTCTTGAAAATTACATCAAAATCACAAATCTATCTTGTGACTTCTAGAAGTATAATGTGATATGTGGGATATCTAGGGAGTCTATATGGAGCCCTTTTAAAACCATCTATTTTGATGTATGAAAAGGTGGGGAACTGGATAAACAAAGCTCCAAACCTCTTGATTAGTTCCTTGGAATTGTTTGCGATCCGAACATGCTATGCACCCTATAATAGCTTGGTTATTTACATGGTGAATGTGTCATTCACCCTTCTATAACATGTGCTATCCAAGTGTAATTGTGGGTACACCTCATAAATCACATCTTGCCCAAATACACCGCTTGTACTTAGCCCCTTGTATGGATGGAACCTTGCAAGTGCATACACCAAGTAAGAGGTCATTATGAAGGTCTTTCTCTACAACACATTGCACATTTGTTCATGTATCATTACACTTATAATGCCTACCCAATGGTAGTCAATATTTTTCTCCATTGTCACAATGACATGGAACATCCAGTTTTCAAATACCCCTGCACTATTCAATCCTACTACTCTACTAAGGAGTGTGATAGCATCATAGTATTCCTTTTTGAATTTTGCTCTGAATAGTTGCTTGGGTAGCTTGGAGAAGTGAGACTTGGGTTTTTCTAACCAAGAATTGATGACCTTTTGTGATTTGATAATTTCTTCATCATAATAATTCTTCGCTATGTCCATAGTAAAACCCACCACATGAGACCTATCAAGCATGTCAAAGGTCTGGGGTATAGACATAGGGTTAAGATTTTCCACTATTCTCCCTTGAGGACCAACTATACTTTGTGTGCCCCTATCATAATGTCTAGCACATTCAAGCACTAACTCGTAGCATTGAACTATAGGAGGGAATCTAGCTACATGGGCCAACCTTGACTCCAATATCCTTCTAGCCAAAAAGGGAAGGTTATGTGCTACCATCCTTGCCTTGAATTCCTCATAATCCCATAGACCAACATTTGTATCAGTGACCTCTAACCAGATGGAAGTCAACTTGCTTTCTTGAATCCTAGTCTTTATATCCATTTTGACCTTCTCTCCCTCGGAGATAGAAAACCCTTCAACACTTTGATCTATCTACTTTTCCTTGGTCTTCTCGACTATTGTTTTACTTGATTCAGCCATCGATAAGATGAATTCAACTATTCAATGACTAGCAACCAAATTTGACACTCCAACAAATAGAAGCAACAAAAAGCATGCCTAGGAACTTCAACGTCAAACATCAAATGACACCCAACACTCCAGATCAATCCTCCTAGATCAATAGAAGAAAAATGATAAAATCTCAATGGAGTAAAAGTCCCCAAAATTTGACTAAATACATGTAGGAGTCGTACGATCAAGCATTAATGCCACTAACAAGACAACCCATAATGAAACTTGAGAATTCAATGGAGGGCAGAAATTTTGGAGAAATCCAATTGGCACAAAATTTTCCAATGGACCAGAATACCTAGATCATGGTGTAAGTTCCTCCTCACCAGATTTTCAAGGAAACCAGGGAATTCCTCCAAAGGAGGAAAGTCCTGAAATCAAAGGAAAACCCAAAAATGGCTTAAAACTTAATATTTTCAACAAGTAGCATAAAGGATTCATCAATGCAAGCAAGATAATCATTCAAGAACATGCCTAAGCAAGCAAATCCTCAAACCAAAGGGCCAAAGCACTAGAAATTAGAGAAAAAAAAGGGGGTCCCTAATTTCAGTGGGGCGTGTGTGGGAAAAATGCACAACACAACTTTGTACAAACTTATTCACATCTTGTAACTGTGGCTAGTAATAATTCTCACTAACAAGAGTAATGGTTTTATCTTGAATGAAATGTCTAGCCAATCCTCCACTATACTTTTCCTTGATTAGATTCTCTTCATAGAACTCCTTGGAATACACAATTGGATTCCTCAAAACAACATCCCATTTTGGATTAAGAAATACAACCATCTTGTCCTATCCACTATAACAGGTTCCAAACAAGCCTTCCAAGCTTCTACAAATTTTGGACCTTTAGGATACAAACTCTTGAGTTCATTGAACCCAACAACCTCTATATTTATCTATGTCAACAAATTTTTCCTTATGTTCAAGGCATGTACAAATCTGTTTGACCTCCCACTTCCATGCTTAAAAAAAAAAGTATAACTGCAAAAGCTCAACCCATTTTAAGTGTCTTTGATTCAACTTTCCTTGACTATTAAGATACTAAAAATTCTGGTTATCAATATATAAAACAAATTATTTTGGAAATAAATAGCGTCTCCATTTATTTAAAGCATAAAAAATAGCATAAAACTCTTGATTATAGACAAAATATTTCTTCTTAGCACCATTCAACTTCTCACTAAAATAGGAAACATGCTTACCTTCTTGACTCAAAATAATTCCTATGATAGTGCCACTAGGATCACAATCTACTTGAAAGACTTTATTGAAATCTTGAAGTGCCAAAATAGGTTTCTCTATGAATTTCCTCTTCAACATATCAAAATTCTTTGTTTCTCCTATATTCCATTTAAAATACTATATATCCCCTCTCATTTATTTAGTTAGAGGTGCACAAATACTATGAAAATTATTAATAAACCTTTTTTGTAAAAGCTTGCTAGGCCATGAAACAATCTTACCCATATAATACTCCTCAAGGTAGGCCATTTAGTGATATCTATCACCTTCTTTGGATCTATTTTAAGACCATCTACTAAGACAACAAATTATAGTTACACCAACTCCCTCTTCACAAAGCTACATTTCTTCAAATTAATCAACAACTTCTCCTCACTTAGCTTCTCAAAAAATATTTAGATATGCATCAAGTTCTCCTCCAATGTATTACTCAAAATGACAATATCATCCGAATAAAAAATAACAAATTTTCCTAAGAATTATTTCAATATATCATTCATAAGTTGCATAAATGTGCTCGGTGCATTGGTTAGCCTAAACGACATTACTAACCAATTGTACAAGCCCTCCTTGGTTTTGAAGGTTGTCTTTCAATCATCTCCTTCTCTATTCTAGATCTGGTGATATCAACTCTTTAGATCTATCTTCGTGAAGTACTTAGTTCAACTCAAACAATCCATAATGTCATACATCCTTGGCTAGGGAAATCTATACTTGATGGTGATCTTGTTGATGGCTTGGAAGTCTATACACATCCTCCATTATCCATTATTCTTTGGTGCTATTAGTGTAGGTACCACACATGGACTCAAACTCTCTTGAATCAATCCTTTCTATAACAACTCTTGCACTTGTCTATTCAACTCTTCATTCTTTGTTGGAGTCCTTCAATGGGCTGCCTTATTTGGAAAATTGGCTTTAGGAATTAGATCTATATGATGGATAATTTTCCTTACTAGAGGAAAACCTTTAGGTACATTATCAAAAACAATATAAAAAAACTCATTCAAAAAATTAGGAACCTCTACCGGTACATCATAGTATATTCTTTATCAACTCTATGGATCAATGCAAAATACATATTCTCGTGCCACATAAGTTTTAGGAACTTTCCTTCATCAAAAAAAATATTCTTACATTATTGCATATATTTTCCTCTACCTCTTTCAAGGGCTTCAGCTTATGATTAAATCCATCATTTTTCAAAGAATAGGTGTTGGAATTTCCATCATGTATTGCTCGCCAATCAAACTACCACGGTCTACCTAACAACATATGAGAAACATCCACATGAATAATCACACAATACCTCATTTTGGTAATTTCCAATCTTGAAATTTACCAAACATTGTTCATTTACCAAATCTTTATGGTCCTTCTACAACCAAGAAATTCAGTATGGATTTAGATGCCTTCTTCTCTCCAATCACAACTTACTAACCATCTCTTCTAAAATAAGGTTATCAATACTACCTCCATCAATAATAACATTGCAAACATTACCTTCACACTTACATCTAATGCAAAATAAATTCTTCCTTTGAGTTGGTTATTTCTCCTCATTCAACAAGGCTCTTCTAGTAACAATAACCTTTCCTCTTTTTGCATCTTGTAAATGTGAAGACTCAACATAGTCGTCTACATGTGTAACTCATGCATTGCCCTTAGGTCTTCTATTTTTCCTTCCTTAATGTTGAGGAAACTCATAGGCTATATGTCCTCCTTCTTTGCACTAGAAATGGGTTCCATGAAAGCCTCCTCTTCTTGGTCCTTGTCGAGATCTTCCCCTTCCGCTTTGGTCTCCACTATTTTGATCATGAGGATGGTAGGTGTAATCTAGTTTCTAGTTCTAGCTACTACTAGATCCTTCACCCTTCTTTTGATCTTCATTTTGACCTTCATATGACCATCCACTAGGCTTTTCACCATGACCACCACCTCTTTGCTTGCTTTCAAACCTTCTATTGAAATTTTCTTCTACCTTCAAATAAAACTAATATGCATAGATTCAATGGTAGAAATTCTTACCAGAACCAGGTCTTCTTGAATACTCAACTTCAACCCATTTATGTAACAGGTGACTTTCTCCTTATTGGCCTCAAAATGGCTTATTCTAATCAAGACATGATATAATTCTTTTGTATATTCCTTGACATATTTTCCCACTTGTTTCAACCTATAGACACTAAAAAATGTACTAATCGTGCAAGTGTCAGTTTTCCTCTTGGCCCTCTTCCCTCTTTAATTAAATATTTTTTTATTATTTAATTATCTTTGATCATGTTCTTCTATTAATTAAATAAATTATTTAATTAACTCATCCCATTACCTTTAATTCTTCTAAGATCAATTAAATAAATCTAATCACATTCCTAACATCCCTTTCTTCCATAATTAGATAAATTATTATTTATTTAATTATTTGCCTATTTGTCTATAGTTAAATATTTATCAAAATAATTTAACTATCCCTTGTCATTTTCCCCCATCAAATAATTTTAATCTAAGTTAATTATTTAATGTCCCTTTTCCATTTTCCTCCCATTTATTTAATTAAAATGGTTAATAAATAATTCAAATAAATTATTTATGCCTCCTCTTGGTCAAAGATTCTTTCCTCTTGAATTAAATATTTTCTAATTTTTAATTCATCCATTATCCCCTCCACTCGATCATTAATCTTATCCACTTCTTTCATAGTCATCGACATCATAGCCATCAACATCATAACCATCCCTAGCTCACCACTTTCTAGTGCATCAATCCTCCACTGTTGATCTTGGCATCTTTCTAGAAGATCGATCTCATCTATCAATTTGAATGGATGTCTATAAAATAATTATGTCCCGTCCTTTTCTACCTTAACTGCCATCTATCTACAACTTTCATGTTTTATTGTTTGTAGGTACTTCCACAAATTCTACTAAAAATCTCAAGGAAAACTTGCAAAGGAAACTTGAGGAGAGACAAGATAAGTTATTCAACTTCAATATGGGGAGTGATTTGCTTGAATTTTTCCATTTTATTCCTCATTTTTTATTGTTTTTTCTTGTTGAAATTGGAGTTTTAGATTAGACTTGTGTTGTGGTTGTCACTTAGTCTTTGATAACCTAGTTTTTCCCCATCTTAAATTGGTGAACCCAACGTGAAAAGAAGTTTTTGTAGGATTCGTATGGATTTTTGTTGGTTTTTGTAGGTTTTCCATGTGAAACAACACAACTGAGACATACAATGATGAAACTACTTAAAAACAATGTATCTACTAAGAGAAATGACACAACTATTGGGTGGAAAACTAAATTCAAAAGAACGAAACATCTACCAAAAACATTGAGGTATTTGTGGGTGGGTGACTAGAATTTAAAATCATGATGCAACCAATCTGGTGTAATGCATTACAATGATGCATTTGCTAACCCAAACAATGCAACTACTTGTTGGTATAAAATTTTCAATTTTGTATTTGCTTTCAATTTTTTTCTTTTTGGTTTTTCTGAGAAGATTAGGGTTTTTTTTTGTGTTCTAACAATCTATTTTCAGTGTGTGGCTTTTGACTATTGGAGAGCTCTAAAAAAAAAAATTCTTTAGAAATAAACAAAAAAAAAAGCTTTACATTAGTTTAGTTTTAAGAAAATTTTCATTTTGTTTGTTTTCCTTCTACAACTTGCATCAAGATTATAAGGTTCAAAGAAACTTTAATATTTTACTCAAGGATTTAGAAAAGAACAATAAAGTTCATATTAAATGTTAGAAACCAAGATTAAACATGCAAACCAGAAAAACCTTCCACAAAAGAGAAAAACAAAAAAAAACAAGAGATTTGCATGAAGATGTGCAAATAATATTATTCAGGAATTCAATAATTACAAGAGGTGAGGCTTGCTTATAAAATCAAGCATGCAAAACCATAATATTATCTTGAGCAATAAGATAGCTCAACAAGATAAGGATGACAATTATAGCCTAGGAATTAAAATATTACCTAAGTAAACTTATGTAACTGTAATTAAATAATTAATTACTCCAACACCCCCCCATAAATGTAACTTAGGGAGAAGAAAATTATTATGCAAATGATGCAAAGATGCAAAGGATCGGTCCCAACAAAAAAGGCCTGATCAAGTACCCATGTACAAATGCAATGAAAGAGAAAGAGGACAAAACCAAGTGGGACATAACCCCCTAAAATGAGATGACCTACTGCAAAGAAGCACTAGAAGAACACTATGGAGTAACACTAGAACCACAATTTGACAAGAAAGGAAAGGTACCTCTACTTACAAGAAACCATACTAGAATCATAATAATGCAACAGTAGAACTGATGCCACGAAACATTGGAAAACTCACAAACTTGAACAACCTTATAATCTATTAAGAAATATTACATAAAATGATGCCCCCCATAAGAGCGAATGATATGATGAAAGAATTTGGAAGCCATGTATCTTGATATCGATGCCAAACTAAGACTAAAAATGATCCATAAGAGCCAGTACCATAAAGATTCTAGAGCATTAACCAAAAATTTAATGGCCCTAAAACTAAGATGTGACCCAATGCAGATCAATAACCATAGGCTCTCAATCTGAAGTGTGAACTGATGTGAATCTGATAAGTGTCAAGCTATGAGTAAGATGTGGTGAAAAGAAACTAAGAATCCATATACAACTCATGTGAGTTGTCATCAATATGAAAAGGAGATCAAAGTACAACTACACTCTAATCAGATTATTATGCAAGAAACCCCCCTGATGGAACTTTATATCAGTTCATTTATTACAATACCCAATTATTGCAAAAGGAAAGAATTCAAAACATGCATAAACTTGAGAGATAAAGTAAACCTAGTGCAAGAAAATAAGAATGAGTGCATGCACAAACCAAAGTTCACAACTACCTCTCTGATAAAAATGGACCTCAAATCTGTGTAGAGGATAGATTCAACTTTCCAATGCCATGAGAATCATGAAAAATGGATAAGCAAGTCAAAAGATATGTCTCCCGGAGTGAAAATAGAAACATCTAACTTATTAGACTGAAAAAAGAATCAAAAGAGATAAACCAAAAATCAAACCTCCACCATTGTGAAGGACGTCGAACTAGCTTTTTGACAATATCTCATTTGTGAAAAAATTCCTTTGTTTGCAAAAGTTATGCCTAATTTTGTGATACTACTATGATTCTGCCCAATATGCCTCCAAGAATCCCTCAAGGGCTAAAAACAATAAAGCCCCTAGTCGCTTGGGTGGACTAGGTGGCTGGTGGTCTGGGCTGGGGCTAAAGCCCTCTGTCACTGATATGATTGGGGTGAGAGCTATCGATCGGCGGGGGCTGGGAGTGCAACCCCTAGTTCCTAAAGGATTGTTGGCTATGTACAGGCGCTAAACACCCAGCGAGAGCTAGGGTTTGGTCCCTAATAGGACCATGATCATATCCCATAGGGGCTGACTAGATCCAGAGCAGTGGATGGAGGTGGCAGAGAGGTGGCCGGTAGTGGGAGAGTGGTTGTCAAGTGGAGCAGGGGTGGCCAAGCCTATTTGAATTGGCCACACAAAAATAACATGTGATTTTTTTTAGTTTTTTAATTTTTTTCCAAAATTTGAACCTTAGAATGCATGCCCTAGGACCGTATGACCTTTGGGAAAAAAAATTCCTTGTCGAATGACTATGTCCAAAAATTGACAAGCTTTATATGAAAATAGGGGTTTTTGCGTGTTGCGAACTCAATGGGAATATCTGTTTTGTCAAAAAATTCCCAAAAAAATAGGAAACCCCCTGATCTTGTAAAAAAATCACTAAGCTTGAAACCCTCATGGATTTGGCAAACAATGACCAAAATCAAGAAAAATAAAATCCAATCTTGACTTTTTCAAGCACTCTGAATCCAATGGAAAACCCTTATCTAATCCAAGATGCTACATGAATATACTCAAGGAATGAAACTCCCAAGGAACCTCAAATGAACTTTGGACTAAAATTCTCCAAAAATATGAGAAGGGGCTATATATCAAGGCTTTGATACCATGTTAGAAACCAACATCAGTCATGCAAACTAGAAAAACCTTCCACATAAGAGAAAAATAGAAAAAAGCAAGAGCTTTGCATGAAGATGTGAAAATAATATTATTCAGGAATTCAATAATTACAAGAGATGAGGCTTGCTTATAAAATAAATCATGCAAAACCATAATCTTATCTTGAGAAACAAGATAGCTCAATAAGATAAGGATGACAATTATAACCTAGGAATTAAAATATTACCTAAGTAAACTTATGTAAGTGTAATTAAATAATTAATTACACCAACATTACAATCATGGGTATTAAAATGAACATGCATTACACATCATGGACATAAAATGAATCCAAGTGTCTTTGAATGATAAGCAAGGAATTTAAAATTTAAAAGTGTTTTTTGTGTTTGGTGGTTTACAAACTATCATAGAGCATGTATGCTCTCCTCTCATGCCATTTGGTGATCTTGAGGATAAAAATCACCTCTTTGGAATTTACACAATCACACCCCACATTTGGATTTTAGGCTTAAAATGAACCCCATCAGAGTGTGAGGCAAAGGCACTAAGTATGCTCTCTCCTTGTGCTTTGTGCAATCTAGGAGATCATAAATAAGTGTACTTCCTTGCTATTTTGTACCTTTATTTTAGAGGGCCTACCACCCTACTTCTAGAGGTGGGAACAACCCAAGCAGTAACAAGCTAAAACAAATCTCTTCCAAACCACTATATAAGAAAATTACTTCTTGATGAAAGCCATTTAGCAATGAGTGTGGATGTGTTATATTAACAAGTGCCACCCTTAGTATCCCTGTGAGGTACATCAAAAATCCTTTCTTAGGAAGGGATTGGGACGCCTCTTGACTAACCATAGTCTTGAGCAAATATTTCTATGTGTATGGCCACCTTGAATAGATGCCCTTACTAAGGACTAATTTTTGTAAGTGGCCAAAAACCCTTTTTATATGCTCCTTGATCGCAGGAGGTTAGAGTCTAAAGTTGCCCAACATATTTACTAAGCATGTGTAGAGGCTATAATTCCTCTTTGGAGGAATGAGACTTGGTGAACCCAAGAAGTGAGTGTCATGGAGAGGAGGCAGTGCCACCAAGTCTCTATCTATCTACCTTGCTTAAGTGGTTGGAGAAATCTTGGTGGGGATATCAACTAGTGGCTTCCTTGCCAACCATAAGAATTCTGCATTATTATCTATGTCTATTTAATTTTAAACAAAAACATTTTCATATCCAAAACTAGATCAAAAACAAGTTCTTGTGACTATATTCTATGTTTTCCAATCAAAATTCATCAAAAACATTCAAAATCTACACAAAAACTAGGTCAAAAATCATCACAATTACAAAAAAAAATTATGTTAACTCCAACTATCAAGAATAGACCTATAACTAATATTTTTCACCACAAGTGATTACTGGAAAACCATAATTTCCATTCTAAACTGCACTTATAGAACACAAATCCATAACTATCATTTTGAGCTGAAACTGTAATCTAGAAACCTACAGCATGAAATGATGCATTTGCAAAAAATAGACTTACATCTATCTGATAAACAAAAACTATCAAAATCCTTTTTTCAAATTCAATCCAATCATTTCTATAGTGATCTTGACTACCAAACCCGAGACTTACAAGCATTTACCAGTCCATTCCAAGATTGCCATTTAGGATTCCATTACATTTTAGGTTGGATCCTTACCTTTGCATAATCAATATTAGACCTTAGGTTGCATCTTCCTTTCAAATTTCAAACTTAGGAAAACAATTAAGCTTTTTGACAGCCCTTTGTTGCTTATCCATTTTTTCATTGACCTTAATCCTTCATTTAATCAACTTTTATCATTATCACCTTAGTAAAATTTGAGTTTGTTATCTTGGACCTACATTAGCTTGGTTTCCATCCTTTGTCTCAAATTCTAGATTTCATATCCTTATCATTACCATAGTCTCATTTAGATTCACATCATACCTCTAGCATCCTTTAGCATCCTTTAGCATCCATTAGATTCATTTTTGTCACCTTATCGTTATCCTTGGTTATTATTTAATAATACCTTTAGCATCCTTTAGCATCCATTAGATTCATTTAGCTTCATCCTTTGTTCATCATTATCGTTGCATATTCACCTTGAATTATTATTAGCACCATTACCACCTTGCATTACCATACAAGTTACTTTGCATTGCCAACCAAACTTGTATGTCTCACATGTTTGAAACAAGGTCATAAACCAAAAGAAAGGACATGGATTTTTCAAGTGACCCTTTTCTTAACACCATCCTTGGGAAAATTTCAAATCAATCCACACCTCATAGAGAGACACCAAAAAGAGATCTTAGAATGGACAATCTAATCCTAAATGAAGTCAACAAGCCAATGACTCTAGAATAAATTGAAAGATCTTACCAAGACCCAAGGATTTTGAGCATGGTTGATCAACTTGTTGGTGTTTATCCTAATAGATTCTTTTACACACTAGCTACAAAGGGTGCCAAACTTCCTCAAGGCTTTAATGCATAAACCATTGTAGAAGAAGATACCCAAAACCCATTTGCATTAGGGATTCCCTCTTCATAATAACTGTCAACCATACCATTTGGAACAACAACACACATGGAAACCACTACCAAACATATCCCTAACATCTCTACACTTGGAAACAAAGTGACCCATACAACTACACAAGGAGAAACTTTACACTTTGAAGCTCATCAAATTCTACGAGTAAGACCTTTAAAAATCCACTTTTTCAAAACAAAAATCAAGGTCCTACATCACAAGGTCCCAAATCATTATTCCAAAATGCAAACCAAGGTCCTATATCTACATTTCAAAACAAAAACCAATGTCCTTCATTCCAATTTCAAAGCACACCATCATCAAATAAACATCAACCAAATAAATCAAGAAAGGTTCACATTGTCCCACAAAGGATCCCAAATCAAAACACCAACCAAGGGTCCACTCCTACATTGCAAGGACCTACATTCTCAAATGCTAATAAAGGACCTACTTGATCCTTTCAAAATACTAATCAAGTACATATACCATCTTTCTGAAACACAAATCAAGGACCAACATTTCAAATCCAAGGAACCAATCAAGGGCCTACACCACAACTTCAAAACAACATACCAAATGCAAACATGACCTTTGGTACAAACCAAAATTACAATTTAATTCCAAACCGAAACAATGCACATCAATATGGTAATCAAGGTGCCACACCTCAAAATGCCAATCCTAATCCAAATCTTACACATGACCTCAACACCAACACCATTACACCAAATAAAACCAATGTAACACCATCTCGTGTAGATTCCTTAGTGCAAAAAATACAAGCCCTCCAACAAAAAGTTCCAATTATACAATTGGGGACCAACAAGAAGACCTATTCCATGAAGGAACTGTGCCTATTTCAATTTGACTAAAATCTATACATGGCACCCTTTCCCCCTAATTTCACAACACCACCTTTTCTTAAGTATAATGGGACAAGGGATCCAATAGAGCACATTCAAGAATTTAACACATCATGTATGGAAGTCTCATATGATCCTACCTATTTGATGATACTACTCTTGCAAAGCCTCACAGGGATAGCTCTAGATTGGTTTGCACATGTCCCTCTAGGGATTAGAACATGTGGTGAACTAGATGAAAAATTTATTAATTATTTTTCTTTCAAAATTAAAAATGATTCCACCCTTCCAACATTAAGCACAACCAAATAAGAAGGGGATTCTCTTACCTCATTTTACCAAAGATGGCAAGGTTTGGTTAGGAAGTTCCCTTGTCACATTCCTAACAAATAATTAGTCACCATGTCTATTGAGAACCTTGACAAATAAATGATGAGTAGCCTACAAATCCAATGTTGCACAAATTTTCATGAAATCCTTAAAAAGGGTTTCCTTATTTAGAAAGGTCTCATCACAAAAGGACTAGTCAAAATAAACAAAGAGACTCTGAAGCCCAATATTGATAAAAGCAAATACTAGTCCCAAAATAAGAATGTCACAAATGATGGAGTTGTTGATGCTAAAATGATAACTAAAGGTCCAACCATTCATCTTAAAGTTCCCTCCTCATCAAATACAAAAAAAATCAAATAACCAAACACAATACCAAAACCAAATAATGAACGTAGTCTAAAACAATCAACAACGTAGATGTCCTCACTATAGCAAGAGAATATACACCCTATTAGGTTTTCCTATTGAATCAGTCTTGAAATATCTTTTACAATCTAATGTCATCTCACTACTAGAAATAAAAAATTATGAACCATCATTAATGAAACCTAATTTGTGGAAATAAGATGAGTATTATGAATATCACCATGGAAAAGGACACAAACCATCTAGATGTTGGACACCCAAGAATATCATTCAAGACCTTATTGAAAATTGAACTATTTCAATTGGATATTCACAAGGTAAAACTAATGTTGATCACACCATATTCAAAGCTCCTTGCATGACCACAACAAAGGAAAATACTCCAGTTCAAGCAGTGATAACAATGAAAATTATGCAATCGTCAAACATGATTACATAACTACTATCCTTAATATCAAACCCCTTGATGACCACATTGCCACCATTACCATAAATAAGCTAAGTTAAAAATGTGTTGTTACCACTCACAAAACCATATAACTATTCTAGGACCTCCTTCCAATCTCTAGCCAAAAGGCCATTATAACCTCCTAGACTAGCTAGGGAAAACTCCCACAAAAATTTCCATTTTGGAGATCCTCTGCATATCACTACAATAGAGAACTATCATTGATAAAGCATTGGAAGAAGCATCTATACTCGCTAACCTATATTTCAATGAAATTAAGGCCATGGTTGAATACCTAGCTATGTTGCATCATGTCACCTTCTCTGAACAAGATTTTTCAGCCAAAAAAGTCTAACAATAATGATGCCTTATACCTAGAAGTCTACATTAATAAACAAAAGATCGAATGATTCCTAGTATATGGTGAAGTAAGTCTAAGCATTTTCCCACTAAAATTAGAAAAAGTATTGGGATACTCTAAGACTTGTATAGACCAAACCAATAATATTATGATCAAAGCTTATGATGATACTAAGCATTCATCTAAAGGCGTAATTTCACTTCCCATAAGAGTTGGCACAACAATAAAAAACAAAATATTGCATGTAATGTATCTAGCTTTTCAATACAACCTTCTTCTTGTTCACCCATGGATTCATGCTATGAAGGATATCCCATTCACCTATAATCAATGCCTCAAGTTCCCATATAATGGCACCAAAATCACTATTCCTAGTGACCCTGATCCATTCCAGTATTGCACAAAACCTAAAAGGAACTATGAAAGTAAAGTACCCATCAATTGAGAGGCCTCATCTTCCACTTCATCCACCACTCCATCTAACTACATTGATCCATTTACCCTTTTCAAATCATCCTCTCCATTCACCACACCTTTCACACCTGAAAGCCAGATTCAAGACAAAGGATGTGGATAATATAACATGAAGAGTCTATTTCTCATTGTGAAGATACCTAAATCACCAAATTATTATGGAAAAACACATCTCATGTAGCCTAAATTCATCATCCATAATCCTCCTACCACTTTAAGTAAATGGGGAGATCTAGCCAAAGAATCTCTTGATGACCACGTTCTCACATAGTTGTACAAAGAAGAGGAGGTTATTGAATCTAAGAAATTGATAGTCAAATAGTATCCAAAAGGTTTCCAAATAATGAAATGACGAGGATATGATGGACACAACGGCCTTGGCCTAAGAAAACAAGGAATGTTAGAACCCTTACAACCACCTAAACTGCTAAATCACCAAGGATTAGGGTTCATACCAATAAAAGTGACTATCCAGAGTATTTGGTTACCTTCAAGTGAGGTGATTAATGCTTTAGTTGAGATAGATACATACGAGGACTCTTAGCACTTTGATGTTGATTCCAATGAATATGAATGGTTTCCCCTATCCTCCACTACTTTTATGGACCTTGATAAACTATTTGTAATAATTGATGGGCCTCCCCTTGAAGAACAATTTAGTCAAATGCTTACAATTGGTTCCCCATAAAAACCACCAAGTCCCCATATGAAATTCCCTATGAAAATAGAACAATGGATCAAACACTTATGGGAAACCATTGATGCTACCTCCTGGTAACCTGATGACTCTGCTTCCATGTTTACCCTATTTGCTTATACCATGACCCTTGAAAATATTGATCATGGCTTACCCCTTGTTTTCCCACAACTCATAGATTGGGACCAATAATAACTACCAAGTTTAGACACTTTCAATAATGACGAAGCAATTGTTGAGTTCATGGAAGTTCATGAAGGAATAAAAAGTGGAGATCAACTGGTGGGATTTTCCATATAACTAAATTATGCAACATACTTTGGTGAGGCTATCCTATCCTCTAGTTGCAAAAGTGAAAATGAAAACAGTAAAAATAAAAAAATAGGTCTTCAGGTGAAAACCAAAAGGTACCTATTGACCATGAAAAAGTAAAAATAAAGGATGTATTCAAAGGTGAAAACCTCTCTAAGGTGCTTGAGGATGGACTAGATTGCCTCCTTATAGACTGAGAGAGATCTCCATTACTAATAGAAGAAATAGAATAAGTGAACATTGAAACACAAGACAATTCCATAATCATATAGTTGGGCATCTTTTACCACAAAGGAAAAGCTTGATTTTATAACATTATTTTCAGAAAGAAAAGTTAATTTCACATGGTCATATGCTAATATGATTTGATTGGATCTCAAAAAATTTCTACATTTCCTACCATTTTTTCCAAATGATAAATTGTAAAAGCAAAAGTTAAGGAAAATGCACCCACAGATTGCACTCCTAGTCAAGGTGGAACTAAAGAAAATTTTGTACATTGGGTTCATACACTCTATTAATTATGTAGATTGGATATCAATTCTTGTTCATGTCACCAAAACAAATGGGAAAACTAGAGTATGCATAGATTTCAAAGATCTCAATAAAGCTTGTCCTAAAGATGATTTTCCTCTACCAAACATTGACATCATAGTAGACCTTACCATTGGATATGAGATGCTATCACTTATGGACATATTCTCGAACTATAACCAAATAAGAATTGCTTCTAAAAGATCAACCAAAGAAAACCTTCACATGTGCTTGGGGAACCTTTTGTTGGAATTTTATTCCATTTGGGGTTACAAATGTTGGAGCTACATATTAGATAGCCATGACTACAATTTTTCATGATTATATGCATGTACTTATGGAAAATTATGTTGATTACCTTCTCTCAAAATCTCTAGAACAAAGTGGACATATAGCAGTCCTAGTTAGGATTTTCACATGATTGGAAAAATACCAACTCAGGCTAAATCCAAAGAAATGTGTTTTGGGGTCCAATAAGGAAAAATTATTGGGTATATTGTTTCCTGCCAAGGAATAGAAGTTTATCCAAACAATGCAAAATCCATTTTAGAAATTCCACTACTAACCATCATTAGTTAGTTAAGGAATTACAAAGAAGATTAGAATCAATCTATAGGTTCATTACTCAATTGCTAGACAAGATCCATTCACTTCAACATCTATTACAAAAAAAATTCCCTTCAATTAGATAGAAAAATTTCAAGAATCATTTGATTGAATCAAGAATTATCGATTGACTCCACTAGTTTTCATGCCTTCAATTGATAGAAAAAATTTGATATTGTATGTGACAACAATTACATCAACACTAGGGGTACTGTTAGCATAGAATGACAATGATCATAAAGAACAAACAATTTATTAAATTAGTCACACCGTATTCAGATATGAGTTGAACTATAGCCCTATTAAATGAGCATGTCTATTAGTGGTATTTGAAACAAAAAAATTGATACATTACATGTTGAATCACAAGATAAAAATAATTGCCAAAATCGATCCTTTGAAATATCTCCTCAACAAAGTAGCTTTGACAGAAAGAATAGCTAAGTGGTTTATGATCTTAAGTGAGTATGATATTAAGTACATTGATCATAAAGAAATAAAAGGAAAAGTGATAGATGTTCAACTTGCATATGTACCTATGGGTAAAAGCACAAAGCTGTGTCACACTTTATAAAGGAAACAACCAACGCTAATCCAATTTTTAAACTTGAATCACTAAAAAGTGGCATATACGTTTGAAATTTTGAAATGATGTAAACTAATAAAATATGTATTTTTTAGTATATTATTTTTTAGTATATTTTATGTTTGTATTTTTTAAAAAAATATAAAAAATTATTTTAAACTAGTCGTTAATAAATTAAAACTATAATTTAGTTGCTGATAAAATGCTGAAAAATGAAGTTGCATGGGAATTCAAACTTTTTATAGTAAATTTATTTTTTTTCTTTCAAATTTTTTGTGTATTTATAACTTGAAATTTTTGTGCATGGATATATTTTTTTCCAATTTTGATAAATATATATTTTTAAATAAATATTAAAATGTGTACAAATAAAAAAATAATTGTTTTCATCAGACGTCAACTTTCAT
Source organism: Sequoia sempervirens (assembly GCA_007258455.2). Classification (NCBI taxonomy): domain Eukaryota; kingdom Viridiplantae; phylum Streptophyta; class Pinopsida; order Cupressales; family Cupressaceae; genus Sequoia; species Sequoia sempervirens. Next base: position 954,701,116 of record VDFB02281492.1, read on the forward strand.
ATTAAATATTTATCTAAAATGGAAACAATATTATACCATATTAAAATAGATTATTTTATCTAGTGCATCAAATTTTTTTCAGTTTTTTTTAATAAGTTTTAGTATTTTTCCTTGGCATAGTAATCAACCTCATATTTTGTGCTAAAAACCTACTTTTAGTAAAAATAAAAAATAAAATATAAAAAATAATTAAACTATTAAAATAAATATATTTTTGAAAACTACACTTATGGATCTACAAAAGGGTATTTTTATATTTTTAAAAAAATGTTGTTTACATTAGCAAGAGTTATTGAAACTTCAAGTTTTTGAAATAATTTAATTTTTTTGGTAAATTGTACTCAAAGTGATGCTCCATACATTTTTAGCCAACAATTTTAGTTGAAAAAGTTGTGGAAGCATATAACTTAGCTAGAATGAATCTTACTAGAACATATGTTTGACCAAAATTGATTTTTAGTTAGAAATACTTAAATTTAGTTGTGATGATAAGTTGGCTGAAAGTGTGACACAACTTTATGCTTTTACCCCTATAAAAGAATATCATCCTCTAATATTCTATTTCCTAGATGAATCAATCTTTGCTATAGAAAATCTAACAATATGGGAGCTACATTTTGATGGATCTTACACAAGTCATGGTTCAAGAGATAGAATTTTGTTCATCACACCTCAAGGAGATTCCATTACCAAATCATTTTGAATAGCATTTCCATGTACAAATAACATAGCAGGGTATGAAGCGTTGTTGACAGGTCATTGAATAGAAATAAAATGGAAAATTAAGGATCGTTCGGTCTATGGTGATTCTCAATTAGTGATTAAGCAATTTAATGATGATTATGACACCAAGGATGATAAATTTATGCCCTACAAGTGCATGGCGCATAATTTGAGACTATACTTTCACACTGGTCATTTATTTTGAATAGATCCCAAGAATCTAGAACAAAGCAACTAATGTAATTGCTACAATTGGATATCTCTTGGACATTCCCAACAATGCATCACAAAATGAGTTACTGGTAGAACAACAGTTGGTCCTCGCATTCGATGTCCCAAAAACCAAACTTGTGTGTAAACTTGTTGGTATCAACTCTCCTTATTTGCAAGACAAAATTATCCCTGAACCAACACAAAACCTTTATTAGAAAAGCATCCAACTATGCCATCATTAGAGATACCCTTTACCTCCATAGCTTGGATAGCACCCTCTTTTTATGTCTCGATTCTAATGAAGCACAAGTAGCCTTAAAATAGGTACATCATGATATATAGGGATCTAACTTTACTGGTCTTACGTTAACCAAAAATATCAGGAGGATGGGATATTATTGGCCTACAATGGAGCATTATGCCTATCACTTTGTGAAGAAATGTCACCAGTGTTAGGTTCATGGAGATATTATACATGCGATAGCTCAAGAACTACAAGTACTTACTTTTACATGGCCATTTTCTCAATGGGGACTCGACCTTATAGGAAAGATCCATCTTTCCTCTACTAATGGAAATAAATTTATCCTTTTTGCTACTTAGTAATTTAAAAAATGGATTGAAGTAATCCCCATGACCTACATTAAAAGAAAGTAGATAGCCAAGTTCATCCTAAATTACATCATTTTCTGCTATGGTATTTCATAGTCCATCATTATAGATAATGGTCATCCTTTCAAGAACTAGGATGTATGTGAACTTTGTGATGAATTTCATATCCAATGCCATATTTCTACCTTGTATTACCCCCAAGGTAATGGACAAGCTGGGGCATCTAATAAGACCATCCTAAAAATCTTAAAGAAGTCTGTCAATGATGCTAGTCATGACTATAACCTACAACTTAATCCTACTTTATGGGCCTATTGCACCAGTGTTCGCACCCATACAAGAGCCACTCCCTACTCCATTTTATTTGGGTCTAAAGTCATACTTACTATAGAGGTCAAGTTATCATCTCTAAGAGTATCTATGCAAGGATTAATTGATCACGAAGAATATCATGTACCATGTCTGCATGAGCTAGAGTTACTGGATGAAAAGAGACAGAATGTGTTGGAACACTTGCAAGCATATCAAAATGGATCTAGTGACTATCAAATTTCTACTCCTAAAGGAGTAGCATTTCATGAACCCATCAACAACATGCGCCTTTATAAGTACTACACTTGATTCTTAGAGTATCCCCTTCGAAAAGTCAAAAAATACAAAAAAAACTAAAATAAAAAAAATAGTCACCTTGATGAAAATCTAGAAAAAAGGCATCTTGGTGATAGAAAAAAATAAAAAATATGAAAAAAAATAAAAAATAGTAAAGAGAAATAATTTTTCCAAAAGTTTAAACCACTTCAGTGGTGCTTTGGATAAGTACCATGGTGAAAACCTAGCAAAATAGGTGCCATGTGTAGTTAGTCTATGCTCCTCCATCTACTATCACTCCATCTAGTCTTCCGTACTTTGCTCATCCATTTGCACATGTCACTCATCCATAATAAAGCTTTGTCATCCTTTCCATGGCTTGGGAACCATAGACATTTAGTATCATTTTCCTTCATGATCATCCTTTCCATTTGTCTACTTATTCCCCTCACACATAACAAGGCAGTCCTATACCTGACTAGGGGAAATTTATTAACTTGTGTTTTCATGGGATCACACACATGGTATTAGCTTTCTTAAAACCATGAAAACCAAAAAAAATCATAAAACTATGAAAATCCAAAAACATCATAAAATCATCAAAATACAAAAATATCATAAAATAATCAAAATCTAAAAAAATCATAAAACATCAAAATCCAAAAAACCCATAAATCATCAAAATCTTAAAAAATCATAAAACCATCAAAATTCAAAAAAATCATAAAATCATCAAAATCCAAAAAAATCATAAAATCATCAAAATCCAAATAAAAATCATAAAACATTGAAATCCCCAAAAAATCATAAATTATCAAAATCCAAAACAAATCAAAAAACACGATCAAAATCCAAAAACAAAGTGTGAGTCTAAGTTTGAGTCTAAGTAATTCTATGTTAGAGTGGTCAAACTATGTTGTATCTATGCATTTGCTACATAGGAAAGGCTCATCTTCAATGGGCTCTTGAGACACTGGGTTAGTCCTTTTAGGTTTATCCAAATAAAATCATGACTCAATCTTTTTTTCAAATAAACAAAGTCAAGTCATGTTGAACTATGAGGTCTCTACATGTATAATGTAGGAAAAACCATCAATCAATGAGCCCCCAAGGTCACCTAGGTTAGTCTTTTGGGTTTTGTTGAATATGGTCATGTTCTTGGTCCACAAGCAATCATCATTCAAATAAAATTATCAATCAATAGAAAATTATAATCAACAAATCTTCAATTAATCATCTTATCATTAATCAATCGATTAGGTCATTGGTCTTGTATTGGAATGGGACATCATGTCATTTGTCTCATTTGGTCTTATCACTTTTCTTTTATCAGGATGCATCCTTCCTAAGATTAGACTTTGTCTTTGGCTAATCTTGTCATTCACCTTAAGCAGGATATGTCCTCCTTATAGTTATGTGCCTTGTCAACACTTGTCACTTGGTCAACTTTATCAGATGTGTTGCTTGCCTTAAACATGATGTGCCTTTCCTAAAACCAAGTATCACCACATTGATCAATCATCAAATCAATCAATCTTGTCATCTTGGTCAATTAATCCTTCCTTAATTAGGATGTTTCCTTCCTAAAACCAAGTAAAATCGATCAATATTTGTCAACTTATCAACCAACTCGATCATTTTGGTCAACCTAATCAATCACATTGAACAATCTTATCAATATCATTAGAAAACACTATCTCTTTGGAAAACACTTTGTTGTTCTAGGTTTGTCTTATCTTTTGATTGGTTTTCAATCATGTTACTAGTTACCTCAAGGATGTCATTTTAAGGGATTTAGAGGGATGATGATGGATCATGACCTTTTTTCTTTGTTTGTTGTCTATGGTTTGTCTTGGTGAAATGACAAGGATCATTTGGTCCTTAGTATGAGTTGAGGAGTTACAAGTTTGTATTTTGGATTTGTCTTTTGACTACTTGTCTCTCGCAAATGGTCACCTTACACACCTTTTTCTATTTCATACCATGGTGTTTGTGCTCCATTTGTGACAATTTTTATGCTCAATGATGATAAATATAAAAGAATGAATGTTGATCCCTTATCCTTCCTCATCTAACTAACCATCTCCTTTGTTTCTTTTTGTGCTAGCATCTAACTCTTCTACACTAACATTTCTTCCATCTACATCTTGACAGACTCTTGTGACATGCAAAAAATAAACATTGCATATATGCTCATGTTACTAGAAATAATTATCATCATAAATCAAAATTATCATATTAACTTGCATAAGGAAATAAAAAAACATAAGAATCATTTGTATAACATTTCATTGGATTACATCTTGCATTATGATCATAGTTCATTTGCATCCATCACATAGCATTTACATTATAATCAATTTTATGGATTTCCTTTCACATCACATCACATTAAATTTTATATACCTTGCATCCCATCAATAACATGACATTAAGCATAATGTATCACATTAAATTTTGGCATTCATATTAAAAATTCTCAATCATAACATTTTTCATTATCATTTAAACATTCCATTTCATCATCATTAAATACATTTTTGCATATCACATTGTATTTATCAAATTAGGTCATCCATATTACATTTATCATCCATACAAATCATAAGGTGCATAAAAATTCATAAGATAATCATAAATGCATGATTGAAAACCACATTGAAGCCATCACATAACCATCTAGAATGCATCACTAGACATCATAATAAAGGCATGAAGACCCATAACATAAAATCATCATAAACATGAAGAATAACCATATAACAATGCATTTCATCAAATGCCACCAAAAATAATATTATATATATCGCTCAAAAATGTGTCAAAGGTATAATGTCAAGATGTATCATGTCTAATAATATGGAGTTTGTAGGCTTGATAATCAAAATAGAATGTCAAATATATAATATCAAAAGAGGCCCTAGCTTGAGTTGCCCTAATATTTTATCCCTAGGGCATCCCTATCCTCTCGACATGGTTATTCTCTAACCCTATTCTCTATAGTAGGAGGTATGTCATATGGAGTGGCCCATCTCACATCAGATTTCCCATATCTAACCTATTGTGAGAATGCCTACTATGTGTCCTATTGCATGACCTACCCTGTGAGTCACTATCAATCTATTAAAATGTGGGCTCCCTCCTCTTTGATGGTACCACCCTCTCAGAGAGATCCTTATAGTATTTCATGGATCTTCTAGCCCTGGAATACTCCTGTGTGACATCGACCATGGATCCACTTCATGTGGATGTAAAATAAATCATCCTATGATTTTTTTATTGTTGAATGATGATAGCTAGGTATCACTCAATCTGGAAGGAATCCCTCTTAGCCTTAAGCCCATCCCTCTCTGTTGTCATAGTCCTAAGCTCTACCTCTAAGGCTTGTACCCAAGCCTATAGTTGTTATCCTCTACTCTACAAATCTCCCATCTCCTCTAACCCCCATCCATCTCCATAATGATCCTCTCTTGGAGGACTCTCTTAGCCTTCACCATCTCAACCTCCTCTGCATGCTCCTCCTATCTACCCTCAACCTTTATGTCCTCAATCTCTGGGTGTCCCACCTCTAAAGTGGGAATCTTTGTGCGCTTCTCTCCCTCCCCTACCACCACCTTTGTTGCTACCCTCACCTCTGACTGATCCTCCTTCATCTTCTCCTCCTCTCGAATCAGTAATAACTATCCCACCTTTTGTCATCCTCTATCCTTCTCTTCTGTGTCCTCCCTGTCCTCCTCTATCTCCCTATCCACTATTGCCTCTCCCTCCATCCCCTATCTCCTATTTGGCCTCTTGTACCCCTACCTCTACACTCTATAGGTGCTAGCTACTATTGATTTATAAGTAGTATCGGCATGTGAATAAACCACTAGACATCAAACTCTAGTGTAGTCCCTACATCAACATCTCTACCTCTCCAACCCAAGTCTAAGGCTTGCAAGGCATCTATCTCTTACTTAGTAGTGGTGACAAAAATCTAGAACCAACATGGATGAACCTCTCAAGAAGACATCACGAACTCATATTTACCAACCAAAACACCCTACCTCTCCCCAAGCTATTGTCTAACCCTATTTGGGAGATACATCTCAATGATATGTTGGATCTGAACTATCCACACAATAAGGTTCCTTGACTGTCAACACCATGGCAGGTGATCATCCTCGTCAATCCATAAATCACAAATCTTGTATGGCCTCTAGATTAAACTAACTAATGTGTCCAACCCATGCCTCTAGTAGCTCACATCTCCCACATGTGTCTATGTAAGGGAACCCTGATACATATATGAATATGGTGCACCTGTACCCAACTATCATACCACTAGAGGTTGGAACACTGCTATGTTCTCCCATGCCCGTATCATTAGTAAACTAACCCCACATCTTAGACTTTGTCCTCCCCTATAAGAAATAACACATAACTGAAAGTAAAACATACCCAATAGGAATGGTCCCCATGCATACACTATCCCATCTTGGACCATCCCCCCAAGCATCTCACCCTAATGTACTAGAAAGTTGTGACCTTGTCGATTAGGAATCATCACACCTACTATCAATGTGAATGGGAAATAGTTTTATTTGTCATAAATCTCTACTAGGGTCTCCCATCTAATCTAATACCTCTTGATACCAATTTTTGAATCATCATCACACTCATAATACTCATATAATGCCTATATTCCTCAAGCAGGGTCATACTGCACCAACTCAACTCAAATCGGTAGATGAAAGATCTTGTATACATCCTTGATGGTGACTATTGCCTACTTGATCAACAAGTTGAAACTACAAGTCTTGGAGTTCCATCGCTCCACCAATACTATGAGCATTTCCTTGTTCACCCTAATAATAGACATATAAGTGACAAAGAATAACCCAAGATCAAGCAATGCCTACCTCTCCCGGTCATTTAGCCAGTCCTGCAGCTGAAATACATCTAATCACAACTCCCATGTATAAGAGGTAGAAACTCCTAAAATAATCACACAATAAATCATATCAATCTAAAGTCTCTATTTAACCCTATTGAACCTAATCTTTTGAAGTCAAAATTTCCTAATCTAGGGAAAATTTTGACTAGGTAATTGTGTCATTATTTTGTCAAATGTGTCACAAAAAATTTCCACCGACTCGCAACTACAATTGCATATATTTCCTTTCAACTATGTTATTTCGTACACCAATTGCATTGTAGTTTGTCACTTGTGTCACTCCTTGCCACATATGCGGCTTAGAAAGTCACTTGTGTCATATCATTTGATGCATCACAATGCAAAACAACCTTTCCCTAATCCTAAGTCAATTGCATCATGACAAGACACTTGTGGTGAATCACTTATCATCTATGTCACAAAACATTGAGACACAATTGCTTGCTAATTTTTTTCCCTACCTAAATTCACAAAAATATAAAAAAAACTAAAAAGCGGGTTTGTAGTACTCATCGAGGCAGGTGCTCCCTCAAGTTTGCAATAGTGGTAGATGTGATATGTATGGTGGGAAGCCTCTAGAACAAGGGACATCTTCTCTACAAAACCACTTAGAGCTTCAATATTTTCTAAATTAGGAATGCACAAATGACCCCTTTCCTCAATCAAATTTCTATTTATAGGTCAAAAATTAGGGTTTTCTCATGCCTTGTCTATTAGGCGCACTTTTGATGACCCTAAACTTGGATTTGACATGCTTGTTGACCTTGAATATCAATTTTGTCTTCACCATTGCAATCTTGGTAGTCAAATTATCTTATTAGGACAATTTTCCAAAAAATTTTGAGATTTTTTTTAAAATTTGTAAAATTTTCCTAAGGGGGCATACCTATATCCTGACTTCACGAGGGAATATTTTGACCAAATTTCTTTGACACAATGCGATGAAATGCATTATTTCAAAGAGAGGAAAAATGTAGACACTAAAATATGTCCTAAGTCTGTGAGCATCATTTTTCCTTTGTCTTGGTCCTCCTCCCTCTTTAATTAAATAATTTTTAATTATTTAATTATCTTTGATCATGTTCTTCTATTAATTATATAAATTATTTAATTAATTCATCCCTTGACCTTTAATTCTTCTAAGATGAATTAAGTAAATTTAATTCCATTGCTAACATTCCTTTCTTCCATAATTAGACGAATTATTATTTATTTAATTATTTACCTATTTGTCTATAGTTAAATAATTATCATTAATTATTTATCTATTCATGAGTCTTTTAATTCTTCTATAGTTAAATAATTATCAAAATTATTTAACTATCCCTTGTCATTTTCCCCAATGAAATAATTGATCTAAGCTAATTATTTAATGTCACTCTTCCATTTTCCTCCAATTTAATTAAAATGGTTGAATAATCATTTTAATTAAAGTACTGACTTGCTTTTTCCCAAATAAATAATTCAAATAAATTATTTATGCCTCCTCTTGTTCAAAGATTATTTCCTTGTGAATTAATTATTTTACAACTTTTAATTCATCCATTATCCCCTCCACTTGCTCATTAATCTTAGTTGTCTTTGTCACAACCATCTTTGTCATAGATGTTGGCATCATAGTTGTCGGCATCATAGTTGTCCCTAGCCCATGACTTTCTAGTGCATCAATCCTCCACCGTTGATATTGGCATCTTTCTAGAAGATCGATCTTATTCATCTATTCAAATGGATGTCTTTAAAAGAATCCTTTCTCCTCCTTTTTTTCCTTAACAACCATCTATCTCCATCTTTCATGCTTTATTTTTTGCAGGTACTTGCAAAAATTCTACTACAAATCAGAGGGAAAACTTGCAAAGGTAGCTTGAGGAGAGATAAGATACGTTATTCAAATTTAATATGGGGAGTGCTTTGCTTGAATGTTTCCATTTTATTCCTCATTTTTTATTGTTTTCTTTTGTTGAGATTTAGGTTTTAGCTTAGATTTGTGTCATGGTTGTCACTTAATCTTTGCTAACCTAGTTTTTTCCCATCTTACACAACCCTTGCATCTTCTTCAAAAAATCTAGGTCATAGTACACATGAATGAACTATGTTTTTAATTTGGCCACCATAGGGAAAACTTTAGTGGTAAATCTTTTCCAATTGGTGAATTATAGGAATTGGCCAAGTCAAAATTGGTGAATTTCTTACACCCAACAAGGTGTCCAAATTGCCCAAATTTTTTGAACTATAGGTCCAATGCATGTCCATTAACCAATGAGTTTTTTTATGAGGCATATTTAAGCAAGAAATTCATCATTGTCAAACTACACATTTCAATTGGACCGACTAATATTTTTGCCTAGAATCCCAAAAGTATTTAATAAAATACCTACATATTTGCCAATTAAAATTTACAAATAGTTGCTTGTGAAGACCCATTTCACCAATTAAAATTTATAAATATTTTCTTATGAGAACCTATTTCGCCAATAACATTAAAAAATAATTACATTTGAGGACACATTTTGCCTCGAAAATTACAATGTATCATTGTATAAGCATGCGAGATTCACCAAATTTTTAATATACCATTTTAAAATATCATGGAATTTTCCAAATATGGAATTATGGATTGATATAAATACAATGAAAAGTTTCATTAATTCTTAGACATTTTGTTTAGTTCTAAGGTTCTACTTCTTGATTTAGAAGTCAACAAAAGCCGAAAACGTAGACTTAAAGGTGAGTGATCATTTCTTCATAGTGTTATTAGTTATAATAATAAGTTTTCTTTATCTCTTTTCCATCCTTGCTTTATTCTTAAAGATGATATTGAGTAGGGAATGGGATCTATATTTTTATTCTCTATCTTTAAACAAGACATTTTTTTTCTAGTTTTTATTCAAAATTTCAAAGTGAATGAATATGTCGAGTGAATAAGATATGACTATGTTGAGTGACTCGAGCAGCAAGGGTAAGGCTCCTGTTGCTCCTCAAGTTGGTGAAGAGACTCCTTCCACTCCTCAAACTCTTGATGTTCCTCAAGGTGGTAAGGCTCTTGCCACTCCTCAGACTCATGACACTCCTCAGGGTGGTGAAGAGACTCTTGCCACTCCTCAGGCTCCTTAGTGTGGTGAAGAGACTGGGAGGAAATCAAAATGCCAAAAAATTAGATGTACCATATAGTCTTACTTTGGAATTGCCAAAGCTTCTAATCCATTAGGTAAAGGTGGAGCTACATCATCAACTCTTCCACCAAATATTGGTAGCATTCACAATACCTCACTGCCACTTAAAGGTCAAGTTGAGATTGTCATTGATTTAAATCAAAATGTATCAAATTAGGATGGCAATATCACAAAAGATGTTCCAAGGGATATCGTGGGCCTAGTTAGCGAGAATGAGATAATTTACGTGGATGAGGATGATGATGTTGGTAGCAAGAAAAGAAGGAGAAAATAAAAAATGGGGTATGATTGGGAAATGACAAGGAATTTTCAACTTGGTTGGTTGTCAAAGTACCCATTCATGGTACTATTGGGGATTGACAATGCAAACAATATTGAAAAGGAAACATTGGCCAAATGTAAGATTTGTAGTTGGAAATGTGGAAGATCCAAGACATTGTAGCTAAATATTGACACTGTATAAAATCATATCGATAAAGTTTATGAAAAAAAAATCATAGATAGAAATGAACAATCAGTCACACGATGGAAATCAAAGGAAGAATGTCTTCATGTTATGTATACCGTGCATTATGAGGAGCATGAAAAAAGAATGTCGAACATTACTGTATGTAAAGGTGCACTTGAGGCTCAATTTGGAAAAGCAATGGAAGCAACAAATATGTCAAAAACTATTCAGATGAGTGTTGTTTTTCATATTTTTTCTAGAGGGAATCCTATGATAGACTACCTAGAATATTCTAGTTTATTATCTTTTTTGAATGTTCCTCACTATCCCTTGTCACATTGGTTAGTAAATGTTGGATGGGAATGGGCAAACTGTCTTGTTAGAATTGAAAAGGAAGATTTAAAGGAGAAAGTAAAAGAGTCAAATTTCATTACATTATTTTTAGATGAAGTTACTATAGTAGACAATACTTCTTTGGTTTGTATGCATTTTTATACTATAGAACAACATGTTCACCAAGCTCATCTTCTCCGTGTTCATAAAATGAAGGAAAATTCAACATCACAAAATATATTTGAACTAGTCAAGAAATATTTGAATGAAATTGCAAGTATGGATGAGTTGACAATTGCCAAAAAGTTGGTGTGTGTAGGAGTTGATGGAGCTGTAGTGATGCATGATCAAAGGACTGTTGTTTGCATAAAGTTACAAACCACTTGTGCACCATACATGCTTGGAATTCACTACATGACCCACATAATGAATTTAGCATTCAAAATTGTAAGCAAGTTTCCTACAATATCAAAAGTTGAAAATCTAGTCTAGGAGATCCACACATACTTCTACTAAAGTCCCAAATAATTCACAGAGTTTCAAAATTTTGCTAAGGGAATAACACTAGGAAACAAGCTTCTCAAGGATTTTGATGCCAAATGGATCTCCTTGCATGGACCGGTGCAACAAGTTCTTTTAGGATATCAATCCTTGATTTGAGTGATGTACAAGCATTGTAGCAATGTAGACAAAGCTCCTGACCTCTTACATAGGTTAAGCAATATAGAGACACTCTTGAATTTAGCTAGTATTCTCCCCATGCTAGATGAGATGAACAATCTTGTGAAGAAAGACCAAGAAAAAACTATGTATATTAATGAATATGCCAATCTACTTAAACATGCATCCTTGGCCCTCGATCATCTATATCTAGAGCTAACACAAGATGGCCCAAATTATTTCATGTGGCTGAAAATTACTGATTTGAATAATCTTGATAATTATTTATAGTTTAATGCAAGCAAGAACTTATGTATCTGTGTACATGGTTATGAGATACCTATTTACCATCGTAAGACAACCAGACACTCTAGTAGAGAAGTAGTTGTTAAGGAGGAAGATTTTAAAGGCACTGCTAAACCTGTTGGTGATAATTTGAAGGAAATTGCAAAATATCTTTCCTTAGAGATACATGAAAGATTCCCTCAACATGAAATACTTGAAGCCATGGGTATTGTGTATCCTTAATTTTTGGAAAATTGAGAGAACCCAAAATATTTTCATGATCAATTAAAAATTTTAGTCGGACAATTTTTGAAAAGTTTAACATATGATGAGCAGAGAATAGATGGAATTGTAAATGAAGCTAGGCTTAGAAAAAAATCTAGGAGATTTGCAATAGCTATGAGGGACTAGTATAAATCCATCCTTGGTAAGGAGAAGGTCTTCGAACTGGGATCAATAAAAAAGGTTTGGACAAACTTAGGTTAGAGTGAAATGTTGTGTGGTTCAATATTAGAATATTTTAAACTTGTTGATTTATGTCAAACAATGATATTGGGATCAGTGGAGGATGAGAGAGTTTTCAGTACATTGGGCTTTTTGAAATCAAAGTTAAGAAACAAACTGGACAAGAATTTGGAAAATCACTTGAGGTTGAAAGAAACTGCATATAATGTCTCTAATTTTCCTTTTGAATAGGGCACTCACATTCTAGAGGTCCACATGTGAAAGAAGGACTGGGTTATACAACACTCCAATTCCAAATGCAGGTATTGGTCATAGTGGCAGTGGCAGCGGCAGTGCAACTGGGACAAATGAAATTGACACAAATCACATAATGAATGTTGAATTTGAGACAAAGGTTGAAGAAAATGAAGAGAAAACTTGGAATCAAATTCAAGACGGCTCTTTTACTTTATCTGATGATGAACGTCAGTTTGAGGGAATTGACTCCATTTGGGAAATGGAAGAGAATTAGAAGCTTTTAGGTATTTATACTGCACTTCATGGATTAGTTTCCATTGTTCCATATAGTAGTTGATGATATTTTATATTGTATTCAATGAAATTGTGAATCATTATACTTCATGATATTTTATTTTATATTGCACTTCATGAATCATCTAACAATGTCAAACATTAGTTGATGATATTTTATGTTGTATTCCATAAAATTGTGATATTTAATAATATTTTATATTATATTTTATATTTTATATTAGTCCATACATAGCATTCAATGAGGTTCCAAATGACGACACCTTTGAAAGGCAAGATAAGTCCATAATGTTGTGTGGTCGTTGAAACTTGGAACCTTAGAACCAAATTCTAAAGTTTCAAAGTTTTTGAAACCTTCGACCCATCGGTGCCAACTAGAAAGATGACCAAGAAAGACTTGCAACTCAACAAAGTGAGCCATCAACCAAGTTGGGGAATCAAGAAGTTATGAAAATTTAGAACTCCATGACAAGGTTATAAAACTTTGAGAACTAGAGACTAAGATTTTTTTGTTCCCTTATTTTGAGTCTATCGTCTCTCCAGCTGTAACATTTTACATGAATTATTAATGAAATTTGATCAATGATCTTTCATTAGTCTTCTTTGTTATTAATATTATGCAATATGCATTGATGTATGTTTTAATTTTGGCTCTAGTTTAATGAACCAGTTAAAGTACCTTCATTAAATCATTAAAGAATGAATTCATATAAATGTTTAGTGGATCTCCTAAGTAGTCATGGATTTTGAGTATTGATGTGTGAATTGTAATGCTATTTCACAAAGATTATCGATACCTAGAATTAAAATCACCTTATAGCTCACATTTTAATTTTGTTAAAAGTAAAAATTGAGCATGTACTCAATGATTCATCACTCAACTCAATGCTTATTAGATTAATAACATATTAACAATAGTATTAGTAGCATAAACAACAATGAACATTAGTAATCATTTAAAGTGTATCTAGAAGTTGAAACCACTACTAGACTTTTTGTTTAAATGATATAATAAATAATACAGATAATTGAACATCAATACATTACTAAAGTTTGAATTTGAGCTTTTAAATTGATTATCACATGAAGGAGTACATAGAGGCATTGGAAATGAAAAATCTTTCTCAAAGACAACTCTACACAAAGCTGAGTTGGAACTTGGAAACTCATATTATCAAAAATTAAATCATAGCATCACCTTTTCTAGAAACTTCCACTCTTCAAGTGTTGGAATTATCATTTGTTCTAACCGATGTTGTTTGACTTGAAGATTTGTTAACAATTCGTGATTCAAATTGGAACCTGTCTTGGATTCTTCAGTCAATTTTGTATTCAGGGTTAGCAATGGTTTGATGGAATCCATATAGGTGACCACTTCTGAGTTCTAAGGAAACTGATCCAAATAATTCTTCCTTGCATCCTCCATCTTCTTTCTAAAATCATTGTTTCCAATGAATTGCTCATTTGTGTCAAAAGCCTCTAAAAAACCAAGCTCTATGAAGTTCCTTACCTTTTCATCCACCTTCTTCATCTTATTTGTATCCAAATGCAAATATTCCTTTGTTTTGTGCATTCTCAAACACTTTTCAATGATAGATGACAATGTCATTGATGTATCAAGTTGATTAATAATCCCTTTTGATTTCAAAACATTGTCACTAGCTTTGTAGACTATTTGTTGAATTTTATTTGCTTATTTTTGTAATTCCAACACATTTTTGTTGTTCATTAAATATTTTTTGAGCTTATTATGATGTTGTCTGATAGCACAAATCAATTGAAACATGTCACACACATGATCAATCCCCTACATTATTTCATCCTAGATATTTTGTTTGATATTCCTCATTGTTTCTCTACAAAATTCAGATAAGTTATTTTCACAAGACTTAATTTCATTTTTTTCTTCCATCAACTCTACCTCCAATCTTTCATTTCTTTTTCTCTCCTCCAATTTTTGTTCCCACAGTGCATTTCCATTTGCAATGCTTAGTCTTAATTTTTCTAAAGTGGATTTTTCCCCATCATATTTCTTGTTGCTCTCATCTAGCATTTGCTTCAATTCATTCACTGCAGTCTCATTTTTCTTATCCTCTTTGCTTGTTGATGTAGAGGAAAAAAATTTAATTCTTTTTTTTAATTCATTTCTCTTGTTATCTATTGCTTTCCTCTTTTCTTTCTCATTTTCTAGGTCTGCCTTTAACTTTTCAATTTGAGTCTGCAACCTTTTTTTCTCTCTATCTTGATTTAACAATGATGTGTACACCAATTAATTCTTCTTTGATACATTAATTTTGTTAGTATTTTTGAGTCCAAAAAAATCCAATAAAAAATTGTTCACCTCAAATTCAAATGGAGCCATTTGATTTGTTGGTTTGTTTTGAACTTTGGGAACAAGAATTGTGTACTCAATGATTTCTTTACTTATATCAAATGTGGGTAATACCATGGTTGTTGTAGGCTCTGAAGTTAGAGAAGATGCATTCTCCACCAGTTGCTTCTTTTCTTTTTTATTAAATTTTTTATTTCTTTTTAAACTCTTTAATGTAATCAAAACCCAGGGATGTAGGAACAATGGAATGCTTGAATGGCATAGGAATAGGAGTACTTGTAGTTGCTAATGATGTCATAGACAGACTAACTGGCATTGGGGGAGTGCCTAGAAATAACTCCTTTGTGTTTGATCCACTGGTAGTGTGACTTGGAGTTGGACCTTTCAAAATCCTTTCCCTCTTCTATATGCCTTAATCACCTGGTGTTTCTGTGGTATATTGTGTTGTTGTCCTCATGTATATTTTTTTGTTGTAGCACATGTTGACCACTACTAGTACTACTACCCATACCATCGCAACCAGAGGTAATGCCAGTTGCACTAAGACCTCCACCATGCACATGTCCTAGTTGTGATTGTGTCTAACCATGAGGATGAGGATTTGAAGCTCTAACAAATTGACCTGTGTACCCTAGGTATAATTTTTCATCTCCAAACCCAAGGCCAGATTTATCAACTAGTTTTCTATGCTCTACATCTATTACCATCCAAGGGCCTTCTCTTTGGGACCCAAAGGACCACCTTCATAACCCATTTTTTTAGCTATGGCTACTCCTATAGTAAATGCTTCTTTTGTGGCCTCACTTAAACCAAGTTTGAAATTGATATGGCTTTTTTCTTCCCTATCATCATTAGATTCATCATCACTTTCTTCATCTTCTCATTCATCCAAATGCTCTATATTCCATAATTTTCTAAAGTCAAGATAGTCTTCATTATCTCCATGCTCTACAAGATCTCTTGGATCACCTAGCTCCTTCCTCATAGAACAAAAGGTAGTAATTTTTTATCGTGACTAATTTTTTTCTATAACTTCCTTCTCTAGAGAATCTGGCATTTTTACTCTACTAGATGGTTTATGACTTTTTTCATAAAAATTTTTGTACCTCCCAATTGTCTTTTAACGCAATGCCATAATTTCTACTAACAATTGTTCAAAAGAAATACCATTCTCAGCAACACTTTTCTCCATTGATACTTTGACCTCATCCCAAGAATCCTTATTTCTCAAGTTTTCCAGCAAGGGTTTGCTTTGATGTTGAATTATACTTCCAACATTCTTATTGAGCACAACCATTGATTTAATGGTGTCACATGGATCATACTTCTAGTGACAAATAACATCAAAATAAAAAAAATCAAAATATCATGTACCACGCTAAATTCTTTTCTCTCGAATGTGATCCCTCCACATGAAAAAGGTAAAGAAGGAAATAAGGTCTTCTTCCCTTAACCACTAAAGTGTATTTCATCAGTACTCTGTGTCCGCCTTACATATTTCAAAGAAAAAACCCTTTTTTCCACATGATTTGGAAGTTTGTATGGTTGTACTTCTGATCCATAAAATCTTAGCACAACATATTCTTCCATTAAGTACTAATCAACCAATTGTATTTCTTTTCCTAGTTCAATGTAGTTTCTACATGACATAGGAAATCTAGGCATTGGATTATTTGTAATTGCTTGATGCAATGGAGCCAAAAATTAGTCTACAAAATGACTATAGTTACTTCGAGAATTATGCATCCTTATCACAGTCATCCATTTATATACTGGAGCCATTTTCACTTCCTTAAGTGATGAGGTGGCGGGAGGTGGGGGGCCCCTACTATTCTATGGGGCCTACCAAACTGGTAATTTCAAGAGTTCAAGGGTGGCCTTGTCAATGGTAGATTCTCCTCTCTTCTGTGAACCTGGAGGCGTTAAGCCTACTCGACCAAAAGGAGAGGACTATTTACCCACCCCAAGCCCCAGTGAGGTTGAGCTCATGAACGCTCTACCACTATGGCATTGATTGCGAACCCATCATAACTATTGGTGGGCGGGAGGGGTAGTGAAATTCAAAATCATAATCTCTCTCACACCCATTCGTCATCGTAGGCCTGTTTCACTTCATATGGGCTTCGTCATGCTTCATGTGGGCTTCATCATAATTGTCGTATCGTGGGCTTGCCTTCGTATGGGCTCCTAAGTGAGCAAGTAATGGGTAATACCGCCTCGTAATGTCTTCATCATCGCATCTCATTGTAATATCGTATGAGGAAAGATCGTTATCATCATTGCATCTCATTGCATCATCGCATGAGGATAGTTCTTCATCATTATCATTGCATAGGGAGAGATAGAGGGGATCGGGTTATCTATGGGCTTGGGCTAAACTCCTATGGGCTTAGGCTACCACAGGGACTACTGTCTTCACAAGTATAGTATAACCACCATGGTCTGTCTGAGTAAGGGCTGCGAGAAGAGGTGTGACTCCTTCTGGTTCAATAGTCCGTTGTCGCCAGCCGACTGAAGCGGGTGGTCCATGAGACTAACACGATGGTCATGCAATCAAACTACACTAAACTTCATGCTCATGCTCATGCTCATCCTCAAGCTCAAGCTCATCTTCCAACTCATTCTCGGACTCATAATCGCATGCTCGAAAATAGTCCTTCCTAGGGTACCTGGGCTTATAAGGATTACTAGTACGAGGAGCCGGAGCCTGAGCGATGATAGCCAGAGCCACGTGGGCACCACGTAGAACAATGGTTGGAGGTAGGGGAACCACTGCCACCACCTGCACCTCAAGGGAAAGGGAGGAGTGAAGCACCGCCACTACCACTAGGGGGAGGAAAAGCACCGCCGCTAGCACCATAGGGGAGAGGGAGAGCACCACCGCTACCACAAGCACTGAGGGAAGGGGGAGGGGAAGCACCACTGCACCCACTGCACACACCACCATTGAGACATGTAAGGTCAACATCAATTCATCGCATCATATCATCGCCTAGGCCAAGCAAGTCCATAGTAAGGGGTAGAGCATAGCGAAGCACAGCGGAGCAGAGTGATACCAGGATCGAAGAAGAAGCTGGAAGGTGACTGGAAAGGGTACGTAGGT
Organism: Sequoia sempervirens; assembly: GCA_007258455.2. Taxonomy (NCBI): domain Eukaryota; kingdom Viridiplantae; phylum Streptophyta; class Pinopsida; order Cupressales; family Cupressaceae; genus Sequoia; species Sequoia sempervirens. The sequence goes on from VDFB02281492.1 coordinate 954,719,515, forward strand.
AGGGATCCTTGATGAGATGAGGATGAAATGATGTCGTCTGACTTGGTTTGATGCTGGTAGTGCCCTATTGAGCTCGTCGGGTTTCATGCAAGATCGTTAGCAGGCATCACGGTGGGAATCCCGTGTTTAGCTTTGATTCACGAGTGGGCCATTCTTGCCATGTTGCCTCAAGAAAGAGGCTTATGATCACATTTCAATTTGTTTCTATTCTGAACTATTCTATTTAAGAAAGAATTTTTCTCCATTTCATCCACTACTTCGTAATCACTAGCAAGATTTTCTAGGTCAATGTGAACATTTCCAAATTCTTCAGTTGTAAAACCCAAGGCCAACACTTTCCCAAGTTTTTTTACATTAATGGATAAAAATTCTTCTTTGCTATATTTATTAACAATTTCTCTTTTGTTATCATCATAATTTAGGGCACCGACCATGATAAATTTTGGGCATTTCCTCATGTAACATCATGCACCCTAATCTAGTTACCCATGGTGCACTGAACTATTAACTTGCATTTTCTATGAAACCTTATTCTTAGATGAAAATATAAGTACTGAGGTACACCTACCATAGGTTTTAGGATCATAATATCATGGTATTCATCAGTGAAACATGGGGTTTTAAGCAATTTTGCATAATGCATTTTTTTATTCGACATTGCTCTAGTGGTACTGATAGTAGACATGTTGATACAATCAACAATGTGAAATTTGTGAATTCCCTATTAGTCCTTATTTTTTCTTAATTCTTAATCCTCTTAACCCTAAACCTAAACTTCAAAGTTTGACAAAATAAGATTTTAAGAAATGTCAAGTGATGAAATGTAGCCAGATGAATTCTTTAACTTACCTGGATTTTGAATTTTGATTCTTGAAGTTGAAAATGGGTTTAAACTTGAAACTAGGTTATTGGAATGGATTTTTTGGGAGTGGAACTATGGATCCCAAAATAGGGTGGTGCACTGCAATGAGCAAACTGAAGATTGAAATCTCCCAGTGTGTTGACCCTCCAACTTCAAAATAAAATCACTTAACAATAGAAAGTGTTGTTTTTTCACTGAAATTTATACTCATTTCTTATGGACTACATAGTACACAATTACGTAGTACATGGCTGAAAACATTTAAAACAAGCCATTAATGATTTACTCCTGCATTGACAACAAATTCTAAACCATTGATCTTTGTTAATCTAATGATTATAGGGTGATTCTAAAGGTTTAAGTTCACAAGCCTAACACTCTATGCATTTCATTTTGGAATGCAACTACAACCATACATTAAATGTTCATTGAATGGTTGAGTAATTTATGATATAAATAATAAACATAAAACATGTGTTTTAAATTTTCTTTAAACTTTAATGCACTAGGATTGACATCAAGGCTAAGGGGCCAAAAAATTAATGTTGCAAAGGCCTTAATAAAATGAATTACAATATCATGTTAATAGCACAACCATTTATTTTATTACAATTGAATTATAATGTCACATTATTACATAGTACAAATAAAAATGTAAGCACAAGTGCCAAGCTTCTGCTAGACCACTGGTGAAAACATAAATGTAATACATGTTTCTCTGAAAATAAATGGAACTTTTTGGGTTAATGATGAGCTCTAAAAATAAACACTTGGGACTTGCCAGGTCAGCCATGGGCTCTGAAAATAAATGCATGGGAAAGGGGGCCCAATCAAACTAGGGAAATGGGAGCTATGAGGATAAAAAATGTACTTAGCCCCTTTTATAACTAAACTCATGCAGAAGATGAGGGGTTGTAAAATTGCTCCCATGTAGAAGATGAGCACTAAAAATAAATGCATGGGGCTTTCCTGGTACGCCATGGTGTCTTAAAATAAATGCAAGAGACTCTCTTGGCCAACCATGCAAATGATCAAAGGTAGTAAAACTACTCCCATGTAGAATATGAGCACTGAAAATAAATGCATGGGAATTGCCTAAGCAACCATGCAGATGATGAGGGGTGGTAAAAATGCTCCCATCTTCTACTTACAACTTCCATGCACTAGGATAACACTTATCTCCATTATAGCTCCTCATCCTGATTCAAAACCTTTCTAAGTAGTCAAGTGAACCAAATCAACTTCTTTCCAATTCCACCCATTCTAAACTTGAAGGAAATTGGTCTTTTACTTTGAAACTACATAATTGAAGGTAGGAGAATTTAGAGCATCCCAAATAATACCACATCATCTTCTTCCTGAATCCTTATTAAGTTATTAACCCTACTAAATGAAAACCCTTATGACAATTCAACGAATAATTTTAGTTGTTCTCAATATCCTCATATATGGACCAAAAGTGCCACTACTAACCTAGTTCCTTGTACACCTCACACATGTAACATGTGAGGTTGTGTATAGTTACTACTGAATAGTAATAATTGAGATGCATGCAAATAAAAAATCCAACTTAATCAGTACCTCAAGTTGGCTGCATGCAAAGTTGCAAACTATACCTCAAGCTGACAAGCTCTCAATTGTCAAAATTAGTAGTGCCACACAAGCTGTCAATTGTCAAAATCACTAGATTATTGGAATCATCATCTATGATTCTATAGTACATGCATTTTTCAATATAAATCTATCCAATCAATCACTCTAGCTATTCATATGGCATTAATTCATGTTGTCGCCCAGTACGACAACCAAATTGAGAATTTCAATAGAATAAATGAAAGGTAGAGTACTTCAACTCATTGAAAAGAGAGAATTAAATGTATTGTTTTACCTTAATCATTATCAATGTCCACTAATAACTGACAATAAATTTTTCTCACTTATGATCATAACTATATGTTGATAATTACTATTAGTTTTAAAAGACACACTTAACATTTTTATATTGATGAAAGCAAAAGGGATTTACAAGAATGGAGCCATAATTTTTTTTTAATTTAAGTAGCTATTGCTAAAGACTAAAGTACATCTAGTACATAACTAGCATGGCCACTAGCCAAAAATCCACTAACTGTGACAAAAAACTAGTCACAAACTACATATTACAAGAACTTTTGTGTTGTACAATAAAATATAGACACATGACACATCACACAATTCATTATTAATTTTTTTTGTAACAATAGCTAAGGCCATCAATCAATTGTTTGAATAGAATGTGAATTGAATTTAACAAATTAACAATAGATAAGGGAAGCAAATCACCCAAAACCTTCCTCCAAAACTCTAGACTCCTTAATGATTCACTTTTCGTATCACATAGTAGACCCCATCTCATATTAACCAAGGCAAGAGCCTACATTGTAGAAGCATGTAATTTCACTTTCATGAAGACTCCACCAACAGGTGCTAACCCACTTTCAAAATTGTAATGCTCCAACACTAAGTCCAACAAAGAAATAGAGTAAACGAAAGGTTGCAAATAACATATTGCCAGCGTCTTGACCAAATATTTATTGAGAAAAATGTCCATGCAATTTGACAAGAAAGATGAAGCTACCTCAGAATATAGAGCACGAGGGTTGTTTTGAAGCCATTCCCTACCCACAATTATTCTTATAGCATCCACAACCTGCATAAAAGGAATTGTAAAAACCATACAGAACTTTCATTGTCATATGCATCATCCCTTATTTTATCCCAAAAAAATTTGGGTAGCATGATACACCATGAAGACTCCATAATATCTTTGTTAAATTGAGAATAGAGAAGAAATAAATCAATGCCAAATATATTATAAATGATATGAAGAACATCAAGTTGGTGAACTATATATAGAAGTTAGCATGAACACAATCAATATGACATTAGACTTATCATTTTTAAATTCATAACTATCATTGATGTGACAATTAAAATTTATTTCAACACTTGAATCCTTGTAAACAAGTGATTAAAAGGTATGTCCGTGACAAATGAAAAGATGGTTGCATAGTGAACATGCAAATAAAATATAAAGATATTTTTAAAATGGGGACATCGCTAGGTTGATGAGACTCAAACCTTAGGATTAAAGAGTTAAGATTTAAGGCTTTGTCATAAAATATTTTGGTCTGACATAGGAAATATTAAATGGTAAACAAGAGCATGATGATTGAAAAACCTAAATAATTAATAAAATCTCAACCATTGATTTCTGAAAATCTAATGGTTCTAGCGTTATTCCAGAGGTTTCAATTCATAAGTCTAGTGCTTCAAGGATTTACTTCCCAAATCCATCTATAGCCGTCCATCAAAAATTCATCAAATGGTTCCTCTTTTAAAACAAACTTTATGCATGTGCATAATTTAAAATGGGGACATCGCTAGGTTGATGACACTCAACCCTCAAGATTAGAGAGTTAAGATTTAAGGATTTTTCATAAAATATTTTGGTATAACTTAGGCAATATTAAATGGTAAACAAGGTTACAAGAGCATGATGATTGAAAGACCTAAATAATTAATAAAATGTCAACCATTGATTTATGAAAATCTAATGGTTCTAGTGTTATTTCAGATGTTTCAATTCTCAATTCTAGTACTTCAAGGATTTACTTCCTGAATGCAACTATAGGAATCCATAAAAAAATTCATCAAACATTCCTTCTTTTAAAAAAAACTTTATGCATGTGCATAATTTAAAATAGGGACATCGCTAGGTTGACGAGACTTGACCCTCAGGATTAAAGAGTTAATATTTAAGGATTTCTCATAAAATATTTTGGTTTGACTTAGGGAATATTAAATTTTAAACAAGAGCATGATGACTGATAGGCCTAAATAATTAATAAAATATCAACCATTGATTTCTGAAAATCTAATAGTTCTAGTGTAATTCTAGAGGTTTCAATTCACAAATCTAGTGCTTAAGAGATATACTTCCAAAATTCAACTATAGTTGTCCATCAAAAATTCATCAAACACGTGTGGTCCATAATGTTGCATGGTCACTGAAATTTGGAACCTTAGAACCAAAGTTTGAAGTTTCAAAGTTTTTGAAACCTTCGACCCACCGCCTACAAAGATGACCAAGAAAGACTTGCAACTAAGGCTAGGAAAAGCACCGAAACCCTGACTTTGGTGAATTAAGATAGGAAAGGTGGCAAGGATGGTCTCTTTATGAAGTGAAGATCATGGGCAGATTTTAGCAAATGGACATGACTAGAGGATCGATGGGTAATTAAGATTGGTATGTGCGGAGTTTGGATAAAATTATTACCTCTCAACCCTCAATTAACAAAGTTAATAATAGATTTTGGCATGGAGAAGAAGGCACACAAAAAGTCTGAAAGAGTGGTGGTGGCAGCGGTGTAGATAAAAAAAATTTCAAATGGAGGCCAACTTCACTTTGCATTCGAGGAGGCAATTAAACCCATATTATGGGGAAGCTTCTGACCAAAGATTAATGCATATGTTTTTATTCACTAATGGAAGGTTGGTATAAAGTGTGTGGATGATTTTGGGGAACTCCTTTGGAAATCTAAGGCATAGATACAAGACTAACATGGATTTATACTCCTTGATTGTAGCATGGGCTTTGGACTTGAGGGAATCGACAAGAACAATGAGAGAAGTGATGGAGATGATTATGCATAGATATTTCTTGGAAGGATTAGAATCAATACTTGAATGGGCAGTTCTAGGTGAGGGTTTCGACATTCGGGAAGGCTTTGAAAATATGAAACTGGAAGGGGTAGAAGGATGCATCCCTTTTGTGCATTGGCTGAAGGATATGTTGGTGGTTTTTCTAGTGTACTTAAAGGAACTTATAAGGAATAGCCAACTCCTATATTCAAAACTCTTTAAAATGACTGGCCAACTGACAAGATCTAGTAATAGAATGAGATCTTCTGCACTTTAGGCTTTGTGGGGACCTAGGACGGTGTTCCTATTGGTGTTTGAACATTGATATTGTACTTGATAGAACACATTATTTTCGTAGATCATTTTAACTGAAAGGAAAATGTGCAAAGCTTACAATGAAATTGGCTTCTTTCTAAGTAACTTGCTACCATTTTAGCAAATGCTATCCCACACATGACAATGAACATAAAATTTATGTAAAGATTTAGGAAATTTTAAAGTAAATTCAAATTCTAACTCTAGCCTAGCCACCATACAACAATTTGATCAACCCATTAGGTGGATCTTTAAGGAAATATACTAGTGCCTTATTTAATTGGGTGATGGAGTCAGACACAAGAATCAATAATGCAAAAATTACTTTAAATCCTAATAGAATGGACTACCCACATAACAACTTTGCATTATGGAGCTCAAAATTTCTAATACACTACTGCTTATCAAATCCCCAACAACTCATGTAAATCTATGAATCCGTTTGAGAATTTAACTGATTACTTGAATAAAAGTAGAAAATAGAGACATACATTTGAACTGATGTTCAAAAGAAAATGAAACTATTATTAACAATTTCATTCAAGATTTACTCAAATCCACATAAGGAGAGAAAATTCATCAGAACTAGACTTTCATTTATATTCATGAGTTAAATATGCATAAAAATTTAAGACAATATGTATATGTTCTTCCAAAGAGAGCTCAAAATAGACACACTTATTCTATTCCTATTGTGAAATTCATATGCACTTGACCTAGACCTAACCAGAGATTTTCATCTATTTTTCTCTTTCTTCTCCTTCTTGGCAAGTGATCCTTGAATTCCCTTTTATATGACAAGGGAGCAACAAGCTTCAGGCTCATAATGCAATTTCATCACCAAGTTTCATTTCATGAAAATTTCAACTACATTTTAAAACCCCCACATGTTGAATCTGCAAAACATGGTGCAACTAGGGAAAGCCAAAATATAACCACCGCTAGAGAAGGGAAATATAAAGTGCCACCAAAACTCCCTTTGTCACCATCCATACTACAATGAACCAGGTAACCAAAGTTCCATGAGAGTGCACAACTAACATCAAACACCAAAATGTGCCACGAACACAAAAAATAGGACCCCCAATAACAACAAATTTTATTAACACAAAATTTCTACACCCCACACACAAGTTGTACACAACCACTCCTAGTCATTCCCAGAAGAGGAGAGGAAACCTTAGCTTCCTCCTCTCTCTTTTCTTTTCCTAACACGCTTCCAATACGCCCACTCAGAGTTTTGATTGCCAACAACACAACATATATCACTTCCTCATTAGAGGGAAAAGCATCATTCAAAAGAGCTAAATACCAATATTAGTCAGAGTCAGTCTTATTTTTAGAGGAGCTGCTTGTAAGGTCAATAGGTGAATGTTGGCATTCATAGGAACCTGTTGACATGTTTTTTATGCACTTTTCAACATAGGTAGTGTGTAGGTACACTACCTCTCTTGAAAGACAATCTTCCACAATCAAATTGTAGAACACTATCCCAGGGTCTCTAATGTCAGGTCTTGACAGTGCTTGGAATATCTCAGTTGTTTGATGTGATTTGCTGGAATCACATGGTGGTCTTACGGATGAGTTACAAGGCATGGGAAGTTGGGTTTGCAAATGCAGTTTTAAAGTGCTGGAAGTGAATGAACAGTGGCTGTCCACTCAAAACAACAAGCTAAAACTCATCAAGTTCATTTGATTTAGCTTCATGGTAATACTTTGGATCCTAATCTAACCAAAGATTAAAAGAAATAGCAAAAAGAGAAGGGTTAAGAAAGCTATTCTAATCCTAAGCTACGAATGAACAGTAACAATGGTGGCTGCTAAAGTAGACAGACTTCCTAAACTGGGTTTTGCTTGGCCAAAAGAAACCTACAGTTGCACAAAACCAGTGCAATCTTCTAAGGACTACAGATTTTCAGATTACACACACACATCATGCACATGTAATTGAACTAAGTTGCAGCAATGAAGTAATGAGCTCAGACTAGCTTTGCAAAGTGACTCATCATCAATGAACCACAAAAAACATGAGCTGGAAATCCATCAAATACTGAAACAACAATCACCATCACCACTTCCATTCAAAAAAATAACACCTAAACTAATAGGGAAGTTGAACCATGCATACATAAAGAGCAAACTCAAAAGGAACACCCATAAATCATGCAATGTTGCTTTCTATTGCTACATAATGTCTTTACATCAGTTCTCCAACCCTTACAAATGAGGGGCAAGCCCCTATTTATAGTTTTCCAAAGCCCAAATGAATGGCTAGGATCAATTTATATTGAGTGGCTCAGATTCATTACAAGTTAGGGATTCACTTACCCCCAATATCCAACAATTTAAAATACATTCCTTGTTTTTTCTCTATTTTGTCTTATAGTGCCCAGGTGCTGTAGTAGATTTGTCTTGTAGCTGATTTCTCTTTTTACTGTAGCAGAGACTATTTGAAGGCTACCCTCCATCTGGTGAACTTGCAACATTTTTCATTGGATCAAACAAGTCGGTTGATGACTTCCATCAATGGATTGGTGGCCCCTGATTCAGGTGGAAAGCTCCTTAGAAATCGTCATCATCTAAAAAAAGGTAGGACAACTCCCTCAATGGGCCTCTTTGATAGACTTATGGAAGGCTTCTTGACTCCTACAAACATGAAGTGTCGTAAGTGCATTTATACATGAGTTAAGGCAAATGTCAGCCAAACCTACAAATTCCCTATTAGATCTATCCATGCATCATCAAAATATATTGATATTCATATTTGGAGCTCATTTGGGAAATACACATTAATGCGTGCTTCAAGGGTGCGAGCGTCAGAGGGCGGAAAGACGGTGAAGGAAATCCAGAAGGCAGACAGTGGACGGAAGCCAAAATAGCCGGGAAGAAGGAAGGTTCCCGGATGTTCAAAACAACCGGGAAGAAGGAAGGTTCCCGGATGTTTCCAAAATAGTCAGGAAGGAGGCAGGCTGCCGGATGTTCAAAACAGCCGGGAAGGAGACAGGCTCTCAAAAACGACCACAGAGGACCCGGCTTCCAGAGGGTGGGAAGGAGATGGCCACCCGATGTTCAAAACGACCATGGAGAGGCAGAGCCCCACAAACTGCCATGGAGGGGCCAGGCTCGGGAGGCCAGAAGGGAGGTGGCCGGCGGAAGTTCAAAATGGCCACGGAGAGGCGGGCCCCAGAAACGGCCCGCGGAGGGGCCGGGCTCCGGAGGCCGGAAGGGAGGTGGCCGCCGGAAATTCCAAAACGGCCATGGAGAGCGGTAACGCGCCGGAGAAGGGAGGTTCCGGCTAAGCCTCAAACCACTCATGGAGGGCCGGGCTCGAGGCCAGGGAGGTGGCCGGAAGTTCCAAAATAGCCACGAGAGGTGGAGCCCCAAAACGGCCACGGAGGGGCCAGGCTTCGGAGGCCGAAAGGGAGGTGGCCACCGAAAGTTCCAAAACGACAAAAGGGGGACGAAGCTCCGAAACCACCGAAACTTAACCAAACTTTGATGAAACCTTGGCAGTTCATTTAAGCACATCAAACACATCCCAGATCTAAAAAAGGGTAACCCCAAAGTCAAAAATGTGGAAACGGGAGCGATGAGGGTCCACAGATGTTTCCAAACAGTCAAGGAGGAAGGGTATTCTGGAGGGAAAGTTCTAAAACCATCGAAACTTAATGGAACATTGACGAAACCTTGGCAGTTCATTTGCGTACTTCAAACACATCCCTGATCCAAAAAAGATTTCCCCCAAAATCAATAATGTGGAAATCAGACCGACGAGGGTCCACGGATGTTTCCAAACAGCCGAGGAAGGGAATTCTAGAGGGAAAATTCTGAAACCATCGAAACTTAACGAAATGTTAACGAAACCTTGGCAGTTCATTGAAGCACCCCAAACACATCCCAAATCCACCAAAAAGTTGTCCCGAAAGCCAAAAATAAGGAAACGGGAGCGACAAGGGTCCACGAATGTTTCTGAAATAGCCAAAGCAAGACAAAAGGCAGAAAGGGGATGGGGGACTTTATTTCTTCGTAGATTTGAATACCCCAAGTAGGTGAATTTGGGCAGGGGAATTTGATCGTTTGATGGCACATGACCAATTTGGGCATGGGGCATGTAAAACAAGACAAGAGCAAAGTAGCCTGTTGGGAGCGAAAAAAAAGGGGGTCCCTGCCTACGGCGGGGCATGTGTGCAAAACATGCACAACAAATGGCAACTTGCTGGGGAAATGCTCCAAAGCATTTTGATGACAAACTAGAATCATGAATCTAGAATCTCTAGTTTTGACCTTCACACTAGGTCAAACAAACCAAACGCCCAACCAAAGGATCAAAACCATTAGCCAACCCAACCTTCAGTATGTTGAAAATCCAAGTGTGTGCAATTGCGTTAATTCCCATCCTTCAGTTGCTATAGGAACCCAAGCTCCGTTTAGTTAAGCTACATAGTTTATTCTAACTCTAAAAGCATCTGGGACATTGCCTCACTGCCAGTCAGGCATCCATAGCCCCGACAAGGTTATCTCTGTGATTCTCCCGAACATTGCTCTACTGCCAGCCGGGCGTCCATAGCCCGGGTAGAGTTGCTCGGATACCCCTGAAAAGTTGAAATTTCTCTTTCTTTTAATTTTCAATGTTTTCTTTCTTTCTTTCTTTTTTCTCTTTTCAACTCTTTTATTTCAACCCGCAAGCATTGAAGCTCGTACTCAGGGCTTAGAATCACAGTGGCGCTGGAGCAGAATTTTAGATTTTTCACTTAACTAGACTTCACAAAAGGCCCTATAGTGACTGTCAAATTCTTAAAATGTGTAAGAGCTGTAAGATTTCAGAATACATCATAGTCAGACTAAACCAACAGCTTATCCTCTTTGAATCAAACACCCAGATCACTTGACACTAACATAAGACTTTCACCATCCACTCTAAAGACTTGATTAGAATTTGACAAAGAAATACATAGAACAACCCTAGGCAATAAGTATGGTTGTTGTGTGCACAAATGTGCCCAGCTAAAAGCAAAGGGACCCCGAGCAAAGTAGCAACAAAGAAAAAGCAAACGAAAGGAAAACAACCTACAAAGCGAGCAACCTACACACACCAACTAACCTAAGGAAAGCAGGAAAGCAGAGTATTTACAGGAAACCTATACTACTCAAAATGGGCTATGTACAAAGATATTTACAATGAACTATGTTCATGAAGGGTGAGCCAACATTAATGTTCATTGGATCTCACAGTGCATGTACAAGAAAATGGACGATTGTTGTCGTTCTTAACCATGCAAACTTGTCTTTATATTCTGAAAAAATAAATTCAATGTTGCAGCACTCAAGTTCAATCACGTCATCATGAAAAATCAGCAATTGAGGAGGCTCATTGAACCCATGGTTAATCCATAAACATGTTCGTTTTCCCTTATTCCCATAATCAAAATAATAAGTGCAGTTATGAGAAATGATAGGGGCAAGGAAGGATAAAACCTGGATGTCATCACACGGAGGTGGCAGCGTTGGACAGTCAAGAGCAAGCATAACATCCTTGATTGTTGCATTGGCAGCTTCGGGTGGGCGCGGTGGAGGGTGCAACACTTTGGACATTAAGTGTGCATAAGGCTGGGAGGATGGGGCAGCAAATAGCTCTTCCAAGCTGTGAGCAAGATCCATAGTCCCAATTGGTTGTTCTTGAAGGAGGAACACCTCACCTTGTCGACCATCTGTAATCTTGGTGCCCTTTTGATGGTCATCTTCAAAAGGTAGCATGCTGTCCCATTTCCCTTCCCAAGTGTTTACCTGATTTTTGTGACGTTCAATGTCATGGGATGATGACATGCATGAATCTGTCTCATTGCAGCTCTCTGGTTGTGAAGGAAAATCTGTAAGGATTGAGGCAGAAGGACCCTTAGTTGCAACCTACGGTTGACCAAGCTCGTCGTATTTGTTGGCAGCCATCGAAACACCTCCACCTTTATCTTCTTCCTTTTGTTGTTCATGTATCTCCTCATGGTGCCCACTTGTTTCCTCTTGGTCACTATCACTGTAAATAGAGAAGGAGCTCCTCTCCTAATCTAGAAACTCTAGTGCATCATTGTTCAAGGGCTCAAGGAGTATGTATTCATCACTACCATCTTCTAGGATGTGCTCTTCCTCGACATGAGCATACCTCTGTAGTGCAGCTCCTAATGGAAAGAAGTCATCAATTGATGGAACCTCATCAAGGGGACCAAAGTCTATTGCACAATTTCCCTCCAAAGACTCGTCAAAAAGCCCACCGTCCATGGCACATAACTGCTCTTCAAGAGGAAGAACTTCTTGATGATTGGTGGACAACATTCCCACTTGATCTACTTCATCGCTCAGAAGTCTGAAATTGTATTGTTGTCCTTCTTCTATTACTGCCCCAACATCCTCTTGAGGACTACCTTCAACTGAGTCATTAGTTGATTTGGGATTTTGGTCTTCTTCTTCAATCCTTGAAGTGGCTGCGGGAGGTGATGTGCTTGGTTGTGCCCCTTGTCCTTTGACTTGCTCAATGGCCTCTTGGAATAGCTTACATGTGAGCTTTGACTGCGATGAATCATGGAGTCGACACCAATTTGGGAGCAGCAATATATCCAAATCCACTTGGTATTTCAACTCAGTCCAATCCCTCGCTAGTCTCGAGACGAGCTGGTCATATCTTTCCACCAGTGGGTCCTGATCATCATTTGGGAAGGAAGGTGAATAGTAGACAGTTGTGGCAAGTGGTTGTTCCCACTCCTCCAAATCTGCATTTTTAGATGCTTGATAATTTTCATTCATGAAGGAGAAGTTCTCTAATATAATCTTGCTTATTTCTTTTCCATCATTCTCTATTGTCCCAAGGCTGTCAACCTTTTCCTCTTTTTGATTTTGAACATCTTCATTTGCTGCTCTAGCATACACTACTGCAAACTCTTTTGATTCATCTTCAACTGCCAATCCATCTTCTAGAGTAGGGGAGTGATTTTCTTCAACGGAGGAACAAATTTCTGATCTATTTCTAGTTGATTGTTCATCAAGGCAGGTTGTTGTCCTAAGGAAATTATCCTCTTCCTTTTGGATCTGATCCTCTATGTCTACTATCCCAACACTAGCCTGTGTCAGATTTCTTGATTCATCTGTGGTGTGTTGTCCTCGAGCTTCCAACAACTTTCCCACCTCATGGCATGAGTCCCATTTACTAGGAGATGGCTGCTCCAACTTGTTCACATGATCCTTGACTTGGGCGATGACATTTGTGCATGATGAGCAAGTGAATTCAAAGTGGGGTGCATTGTGAAATCTGCACCAACTTGACATCAATATTTCCTCCAATCTTGGTCCATCCTTGCTGCTCAAATGTTCCTAGATTAGCTCCTTGAATGCCTTTGCTACCATGGTTGTCAATTCATCCTCCGAGTCTGCAAGGGCTAAAGGCTAATATATTTCCCAAAAGGGAATTTCTCCCTGCAAGACCTTCTCAATTTTGTCCAAGAATGTTAGACACCCCACTTCACTATGCCTGCAAGTGCAATGGATCTGACATCTATCTGCCAATGCAAATTGCTGCAATGGCTTCTTCAGTCTCTTGTTCAAATTTGTATGTAGCTGAGTGATGCCAATTTGTGCATGCTGCTCCATTTTCACTCAGCTTCTTTTGGCTTGAATTTTTTTTGAATTTTAGCATTTAAAGAGATCTCCCTATCTCAGATTTCTTCTTTGCAAGTGCTCCTTTCGATTTCCAAATTTCAACTTTGTAGCCTCAACATGTCATTCCCTCCTTCTAGCGCTAGTTCTATTGATGGCGTTAGGAGGGCATAAAATGAATCACTTCCAACCTTCAGCCTTGTATTCCCAACTTGTCAGCCCTCCTAGTGCCAGTTCTGTTGATGCATTTTTTATGTACTTTTCAACACAGGTAGTACGTAGGTACACTACCTCTCTTGAAAGACAATCTTCCATAATCAGATTGCAGAACACTATCCCAAGGTCTCTAATGTCAGGTCTTGACAGTGCTTGGAATATCTCAGTTGTTTGATGTGATTTGCTGGAATCACAAGGCGGTCTTACGGATGAGTTACAAAGCATGGGAAGTTGGGTTTGCAAATGTAGTTTTAAAGTGTTGGAAGTGAATGAACAGTGGCTGTCCACTCAAAACAACAAGCTAAAACTCATCAAGTTCATTTGATTTAGCTTCATGGTAATGCTTTGGATCCTAATCTAACCAAAGATTAAAAGAAATAGCAAAAAGAGAAGGGTTAAGAAAGCTATTCTAATCCTAAGCTATGAATGAACAGTAACAATGGTGGCTGCTAAAGTAGACAAACTTCCTAAACTAGGTTTTGCTTGGCCAAGAGAAACCTACAGTTGCACAAAACCAGTGCAATCTTCTAAGGACTGTAGATTTTTAGATTACACACACACATCATGCACATGTAATTGAACTAAGTTGCAGCAATGAAGTAATGAGCTCAAACTAGCTTTGCAAAGTGACTCATCATCAATGAACCACAAAAACCATGAGTTGGAAATCCATCAAATACTGAAACAGCTATCACCATCACCACTTCCATTCAAAAAACTAACACCTAAACTAATAAGGAAGTTGAACCATGCATACATAAAGAGCAAACTCAAAAAGAACACCCATAATTCATGCAATGTTGCTTTCTATTGCTGCATAATGTCTTTACATCAGTTCTCCAACCCTTACAAATGAGGGGCAAGCCCATATTTATAGTTTTCCAAAGCCCAAATGAATGGCTAGGATCAATTTATATTGAGTGGTTCAGATTCATTACAAGTTAGGGCTTCACTTACCCCCAATATCCAACAATTTAAAATACATTCCTTGTTTTTTCTCTATTTTGTCCTATAGTGCTTAGGTGTTGTAGCAGATTTGTCTTGTAGCTGATTTCTCTTTTTACTATAGCAGAGACTATTTGAAGGCTGCCCTCCATCTGGTGAACTTGCAACATTTTTCATTGGATCAAACAAGTCGGTCGATGACTTCCATCAATGGATTGGTGGCCCCTGATTCGGGTGGAAAGCTCCTTAGAAATCATCATCATCTAGAAAAAGGTAGGACAACTCCCTCAATGGGCCTCTTTGATAGACATATGGAAGGCTTCTTGACTCCTGCAAACATGAAGTGTCGTAAGTGCATTTATACATGAGTTAAGGCAAATGTCAGCCAAACCTACAAATTCCTTGTTAGATCTATCCATGCATCATCAAAATATATTGATATTCATATTTGGAGCTCATTTGGGCCATAAACATTAATGTGTGCTTCAAGGGTGCGAGTGCCAGAGGGCAGAAAGATGGTGAAGGAAAGCCAGAAGGCAGACAGTGGATGGAAGCCAAAATAGCTGGGAAGAAGGAAGGTTCCAAGATGTTCAAAACAGTCAGGAAGAAGGAAGGTTCCCATATGTTTCCAACAGCCAGGAAGGAGGCAGGCTGCCGGATGTTCAAAACAGCCGGGAAGGAGACAAGCTCCCAGAAACGGCCACGGAGGGCCTGGGTTCAAGAGGGTGGGAAGGAGATGGCTGCCCGATGTTCAAAACAGCCACGGAGAGGCGGAGCCCCATAAACGGCCATGGAGGGGCCAGGCTCCGGAGGCTAGAAGGGAGGTGGCCGCCGGAAGTTCCAAAATGGCCATGGAGAGGCGGAGCCCCAGAAATGGCCACGGAGGGGCTGGGCTCCGGAGGCCAGAAGGGAGGTGGCCACCGAAAGTTCCAAAACGGCCATGGAGAGGTAGAGCCCCGGAAACGGCCACAGAGGGGATGGGCTCCGGAGGCCGGAAGGGAGGTGGCCGTTGGAACTTCCAAAAGAGCCACGGAGAGGCGAAGCCTCAGAAACGGCCATGGAGGGGCCGGGCTCCGGAGGCTAGAAGGGAGGTGGCCGTCGGAAGTTCCAAAATGGCCATGGAGAGGTGGAGCCCCAGAAACGGCCACGGAGGGGTCGGGCTCCGGAGGCTGAAAGGGAGGTGGCCACCGGAAGTTCCAAAACAGCAAAAGTGGGATGAAGCTCCAAAACCACTGAAACTTAACCAAACTTTGACGAAACCTTGGTAGTTCATTTAAGCACATCAAACAAATCCCAGATCCAAAAAAGGGTGACCACAAAGTCAAAAATGTGGAAACGGGAGCGACGGGGGTCCACAGATGTTTCCAAACAGCCAAGGAGGAAGGGAATTTCGGAGAGAAAGTTCTAAAACCATCGAAACTTAACAGAACATTGACAAAACCTTGGCAGTTCATTTACATACTTCAAACACATCCCCAATCCAAAAAAGATTTCCCCCAAAATCAATAATGTGGAAATCGGACTGACAGGGGTCCATGAATGTTTCCAAACAGCCAAAGAGGAAGGGTATTCTAGAGGCAAAGTTCTGAAACCATCGAAACTTAACGAAATGTTAACGAAACCTTAGCAGTTCAAGGAAGCACCCCAAACACATCCCAAATCCACCAAAAATTTGTCCCCAAAGCCAAAAATAAGGAAACGTGAGCGACAGGGGTCCACAGATGTTTCTGAAACAGCCAAAGCAAGACAAAAGGCAGAAAGGGGATGGGGGACTTTATTTCTTCACAAATTTTAATACCCCAAGTAGGTGAATTTGGGTAGGGGAATTTGATCATTTGATGGCACATGACAAATTTGGGCTTGGAAATGGGGCACGCAAAACAAGACAGGAGCAAAGCAGCCTGTCGAGAGGGAAAAAAAGGGGGTCCCTTCCTATAGCAGGGCGTGTGTGCAAAACATGCACAACAATGTGTAATGTTAAGTTCTCTCTTAGCTATCCAATGATGTAACTTTTTTCACTTTTTGACAATGTTAAGCCTTTCATCAATAATTTCTTTTGTTTGTATGTCTGTTTTTGCTAAAAAATAGTGTTTGGTGTTTTTTTTGCTATAAATTAACCATTCATCAAAATTTCAAATACATTACATTTTTAGAAATTAGACTCCATTCTACAAATTTTAAAAAAGAAAAGAAAAAGAAAATCAATTATTTTCAAAAATTTGTAGTGGGAGCACAGCCAAAATTCTGCTTTTCAGGAATTGCCCACTTAGAAAATTAGTAAAAATCAAATGTTCATTAAAAAATTATCAAAAAAATTGTGCATCAACTAGATGTTGTTAGCTAACTTTTTACCATAGCGATTTTAAAAATACTACAAAAAATTTCACCATGCTCAGGTCATACAAGAGTTGCTATGTTATTTTTACAGCACCAATTTGTGTACAACCCTCTTTTGAACCCCTTAATCTCAACTATTTTCAAAATAAATTAGTAGTTTAGAAAGTAGACTCAAACTAACAACTTGGTATTTATGTGAAATGATAGAATATAATCATAATTTAACAATATGGTTTCAAGACAAAATTAGTAGCAATATGAGCATTATAATGATACACGAAAATTAATCCTAATTAAAATAACTTTATTGTTAACTAAAGAATGGATAATAACAACCCCACCCTTTTAACTTCCAAAATTTAAATAAAGGACCTTATATCATGCTCTTACACTGACACAATGTCACATTATATTTAAATTAAACTTAAAGAAGGAAACACATGGAAAGAAGGTACTCTCAATGATAGTAAAAACTTAATAAAAATCATATCTTACATATTAAGTTGAAATCAATAGCTCATAAGCAACTTGTTCTAGAGGAATTCCAAAACACCAAGCACAAAGGCACAAAAAAAACAATTCAAGTATAACTAAAAGAGGTAATAGTTCCTATAGAGTCAACATATTTACTTTTTTTAAATGACATATTTAATTATATGGTTTATACTGTTACAATCGTTAGTAAACTAGATATATCATTAGAATATTTACCCCTAACAATGAAGACAAATAGAAAATATTGGGTGTACGATGATAATCATCAAATTATTCAATGTTGAGCAGCAATAAAACTTGAGGTTTTATAGAGATACATGCATGAGAATTTTAATGATAATGGAACTTTCACATTAACTATATTCAATTATGGATTTATAGATTGCTCAACTATAAAGGTTTAGAGACTGCTCATTTCTTTCAATAATTTGATGCTACCATAACTTTCTAAAAACCTCAATACTATAACACATATGATATGCGGAACTTTACCATAAAAAAAGTAATATCAAAACAAACATAATCACAACCCCACTTTATCCTCCTAAAGATTGACCATAGACTCAATACTATTGTAAGCATACTCAATGATTATTGACAATGATAATGATTATTAATTTAATAATAATAATAAATGAATACTCTAACTAAAATTCTCTAAGATAAAAAATAATATTAAAATGTAATCGTAAATCTCACCATTGTGATTATTAAAGGGTTAGAAGGGAGATAATGTGGTAGTTCAAAAAGTTTCCATAGGTGAAAGCATGGCAAAGGCTTCAAGGTCAAGGGCTTTAAATTCAGCTATGGCCAATATCCTTCCTTTTACTTTTGGTTATGGTGGAGTATACCCAAGGGTAGTTGAAAACGTTATTGTGTAGAGTGAAATACGTAAAATCTAATACAACCAACATATGTAAGAATGAAAAAACTACTTTCTTTGCCCAAGATGATGTCTATTGGTTAACTTCACTTCATTACAACCAATAAATATTACTTTATTTTCCATTGGTCTTTTTCTCGTTCACAAATTAATTTTGTATTTTATTTCATAGTAAAAGCATCATCAATTCTTAAAGTTTGTGAAAGTGAGTAGCTCAAGTTCAAACTTCCCTCATGGCATAAGGAAATCCATAGTCTTAGCGGGCATGTGTCAAGGTTGTGAGAGAATAAATATGAGGGAGATTTAAATCTGACCTATGTTCAAACGTACATAAACATCCAACTATTTTATTTAGTAGTAAAATGTAAAACAAGCCATTGTAGGTCTTCCCTTCTATTATAAACTTTTCATTTATAGACCTCAGATATTTTGTCAGAGCTTTACCTAGGTTCAACTGCACACAACTATTCAACTATTTTATTTATTAGTGAAAAAGTAAAGCAAGCTAATGTAGGTCTTCCCTTTAATTTTCAGTAGCACACCTCAAATTTTGTTAGAGATTTAACTAAGATTTCCTTGCAATAGTTAATTGTTTGAGCAATGTCCCTTTTGAACCATGTTTCCACAAAGTTTAGAATTTGGCGAGCTCCTCTATTTGGAAGAGCTATATTTGTTTTCTTGTTGTTTAGAAGCCTTGCCTCCAACTTTTGGAAATATGATCAACCTAAATACCCTAGACATTAGAAACAATTTCCTATCAAAAATTCCATCAAGTTTCAAATATCTAAGATCTTTAGCGTATCTTAAGGAAACCAAAAGAAAATAATGAACTTCTAGAATTTCTTTCTATTCCAAGTAATTATTTCATTTGTTTAGTATAATAGTTTGTTTTTTTTATTTTATTTTTTTATTTAGTGTGTATTATTGTAAAATATTCCTTCATTTGTTATAAAAGAAGTAAATAGTTTTGGGTAGGTTACCTCTATCCTATCACACATAAAACTAGAACCAATGCTTCCCTTTAATAGATAAAAATAAATAAAATTGCTTGATAATGAAATGAATTACAACAAAAATAGTCTAGCCGCATACAAATTTCTCAAACAAAACAAAAGCACTGAATACATGGCCATCGAGTTACCTCAAGACTCTACAAAAATTGTATCATGCTGATTTAGAATCCACACTTTGAATAGCATCCTCTATCTATGCCAAAAATGGGAGCTTGAAATCAGGTATGTACATCGACCAAGCGTATAGGATGAAAACATTTTGTAACAAGTTGCAGTTGCAACTGCCCTGGTCAATATGTGTGCAAATGTGGGTGTGTAGACCATTCACGCGAATTGGTTGAAATAATGCCTCAAAGGATGTGGTCTCAAAGAGTGTAGTATTTGCAAGATATGCATAAAATGGATTTGTTGAGGAGGCTCTAGAAACTTTAAAGCACATGGAATCAACGAGTGTAAGGATAGGTTTTGCAAATTTTCTCAGCATCCACTCTGCCTGCAATTTGTTTCTCAGGGCCTTTGGAATGGGGTATGGACACTCATCAAAATATATGCCCATGCACACACATGGAGGTGGGGTAAATGCACTGTGAGTGACTCTACATCTATTCATATTTAGGCAGATGCAGTTTGCATGTGTAATGTTGAATTCCACAACCTTTGCTAGCATCGTGTCAGAGAGATCTAAAGTCATGGACTGCAATGACTACATCATATGTGCCCGCCCCTCCTTGACTCCATGGAAACTATTGTTGTATCTTTCAGATCAAATAAGAGACATGAATTGCTTGACAAGGTACCTCCCAATTCCCTACCATTCTCTTGTGCTTCCACCTTTAACTCTTTTTTCTTCTCTCTCTGTTACTATCCACCCTTCCTTGACCTCCACAGGCTGCAACTATTCCATGGTATATTTTCCTCACTATTGGTACCTGGCTTTCTTTGTGTTATGTTGCTAATCTAACACTTTGGGCCAAAGACCCAATGAAATCTCCCCTCTCCCTCATTATGACTAGCACCTTAAATTCTTCGTCCATCACCCCAAAACAAGCAAAATTAAATCCATCATCTATCCAACCAAATCTGGTTCAACCAACCATGTCTAGAGCACCATGAATGAGTGAGTGTTACGTAATATATGTAGACAACACACCATTGGCTAGTGTAGCAGTATGATTACCAATCAAAGAGCCAAAAGAAAATCATGCACGCAAGATCTGAAGAGACATTCACTAGTGGTGAGCATAAAGAAATGATAAGGACAATAAATGCATAACACTACTCTAACATAAAACATTAATAAGGCATCGAGTTTATGCAGTGTCTTATTCAAGGAAGTCTACTTTCCTTGTTGGGTCATCTTTGCCTTAAATGTCCCTTTGGCACCATCATAAAAAAGGTTGTTGCAAGTTAGGAAGGGATATAAGTGAGCTTTTTGAAAGTATAATAAGTTTCATTTAAGCTTCTATTGACCAATTTGCATCCCTAAGCTTCCTTAGCACCCTGCACTTAGATAAAAGCTCGAGTTAAATTCATGCTTAATAAAGAAAACATTATATTGTTGACATTTAGAATAACCTTGCGAACTATGGTATTGATATTAGTATTATTATCATCTCCATCAATAATCACATTAATATTAAGACTAACGTTAATGTTAATACCACTTTGCGAGTAATAATACTATTTTATAAGAGGGTGAATTGGTATTATTTGCAGTGAAATCCATAATAAGAGTAACACAATATGAGTAACGACATTAGGTTAAATATTATTATTACTAAGAACAATAAAATTAATAATGGTATCAATTTATGTATTAATGATATTAAAATTAATAATAGTATTAATGATAAAATTAGAATTAATAAAGATAGTCATATTATTATTGATATTATGAGTACCATTTTTCCAAATTAAATTATTGATCATAAGTATTAGATAAGGTTCACATATTTCACTAATGTAGCTCATTTATTAAATAATATTGGCACCTAGTAAAAGAAACACATGAAGTGTAACTATTTGACTAATGGTATGGTAGGGCCTTACACTTGAAGTGTTGCAGCAATCTCTAGTCCATACTATTTGCAGCTAGCTAACTTTTGGTTGTTTTTTCACTTCAATTTCAATAGGATTGTATTGGATGAATGTTCAGGATCTAAAAATCTTACGTTCCTTAGAATATTGCACTATTTCTGTAAGATTGTAGATTTATCTAGGTCAAGCAAGAATTAGTTTATGAGAGATTGGTCCATTTCAAGTATTTTTTCTTCTACACTATTAATCTTAGGATTAGTGTTAATATTAGAAATCTCTTTGAAACCCTTATCTTTTGCTATTTCTTTCATTATATATGTTAGATTTAGGATTTGAAGTATCACCATATTGCTAGATATGATAAGTTTGAAGATTCAGTATTTGCTTGTAATAAGGTCCCTTGTGATTACTAGTGTTTTCACATTATCACCGAGTTGTTTATGCATTGTCAAGACCTAACATTAGAGACCTTGGGGTTATCTCTTGAAGCTTCTTGATAGAGATTTTCCTTTCAAGAGAGATAGGATACTTATATCTTGTCTGAGTTGTTTCTATGAAGGAAACACCATCAACATGTTGTAGAGCATGTTACGTGGAAAATGGAACAAGTGGTAATATTGGATTGTATCATCCATTACCTATACCTAAGAGGCCATGGGAGGATATTAGCATGTATTTTGTTCTTGGCTTTCTAAGGACACAAAGAGGGCATGATTCCATATTTTTGCTTGTGGATATATTTTTAAAGATGGCACATTTTATTTTGTGTCATAAGACCAATGATGTTCATGTTTCAGAATTGTTTTTCAGAGAGGTGGTGAGACTACATGGTTTATCGAAGAGTATAGTTTCAAATAGAGATAATGAATTTGTTGGTTATTTCTAGAGGACATTATGGAAGAAGTTGAAGACAAATTTAAAGTCTAGTACAACACATTATCCATAGACTGATGGAAAAATAAAGGTGGTGAATAGGAGTTTAGATAACCTATTGAGATGCTTAGTGTTGACGATGATTTTACTCATAGCAACAGGGTGAATAAATTCTTCATAGATAAACTGCAAACAACCTATCCTTCTTGAAAGATATGGAACAAAGACAACCTAAAAGGGGATTTTGTTTGTGACAAGATTAGATTGGCTTAAGTTCAATACCAAGTCTCTAGTAATCAGGTCTTGATTGTACTAGGTTTTCTCTCAGGTATAATGTGACATTGTTGTTAATCTCAAAGGGAATATGGTTGTTTAGAACCATATGTATCAGAGACTGAGTTATCAATTGGAAATTAGGAACAAATATCATGAAATCAAGAGATTTGAAATAATATTTCATCAACATCAACAATTTCTTTGCTATCACTTAAGTAGATTTAGCATTAAGCATTCAAGAATTTAATAGGAAATGAAATATTTTCAACAAATTTCCATCCATTCAATTAATTTTTTGGAACATTTTCAAAGAATTCAAACATCTATTCTAAAATAAAACATGAAAAATGCTGAAAATTAAAATTTTATCCTAGTTATTCTCCATGCATGCCCCAATGAATTAATTAAAACAGAGCAAACCGCTTTATACTTCACAAGATTTCTTTATAGCTACATATAAAACAATGTGAGCTTTTAAAGAGAGGGGTTTTAGTTTGGAAACTGAGTAGGTTTTGTATACACCCTTAAACAGTGCAACATACAGTCTTATTCAGCTGAACTAAAAAACCCATCTACAAAAGATTCATGAGATAGGTAGTTGGGTATGTGCAGGATCATCATGGAAAAAATAGGCCCTTAAGTGGCAAAAAATTCAAAAAAATTAGAGTTAGGCAACTTGACGTAAAAATTTGAATAAGTTATCTATATTATTTCAAAAATATGTAAGCATAGAATCTATATAAAATTGAATTTAGTTTCTAAACTACTAGGTTTATTTAAAAAAAACAAAAATCTATTTGGTGAAATTTTGAAATTTCACTGCACTAGTACTTAAATTTCAGTGAAAAATAAGAAGTAGGTGTCTGTCTGACCACCCTAATCACAATAAAATGACAAAAAATTATAATATTTTAGATATAAGTAGAGGATTCATGTCCCGATGTGATGCATATTTTTTGTAATTTTTTTCCAAGTAAATAATTAATTATGAATTTTTTATTACAAATTTTAAAAATTATAAAAGCTCGTATGTCTTACCACCTTAACTTGGTCAAAACTTCATGAAATTCATTTTTAATTTTTTTAATCCTATAGTATGTGAAGCATAGAATGTGATGCATGTTTTGGATTCAAAAAATGTGATACAGTTTGAAAGCTATAGATGTTTTTCAATTAGCCTATCAATTAGCACTTTAATCATAATTCAAATAGAAAATGAATAATAATTATTTATTAAATTCAAAGTAAAGCATAATTTATATTGGTGGAAAATTGAGAATCTCCTTTAAAAACTCTTTTCGTTTCATCAATTTTGGGTAAAAAAAGTCGTCGGCCACATGGGCCATCATATAACTTACATATCACCACTTTTTTGGCCCATCATGATCTTGCACATACCCAACTATCTAATTGGTTCTGATATTAATCAATGTCTATGTGCATACAAAGTTTTACATCAGAATGATTTATAAAATAGGAAAAAACAAAAAAAACAAAAAGAAGTTTTAGCTCTTCTGACATCAAGAAATTTTGAACTTAAAATGAAAATAAGGCAGCAAACCGACTTTTATAGGAACTAGGCCCCAAGAGTTCAAACTTAAATTCTATCCATAGAATTAAAAATAACTAATTAAAATGTAGCACGTGGCACATGCCAACTATCATAGGAATATTCCAAATGAAGTCAAAGCTTTAACTTTTTCAACAACACTTTTCACTTCGTACTCTAGCTTGCTAGACTTTACATAAATCAAGGTTATCAACAATCTTCAAAATGTCAGACAAGGAGCATTTTTTTAGGACTAGGAACAACCTCCAAAACTAAAAACTTGAACAAATATGTTTATAACTCCTCTGGTATCTAGTATTTGGTTCTTTCTTTCATCACTCAAGAGCTCAGGCTCTGGGATCTTTTCTTCTCCTTTTTTTAGTTGATATTTTCATAAAGCATTTAATTCTTGATGCCTATGTCCTTTTGAAATCCCTTGCACCACCTTCCATGTGAGCTTGAGTCTAGTGTATTCTTCAAATATCTGGAGTACAATACTATACCTCTATACTTTGTCTGTCTCATATCTAGCTATAGTGTTCCCGCATTGTATAATCTCATAAATGACCTCCTAAGTGAGTAGTTGAAAAAGGTCTCTTTTTATTCTCTCAATCCATTCTTTGAAAGCTCTAGCTTATTTACCATTCTATCCTAGTGTTTGGGGATCACAACCTTAATGTGCTAACATTTCAATAAGGTCTTGATCTTTATCAAACACTCTTCTACATTCCACGATGACTTTTTCAAATCCTTCAATGCATTGCATCAGCATGTCACCTTCCCATTTCAATTGTTTTTTCCACTTTTCAAGAAATAAAATTTCTTTCTCTAAAATTATATTTCCTTGCATTAATTATTGAACATCAATTTGCATGAGAATTTCAATATTTCGTCTTTCATCATTAACTTGTTCCTAGTGAAGTCTGCATTCATTTTCAAATATTTTGGAATTTTCTAGTCCTACGATATCCTTCCTTATACTTCCCTATTGCATATGAAATAATTTTTTCTCCTTGTCTCACCTAGTACTCGATCCATTCTTCAAACATATTCATTTTGTGGTGAACTACTACAATTGCATCCACCAATTCTTTTGACATTAATATTGGATGTTGGGGAAATTCAATTGATGCTTGACTAGATAGGGTTAGAGATTTTATAAAATGTTCTAAGGTAGCAATCCATTCTTTCAATTCTCTTTTCTTCTTTTTATACTTTTGTACTTTGGCAATAGTGGCATCTAGGTTCACCTTTATTTCTTCCAGCTCTTGCCTGCAAGACAAGTGTCCAAGATTAATACTTGTTATCTTATACTCCTTAGGCATTATTTCATGTCTATTTTTGTCAGTTGTGAGAGTAGCTATATGGATGGTTTTGTCACCATATTCATTTCTCTATATGACATGTTTTGCATTAGCTCTGTGCCTAGCTTTAGGAGTATCTACTTCCAATATGAAACTATTAAAATCTAGAGGTAATAATTCTACTTCCATTGGGGAAGCTAATTCCCTAATCAACCAATTAGGTGCATCTTCATCATGCTCTACCTCTGCAACATTACTTTGTTCCTTATTTCCACTTGATTTAGGAACATCCTTTCTTACTTCTTCAATATTATCTATCACGTCCTCTGCAATACAAATTTCTTCAACAATTTCTGGCATAGATTCATGATTACCAGGATTTAGCACTGCCTCCTATGTTTGAAGACTTACATTTTCCTATCGATCCAAATGTTCAAATTCAATTTCTTGGATGTTACTTTCTTCATTCTCTGCTACACCAGGGTTTTCTTCATTTCTAACTTCATCACCTAAAATTTGTCTAGCTTCTTCTTGCTCAATTTCAATTTCAACATGGTCCTTTTTTGTTTTTGTAAAGACTTGCAATTGTTCATTATCATTTGGAACATTCCCAAGTGAATGTTGGGAATCAAAAGTGTCTTCAATAATCATTTCATCAATAGGATCCTGCTTTGTAGTCTCCCTTGTTTCCATCTCAATTATATCAGGATTCCCCACTTTTGAAGTGAGTGTTCATTGTATAAATTCTTCTTCAACATTTATAGGAGTGGAACTTGTATTCATAATCTCTTCTATCACTAGTTGTACCATGAGTTTATCTTTACATTTATTTTCTTTTAATTTGTCCCACATGACACCCTACTTATCCATCTATTATTTAATTTTAGCTTCATCTTCCTTAGAAATCTCCTCCAAAATCGTAGGAGTTCCTCCTAATGCTTGTTTCATAATAGCCATGTTAATAGAAGGAGGAGAAGTAAATAGTGCCACAACCCTTTGAGATGCAAACCTGGTCTATGTGCCAAAATTTTCCTTTACTCCTGCTTATTCTTCAATAACCAATTTAACCTTTGGTTTTATTGTAGAAGATGTACCCTTGGTTCTTACTTTTGACTTATCCTTGCTTGATTCTACATCTTTTTGTTTATCAGATGGCTTTATTGGAACTTCTTATTTTGAAGCTTCAGGGGTTCTTGCTTCTATCCTTATACTAGTAGCTGCCTTACTAGTCTTTCTTCTCTTCTTAGTAGGCTCTCCACTCTCAAATGCAGTTTCATCTTTTTGTTTTCCTCTTTTATCCTCTGAGAATGTGAGTTCAATTCCTCTTTCTCTTAAAGCTTTACAAAAATCATTTATCCAATGTTGAGTGTATACCAGAATAGGTGTGGAGAACTCATCAATTGATGTCATTTGTTCACCTTCATAATTTGGGTCTAGGATGGGTTCATCATACACTCTATCTTCATTATAGGCTTTTTTCAACACTTGTCTATCATCCTCTTCCAACTCATCTGGGATATCATGGAGCATGAGAATCTGAGTAGATTTTAAAGATAATCTTTGATACTTTCTTATTCTTATTATGTGCTAATCTTCACAATTAAGCCAATAATCTTCTAGGTGTTGGACATTAGCATGATAACTAGCTATATTCTTGGAAATATTCCCCTCAGGGTCATAATATATTCTTTGAAGTGGAAATTCCTCAAAATTATATGTTTTGAATTCTTCTTCACATAAATCAAACACTCTAATTTCATTGCACATATAATTTCCTATCACAATAGGGAATTTGAAAGAGGTCTTCTTGTGAGCATGACTATATAGAGATTGAGATGGTTTCAACTATCTCACCAATTCTAATAAGATAATTTTGTCTATTGGATACCTAGGGAACATGAAAGGATTTCCATCAAACCCTTCCATCCTAGTGTAGGACTAAGTGAGGAGCTAAATATACCAACCTCCCATTGGTCTGATAACACTTTGTGCCTCCAGTGACAATATTTTGGTTTTATCACCTTCCATCATTCCTACCAACTTCATAGAGAACAAATCACTAACTCTCTTGTAACTCTCTTTGTAGCCATGGATAGTGATCTGGGGTAAATGAGCATATATCAAACTATTTCCAACTTCCCTACCTAGAGTACCAATCTTTTTCAATCCTTCTTTGCTTTCCCTCGTGGCACATGATTAAATAATCCAGCCATCCTGCTCAGAAAAGTTATAATATATTGAATCTTTTGGTTGAACATAGACCTTTGAATTACTTTGTTCTATGTTGTAATCAACTATTGGCACCATTGGGTACTCATAATTTCTCTGTTACGGGCTTCAAAACTCTGAGATGTTTTGGCCTTTGCCTTCATGTCAACATTATACATTTGGGTGAAGCAAGGAAGCCCAAATGTGTATGCAAGTCCCCTCTATGAGAGGTCTACATAGATTCTCCCCTTTTTGAATAACTCTTTTATCTAGGTTATAATAATTCAAGCATTGCATAACCAATTTAGGGGCCTCCATTACTGGCGGAAACCCTCCTACTAAAAATAATCCATTTGCTATAACATTTCTAGTACATTGAGAAGAATTTTCTTGTAGTACCTGACTATGAATTTTGGCTTTAGAATTCCATCCCACATGAGTGTCTATAACTACCACATTGATTGCTATGGCTTGTGAATTGCAATATTTAAATTCATCTTTTGCCCTTGCGTCAAAAGTACTCATTTTTCGTTGGTGTGTTCTGCATTTTCAAATATGTGTCTTGTGTGCAAGTTAGGCTTAAAATTAAACCAAATTTCTCATGATTTATATAATTTTCAATCCACCCTTTAGCTAAATTCAAATCAAAGAATGAATAGAATTTGAATTTCTAAAGGGAAATAACATTTTTTTGAGATTTTCATGTATGAAAATAATTAACAGAAAATCAGTTATTCAAAACATACCTGGTTCTAGTTCATAAGGATAATATTCACATAATGGGACTCCAAAACCCTTGGTAGTTGTGTTTTCAGTTTCTCAAAATTTACCTATGCTTATGTGCTAGTATTATCTCATTCTTTTAATGTTCTTTGCAAATTTGCAACATGATGCGAAGTAGAGTGTCACAAAAGCAACTGCATGCTTAAGGTAGTGCTAAGTACATGGGAGTACTTCGCTAACTTAATTAATTACCTAATATAATGCATTAATTCCTTCAATAAAGGTGCAATCGTTATAATTTAGGGTTCAAATTATGAGCACCTAGATTTCTGTGTGGGCTCACTACTAGAGAAGAAAGAAGACATGATGATAATACGTAGCATTCTAGTGTCATGTTGATCCTCTACAAGACATAATCCATTAAATATACATGATCAAATCATGATCACTAGGATTAGAACCTCTGGTATCAAATTTTAGGAGAAATATTGGGATCTAGGATAATTACCTTTTAGCTTCAAAGAAAACTAGAATGAAAAAAAATAGTGGGAATTGAGTTCAAGAGAGATTACAACATTTCAAAATAGTACCTCTAGTTTCCAAGTTCTGAATAAAAGAAACTACTAGACTCTAAGATAAAGAAAGAAAGAAGGAATCACCATCGAGATTAAAAATTCTAGTGGATGACTTACTAGGTGGAGCTAGGACCAACTAAAGATGCAATTCACTTTGATGCAACCGCACAACTCTGAGACTCTAATTTCGAGTAATATATTAAAATTCATGGCAAGACTGAAACACTGAATCTGAGAAAAAAAGAATAAAACAAGGACCAAGTAAAATTTAAAATGAGAACAACAATCGACCAAAGTTCAAAATGACACCAAAACAAATGAAAATGAAAGGGAACAAGGAAAAAAAAAGGTTCCACCATTTTCCAAAGGGGAAAATGGGGCATGTTGTGAGACCACACAACAACTAAAAACCAACAAAACTAAACAAAATAATAGAAAATAAATTCTAGATCTAACATCAGTGTACCACCTTTTTTAGTCTTCTAACTATAAATCATTAGATCTGTATTCTAAAATTCAAATTTCACTTTGGCTAGCATGCGATATTAAGTATTACTAAGCTCACGTGTGTGCAATTAGTTTTTTCTGCTACAGTAATCTTTTAAATAGCAATTATTTGCATTAACCTACATAATATGATAATTCCTTTTAATCCAACCAGGGATAGAGCCTTGCTACTAGTCAAGAGTTCATAGCCCCAACAAGTTTATCTTTATAATTCCCCCCAAACATAGCTCTACTACCAACTAGATGTCTATAGCCCTAATAGAGTTATTTGAATAGTCTAAAGAGCTGATTTTTTTATAGATATTGCAATAATAGCTCATTTTTCTCTTTTGATATTTCAATGATAACTCATTTTCAACTTGCAGGAAATGGAGTCTACTATTAGGTTGGGAATTATAGTGGTAGCAAAGGTAGCTCATTTTTTTTAAGTCATTGCAAATAATTGCTATCCCAAATTTTAGTAGAATGATTTAAATATGCATGTTTGTAGCTCAACATCAACTGAATGATTCATGCTAACCAGAGTATACAGAATGGAACAATTCTCAAATAATTTATAAATAAAGGACTATTTCTAGTCAGGACATGGATCAAATTTCAAGAATTGATGTTCTATTAACCTATTCACCTTCAAAAGCTATCAATCATTGTAAAATACAACAATGTGACACACCAAAAAAGAAAAACTAAAGAAACAAATGAGCATTTACAAACAACAACAAAAATAACCTAAAAGAAAAAACTATTTACCTATGACTTGAAATAATGCTTTAAGAACTTCCCTTTGATAGGCAATGGGATATCTTCACTAGTCAAAGACTTGAATCTATAAGTATTGTCACCGAAGATTTCAGAAATGACGAGGGTGCAACCTAAGACACAAAAATTTCTGCACAAAACCAAAGAATAATTTTATTATTCAAAAAAATTAATTCTTAAATGCAGAGGATCACAAATCCTCAAGCTCTACAATACATGCAAGCTACATAAAATTGCAGTCACCATAGAATCCCCTTTCACAACATGTGAACTCTTTTTCCCCAAAAAACTACAATTTAAGTTAAAAAATTCCCCCCATTAACAGTTCCTTTTCCCTTTTGGAGCCAAACAACAATTGAATTATCATATTTTTGTAGTTTGGCACCACAAAATACAATTTGAAATTCAAAATTTAAAACATCATTCAAAAATTAGCACATTTTGAAAGTGCACCAACTTCTGGGAGCGATAACTTTTGATCCAGGACTCCATTTTTCAAACTGTTTCAACCGTCAGAAAGGTCTCGGAGTCAAGAATGTGCTCAAAATTTTCTATATAGATTTTGGCAAGTTTTCAAGCTGTTTTGGGGTCATTTAGTGCCTCAAACCTGATTTGGAAGGTTTTCAAGCGCATTTATGGGAGACTGAAACTACAATATCTTTCAAACTAGGAATTCTCTCGGCTTGATTCTTTCACCAATCTTCTTATTTTTCCATTCAAAATCCTCCAATATAATTTTTGTCTCTAAACACTTTTAAATTCCAATACTTGCTAAAAATAGCAGTTGACCAAAAAAAGCAAAAAAAAAACTGAAAGTGGGAATTTACATTATGAGGAAAATGGTATCCAAAAATGCAAAGACATCTACAAAAGGCTAACCAAAGGAAACATAAATGGAATGCATATTTTTGGGTGATGCAAGATTTCCCTTACACCACTAGATGCTCCTACATCAGACACCCAAGGTAATTTGAGAAGTGACCCCGTCACATCTCATATGGTTGAGGAAAACCCAACTGGTCAACCTCTGCCTTAGACATCCAGGATGAGTCTTCCATAGGGCTTCCTCTCCACTTCACCAGATATTCTTGATATTTCCTATTTTTGGTACTCCTTCCCACACGGCTATCCAAGATTGCTTCAATCTCCTCCTTCTTTGAAGTAGATGTTGGAATGCCACATTGTTCCATTATTGGTACTTCCTCCACGCCACCTTCATAATACTCTGTCAAATCTGAAATGTTGAACACATGGGAAATGTTGATTCCATCTGAAAACTCTACCTCATATGCATTCCCTAAATCATGCCTCTTCAAAATTTTACAGGGACTGAACTTCTTCATCTTCAATTTTTTATAGGTTCCCACTGGAAACCTTTCTTTCCTTAAGTGGACCATCAGTTCATCACCTACTTGAAACTCCTTATTCCTCCTCTTGTAATTTTCCTTAATCTTATACTACATATTCATCTTATTAATATGTTCTCTTACCTCTCCATGTACATTATTGATGTTCTCTACAAAGTCTTCGACTTGGGCACTAGTATTCTTCTCTTGGTCCATATTCCTCAATTCTAGAGCAGTCTCGGGACTACCTCCATACACAATTTGGAATGGTGATCTTCCCGTACTCCTGTTGATAGAATTGTTGTAGGAAAATTCTGCTTGGGGTAAGATCAGGTCCCATCCCTTGGGTTTATCTCCTACCAAACATCTTATTAGGTTATCCAAACTTCTATTCATGACCTCAGTCTTCCCATCAGTCTGTGGATGGTGTGCAGAACTGAACTTCAACTTTATCTTCAACTTTTTCCACAACATCCTCCAAAAGTATCCCACAAACTTCATATCACGATCTGAGACTATACTCTTTGGTAGACCATGTAGCTTCACCACCTCTCTGAATAACAAATCAGTGATGTGGACTGCATCATAGGTCTTCCGACATGGAATGAAATGCACCATCTTTGAAAATCTGTAAACTACCACAAACACTGAATCATTTAATCTCCGCATCATTGGAAAACCAAAAACAAAGTCCATACTTATATCTTCCCAAGGCCTTTTTGGTACAGGTAAGCGCTAATACAAACCTGTATTTTGTCTTACTCCCTTAGCCATCTAACACACCCTATAACTCTACACAAACTTCTTCACATCATGTGACAATTGAGGCCAATAATAATGCTCATTGATAATGGCAATAGTCTTATCCTGACCAAAATGTCCTTCCATTCCTCCATTGTGTTTCTCCTTTATTAGGTTCTCCCTCATGGAACTCCTCAGGATACACAATTTACTTCCTTTAAACAACATGCCATCCTGGATTATGAAATCCAGCCACCTTGTCAGGTGTCAACTGTAATAGGCTCCTTGCAAGATTTTCAAGCCTCTGCAAAATTAGGATCCTCAAGGTACAATGTCTTAAGTTCATTGAACCCAACCACTACAATCTGCATCTCAATCAATAATGTTTTCCTCCTACTTAAGGCCTATTCAACCTCCCACTCCTATGTTTTAAAATAAAGGTATACCTCTGTAAAAATTATGCCCATTTCATATGCCTCTGATTTAATTTTCCCTAACTATTCAGGTATTGTAATGCTTGATGATAAGTACTCCTTCGGCAACAGATAATGTCTCCATTTCTTTAATGTTTGAACTAATGCATAAAATTCTTGATCATATACAAAGTAATTTCTCTTTGCATCATTTAACTTTTCACTAAAGTAGGCAATGGGCTTACCTTCTTAGCTCAACACTGCTCCAATGACACAACCACTCGCATCACAATCCACCTAAAACACCTTATTGAATTCCAGAAGGGCTAAAACTACTTTCTCTATCACTTTCTGCTTCAACAGTTCAAAACTCTTTGCTACTCCAGTGCTCCACTTGAACTCTTTTCTATCCCCTCTCATTATTTCAGTCAGGGGTGCACAAATACTACTAAATTTTCTAATCAAATTTCTATAAAAAATGGCCAAACCATGGAAAGATCTCACCTCAATAGCAGTTATTGGGGTAGGCCATTCCAGAATAGCCTTAACCTTCTCTGGGTCCATCTTGAGACCTTCTGCTGAGACCAAAAATCCCAAGTACACTAACTCCTTCATAAAACTACACTTCTTTAGATTAATCAACAATTTCTCTTCTCTCAACTTGTCAAAGACTCTACAAATATGCATCAAATGTTCACCTAGGGACTTAATGAATATTAAAATATCATCTAAGTACACAATAACAAAATTCCCTAGAAATTCTTTCAATACCTCGCTCATGAGCCGCATGAGTGTACTCAGTGATTTGGTTAGCCCAAAGGGCATGACTAACCACTCATACAAGCCCTCTTTGGTCTTTAAGGTGGTCTTCCATTCATCTCCCTCCTGAATCTAGATCTAGTGATATCTGCTCTTTAGGTCAATCTTTGTGAAGTACTATGCTCCACTCAAACAGTCCATCAAGTCATCTATCCTTGGTAGGGGAAATCTATATTTGATTGTTATCTTGTTTATGGATCGAGAGTCTATGCACATTCTCCACTCCCCATCCTTCTTTGATTCCAGTACTATAGGTACTTCACATGGACTCAAACTCTCTTGAATCAAAACCTTTCTCAATAACTCCTAAACTTATCCGTTCAAATCTTCATTTTCTACAGGAGTCATTTTGTGAGCTGCCTTATTTGCCAAACTGGCTCTAGGGATCAAGTCAATTTGATGACTAATCTTCCTGACTAGTGGTAAGCCCTCAGGTACATTATCAAAAACAATCTCTTGAAACTCACCCAATAACTCAGAAACTTCCACTAGCACATTCTCACTATCATCTTTATCCCTTCTAGGAATCAATGCATAACACATATGCTCATGCTTCATGCCTTCTAAAAATTTCCTTCCATAAACATAACAAACCCTAGCACTATTGCATACATGTTCTTCGGCCTCCTTCATGGCAGACTCCATCCTTCATCAGGGAATAAGTGTTTGCATGGCCATCATGTATAGCTCACTTGTCGAACTGCCACGACCTCCCCAGCAACATAGGACATGCATCCATGGGGATGATATCATAGAGTACCTCATCATGATAGCTCCCAATTTTGAACTTCACCAGGAATTGCTCATTGTCCAGAACTTTGTGATCTTTCTGCAGCTAGGAAATCCAATATGGATGTGGATGCCTTTCCCTCTTCAACTTTAGTTCTGCAACCATCTCTTCTGACACCAGATTATCGGTGCTCCCACTATCAATAATGACATCACAACATTTTCCTTCACATTTGCACCTTGTGTGAAACAAATTCTTCCTCTGTTTTGGCTCCTTTTCTTCAATCACCAGGGCTCTTCTCACCACTAGGGCTTCTCCCCTTTTAGCATCATTTGAATGCTCAGATTGAGTCTCCTCTTTTGCATGTGCAACCCTTCCACAACCTTCTGACCTTCTATCTATCCTTCCTTGGTGTTGAGGGCATTCATAAGCTCGATGCCCTTCTTCACCATACTGAAAAAAAGTACCTCTGAAACCACCTCTTTCAGATCCTTGTCCAAATCTACCTTATCCTTTACCTCTTTAATCACCACTATTTTGATCATGAGGGTGGTAGAAATTATCACTCCTTTGTCCTTGGTTGGTACCCACATCTCCATTTTTCTTCTCATCCTCATTCTAGCTTCCAGAATATCTTCCACCACCCTTTCTGCTTTGGCCTCCTTGTCCTTTTTTCTTGTAATCAAATCTTTTGTTCAAATTTTCTTCAACTTTCAAAGTGAACTGGTACGCATCCTCAATGGTTGTCATTTTGACTAGGCTTAACTACTCTTGAATACTCGGTCATAATCCATTAAGATAATATACCACCTTCTCCTTATTGGCCTCTGCATGGCCTATTCTGATGATCATCTTGTGAAAATATTTTGTGTATTCTTTCAAAAATCTTCTCCCTTGCTTCAACCCTTGGAATTTCTTCAACAAATATAACTCATAGTCCACTGGTGTGAACTTCTTCTTTAGTTTCTCCACCATACGATCCCAATTGCTGATTTTTCCTTTTCCTCTTCAATTTCTCTCCAACTGGACCTCTTTCCACCAAATATTTGCATGGCCCTTCAACTTCATTTTTGCAAACTTAACCCAATCTAGGTCCTCTACTTCTTCATACTTGAAATACTCCTCTACCTCATTGATCCAGTCGATCAACTCTTCTTGGTCTAGACTTCTAGAATAACTGAGGAATTTTATTTTGGGTCTCTTTCCGATCTTTGAAATGGCCCTAATCAGCCGCATTTGATCTTGATCAATCACTTCTTCTTCCTATTCTACATCTGAATCTTCCACCTCTTCTTCATCCTCACTTTCTTTTCTCCTTCTTGGGTTTAACCCACTTCTCATTTTTTCCTACAACGCATCAATTTGTCTCTAGAGGGCTCTAAAACCCTCAACCACCAATGGATCTCTTCGACTAGTATTTCTGCCACCTCTAGCACCACTGTGCCTACTAGGAATCACTCTTTGAGGCATCTTAAATATCTTGACCCACAACCACGGTCCTAGTGTGAAATTCCACACAATCAATGATTTGTTCACACACTCAAGAAAACCTGCTCTGATACCACTCGACAAGGGTGCAACCCGAGACACAAAAATTTATGCACAACACTAGAGAATAATTTAATTATTTAGAAAATTTACTTTTGACATGCAGAGGATCACAAATCCTCAAGCTCTACAATACATGCAAGCTACAAAAAATTACAGTCACTACAGAATCCCCTTTCGTAGCATGCAAACTCATTTTCCCCTAAAAGCTACAAAAATTAGAAAATACCCCCATAAATAGCTCATTTTCCCTTTTGGAGCCAAAAAAATTTGAATTATCATATTTTGGTGGTTTAGCACCACAAATTACAATTTGAAATTCAAAATTTAACATCATTCAAAAATTAGCACATTTTGAATGTGTACCAATTTTTTGAGAGCCATAACTTTTGATTTGGGACTCTATTTTTCAAACCGTTTGAATCGTTGGAAATGACTCAGAGTCAAGAACATGCTCAAAATATGCTACACCAATTTGGAAAGTTCTCAGGCCATTTTAAGGCTGTTTAGTGCCTCAAACCTGATCTAGAAGGTTTTTAGGTGCATTTCTGGGAGACTGAAATTGCAATATCTTTCAAACCGGGAATGCTCTTAGACTGATTCTTTTGCCAATATTCTTATTTTCTGTTATGAATCCTCTCATATAATTTTTTCCCCCAAACTCCTTCAAATTCCAATACATGTTAAAAATAGCAAGACCAGAAAAACTAGAAAAGCAAAACTGAAAGTGGGGATTTACATTATGACGAAAAGGGTATCCAAAAATGCAAAGACATCTACAAAAGGCTAACCAAAGGAAACCTAAATGGAATACATATTTTTGGGTGATGCAAGATTTCCCTTACACCACTAGATCCTCCTGCATCAATAAACATGATATGGGCCTATCCACAACTTATCAAACTTACCATGTTCACCTTTTTATTCACGGGCTTTATTCCAATACAAGATCAAGTCAACTATTCTAAAAGTATTTAATCTAGCCCTTTTATCAAACCATCTTTCTACCATGGACTGATGCTTGGAAAAATGATATATAGCTCACGTATATTTTTCATCTAAATGCATTAATTGTAATAACTGATTTTTAGTTTGATCATCCAATCTGATATATTCCTATGCAGAATACCAAGTAAGGATTTTAAAATTTATTAGTAGTATAAGATCTACCCCATAAACTAAATAATAAGGACAATTCGCTAATGCAACTTTCATCCAAGTGTAGTGTACCCAAAAGGAAAATTTTAGGAAAGAATGCCATTCCCTAGGATTATTTTTGATCAATTTTTTAATTATATCCAGTATATTTTTATTTGATGATTCAACTAATCCATTTCCTCGTGGATAATAATTAGATGATAATTTTAACGTTATATCATATTCAAATTCCCAATTAGAAAATTTTAATAAAGAAAAGGCATGGGAATTATCAGATACCAGTGCATATTGTACTCCAAACCTAGTGATGATTTTTTCTTCCAAGAATTTGATTACTACTTATGTAGTGCATTGTTTGTTGGGACACACATCTATCCATCAGGTGTAGTAATCTATAGTTGTCAATATAAATCTATGGCCTATGGATGATGGAGGATTGATAATTCTAATAAAATCTAGTCCCCATAGTGAAAAGGGACGCATTTCCATCACTAGTTATAGTGGTGGAGCATTGAATCTTCCTTTGATGTAGTTTGACATGTATAGCAGTGTTTCACATGTTTGAATGTATCTTTAAAAATTGTCAGCCAGTAGTAACAGGCTCTCAAAATGAGGTGTGTAGTAGCTAAAGGTGCTCCATGAGCCATTCCGAATTTATCATGTAGTTCTTGCAACACTTTGTTTGCTTCTATTCTATTCAAGCATCTTCAATAGATTCCTTCATGGTTTCTTTTCAAAAGAGCTCCTCCTTTGATCATATAACTTTGTAACTTTATCTTAAGAGCTCTTCTTTGATTCCTTTGCATATGATCTAGGCAAGTATGGTTGACCAAATAATGCCATATATCTGAATACTAGTCTTCTTGGTCTTTTACATCCAAAGTATATTGTTGACTTGAAATTTTTGGATCTATTTTTGCAATAGACCTAAACAAAGCTTGTCCCCAAACCAATTTCATGGGTATAATTTCTAGATCAAATTCCTATAGGATAGAAACCCATTTGGATCTTTTTTCTCTGAGATCACTCTATGTTAAAAGCATCTTGACTACATATTATGGAACAATAGCTTTGACTATACTATTGAGGATGTAGCATGTCTAAATTTTTGTACCACTTTGACCAAAGAAAAGGCTTGTTTTTCAACATCTACATATCTTAGCTCCACTTCTTTGAATGGAGAACTCATAAAAGAAATTGGTTTCTCTTCTTTATTCTTGCCCTTATGTGTTAGTATTGTTGAGATTATGGATGCACAGTCCTTGAAGATGTAGTCTTCGATGGAGGACCTTTGAGCCAGGAAAGATAATCAACCACAAAGAAAAGTGTTGCAACTAGGCATGCTGATTAAAGATTCTATTGATATGATGAAATTGATATATTACAAATGAACAAGATGCCTGATTATATAGGCAAGAAGTAAAACTTAATATGCATGAGATTTTTCCATGTGTCATGATCTAACAACATGTGACAACATGTGAACCCTATCTAGATGAAAATTAAATGTTGAGATAAGTTCTAGAAGGACAACTCATCTTCTAGAAGGAATCTTATCTCCTACAAATAAGGAAGGGAATATTATCCCATTATTAAATGATTTGTCTAATAATGCAACCTAGGACTTAATTAATTAAATGCAAGACCTAAGTTAACTTATGCTAGTGTAATAATTAATTAATTAATTACACTAACACCCCCCCATAATTGCAACTTAGGGAGGAAAATGCAATGATTATGCAGAGATGATGATGATGGGTCCTGGATACGAGGCCATGTTAGGTACCCATGTACATGATAGATGCAAAAAAATCTCACACAATCGGAGAAAAGGGG
This sequence comes from Sequoia sempervirens, assembly GCA_007258455.2. Classification (NCBI taxonomy): domain Eukaryota; kingdom Viridiplantae; phylum Streptophyta; class Pinopsida; order Cupressales; family Cupressaceae; genus Sequoia; species Sequoia sempervirens. Next base: position 954,758,304 of record VDFB02281492.1, read on the forward strand.
AAAACCCAATAGGAACAAAACCCCTCTCCAAAAAAAGGAGATGAAAATGCAAAAAATGTGAGATAGGATGGGAAGGATGGAGGACTCCCAAATACCCCCCAAGTACACCATCCATCACATGGATACAATAGGGAGACTAAAGAGCCCCCCCAGAAGATGAGATCACCTGCAAGAAAGGGAAGTGTCTGAAGACAAAACAAGATCCAATGTCGACAAACAACTTGTCTCCCTTTTGGAAGAAACAAAACCAACTGCAAGTGGAGAGATGCTTCCCATTCTAGATAGGAATTGAAGGAAGGAAGGATGAAGGAGGATGATGGTGTCTCTGAACTCTGCTCAAATGTCTCCTTGCCTGATGAAGATGCCACAATCAATGAAGAGAGTGACAAACCAGGTCAATGTAGAAACTGATGTTGAACAATATCCAAAGATGAAGATAGGATGAGTATGATGGATGTGATGGAGACTTGATAGCCCCCCCAAAATGAAGTGTCCTCAAAACCGCTGAAAGAAGTCTGAAGCAAATCCAATGGTGGATGCTGAAGAAACCTCAAATCCTGAATGGAATAACAAGGAAGAAGTCTCGGATATGAAATATCTGAATAGAGGAGTGATACCCCCTCAAGAATGTTTTTCAAACCTGTAGAAGTAGCCAAGTTAATGATACCTGAAACAAAGCCATCCTGTGATGCCAAGTCTCAAAAACTAAATGTGTCTTGATGGATGATGATGGTGGAAGCCTTAATCAATGACTCTAGACAAGGAATCACTGAATGTGAAGGGATACCAACTGTCTTTGATGAAGAAGAAGGACCGAAAGGAACCTTGTCAACCTCTTCAGAAAAATCAAGGCAATCAACCTCCTGCATAACAATATCATCATAGGGAACTTGATATGAAGAATGAAATTCTGAATCTTGACCATTGGGGAATGGTGGAGTGTCTGAATCTCCATATATCTCCCAAAGATTAGTCCAAAGAATGTGTGGACAATCACAATGATTAATAGCATTCAAAATATCACAATCAACTTGCATAGAAATGATCTCCAAAATAGTGTATCTGCAACAACTCCAAGCAAGTTCATGAATACCTTCACTCAGATGAGAAACTATACCAAATAGATGTGGCAACAAATCAAGTGATTGGAGATGGTGGTTGATCCCATCTCGCCATTGTGAATAGTTACCCTTGTGCAACATAGTCAAAGAAGGAGAGAAATATGCAAGCCCCATAATGAACTTTCTCCACAAAAAACAAAGACACTAACCTTCAACAGCAAATAAAGACTTCCAAATATGATGTATAACTGAAGTGATGCAACCCGGATCAAAACATATTTTCCCAAGCTTTAGGATGTCTAGGTTATTGAACAAATGCACCAAACTGAAAAAATCAATGCAAGAGTACCTAGATCTGAAACTGATCAGGGGATCTGGACTAATGAAAAAAAGCTCTGAATCACCTTCCTGATGACATTGGAATCACTGAAATCTGATGAATGGTTGAGAAGATATGCAACTTTTAGTCCATATTAGGGTTTTGTCTTTAGTTGGATGTATAATTTTCTGCGTTCAAAATTTCATAGAATTGATGTCACCACTGGAAAGTACGCAAAATTCCCTTTCTGACGGTATATCATTTGCCAAATTTTGATATCCTAGGTGAAAGTTGTGATCAAATGAAAAAAATGCCCTGATTAGGCACTTGCAGGCTAAATAGGGTAAAAAAAATAGCCCCTTCGGGCTGGCACTTGGTCGTTGATGTGACCATGATCCATGCATAGGCAAAAAAACCACCGCTCGAGGAACAAACACGCGGTCATACATATGCCCTAGTCATTTCGCCTTATCCGCAGGCTATACTAAAGTTGGCCTTACAAATAATGCTTTTAATACAAAGTTGATACAAAATAAAAAAGGCCAATCGACATTATAGTTTAAACCTGCAGTTGGAAGCTACCATGGAACAAATGCCACGGATGGAGTTGACAGGTACAAGTGAAAAGAGCAAGAGCCGACCGTCGGGAAGAAGTGTTGGTGAAGAATGTTGGCAAGGTAGGAACTACCGCCGGTAAGACTCCAACAGTCGGCTGGCGAACCAATCGGTGGGGGTAGACTCGGTAAACGCAGCCGAGAATGGATGACCAGCGACGGGGAAGATGGCTGGCAGATGACTGGCACAAGCAACGAAAGTCAGGTACATTAGCACGGGTACCAGCAGTGAGAGGATGAGATGGCCGACAAACAGGCTTGTACCCCTCTTGCAATAAATAAAGGCACCCGACAAGCAAAAAAAATCTGCAAAGAAATAATAAAGCTGACAAATATTTGATTTTTAATATTGCACTCAGCAATTAAAAATCAAAAGTATATATGCCGATGAAATATGTCCGCAGAATCCTGAATAATTAAAAAATTAAAGCGGATGGATTTATCAAATCAAACCCATAATGCCAACGAGAAATATAATACTAGGTCGCCCGAAATATTTTTCCTGAAACTATAGGAAAATGCCAAATATATATTTTTTCCAAGAAATAATGCAAAAAACCCTGATTTTTTTTTAAAATAGAAAAAGGCCTGCGTATAAATTTTTTTTTGCCTCAGAGGAAAACTGACCGGGATGATTTTTTGCTGCAAATTGTACGGATAGTACGATTGATTTTGCAAACCCTAAAAATACCTCTGATGGCTCCCGGGTTGATGTATCCAATTTTGATGAATGGGCAGGCGATCCTAGGGTTTCAAGGCCTTCTGAAGACAATGGCGAGCTCGGATCTGACTCTATCTACTTCATAAATCAGCTTGGTCCCCAGGTGGAATCAAGTAGCCTTCAATGGAAACCTTCAGCTTGCGGAGAATCTCGCACACCAACTTTCTTGATCGAGGGTTGAAGTTTCACTAGATAAGCTCTAATACCATGTTGAGATTATGGATGCACAGTCCTTGAAGCTGCAGTCTTCAATGGAGGACCTTTGAGCCAGGAAAGATAATCAACCACAAAGAAAAGTGTTGCAACTAGGCATGCTGATTAAATATTCTATTGATATGATGAAATTGATATATTACAAATGAAAAAGATGCCTAATTATATAGGCAAGAAGTAAAACCTAATATGCATGAGATGTTGCCATGTGTCATGATCTAACAACATGTGACAACATGTGAACCCTATCTAGATGATCATTAAATGTTGAGATAAGTTCTTGAAGGACAACTCATCTTCTAGAAGGAATCTTATCTCCTACAAATAAGGAAGGGAATATTATCCCATTTATTAAATGATTTATCTAATAATGCAACCTAGGACTTAATTAATTAAATGCAAGACCTAAGTTAACTTATGCTAGGGTAATAATTAATTAATTAATTACACTAACAAGTATTGTTGCACAAGTATGACCAGAAGCAAAAGAGTAAATATAAAAAGGTTTAACGTAATGTAGACTTACCAATACCAGAGCTTATATAATTATACTATTTATATTTTTGAAGGAAATCGTAGCTTCATTTTTCCACTCTATCTTGGCATCTTTCTTTAACATATCATTGAGTGGTTTCACTATTTCATTGAATCTGGTAATAATTTTTTGAAAAAAATTAATCTTGCCAAAATACAATTTCAACTCTTTCTTACTTACTAGGGGTCGTAGTTTGAGCAATGCACTCACTCTGTTTGGGTCTATTGAAATACCTCAATCAAAACTAATATGTTCTAGTAACTTACCTTCAGTTACCCCGAAAATACACTTTTTAGGATTTAGCAAAATTTTGTAAGTTTCGTGCACTTCTATAATATCGCTTTGATATCTCAAACATGATCTCTTCTATATTTTGAAACTACTGTGATGTTGTCCATGTAAATAATAATTAAATTTCCTATTAAATCATGAAAATCATAATCCATGGCTCTCTAGAATGTAGCTTTGGCATTTATCAATCTGAATGGCATCCTTTTGTGAGAAAAAGTTCCCCACTTTGTTGTGAAAGTTGTTTTTATCTAATCTTCCCTTGCAACCATTACTTGATTATACCTAGATAATCTTTCAGAAAAGGACATCATTTACAAAACATTGACTATTTCTAGCACTTCTTCTAATGAGAGTAGTGCATAATTATCTTTCTCAAAATCCTTGTTGATATTTCAGAAATCTACACACAACCGTATGTCTTCGTTCTCCCCCAAAGGAAAGGCAACAACGCAGCCCCCAAAGGAAAGGCACGCAGCCTCCCACAGGGGCTGCTGGGAAGGTAGCGCAACTACCTGTGAAGGCAGTGGCGCTGCCTTCACAATCACCCCTATGGGTGGCTGTGGGGCAGCATTTCCCCCCCCCCCCCAACACAAAAAAAAAACTATTAATACTAATATTTTTCAATATTAAAACAAATTCCATCTCCTCTGGCCTAGGAAAAAAGAAAGAAAACCCAAACGAAAAATGACAGGAAGAAATTTTGTAAGAAAAACCAATTCTTTTTAAATGAAGAACTTTCCACCCAATAGCATATAAGTTTATATGCAAAAATATATGTAAATATATATTTCTAAAATATTTTTCTCAACCCAAACTGTGCAAATGCACAACACAAATTTGCAATAGAAATAAATTTTCCAACACAAATTTTTGGGTTAAGCTTTTAGTTTAAAATGAAAATTTCTTATTGATCTCCTTCAAATTTTCTATAGTAAGATTCTTGTTTTGATTTTCTCTCCTAAATCCAATAGAAATTTGCAAGTTTTGAATCCATTTCACATGGATTTTAATTGAAATTCCAAACAACAGTTCAAGGATTTTTCAACAGCATAACATAGATTGAAACTCATTTCAACATGAAGGAAAACAAAATAAGATCAAAGAGGAACCTGGTTTTGCTCCAAAACTTGAAGACTTTAACAATGGTGTTTTCAATTCCTCTTTTGAATCCAGTTCAAGCAAGAATTTCAATCTCCTTTCCAAATCCAAGCAAAGCCACAACCAAAAAACTCCTTCCCCAAATTACAAATTGAAAAATATATGAAATTCTATTTACTCAAATAGAGTTTTTCCCCAAATTGGTCAAACCCCTAAAATATCCCAACCAACTAAATTTATTGAACTATTTGGAGATATTTCCATTTAAAAAAAAAAATTAAAACAATTTTACTTTCTAATTCCAATCTCATGCATTTTCAAAATTCTTTTAAACAAAAAAATACAAATTTTGCAAAGAATTTACTTTAATCTATAATTTCAAAAAGTGAAATTAAAACACATTTTCATTTTATTTATTTATTTATTTTAATTTAACTCTAACTATCCAAACATGATTTCTACTTTTATTTTAATTAAATCTTAATATCCAATAATGTGAAAACAACTATTTTAATTAATTTAACCCCATTAACCTAATTAATCAATAAATTAAATCTAATTTTATTAATTAAATCAAATTAATCAAACAAATAAATAACATTTCAACATTGCAACTAGATACAGTTAAACATCATTTTAACTACACCCACCATTTAATATCCTTTATAATATGAAATTAAATAAATACTCAAGGTGAAATGGACCAAATTAAAACAACTAACTCGACAACAACCCAACGACACACTATGACAAGGGTGACGACTGGCATGAAAAACCTAGCTACTATCTCCCAATCAATTACCGTTGGTCAAACCTGTGAACCAGGTGGAGTCAATGTCATGTACCTGTCAACCTATGAACAAAGTGCATATCGAACATGCATATATACGATATAATAAGACACACCATGAAGGGAGAAATCTCAAAATCGTAGGGCACTCGCAAGCGAGTGATAAAATCATGTCCCCTTCACCAATACACTCATCATAGACTAACAACTCCATCATAAACAAATGTCTCACACAATAACATGTTACAATAACTAATCATCCTTACACCAATTTAAAACATGACAAATAAAGCATTCGATAAGATACATCACATCACACCAATTAAACTATCGCTCTATAATTATCTATCAAATTGCACACACATGATACAACATCTCAATAACCAAAAAGGACATCAAAGCAACCAAGGACACACAGTCCACCCAGAACGCAAAACGAAGGGGTATTACATCCTCCCCCCTAGGGTTAGGCTTACTCCTGGAAGCCTGCAAGCACCCCTAGTACAACTCCATAAAATCACAGATATTCAATGGTTCTAAAACTGAACCACTCCACACCTCAGGATAAGGCAGCAACAACCCGTGCTATAATCATCCCAACCAAGCACACTGTTAATCTATAAAAATCAGCATGGTGAAGCAACCACCAACCACATCTCCAAAACACATACCCAAGGATTAACATACATAATACACATATGCACCAATACAAATCATCGGGAATCCTCCCAAGGGCACACATAGTGTGATATCATTACAATGTTTACTTAGGACAAGGTATGCAACATTATCACTTCAATATTCATTTAGCATTTAGCATTTTGAATCCAAGTACAATAATTTAACATCTACATGATTTATTAAGACTCAACAATAAAGTTGGGGACTATAGGCCTCACCAGCAAGATGTTCCTACTATACAATTATCGTTATCATGCAATGGTTTGACTAATCCCTTTTCTCTAAACTTTTACTTATTGCAAAAATAATTTTCCATTCATATTATACATTTTCCATGATTATGAATGCAACTTGGGGACTTAGGTCCTTTACCCAAGGTTTGATCTAATAAAACAACCTTCATGAATACATAAGCATTTTCTCATAAGATACAACATACCATGGTTTTCAATACACCACACACTCAAGGAGAGGAATCTTCGTTAAAATAATGGGAAGAGAGAGAAGACAAGAGATATTTACAGTTCTAACATAGGCACAAATGCAATCATGGATTCATCATCACACAATCACTTCCACACAAATGCATCAACCATAAGAGAGTATGCACAAATCTTTATGAACTAACAGCATGATCATTCATTTTCTATTACCATATTTGATCATTTCAAAATAATATAACATGCAAAAGCAACTCCAAAACCACATAGGGTCAATCAGGCAGTCACTGGCACAATGAGGTAAAGCACAAGAAGACATACAAGGGGTAGACATCACAACAAAACTGGTTGTCATCCACCACACACAACACACCAAATTCACATACTACACCATTGTCCATAATGCATTCTTCCAGTAGGAAGGATATCGGTGCTTTGTACACTACACCAAGGATCATATCCTTTCCACTAGTTTCCTGCACCATTGGACCTACACCACGTAAAAACTTCTAGGTAGACAAGTGGGATCAACCCAAAAGGAAAACATGACTACTGAATATTGCATCTAGGTCAACACCATGGATTGTAGTGCCCAGAGTATAGACCTATGCAACTAACAGCTTAATGGGTCCACATTATCCTAGAGCACCTAGTGTTTAAACTTGGGCTTTGATACCATGTGTAATGCCCTGCCATGCAACCCTAGGGGAAGTTGCAATTTACTACACAAATGAACTAATTATTTTTTTGAATAAGAGCAATTAACATGCAAGTTCACTAACCAATTCCAATGAATCCCCTAAGGTTACGAGACTGAGTTACTTAAACCCAAACAAGAAACATGAATTATAACCATAAAATTTAATTACTTAACAATTAAGTTCACATACATTCCATTCATAATAATTTACATCAAAGAATATGAGGTACCACTTGATCCCAATAATATAATTTACAACACGATTACAACTCTCATTTCCTGAATGAGGTAAATCCAATAAACATGGTTACATATTACATATTCCACCTCGATCACAAATGAGGGGTAATAAAATTACAATATTAACTGAAATGAATAAAGCATGAAAAGATACAGGAACCCATGACCTCTCCAATTAGAAATATCATCCACACGAACAAGAAGGCGACCCAACCATGTGATACCCGAAGGCTCACCCCCTGTGCTAAGAGATAGTAACAAGGATTCCTAGGCAAGACCATCCACCACTAGACATAGGATAACTAACCCTGACACAACCAATCACATGACCCATACAACCATAAGAATAACACAAGTACAACTCTAACATCACTGACATAAGTCACATTGCTTCCAAAAGTAAAAAAATAGATCGAGTAAGATAAGAAGACCAAATACATAAACCAAATACCAAATATTGTCATAGAAAGAGTGTCATCACATAGCTCATCATGGGATCTCCTCTAGGTGTATTGCCCCTCCGCTTTTGCTCCTTCATCATATTTGAGTATGTGTGCCTAAATGAATTATGATGTCATGTTGGTTTCTTGGTTGCCTTGTTTGATTAGCCTTGAGTTAGGTGATAAGTTAGTATTTTGATTAACTTGTCTAAGCAAGGTAATCAAGTTAGAATACCTTTTTAGGTAACTATAATAAAATTTAGAATTAAAATAATAATACAATACAAAGTATATGTTTATTAATAAATAATTAAATTAAATTATTTTATTAAAAAATTGCCTAATATGGTAGTCTATAAGGTATTACTATGAAAAGATAATTAGTGCCTAATGAGTGAGTTTAATTAAGAAATTTAAAAGTGAGAAAATATTAAAGTAAATAAAATATTAAAAATTTGAACTCAAGTTTGAATAAAGATAAAAGCAAGGAAATCAATTAAAAAATGGAAAAAGAACAATTTATTGCTAATAAATACAAATAATAATAAAGCATCATGATAATATTTTGAATTAAGATAGAAAAGCGAAGAAAAGATAGAAAAATCTTCATCCTTGATCATGCACAATTGGAAACAAAGTTAAAAAGGGGAAACTTGTTATAATGCTTGATTTTTGTTTTTTTTTTTTAAATTTTGGAAAGCTTCTACTTATCTCCTCTAGGAGGAGATTTTTAGGGGGGGTCTATGCTTCCACATTGGGCAATCACAGGAAACACACACCTTGCTCATGCCTTCATATTCTGCTCTCAAGCCTTTCAGAACTACTATGTTTGGAACCTAATTAATGCATAATTGTTTTGGCAATTTTGGACTTACATGGCGGTGGAATGGTTTGTAAGATATTGGGAAGAATTGCAGTGAGTTGGAAGAAAGATGAGATATAAATGTGGTCTCCGCGCTGGAGCTCCATCTTATCACGCCTGGAAATTCAGGTTCCATCAATTTTTAAATTTTAACTCTGCCTTTTATGTTTGATTTCAAATTTTTCAATCCATGACTTTAGCGTCTGCTTGTAGCCTTTTATATGGTGATTTTATAACTCTGTTGATAGTTTGATTCAATATAGATTTATCACTTTCGACTTAAGACTTGACATTGTGTTAAGCTTCATCCCGCTGTGTTAGGATACCAACTTATAGTCTAGGAACTAAGTACTTGGGCGTTAAGAAGACCACGTTCCTTTGAGGCAGTGCATTACATATGGCTCTATCCTGTGTTGTCTCTCTCTTACCTGTGCCTCCATAGAGCCTTTACTTTGTATTCATGATTATGAAGAGAACTCGTTATCCATAGAGCCTGTGATTTGACAACTCTTTGTGGCTTTCTGTCAAATGGTCCATATGCCTCAGTCCACATTTTTCATATGCATCTACCAGTGCAGTTGCAACAACGCCTGCGAAGATTCATCTGCCCTTTCTCCATTGATGGACGTTCATACCCTGTTGCTAAGCTTCCATTTTGGTGCAGGCAGAAGGGATGCTGGGAAAGGTGTGGAATTTGGCTTTACACCTGCCAACTGTATTTGCTTGAAAGTTTCTAAGCCTTCTTAACAAATCTGTTTGTGTATACCCTACAATTATTGCATCCCATGAGACCTCATCTCTGAGGCATTCTACCAAATAACTCATGTGCCTTGTCCATGTATCCTTATTTTTCCTTCATATTTGCCAGGAAAGTTCAAAGTTTTAAATAACCTGCTTGATTCTTCTGATAATCTATAGCAGTTGTAGCACTTGAAAATAATTATAATAAAGCAAGAAGATGGCGATATTTCCAAATTCCAATAATCACTTTCTAATATACTTGGCAACCTATCACTGTTACAGTGTTTAGAGTTGAGGCATTGTACAAAATTAAGTACCCTCCCTGAAACCATTGGCAACCCGTCACAGCTGCAAATTTTAGACTTGTAAAGGTTTAAATAATCTCTCTGATTTCATTATCAGCCTGTCTCAACCGCGCACTTTTGAAACATAATAGGAAGTTTAAAGGTTTAAATAATCTCTCTTATTTCATTATCAGCCTGTCTCAGCCGTGCACTTGAACATAATAGGAAGTTTAAAGGTTTAGATAATCTCTCTGATTCCATTGTCAACCTGTCACATCTGTAACACTTGAAAGTAGATTATTGTAAAGGATTGAATAACCTCCCTGATACCTTTGTTAACTCGTCATTACGAAAGATTTTTGAGCAAAATAGGAAGCTTTAAAGACTTAAATAATCCCGTTGATTCTATTCTCAATCTATCGTAGCAGATGCATTTGATCTTTAAGTTGTATTTTTTACATGCTTTTGTATTTATATAATGTTAGTATTTAAGTCATTTACTACGAAGGAGAATTAGTTATTAAGTGAATAAATTGGTCTAAGTTAAAAGAAAAAGTTAACTATATTTAATTATTAGGTTATGTTATTTTGAGGAAAATTTACTTATCTATTATTCATTAATAAAAGGTTATGATCTGAATAAATAAATATAAGTATGGGGCTAAAACTAGGTAATAGGGAAATACATTTATGTGTACCTTAGTTTTAGAAAAGAATAAAAGATTTGGTAAAATATAGAGTTAGTAAATGATCAAAATTAATAGAGAAAATAATAACTTTTGCAATATGTTTTTTTAGATGAAATAATTGATGCTAAACAAGTTATGGGATAATTTTTCTTCATTAAGTTAATGATAGGAAGTTAATCGGTATACTTTGAGTCTTAAAAGTAGTTATAGTTTATGGTTGAAATATTGAATAGAGGAGATTGTGAAGGATTATATGTTTAATTGTTTAGTGTTGATACTTTGTGAACATATATGCTTGGAGTATTGGTATCATGGGTATGTTATTAATTTTATAGTTATTTTGTCTTCCAAATGAATTATGTGGCTAGGATAGAGAGTGATGTGAAAAGTGAAAATGTTGTCTCTTTCTTAATGATTGAGTGGATTGATTTTCGTATCAAGTTGTGCTCAATTTATTGCTATTGTTCTTATGATTGTTAACCTTGTTGAAGGATGTTTATTTGCCAACTGGTAAGGGTATCTTGTAAGGATAATATGGAGGTTTCCTTTAGATGCCCTATTGGCTGATTTGTTTTTTTGTATTGATTGATAATGTCAGCTCTATTTAAGTTTGAAGATTTCATTTTGATGTCACTCTTATTATTAATTCACTTGTCTTTTGCGATTAACATCATCTCAAGATTCTATGTAATGAGTCGTGCTCTAGTGTTATTTTGAAATGAAGAAATTTATGGGATAACTCTCTTATAGTCATGTCTTTGAGAATGTTGGGAAACTTTGTGTTGTTGAGTAGGTTGGTTCTTTTAATTGAGGATGTGAATAGATAATTGTTGTTGTTTCCATGTTGCTGATTTTATGAAGGTGATTTACGTGCCACTATAAGGGGTTCTTGTGAGGAAAAAATTGAGGTCTCCCGTGGAATGCCTAGTTGGAGGCTTTTGGATTTTGAGTGATTATTATTAAATTAAAAGTTGATTTTTCTTTTGTGAATCTCTTTCGAGGTGACACCATTGTTGATATGTGGATTGTAATTGTGTTTTAGGGTTGATTGAATTATGGATGGGGTTTGATGAAACCTTCTTTGTGTGGCTTTTCTGAGTTAATCTCATATTTGAGGGAAATTTGATCCTTGTGTTGGAATTATTGGGGAAAAACTCTCGTTGCTTCATTTTACCCTCGTTTGTGGGTTTTCATTCTTTTTGGCTTCTAGAGGCTTGAGATGAATTGTAAGTTAATGTTCTCTCTTTATGTGCCCTTGATGTGGGAAGTGTTTTGGTATCATGATTCTGAAAAGGGTTGTACGAGAATTGTTGAGACTTTGATTATGTGTTGTTAGCGAGATGGGTAATGCCTCACATGCTTTTATGTTGTGATTCTATGTTCAAATTATGATGGTACAACCCTTGGTTTTGATGTTTGTTGGCTCTCTAGGGAGAGTGGATCTTTGTGGGGGTCGGGGCCTCAATTAAGAGGAAGTGCACAGGAGAACCCACATAAGAGTAGTATAACAAGTGATAACCTAAAAATAGAATTTAGGGGGATGGGTAGTAAAACACACAAGATAATAAATATTAGATGCCTCGTCTATGCATTATGGCTATCATAGACTAATGATAGACTGAGAAGGCCGTGGTTGGCAAAGTCGTAACCTTGTCCCCATGAGAGGTTATTGGCTCCGCATGAGCTACCCTATGGTGTCGGTGCCTCAAGTAAGAGGAAGGGCCAGGAGATCCACAGATGGGTGTCGGTGCCTTAAGCTGGAGGAAGGGCCAGGAGATCCCATGAGAGCTATGCGATGACACTCTCCACTAGACACCCTTGTTCCTTGTTTCTTGTTGCCTCTGGAATTGTGTTCGCATGAGCTACCCTATGGTGTCGGCACCTCAAGTAGGAGGAAGAGCCAGGAGATCCATAGATGGGTGTCGATGCCTCAAGTTGGAGGAAGGGCCAGGAGATCCCATGAGAGCTATGTGATGACACTCTCCACTAGACACCCTTGTGACTTGCTTCCTTATTGCCTCTAGAATTGTATTATGTTTATAATTTTAGTTTGTTTTGGAAGTGTTTCATGATCATCCTTTGGTTACTTGTTTACTGGTTATTGCTTTGATTTATGTGATGAGATTTATGACTATAAGTTAATATGTTGACTCATGAATGTTTTTGATTATGTCATTGTAATCCTTGAGTTTTATGATACTTTTGTATGATGTTGAGTCTTGTGGTTTTGTGTTTGGATGTTCTTGGTTGAGGACTCTTTCTTGTCAGCTCCTTAGCATGGGGGGTGGGTCTTCAGACCCACGTGGTCGAGTGGAATGTGCTAAACACACCATTGGGTCCCCAGTCAAGGATCGAGAGGTTCGGATTGGTGCTGTTGCGGTGACTCCAGAGTTGTATTTGTCTTGGAGCCAGTTATGATACTTTGTATTCATCTGTTCATTTGTATCATGTTATCTTGTTGTATGGTTTTCGTTCATGTTTAGAAACACTTTTGTATCATTGTACCTCTTGAACATTGTATTGTAATGTAACGTTAAACCTTGTGTGGCTATTGGCCATGGCAGTTGTTATTCAATGTGTTGAGTTAATCATGTATATGTTGTATTTACATACACAAATGGTTTCTTATCAATGATTTATCATGTATGTGTTATATTTGTTAATGTTTATTTTGTTATGAACTATATATTTGACTTTTATTCTTTATTGTTGCTGTATGGGATTAATTTCGTAATGACTCCTGGTGTACCTCAAGGGATGTATGTGTTAGTGAATCTACTTAAATGAAATTCATGTCATGACTTAATGTGTATTACATGTATGTTATGTTAACTTTAAAAAAAAAAATTAGGTAGTAATTATTGTTTAATTGTCCTTTGGGGTTTGCACGACAGGGCGTTACACTAGGAATCTTCATAGGCTCCTGCCCCCACTATGATTTGTCCTGGTGGCCTCTACTAAATCCCGACACCCATGCTCACTCATGTAGAATCAAATACCTCTCGTAAAGACAAGATAGATTACCTTTCCATTCTAGGCCTTCCCGTCTCATCCCAAGTCTATACAAGCCCTTACATCCATGAGCAAGGCTCAATTATCTTAATTAGTGTGAAATACTACCTAAATTCTAAGTACATTGATTTAGTTATCACTTGATTAAACCACTTTTGAAGGTTTCCCAGTTTATCTCTTTGGGTTCTGGCCCCTAACAGAAGCCACTCTTCTACCTGACAACGTACCAAATAAAACAAATCACCAAGGGAATCTCAAGTGCATACCAACACGATAAAACCACTCCAACTCTAGGAGGCACACAAAAAGAAAACTCACTCCAAACACTCGAGACAACAAAAGTCAAAACCCCTCCAACACTGGAGGCAACAAAGATCAGAACCCTCTCCAAACACTCGAGACAACAAAACACATAATCCACTCATTCTATAGGAGGCACAAACCATCCCCGCTCGTGAAAACTAGGTAAAACAATAGAATACCTCAATACACACTACCTAAGAAGAAAATACAAATGGTTGACATCATAATACCCCTATCGTCTAGAAACCTTTGGAAGTCTTATATAACAAATGACTCAACTTTCTGACATCGAGAATGAGTGAAAACATCATTTCAAAAGCATTTTCGACAACTTAATAAACTAGTGTTAGGGTTTCCCAAACCCAAGCCAAGCAATGACATAGTGCATGTAACCAATTAATTATTTGACAATATTTGCACACTCAAAAGTAAATTAAATCACTTGACCACATTATGGAATTTTAAATTAATAATTTAACTCTATTTTCCCAAACATAGATGAGGATTAAAATAATCTCTATAAATAAAGTCATTTGCTTATACCATCCACTTTTAAATAAATCATTTGATTATTAAAAATCAACTTTCTAAATAAAACATTTGATTATCTAAAATCTACTTTTAAAAAAAAAGTTATTTGATTATTAAAAATCAACTATTAAAATAAACCATTAGATTCTTTAAAATCCACTATTTGCCTTTATTAACATGACGATAATCATCTTAAAACAAACTATATTTAAATATAATTATATAATAAATATCCATATAAATGTACATACTTAATATATATACACATATATATTGATTATATAGTTATTATTTAAACATATTAATATTTTAAATCAACTAATTAAAAATTCCATATTACAAATTATTAAAATAGAAAATGCATAATATATATTCAATATATATATACACACAATATATACATATTATATATAAATATATATAGAATACATATACATTATATATATAAATAAATAATTAGAAATATTATAGTATATATATATTATATATATTATATATATAATATAAATTACTATATATAATATATATATATATATATATATATATATATATATATATATATATATATATATATATATATATATATATATATTATATTAAATATATATAAAACATCAAAATTTAAATTTAAAAATAAAAATAATCAAATACCTTTTTGGCTACAGCGCAGCCCCCAAAGGAAAGGCACGCAGCCTCCCATAGGGGCTACTGGGAAGGTAGTGCAACTGCCTATTAAGGCAGCAGCGCTACCTTCACAGTCGTCCCTATGGGCGGCTGTGGGGCAGCATTCCCCCCCTCCCCCCGCCCCCCACCCACCCACACAACAAAAAAAACTATTAATATTAATATTTCTCAATATTAAAACAAATTCCTTCTTCTCTAGCCCGGGAAAAAAGAAAGAAAACCTAGACGAAAATGACAAGAAGAAATTTTGTAAGAAAAACCAATTCTTTTTAAATGAAGAACTTTCCACCCAATAGCATAAAAGTTTATATGCAAAAATATATGTAAATATATCTTTCTAAAATCTTTTTCTTAACCCAAACTATGCAAATGCACAACACAAATTTGCAACAGAAATAAATTTGCCAACACAAATTTCTGGGTTAAGTTTTCAGTTTGAAATGAAAAATTTCTTATTGATCTCCTTGAAATTTTCTATAGTAAAATTCTTGTTTTAATTTTCTCTCCTAAATCCAAGAGAAATTTGCAAGTTTTGAATCCATTTCACATGGGTTTTAATTGAACTTCCAAACAGCAGTTCAAGGATTTTTCAACATCATAACACAGATTGAAACTCATTTCAACATGAAGGAAAACAAAATAAGATCAAAGAGGAACCTGGTTTTGCTCCAAAACTTGAAGACTTTAACAATGTTGTTTTCAATTCCTCTTTTGAATCCAGCTCAAGCAAGAATTTCAATCTCCTTTCCAAATCCAAGCAAAGCCACAGCCAAAAAACTCCTTCCCCAAATTGCAAATTGAAAAAGATATGAAATTCTATTTACTCAAATAGAGTTTTTCCCCAAATTGGTCAAACCCCTAAAATATCCCCATCAACTAAATTTATTGAACTATTTGGAGATATTTCCATTTAAAAAAAAACATTTTAAACAATTTTACTTTCTAATTCCAATCTCATGCATTTCCAAAATTCTTTTAAACAAAAGAATACAAATTTTGCAAAGAATTTACTTTAATCTATAATTTCAAAAAGTGAAATTAAAACACATTTTCATTTTATTTATTTATTTATTTTAATTTAACTCTAACTATCCAAACATGATTTCTATTTTTATTTTAATTAAATCTTAATATCCAATAATGTCAAAATAACTATTTTAATTAATTTAACCCAATTAACCTAATTAATCAATAAATTAAATATAATTTTATTAATTAAATCAAATTAATCTAAGGAATAAATAACATTTCAACATTGCAACTAGATAAAGTTAAACATCATTTTAACTACACCCGGCATTTAATAACCTTTATAATATGAAATTAAATAAATACTCAAGGTGAAATGGACCAAATTAAAACAACTAACTCGACAACAACCCGATGACAGACTATGACTAGGGTGACGACTTGGCACAGAAAACCTAGCTACTATCTCCCAATCAATTACCATTGGTCAATGGACACACAAAAATCTGTGAACCAGGTGGAGTCGATGTCATGTACTTGTCAACCTATGAACAAAGAGCATACCAAATATGCATATATACGATATAATAAGACACACCATGAAGGGGGAAATCTCAGAATCGTAGGGCATT
The DNA here is from genome assembly GCA_007258455.2 of Sequoia sempervirens. Lineage (NCBI taxonomy): Eukaryota > Viridiplantae > Streptophyta > Pinopsida > Cupressales > Cupressaceae > Sequoia > Sequoia sempervirens. The sequence goes on from VDFB02281492.1 coordinate 954,775,154, forward strand.
CACAAGCGAGTGATACAATCCTATCCCCTTCACCAATACACTCATCATAGACTGACAGTTCCATCATAAACAAATATCTCACAAAATAACATGTTACAATAACTAATCATCCTTACACCAATTTAAAACATGACAAATAAAATATTCGATAAGATACATCACATCACACCAATTAAACTATCGCTCTATAATTATCTATCAAATCGCACACACATGATACAACATCTCAATAACCAAAAAACACATCAAAGCAACCAAGGACACACGTTCCACCCATAACGCAATATAGAGGGGTATTACATCCTGCCCCTAGGGTCAAGGTTACTCCTAGAAGCCTGCAAGCAACCCTAGTACAACTCCATAAAATCACACATATTCAATGGTTCTAAAACTAAACCACTCCACACCTTAGTATAAGGCAACAACAACCCGTGCTATCATCATCCCAACCAAGCACACTGTCAACCTATACAAATTAGCATGGTGAAGCAACCACCAACCACATCTCCAAAACACATACCAAAGGATTAACATACATAATACACATATCCACCAATACACATCACCGGGAATCCTCACAAGGCCACACATAGTGCGATATCATTACAATGTTTACTCAGGACAAGGTATGCAACATTATCACTTCAACATTCATTTAGCATTTTGCATTTTGAATCCAAGTACAATAATTTAACATCTACATGATTTCTTAAGACTCAACAATCAAGTTGGTGACTATAGGCCTCAGCAACAAGATGTACCTACTATGCAATTATCGTTATCATGCAACTATTTGACTAATCCCTTTTCTCTAAACTTTTACTTACTGCAAATCAATTTTCCTATTCATATTATACATTTTTCATGATTATGAATGCAACTTGGGGACTTAGGTCCTTTACCCAAGGTTTTATCTAATAAAACAACCTTCATGAATACATAAGAATTTTCTCATAAGATACAACATACCATGGTTTTCAATACACCACACACTCAAGGAGAGGCATCTTCGTTAAACTAATGGGAAGAGAGAGAAGACAAGAGATATTTATAGTTCTAAAATAGGCACAAATGCAATCATGGTTTCATCATCACACAATCACTTCCACACAAATGCATCAACCATAAGAGAGTATGCACAAATCTTTATGAACTAACAACATGATCATTCATTTTATATTACCATATTTGATAATTTCAAAATAATATAACCTACAAAAGCAACTCCAAAACCACATAGGGTCAATCAGGCAGTCACTGGCACAATGAGGTAAAGCAAAAGAAGACATACAAGGGGTCGACATCACAACAAAGCTAGTTGTCCTCCACCACACACAACACACCAAATTCACATACTACACCATTGTTCATAATGCATTCTTCTAGTAGGAAGGATATCGGTGCATTGTACACTACACCGAGGATCCTATCCTTTCCACTAGTTTCCTGCACCATTGGACCTACACCACGTAACAACAACTTTTAGGTAGACAAGTGAGATGAACCCAAAAGGAAAACATGACTACCGAATAGTGCGTCTAGGTCAACACCATGGCTCATAGTGCCCAGAGTATAGACCTACACAACTAATAGCTTAATGGGTGCACATTATCCCAGAGCGCCTAGTGTTTAAACTTGGGCACCGATACCATGTGTAACGCCTCTCCACACAACCCTAGGGGAAGTTGCAATTTACTACACAAATGAGCTAATTTTTTTTTTTGAATAAGAACAATTAACATGCAAGTTCACTAGCCATTGCCAACCACTCCCCTAAGGTTATGAGACTGATTTACTTAAACCCAAACAAGAAACATGAATTATAACCATAACATTTAATTACTTAAGAATGAAGTTCACATACATTCCATTCATAATAATTTACTTCAAAGAATATGAGGTACCACTTGATCCCAATAATATAATTTACAACACGATTACAACTCTCATTTCTCAATTGAGGTAAATCCAATCAACGTGGTTACATATTACATATTCCACCTCGATCACAAATGAGGGGTAATAAAATTACAATATTAACTGAAATGAATAAAGCATGAAAAGATACAGGAACCCACGACCTCTCCAATTGGAAGTATCATCCATACGAACAAGAAGGCAACCCAATGGATTAAGGTGCACGTTCCACCCAACCATGTGATACCCGAAGGCTCACCCCCCATGCTAGGAGATAGTAACAAGGATTCCTAGGCAAGACCATCCACCACTAGACATAGGATAACTAACCTTGACACAACCAATCACATGAACCATACAACCATAAGAATAACACAAGTACAACTCTAACATCACTGACATAGGTCACATTGCTTCGAGAAGTAAAAAATAGATCAAGTAAGATGGGTATGTGCAGGATCATCGTGCAAAAAACAGGCCCTTAAGTGGCAAAAAATTTAGAAAAATCAGTGTTAGGAAACTTGACGTAAATATTTGAATAAGTTATCTATATTATGTCAAAAATATGTAACAATAGAATTTGTAGAAAATTGAATGTAGTTTCTAAAATACTAGGTTTATTTAAAAATAAATAAAATCTATTTGGTGAAAATTTTGAAATTTCAATGCAGAGTACTTAAATTTCGGGAAAAATAAGTAGGTGTCTATCACCCTAACCATATAAAATGATAATATTTTTTTTAAGATTTTATATATATAGAGGACTCATGTCTGGATGTGATGCATATTTTTGTAATCTTTTCCAAGTAAATAATTAATTATGAATTTTTATTACAACTTTAGAAAATATAAAACTCGTCTATCCGACCACCTTAACTTGGTCAAAACTTCATGAAATTTAATTTTTCTTTTTAATCCTATAGTATGTGAAGCATAGAATGTGACGCATGTTTAGATTCAAAAAATATGATACCGCTTTGAAAGTTATAGATGTTTTTCAATCAGCCTTATCAGGACTTTAGTCGTAATTCTAATAGAAAATGAATAATAATTATTTATTAAATTCAAATTAAATCATAATTTATATTTTTGGAAAGCTGAGAATCTCCTCTAAAAACCCTTTTCGTTTAATTAATTTTGGGTGAAAAAAAAGTCGTCAACCACATACCCCCATAATATTGCCACTTTTTGGCGCACCATGATCCTACACATACCCAGATAAGAAGACCAAATACATAAACCAAATACCAACTATTGTCATAGAAAGAGTGTCATCACATAGCTCGTCATGGGATCTCATCTGGGAATCTTCATAGGCTCCTTCCCCCACTATGAGTTGTCCTGGTGGCCTCTACCGAATCCTGGCACCCATGCTCACTCATGCAGAATCAAATACCTCTCATAAAGATAAGATAGATGACCTTTCCATTCTAGGCCTTCCTATCTCATCCCAATTCTATACAAGCCCTTGCGTCCATGAGCGAGGCTCAATTATATTAATTAGTGTGAAATACTACCTAACTTCTAAGTACATTGATTTAGTTATCACTTGATGAAACCACTTCTGAAGGTTTCCCAGTTTACCTCTTTGGGTTCTGGACCCTAACAGAAGCCACTCTTCTACCTGACAATGTACCAAATAAAACAAATCACCAAGGGAATCTGAAGTGCATACCAACATGATAAAACCACTCCAACTCTAGGAGGAACACAAAAAGAAAACTCACTCCAAGCACTGGAGACAACAGAAGTCAAAACCCCTCCAACACTAGAGGTAACAAAGATCAAAGCCCTCTCCAAACACTGGAGACAACAAAACACATAATCCACTCCTTCCATAGGAGGCACAAACCATCCCCGTTCATGAAAACCAGGTAAAACAATAGAATACCTCAATATGCACTATGCAAGAAGAAAATACAAATGGTTGACATCGTAATACACCTATCCTCTAGAAACCTTTGGAAGGCTTACATAAGAAATGACTCAAATTTCTGACATCGAGAATGAGCGAAAATATCATTTCAAAAGCATTTTTGGCAACTTAATAAGCTAGTGTTATGGTTTCCTAAACCCAAGCCAAGCAATGACATAGTGCATGTAACCAATTAACTATTTGACAATATTTACACAATCAAAAGTAAATTAAATCACTTGGCCACATTATGGAATTTTAAATTAATAATTTAATTCTATTTTCCCAAACATGGATAAGGATTAAAATAATGTAATGCCTAGCCATGCAACCCTAGAGGAAGTTGCAATTTACTACTCAAACGTACTATTTTTGTTTTGTTTAAGTACTAATAACATGCAAGATCACTATCCATTGCCAACAACCTCTAAGGTTACGAGACTAAGATTACTTAAAACCCAATCAAGAAACATGAATAACAACATAAAATTTAATTACTTATAGAATTAAGAACTCATACATTCCATACCTGATAAAATTACAACAAAGGCATAAAAGATACCACATGATTCAAATAATAGTCCTTACAATATGATTACAACACTCATTCCCCGAATGAGGTAATTCTAATATACAAGGTTACAATTTACAACTTCCACCTCAATACAAAAAGGGGTAATAAATTACAATAATAACTAGAAAGAATTAAAGCATGGAATAACTAGATCCCAGGAGCTCTCCAACTAGAAATCTCGTCCACATGAACAAAAAACCAACCCAATGGATTAAGGTGCACGTTCCACCCAACCATGTGATACCCAAAGGCTCACCCCTCGTACTAGGAGATAGTAACAAGGAATTTCAAGGCAAGACCATCTACCACTATACACAAGATAACTAACACTAACACAACCAAAAGAATAACACAACTACACTCCAACATCACTGACATAGGTCACAATGCTTCCAGAAATAAAACAAATAGAGTATGATAAGAAGACCATACACATAAAACCAACTACCAACTGTTGTCGTAGAAAGAGTGTCATCACACAGCTCATCATGGGATATCCTTTGGGAATCTTCCTAGGCTCCGGTCCCCACTATGGGTTGTCTTGGTGGCCTCTACCCAATCTCAACACCCGTGCTCACTCATGCGGAATCAAATACCTCTCGTAAGGACAAGATAGATGACCTTGTCATTCCAGGCCTTCCCGTCTCATCCTAAGTCTATATAAGCCCTTGCGTCCATGAGTGAGGCTCAATTATCTTAATTAGTGTGAAATACTACCTAACTTCTAAGTACATTAATTTAGGTATCACTTGATTAAACCACTTCTGAAGGTTTCCCAGTTTACCTCTTTGGGCCCTGGCCCCTAACAGAAGCCACTCTTCTACTTGACAACAAACCAACACGAAGCCAATCACCAAGGATGATAAAAGGCATACAAACAAGATAACGATCACTCCAACTCTAGGAGGAACATATAATGAAAACTCACTCAAAACACTGGAGGCAACAAAATCAAAACGCTTTCCAAACACTGGAGGCTACAAAGGTCAAAACCCTCTCCCAATTCAAAGGAGGCAGAAAACATCCCCGTTCGTGAAAACCAGGTAAAACAATAGGTACATTAAGACGCACTACCCAAGGAAAAAATGAAGGTTGACTAACACATTACGACATCCCTCAATTAAAGGAAAATCCCAATTGGAAGACTTACATAATCAAATCACTCCAAATAGAACAAGCAGCTCAATTAAAGAGTTCCCTAGCTTCTAGAAACAAAACTTAGCACTACCAAGGTACACTCATAAATTTACAATCATAACAATATTGCCCATACAATACCAATATGAATCCTCTTAAACCAACAATCATAAAGATACACACTCTTTCAATATCTAGTAATGTATTTTGACACAACAATCTTTCTCATAAAACAGGGACCCAAGTACATAAATACATCATACACTAAATCTTTTAACTATAAATATACATTCTAGACATTATAACTTTTCATGAACCTTATCTATTCCTTGTAGTATAGAAAGCAACCATCATTCCCTATTCACCCTTTAAGGCAATAGAATATAAGAACTTTTAAATAACATTCTACCAATTATAATAACATCGTAATAAAATTACCCTTTCCTTTACACATATTAAATATAGTCAATATTGCTCTAATTATAATCCATATAACCTAACCACGCACATAATGCTGTCATTTAGTAAAAACCTTTACAACAAATTCAAGATTCCATCAAATAAAACAAGTCATTGTAAACACATTAAGTATATTCATTTCAATTACAACCCCAACCCTTAACAAATATTTATTCATTGCACTAATCTTGATTTCCAAAATACAATAGCACTAATTCTAAAATCAAGACTTACATACACCTTCCAACTCAAAACACAATTATAACTAAACTATTGTTAGGATTTTCTAAATCCAATTTCCCCAATAACACCTCATTTGTAAATACTCAAAAATAAATAAAATCATATTGACAACATTTCGAAATTAATACTAATCATTTAATTTCGTTTTCTCAATCATACAAAATGATAGAATCAACTTGCTAGATAAAAATTGTTTTATTAAAATAAATCAATCTTATTTCAACTTCAAGAATAAATAATCAACTTAAATTTATCTATATTTGAATCCACATATATATTAATTATATATATAAAAGTATATACCTGATGTATACACAATTATATATATATTTAAATATATAATTATCATTTGAATAATTCCATTTGTCCAATCCTATATAATGATTAAAATCAATCTTTTAAATAAAAACCATTATTATAAAGTCAATTTCTCTTCAACTATGATAATGACATCATCATTTTGAAGAAATTCCTAAGTTAAATATTTAAAAAAAAAAACATTTAAATATATGCCTCTAAAGGAATATCATTTTTATAATCCAACTAATTTAAAACTAAAACCCATATTATTTAATATATTTATATATATACTCAATATATATATTCAAATAATAATAATAAAATATATATATATATTTAAATTAAAATATATTATATATATATAATATGCATATTATAATATATAATATGCATATTATAATATATAATATGTATATATTATAAAATATATGCAATATAAAATATTTATAATATATATAAAAAAAAAAGAAAGTTAAAAATATAAAATTAAGAAAATAAACATACCCCTACTGCTGCGCAACCCCCAGAACAGGAGCGTAGCCCCTGCTACGCGCTGCTACGCAGCCATCCCCAACATGGGGTCATTACCTGTGAAGGCAGCGCTAGCGCTGCCTTCACAACCAACACCTCCCATGGATGGGGGATGGCTATGGGGAAGCCTCCCAGCCCCACTCAAAACCAATAAATTTTTTTAATTTTATATATAATTTTTATAAAAACAAAAAAAAGATAGTAACTTCCCCTCTTACTGTAATTTTCCAGAATTTGCTAGAGAACAAGAATTTTGCCATAATGCAAACAAATCACAAAAATATATACAATATATATATACAAATTTCTAAAAAATATAGTTAAATTGAACAAACTTTCCACAAAATAAAATACAGTAACGAATTCTCAAGCATGATTTCATAGCACAATCTTGGATATCCCCAATTTCAACTATAGAATTTTAATTGTTTTTCTTTTGCTTCCTCTTTCATTCTCTATTGTTTAACTTGGAATTTTTAGCTGAGATTGTTTTCCTTCAAGATATATAAATGCTTTTAAGATTTTGACAAAGTTTTTTCCAAAAGAATTCCAAGCAATTTTTTCAATATTGAAAAGAAACAATTTTCTAAAACAATAAACAAATGGAACTTGAAATCTGAAGCTGGATGGAGAGTTTGAGAAGAAAGATGAGCTCCAGTCTCCAACTCCTTCAAAGCTTTTCCAAAATCTCCTTCCAAATCCAACCATGCATCCATAAAACATCAAGAACTCCTCTCTATTTTTTCACAAAAGCCCCCCTCAAGAAAATGAAAAGCCTTCCCTAAATTCTCCCCAAAATTTTGGTCAATGCCCTAAAATATCTTATCCCCATAGTTATTGCAAAATTTGGAGATATTTTAAATTTTTAAATTTTAAAACCAAAATTGTTTCAACAAGACTTTATTATCTATTTTGAAATTTCTATTTCATATGCATTTAAATGCTTTCAAATATTTCCAAAAGACTTTAACTGTATAATTTCCAAAAGAATTTAACTTTATTTATTACAACATGATTAATTTAATTAATCAATAAAATAAATCTAATCCAACATTAGATCATTTTATTAATTCAATTAAATTAATGAATAAATTTAAATAACATTTATAACCTTGTAACTAATTAAATTTAATAAACAACTAAATGCATAAAGTCATCTATTTACCTTTTTCAACTTGCAATTTTAATTAAAAAACAAGAAGAGAAGAACAATAAATAAGCAACTTAGCCCAACTAAAACCCGACGACACACTATGACTAGGGTGATGACTTAGCACGGAAAACCTAGCTACTATCTCCCAATCGATTATCGTTGGTCAATGGACATGCTCAGACCTATGAAACTAGGTGGAGTCGATGTCCTGTACCTGTAGTCCTGCAAACAAAAACGAGTGTGGAACATGCATATAACATAGTAGACACACCGTGAAGGGGAAATCGTGAAATCACATATGCTCACATGCAAGTGATTTAATCCCATCCCCTTCACCAATACAATATTACTAACTAACGAATCTAACATCAATAATATAATCAAAAGCATAAAGCATCGTTAATTTCAAATATTTGCTAAGCTAATCCAAAGCATGCCTTAATGATAACGTCAGAGTAAAATTCCATCACATCAAAATAGAACATTCACATCACTTAACAGTCAGTGATCAAATAGCAACCAAGCTCCTTAATTCAAGTGTTAACAGAAACAAGGCATAACATAGAAAAGACATTGTCTGATCAACAGAGCACAAAATCGGGGGGTGTTACATCCTCCGCCCTAGGGTCAGGCTTACTCCTAGAAACCTACAAGTACACTTAGTACCAATTCCATAGAAACACACAAAATCAAAGGTTCTAAAACTGAACCACTCCATAACTCAACATAGAAACAACATCAACCCGTGCTATTCTCAACCCAACCAAGTACACTGTCACTCTATACAAATCAACATGGTAAAGCAACCACCAACCACATCTCCAAAACACATATCCATGGATTAACATACATAATACACATATACACCAATACACATCACCGAGAATTATCACAAGGCCACAGATAGCGCGATATCATTACAATGTTTACTCAAAACAAAGTATGCAACATTATCACTTCAATATTCATTTAACATTTTGCATTTTGAATCAAGGTACAATAATTTAACATCTACATGATTTCTTAAGAGTCAACAATAAATTTGGGGACTATAGGCCTCACCAACAAGATGCACCTATTACGCAATTATCATTAACATACAATGGTTTCCCTAATCCCTTTTCTCTAAACTTTTCCTTATTGCAAAATGATTTTCTATTCATATTGTACATTTTCCATGATTATGAATGCAACTTGGGGACTTAGGTCCTTTACCAAAGGTTTGATCTAATAAAACAAACCTTCTTGAATACATAAGCATTTTCTCATAAGATACAACATACCATGGGTTTCAATAGACCACACACTCAAGGACATGCACCTTCGTTAAACCAATGGGAAGAGGTAGAAGAGAAGAGTTATTTACAGTTCTAACATAAGCACGAATGCAATCATGGTTTCATCATCACACAATCACTTTCACACAAATGCATCAACCATATGAGAGCATGCACAAATCTCTATGAACTAACCTCCTGATCATTCATTTTCTCTTACCATATTTCATAATTTTAAATAGTACAACATGCAAAAGCAACTCCAAAACCACATAGGGTCAATCAGGAAATCACTTGCACAAAGAGGTAAGGGACAAGAAAACATGCATCAAATACTTGCATGGAGAAGGAAAACAAGACTCCAAAAGAGAATATACACCCAAGGAACTCCTTGGCACCCTCAAGGTCAAACAGAGCTTCCAAGAACATGAGCATCATTCCTCCACAACACAAGACAAGGTTGGAAAACTCAACCCTCTAAAACGCCATACTAAGGCACTCAAGGAAAGAGGTCCTATGACTATCTCGCCCCAACAAGTACTTGGAACACACCCAACAAACACACTACAACCATAATCAAGAATCACTCAAGGGTCACATCCCTTTACACAACAAAAGAGCCATACATGAAGAAGGAGACCAATCAAAACACACTTCTTGGTAGGCTCGCGGCCTAACTAACCCTCACAAAAGCATTCATCAACAAGACATGCAAGGGGTGGAAATAACAACGAAATTGGGGAAAAAATAACAAAATTGGTTGTCGTCCACCACACACAACACACCAAATTTACACACTACACAATTTTCCATAATGCATTCTTCTAGTAGAAAGGATATCGGTGCATTGTACACTACACCGAGGATCCTATCCTTTCCACTAGTTTCTTGCACCATTGGACCTACACTGCGTAACAACAACTTTTGGGTAGACAAGTGCGATCAACCCAAAAGGAAAACATAAACTAACAAACAAAACACCTAGGTCAATGCCACAGATCATAGTGCCCAGAGTATAACCTATGCAACTAACAGCTTAATGGGTTCCACATTATCCTAGATTACCCAGTGTTTAAACCTAGGCTTTGATACCATGTGCAATGCCCCGCCACGCAACCCTAGAGGAAGTTGCAATTTACTACTCAAATGTAGTATTTTTTTTTTGTTTAAGTACTAATAACATGCAAGATCACTATCCATTTCCAACAACCTCTAAGGTTATGACACTGAGATTACTTAAAACCCAATCAAGAAACATGAATTACAACATAACATTTAATTACTTATAGAATTAAGAACTCATACATTCCATACCTAATAAAATTACAACAAAGGCATAAAAGATACCACATGATTCAAATAATAGTCCTTACAATATGATTACAACACTCATTCCTCGAATGAGGTAATTCCAATATACAAGGTTATAATTTACAACTTCCACCTCGATACAAAGAGGGGATATAAATTACAATAATAACTGGAAAGAATTAAAGCATGGAATAACTGGATCCCACCAGCTCTCCAACTGGAAATCTCGTCCACATGAAAAAAAATCTGACCCAATGGATTAAGGTGCACGTTCCACCCAACCATGTGATACCCAAAGGCTCACCCCCCATGCTAGGAGATAGTAATGAGGAATTTCAAGGCAAGACCATCTACCACTATACACAAGATAACTAACACTAACACAACCAATCACATGAACCATACAACCAAAAGAATAACATAACTACACTCCAACATCACTGACATAGGTCACAATGCTTCCAGAAATATAACAGATAGAGTATGATAAGAAGACCATACACATAAAACCAAATACCAACTGCTGTCGTAGAAAGAGTGTCATCACACAGCTCGTCATGGGATATCCTCTGGGAATCTTCCTAGGCTCCGACCCCCACTATGGGTTAGCCTGGTGGCCTCTACCGAATCTCGACACCCATGCTCACTCATGCGGAATCAAATACCTCATGTAAGGACAAGATAGATGACCTTACTATTCTAGGCCTTCCCATCTCATCCCAAGTCTATACAAGCCCTTGCGTTCATGAGCGAGGCTCAATTATCTTAATTAGTGTGAAATACTACCTAACTTCGAAGTACATTAATTTAGTTATCACTTGATTAAACCACTTCTGAAGATTTCCCAGTTTACCTCTTTGGGCCCTGGACCCTAACAGAAGCCACTCTTCTACTTGACAACAAACCAACACGAAACCAATCACCAAGGATGCCAAAAGGCAGACAAACAAGATAACGATCACTCCAACTCTAGGAGGAACATATAATCAAAACCCTCTCCAAACACTGGAGGCAACAAAATCAAAACCCTCTCCAAACACTGAAGGCTACAAAGGTCAAAACCCTCTCCTAATTCAAAGGAGGCACAAAACATCCCCGTTCATGAAAACTATGTAAAACAACAGGTACATTAAGATGCACTACCCAAGGAAAAAATGAAGGTTGACTAACACATTATGACATCGCTCAATTAAATTAAAATCCCAGTTGGAAGACTTACATAATCAAATCACTCCAAATAGAACAAGCAACTCAATTAAAGAGTTCCCTAGCTTCTGGAAGCAAAACTTAGCACTACCAAGGTACACTCATAAATTTACAATCATAACAATATTGCCCATACAATACCAATATGAATCTGCTTAAACCAACAATCATAAAGATACACACTCTTTCAATATCTAGTAATGTATTTTAAGACAAAAATCTTTCTCATAAAACAGGAACCCAAGTACATAAATACATCATACACTAAATCTTGTAACTATACATATACATTCTAGACATTATAATTTTTCATGAACCTTATCTATTCCTTGCAGTATAGAAAGCAACCATCACTCCCTATTCACCCTTTAAGGCAATAGAATATAAGAACTTTTAAATAACATTCTACCCATTATAATAACATCGTAATAAAATAACCCTTTCCTTTACACATATTAAATATAGTCAATTTGTAGCACCCCTCCATTTTGCTCTTTTGATCGATCAGTGTTCTCCTTTATGTTGTGTTCTCTGCTAGTACTTTGCTTTGGAACTTGGTTGCTTTTGACCGCTATCTGTTAAACGATGTGAATGATATATTTTGATGTGATGTTATTTTACTCTGATGTTACCTTTATGGCATGTTTTGGATTAACTTAGAAGATATTTGATTTAATGATGTTTTATACTGTTGATCATATTATTGATGTTAGATGCGTCAGTTAGTGATATTGTATTGGTGAAGGGGACGGGATTGTATCACTCGCTTGTGAGTGCCCTACGATTCTGAGATTTCCTCTTCACAGTGTGTTTGATCATATTATGTATATATGGATGTTTGACATGCTCTTTGTTACAGGTTGGCAGGTACATGACATCGACTCCACCTGGTTTCTAGGTTTGAGCGTGTCCATTGACCAATGGAAATTGATTGGGAGATAGTAGCTAGGTTTTTTGTGTCAAGTCGTTACCCTAGTAATAGTGTCGTCAGGTTGTAGTCGGGTTTGGTTGTTTCATGTTGCCCAGGTCACCTTGGTCTTTAATTAAATTCAAGTATAATGGCTTGTGTTGTTAATCTGTGGCTTAAATATATTTGGTTGTAATGCTAGGAATGTTATTTACTTTATTAATTAATTTAATTTAATTAATAAAATAATCTAATATTGGATTAGATTTATTTTATTGATTAATTAAATTAATTGTGTGAATTAATTAAGCTATTCTTTCGAATTTAAAAGTGTTAAAGGATTTAAATTCCTTTGTTGAAAAGAAAATGTTAAAATGCATTAAAATCTATTTGAAATGGTTATTTTGTTTTAAATTATTAAGAAATAGAAATGTTTTCAATGCAATGACTTTGGGGTGGAAAAGATATTTTTTTTTAGAAATAGTTGACTATTTTGGGAAAGATATTTGTGAAGAAATTGAAATTGAATTGAATTAGAATTTGAAATTCAAATTGAAATTTAATTTGAATTGAAGTTTGAATTAGAAATGGGAAATTCTTTTTTAAAATTTAAAAATTGGAAATATCCTCCAAAATGGTTTTAAAATAAACCCAGTGAGTGGGATTCTTAGGGTTTGGCCAAAATTTTGGAGAAAACCTTGTGAAAAGAGATGAGACTCCACTTGGTGGGTAATTTTTGCTTGGTTTTGATTTTGGTGGAGAGCTTGGAGGTGGCTAAAATCTTGGAGTGGAAGGAGTGCTTGGAATTCTCTATTGTTGAAAGCTTCCAAACTGTGGAGAAAACACAAGGTTCCACCATTTCTTCCTTCTACTTCTTGCTTCATTTGGAATGAGATTTAAATGATTGAAAATATAGTTTAGATTCCATGAAATCAATGGAAATGCTCTAAAATTTGCAAACTTGTAGATAGATTTGGAAATGGAAAACCAAACAAGAATTTACACCAAGAAATAGAATGAAAATCAAAGAAAACTCTATTTTAGAACTAGATTTTGAAACCCTTTTTGTTGTTTTAGAAAATAATTTTTGTTATTGCAATGGATTTGGATTATTTTCACAATTTGAGTATGAAATTAAAATATGGGTATATATATTTGTGAATATAACCATGCATATCAATACATGGATATATTCACAAATATATATACAAATATATTTGTTATTTTTTAAAATTTTGGATTTTGGGACAAACCCAAGAAAATACCCTTTTTTCGCCATGGACAATGTAGGGAATAAAAAAAATAAAATTTTGTTTTATTGCTATGGGGTAGGAGGTCAAACCCCACCACCACACACGCAGGCCACGACCGGAATAGCCGCAGTTGGAACGGCCACAGACTGCGTGTTAAACACATAGTCTGCGGCCAGTTAGGGCTTCATGGGCTTTCAAACAGAAATTTTGGATTTCGTGATAAATCATTTTTATATGATATTTATTATTTAATATTATATTAATATTAATATATATATAATATATAATATTTATAATATTTACTTAACAATAATAAATTTAAATATATAAATATATATGTGATATACACACACACATATATATATATATATTTATCCATATATAATTAATTAGATATATATATATATGCATAGTATATATACACGTATATTTTTATATATATATGATTTTAAAATAATTTATAAAGTTCAATTAAATCGTTTATGGGGAATTGTAATATAAAAATAAGTAGATATTCATCATGATATATATGCATTTAAAATATATGGATATTCAGGAAATTATACTTTTAATGAATAAGGTATTTTGGTAGGAAAGAGTATTGCTAATTAATGGTTTCAAGTTGAAATAAGTTTAACTGATTTTAGATAAATACTTTAAATTATTAAATGTTTTGCATATGAAAATAATAGTAAACCTAGAACAAGTAAAAGGATTTAAATGTTAGTCGAATGACTTCATTATTTAAGTGTTTTGATTATGATTATAATTTTAAAATTAGTGTTAATAAATGATTAATTATTTTAAATAAGTATTGTTTTAAAATGATTATAGCAATAACATAGTTGATATGAAATTATCATTTTAATAAGCAATGTTATTTCAGAGAGATTATTTTAATCCGTACTCATGATTGAGTAAATAGACTTAAAATATTAAATTTAATTCCTTAATGGTGCCAAGTGAGCATTAGGTAATTTAATGATTATTGAAAGAATTGATTTTATAAACAAATACCCTTACTTAGAGATTTCATTTTCAATTATCATGAATAATTTGTAAACTTTAGAATATAAAATAATGTTTTAGAGGAATATATTCAAATGACATTTTAATATTTAAAATAGGAACTTTGAAATGATTATCCCATTTATATAAGCAGAAATGAAATTGATGAATAATCAAGTGGTTTTAATTGTAGTATATGATTGTGAAACTTAGAAATAATGAATGATTTATGGGAATCATATGAGATTGAGTTGATTTATTTATTGCTAAGTCGAAATAAAGAGTAATTTATTTAATCTAAATTTTCTATTAATCAAGTGGATTTATTTACAGTATATGATTGTAAGACTTAGAGTTACTGATCTGATTTTAAATATTTCAATGTTGTGAAAGGAAGTGGGTTTAATTGATTGGATAAATGCAAATAATGAAAAATCTCATTGACTGGATTTAGGAAATCTGAACATTAGCTTATTTAAACTGCCTAAAATGCTTGTAGTGTTATCATGTTCGTCCTCGATGTTGGGAGAATAGAGTAAAGGTCTTGAAGTCTTCTAGATAGGGGTTTGTTTATTGGTATGGGTTGTTGTTACATTAGTAAACTTTTGATGTGTCATGGGAAGTGCGTATAGTTACACCCTGTTGTTTCACCCAGTTTTCACGAACGAGGATGGTGTGTGCCTCCTTGGGATTAGGAGAGGGTTATGTAATTTGTGCCTCCTTTGGAAGGAGTGGGTTTTGTATTTTGGTTTCCTCCAGTGTTTGGAATGGATTTTGTACTTTGTTCCTCCAGTGTTTGGAGAGGGTTTTACCTTTGTTTCCTCCAATGTTTGGAGAGGGTTTTGAACTTTGTTGCCTCCTTGGTTTAGAGAGGTTTTCTTATCCAGTTGCCCTTTGGCTTGTGGTTTTACCATGTGTGTTGTCGAGTAGAAGAGTGGCTTCTGTTTGGGTCATAGCCTGTGAAGATTCCCAGAGGAGATCTCATAACGAGTTGTGTGATGACACTCTTTCTATGACAATAGTTGGTATTTGGTTCTCTTGAGTTTGGGCTTCTTATCTTACTCGATCTATTTTACTTCTAGAAGAAATGTGACTTATGTCAGTGATGTTAGTTTTGTTCTTGTATTATTCTTACAGTTGTATGGTTCATGTGATTGATTGTATTAGGGATGTAAATGATTATGTAACTCAGGAATTAATGTAATCATCGTGTCATGTGATGTGGTACTTGTATTTAATTCCTTTCAATTTTGTGAAGTCCATGTCTAGAGGTAGAAGGTCTTGCCTAGGAATCTGGGTTGCTATCTCCTAACACAGGGTGAGCCTTCTATCACATGGTTGGGTGGAACTGCTCTTTAACTGGCTTTTCTGTTCGTGTGGATGAGAGATTCCAGTTGGAGAGCTCATGGGATTCAATTTCTTCTCATGCTTAATTCATTTAGTTGGTCTTGTATTTTATTACCCCTCATTTGGTATCGAGGTGGAATTTGTAATATGTAATCATACTTATTGGAATTGCCTCATTTGGGGAATGAGTGTTGTAATCATGTTGTAAGTTATATTATTGGAATCAAGTGGTATCTCATAATCTTTGATGTTTATAATACATAATAATTACAGCACAATTTTTATTTTTTTTTTTACACATAACATACATGTATTACACATTAACTCATGACATGAATTCCATTTAAGCAGATTCACTAACACATACATCCCTTGGGGTACAAGAAGAGTCATTACAAGACTAGATCCACACAACAACAATAAAGAATAAAATCCAAAGATATAATCCATAACAAAATAAACATTAACAAATATAACATATACATGATAATCATTGATAAGAAACCATTTGAGTATATAAATACAACATATAAATAATTAACTCAACCCAATGAATAACAACTGCCATGGCCAATAACCACACCGAGTTAACAATACATTACAGTACAATGTTCTAAAGGTACAATGATACAAGAGTGTTTCCAAACATAAATGGAAACCATACATAAGATAACATAATACAAATAAACAGATGAAAACTAGCTCCAAGATGGATACAACTCTGGAGTCGCTGCAACCGCACCAATCCGCACCTCTCGATCCTCGACTGGGGACCCAATGGGGTGCTTAGCATGTTCCACCTGACCATGTGGAACAACTAACTTAAGATCAACCACCCCATCCAAACCACATAAACAACTTTGATACAAAATAAATCAGAAATCTAAGAAGATCAACCTCCCACAACTCATCAACAAAATACAAATTCCCAAATACATTGCAACACAAATTTAAAAGACAAAGGATTCCTTGAATCAAAACTAACCTCCAAAGGCATTCACACCAACATGGAACAATCCTTCAACAATAGAGGTAAAAGCATGCAACCAGACATCCAAGGCACCAAATTGAAGAACACTTAAATACTCGATCACTCACAACTCCACAAAAACACTTATATAATAAACATCAACCAAAAATTCAATCGAGAACAATATTTATTAACCAATCAATTAACGACCAGAACTAAATAACTTTACAACTTCCCCATACTAAAACAATTCATGATAACCATCACAAGTATTCTAAAAGTCTTATCCATAAAGAGAACTTACAAATCAACCATTAAATGAATATAAAGGAAATCAGTTTTCAAAAGATTACAATCCCATTTCATCAATAAACTACCCAATTCAAGATTACCCTAATCAAACACTAATCATACCCATACATTTAAATTTCCTCCTTCACCATACTAACTTAACATTCACTTCCAATATTTAAATTAATTGTGAAAACCATTTAAGACCAATTGTCTATACTTTAAAATGACAATAATAACAATATTCTAAATTCTTAAACCACATATTAAAACTTACTACCTTAAAATCTTAGATCTATCTAAATAAATCTACACACACAATTACGTTTGAAAACTACTACGCATTTATATTTATTTAATTCTTTTTTAGGAGGAAATGTAAAAAGATGTAAGGCGTCTCTCTGCATGTGACTAATACAATCTTAAAGTGTTATATATTCCTCCTAAATAGATGGTTAGATATATTGCAAGCGATATGAATTGTCTAACAGTAACCTTATAGTTTTACGTTATGTTATATGACTACTATTTTACTTAATGAAGATGTATGTGCATGTGAATTATTGTATGAGATTTGAACTTATAAGATGAATCTGAAATAAGATAATTGTTGTGTCGTATTGCGTTGGAAGTGTAATTAGCTATGTAAATGATTCATGAATAAAGTTACAAAGATTCGATTTACAATTAATGTTGTTTATTAATATGTCTAACTGTGCTTGATTATGTTGTGCAGGAAATTAAATGAGTCGATGTGGGATTAACATTAAAGGTCGAGAAGATAACGGTGCTAGCATGAGAAGGGATAACCATCAAGTGCAAATCAAAAGACTTCTTGTTGAGGATATAAATTTATCTCCATCCGAGACCTAAAAGCAAGTAGAGTAAATGTATTGGAGGGCTAAGGAATCAAATATGCAAATAGGAGGATGGATAAATATTGGAATCAAATCAGATACATCTTTGGGAAGTTCTAAGTATAGCCCTATTTGACTTAGAAGGGTTTGAGGTTTTATTATTGATTGGTTGATTATGTTTGAGTAGAATCCAATTGTAGGTCATGTGATGTGAGTTTGGTTGGGGTTGGAACCCTTGGTCAAGATCAAAACTCGTATGGATTCTTTTGTGGGTTTTAAAAAGGGATTATTGAGTCAATTTCCTTGGTTTTTGAACAAGAATAGACCCCTAGGACCTATACCTATGGGTTTGGAACCTTTTTGACATGTGAACTTGTCCTTGGAGTGTGAAAAGACCCCTCAAAAGTCCACATTCATGAATGTGACGAATTCAAAAAGTGTTGGGGCTTGGGAAGAGTGACTTGTCACTCTCAACCTTCTACTCCCCAAAAGTTCTTGGAATTGGCACAAGACTCACACATGTGTGAGCACTTGTGGGAAAGAGTGTAGGTTTGGAGGATCCCTATATATCTCAAGAAGATGGAAGATTTGGGCATTGCCCACTTCTCCTTTTGGAGAACTTGAGAGAGATGGAGAAAGGATGAGAATAGAGGAGTCCACCTTTTTGGAGAAGATAGTGAGCAAGATGGCTTGGTTGGAGAGGCAAGAAGGATATAAGAGTTTATCCGTTCATCTAAAGAGAAGAGATAAGTTTTCCCCTTTTCCCATTCCTCTTGAATTTATTGTTGTAAGAGAAGAGTATGTTTGTATGGATATTAGTTGAGTATGGTGAGTGAAGTGCCTTTATGCAAGCAATGAGATGTTGTGTTATCTCTTTTGTAGAATCATGAGAGGACTCCATTCATCATCTTGGAGTAATAAATTTCTTGCTCGGGGGTATGGCTAGAGCCCACGAGGCTCCATGATGCCATTACGGTAGGGTGGAGAGCAAGCCTGGTTCAGTTGTGTGTTATTTGTTGTATTTCTTCATATTGAGTTGTAAAATAGAAAGGTAGTGTTTTTTTATGTAACCTTTAGAAATGGAACAAGAGCAAGTTGTATTCTTTGAGCTGTATCCTAGTTGTTATTATTCTCGTGGCTAGATACAATCATTGAAACTTCTGCTCCACTAGGATTGCTGACTTAAAGAGAAATATGATTTTTTTTATTTAGCCTTTAGAGCTCTTATGTTATAATGAGATGGGAAATGTAATTGTTAGAACTCAAAAAAAAAAAACAACTAATACAATATGTAAATCTGGTTAAAGGGTATGAATGAGTGGATTTTTAAAATGCATTAGTTTAAATGGAGATATGTATGATATTTCACTTACAAAACTTCCTTCCTTACCAAATATGTATAGATAAGATGTATTGTATTTATTTGGTTTCCATTAGTTAAAAGGTATGCTCTTTTCGGAGTAACCTCGTCAATCTTCCAATTGAATTGACTATACAAATATATATACATAGAAATCTGCGCACACACTCCCATTCCTAGCAGCTATAAAATAATCATTACTTCTATAATTTTAAGTAAATGTATATATGCTTAAAACAATACCCAAGCTACACTCTTTATATGAATTGGTTGAATCCTCCTGAAATTTGATGGAATACTTGGTTTATGTAGATTGTTTTCCTTCCATTGATAGTTCTTTAATGGATGTGTCACACATAAAGCATGTCTTTTGTAGTTGGTGTTTAATAACTGCAAAAATAAACAAATAGATAAATGAGATGAGAAAAAAGAAGTGTTGCAGCTAATCCATACCCTTGTTAAGCCAAATGATGTGATCTAGTGCTAAAACCTGAGCCCACTGTCTCCAAATTTGGCCAACGTTCGAGTTCCAGGTCTCACCATCACCAAAGTATGGTAATAACTTAGGGCTATTTTCTTAGGAAAATATTTATGTACACAGATTGATAAACCGTGAATCAGCCAAAGGAAGAAATAAAGCATTTAAAAAAAAATAAAAATTTAAAATATATATAATAATAAACCCTACAAACTGTGGTGGCGGCACCCTGAGAATGGCCATGCAAAAGCCAGTGAAATGTTGAATCCTGCAATGGCGTCTCAACAAGGAGAGAACACCCTAAAGTTTGGACGTGGGGACCATCTGCAACCCCTAGTAGGCACCATACTCCTCAGCCTAGCCGTCATTCCTCCCCATCGCTACATCCTCTCTCTCTCAGCTCTTAGCGATAGGGTTAGGAAAAAAATAAAAAAAATAGAATAACTCTTTTATCGTGGTCATCACAGTGTTGAGTATAAGGGGTTAGCGGCTCTATAGTTGAAGGCATGGAGAATAAGAGACCTTAAATTTAAGCTCTCTCACATAGCAACCAGTGCGTTTTAGGAAGGAGTTACGCTTGTAAAAGAGAGAAAAATATTGATTAGGTAATAGTGTTTAAACCGGGGCTTGTAATAGAATTCTGCAATGGAAATGTTTGAGCACAGATATCTTGCAGCTATCTTATGAGAAAAAATGAATGGCTGGACGTAATGATTAAAGCATAAATAAATAAATAAATAAATTTCACTGACATTAGTGTGTATCAATTTTCCCAAGTTATAAATGCTTTGCATAGTCGGCTTCTGTAATAGCCATAAATTAAATGATATCTGGATCAGCAATTAAAATTTATAGATATGGAATCGAGGTGGGAAAAGAGAGAAAAATATATACAAATATGTATTTATAATGTGAGCATGATACGTAATTTAAGGAATCCGTCACAGTTAGTTGCTAGCCATTTTTCCCCTATGGCTAGGCTATTAGACTGCTTAAGGCACGTTCTATCCCAGCTACGACTCATAAATTTCTCCTTGCGTGGAAGAAAAGGATACCAGTACCATGGTAGAGTGTGGTTAAGAGTGGGGAAGGCTTTGATGAGGTTAGATTCTTCATAAATGATCAGCAATAACTCTTGAACCATCCACTTAATTATAAATAGTAAGGAGGACAGAACATAGGTGATCGATATTATTGACCTGTGCGTAGATTAGATAGCTTCCAATTATAAGTTGTAGCCCACTCAAGCATTGCCTTCGATGATATTCAGTTGTTCACTTCCAAGTCAGATTGATGCAGGCCAAGTCTTCTATATGGTATTTGTCACCCTGGAGTGACAGGCTACTACCTGAGCCTAGAAATTTGCAGTGACCCTTTTTATTTCATTATAACGTCCAATCAAATTTGGTTGGAGCTGGTAGATATGTCATATTTGCATAGAAATGGATGCTACCTACAGCTGTCATAATTCGCCTTTATCATTGTACGCAAATTAAACAAACTGTGGTGGGTGGTGCAGCTATTTTCGGTTCTTCTATAATAACAATTGTTCTTGCTGCCTCGAGATCAAGCCTAGTGAATTATCTTTGAAATAAATGGTTATTCCAGCTGCCACAGTAAGATGATGAACTCGGTAATAACTATTTTTACTAGCAAAATGTATATATGCTACAGACCTTAATACAAGATAAATATTGTGATAGCTTCTGAATGGCTCCAAATAGCCATTTTAATAGCTGAATGTGCAAGATGAATGGGAGCAGCCATTAAAATTTTGTATGAGCCAAGGGAAAAGCACGATGAAATAATGAAAGGTTAAAAATAATAAATAATTAAAATATAAATTTAATGTTCATATTCTTGGAGATAGAGTCACTTCGGTAAGAAATATCCTCCCCACCACCCAGAAATAATTCGTTGAAGGAAGAAATAAGAAACATAAAATAAAATTGAATGCTATCCATTAAATGCCATAGAAAACTTCTGGTTGTTGACAGATGGGTTTATTATCACGTTATTATTTAATTCTAACATCTACAAAATAAACAAAAAAAGAAACAGTGATTAACTCCATTTGAAAATAACTTTAGATTCATCCCAAATCTGAATTCATCATTCTAAATAAAAACATAAATTAAAATAAAAGAAAGAAAAATAATTTATACCTTTCACTAAAGTCGTGTGTTTCATGTTGGTAACTTCAGTTAAAACTTGGCCTTAACAGATTTAAAAGTAAGTAAAAGAAGACAGTTTACCATGTGCCAAACTCTCATTCCGGCATGTACTGGAAACTCAATTTTTATTTTCAAAAATTCTAATTAGTATTATATTAAAATTAACACTAAATAGATAATATTTAACACGACAAATCATATCTATATAGTATGGTTTAAATTAATAGTATGGTGTGAAGTAGAGATCCGCGATCAAAAGTTTAAGAGTGAAGCATGAGTGTTCAGGGACTATGTTCCTCATTTTATGCTTAGGAAGCTTAGCTTTTAATTATTTAAATTCTAATGTATAGTTCTAAATAGAATTAAAAGGGAAAGAAATCATGGTATAATGAACTTAATTATTATATTAGTTAGAAAGTTTTTGAAAAAAAAGTAATGGTTTGTTATTTTTTTTATTCTTTTAAAAAAAATAAGGAAATATGTAAATTTAATAAGAAATCTGAAAGATTCTCATTACATGCATATTATCATATGTAATGAATAAGTAAGTTTTGTAGATAATGTAGAAAATTGAATTTATAGAATAAGATAAATATAAATATATTAAATATATTTTATTAAAAATAAAATAAATAAATAAAAGACTTTGATAAATTATATTCATATATTTATATATAAGACCTTTTAAATTAAGTTCATTTAATTTCATATAAGATCTCAATATTTTATATTGTTGATAAATTTTGTGAGATCATTATATTAATTTATTACGAGTTTTGACATTTTCTCTAAGTGAGTGAAGTTATTATCTTATTAGTATTAGAAATTTTAAGTTGAATTGAATATTATTATTATAGTATATCAATAATGGTATATTAATGTGAAGCTTAGGTTGAAATGGATTAGTCATTTTAGTTTAGAAGTTAACCTTGTTATCCTCAAAATGTCATCTTCGATGATGTGTTGATGGCACGATTCAACAACACACTATGCATGTAGTGTGAAGGTCATGTTTTGTTTTTGAATGATAGTTTACATATTTAAATGTATTTAAAAATTAAAAAAAAATTAAAAAAAATTATTGCATTTTCTAGTGAAAATTTTGGGCATGACACTTGGTATCAGAGCCCTAGGTTGCAACTCTAGGGAGCTCTGGGAATAAATTAGGTAGTAATTATTGTGTGTGTTTGGAGAATGTAATTTCTTAAAAGTTGTGGGTGTTTAGGAAGAAACATATTTTCTTATAGAAACCATAGTATGAATAAAGGATGGAACATCATGACTACATTTGGAAACATGTAACTAGCCCAATAAAAAAAAAAAGAGTTATATGGACCACAAAAGAGATTAATGTGTTAAAGGTCGTAATTAAATGAGTTTAAATCTCTTACCCTTGATTTTATCAAATCAAATTAACAAGAAGAGTGAAAGAATAGGAAAACTCTTGACCTTGTTTTATGTGCAATTTGAGCACCCCATACATTTAGGATTTAAAATATTGTCAAAGATTAAAATTAAAACTTTAAGGTGTAGATTGTTGGACCTAAGTCTAAGGACTTGTTCATGATTGGGTAATAGGTTCAAGATACTCATGAGCTACTACTTTGCATGCCCTAGACCATGGTACATTCCTAGGTCTTTCCTATTACTCAAAGATCTTAGTGTATAAGGACATAATTCCTATTCTTATGAATCAATAAAGGAATCACTTTATAGATGGTAGGGGAAATTTCATGTATGATGATATCAACTTATAATCAAAACCTTGCATTGTATAGTAAATCCAATTTATGAAAAAGGTTAAAACTAGATTCTACCTTGAATTGAATTATTAAAACTTAAAGTATTTAAAAAAAATCTTGCAAATAAATGGCAACCTAGTAAACCTAATAGAGTTATAACAATGACCAAACTCTTACGTCTCATTGGTTAAAGTTTAAAGAACATACAAAATAACTCGATTCCTAAGATTCAAGCCCAAGATGAATGCATAGAAGGATTCAATTAAGATATGATTGTGAGGATCGATAGATGTGGTGTTTAAGTTATTTCCTATAACAATTATACATAAAAAATTTTGAAGAGACCTTATCAAATTATGAAATGGGTGTAAAACATTGCCTAGGAAGTAGTCATGTATACAATTAGGTGTTGACCTTGAGGGTTGTGGATGTCACAAAAATTGAATAATCAATTATGGAAATTATAAATTGAATAATGAATTATGTGTGATTCATAGGGTAAGAAGTGATTGGAAAGTTAAACTGTATAGATAAGAGGCACTAAGTAGAATTGTAACACTTTCAACTAAATATGTACATTCTAAACCATTGACTATACTCACTCTTTAAGGGAAAAACCATATACGTGCCTGAATGTAAGGGAGAAACCCTAAAGGTAGATAAGACTTCCTAGACTTTTACTCATTGTACATCTTTATGAGGTTAGACGGAACTGTGATTATAAAAAAAAAATGGCGATTAAAACATGTGAATAAATAATACAACCATAGATAGCAAAATGCAAGATTTGTAAAAGGATAACAATGAGTTGTGAGGATGACTATTTCATGATTTATCATGTGTGCTTTCCTTTCTCATATTAAAATGCTTCAAACAAAAATAGTTGACTATCTTCTTTATTAAGTAAGAAACCTTCTCTAGCATGTTGTGAAGATTATAATGGGATTACCCATATTGATATGTTAGTGAATATAATAAACATGGTTGAATGAAAGAGGAAGAATGGTATGGATAAATATAGAAAAACCAATCTTGATCATATATGTGAAACACTTAGTAAGATGGGAAGTGTGGTGTACCATGTATTGTTAAATTATAGGAAAATGGAGTAATATACATAAGTTACATTTTCGTATCATCTAGTGATTTATTTTATGTATGAAAAGTGATTAGATATTTACAAAATTAAGAAGAAAAGTGAACATTGTTTAAAGAAAATGAAGTGTATGTAAGTAAATTGATTTTGTCCTACAATATGGTGAATTTCATAAAGTGTATTATGTTATGACATGCGAAGTGAAAACCAGTAAATGTGTTGTGCCCCAAGTATGAGATACAGGGTATCTGACTTGGGATAAGGGTGGTGGACATCTAGTATGATCCCCTATATGTACCCTTTGTGATGGCCTTTATGTAAGCTAGCTAATTGTGAGTTAAAATAAATGTGTTAAGTGCATACGTGTGTCTATTAAATGAAATGTGATGTGCTCCTTTGTGTTAGTTTTATTTCTATGTTAAATGTGTACCCCTAGCGTTTGGTTCCCCCCTAATGGGAGTGTGATGCCAACTAGTGTAAATAGGGGTTGAGAGGCACATGGTCTACCATCAGGAGATTATGAGCTCAGGGTGTTGTCCCTAATCCTGATAAAGGATCTATGTCAAGTCATTGTAATCTTCCCATGGACGTTGATCATGGCCTACTCCCCCACATATGAGAGCCACACTTGTTGGTTCATAGTGCAAACCTATTCCTTGATGTTTATAACCCATGGGTAAAGGATGGAATAACATGGACTACCAGTGATTCATACTTATGTGGTTAGGGACCACCGGTTACTCATATTCATGTGGTCAGGGACCACCAGTGCTTCATGTTTATGTGGTCAGGGACCACCAGTGATGTATATTAATGTGGTCGGGGACCACCCGTTATTCATATTTATGTGGTCAGGGACCACCAGTTATTGCATGCTATAATACTTATGATGTGGTTAGAGAACCACCATTCCCCTCCTCCCCTTAGGTGGCTTATCAAGTCACGTGGTGCTTGTAATGTGCAAATTTTATAGTTGAAATATGAATTATTTGTAATTCTTGATTGATGTTTTATTTTATTATGTGCCAGCAATGTGTAATTTTACATTTATGTACTTAGGCTATTTAGCCATTTGGAAGTTGTTATATAGTCCGATTTGCCTCAAGGACTTGTTTAATTTTTCCTTTGAATTATGATTGGAAAGTTGCAATGTAGCTACAATTTATCTTTATTTTGTTTCTCTTGAATTTATAAGTTCCCTCTTGGGAGTTTTATTGAAACTTTGGTTTATGATCTTGTGTTATTCAGTTTGAGGCTTTCTCCTTGGTTGCAAATTTGCTGGCATGTGTGGTGTAATGTGGAATTTGTAAACTGCCATATTCCGGGGGGGTTCCCTGGCAGGTCGTATAGGGGAGTAGATGTGTTGGGGAATTATTTTGAAAGGGGTTGTGAATGGGACCGGTATGGGATGGTCATTAATCCATTCTTCCCTCATTCTATGATTATTCTTATCTATATGGAGGAGTCCTTAGAGAAGGGCCTCGAGTGGTATCCAAGAATATCCATCCTTGTAAACCCCATTATGTGAGCCTTGTGTTGTAAATTATGTGACTGTATGAGGACAGATGCACCCATTGGGAAGAGCACCCTTTATATGAGGGCAGGCGCACCCAATTGGGAAGAGCACCCTTGCTATTGTTGTGTGTACATGTGAAATTGCAAATAAATGTGATGTGGCATACCTGTGAGCTATGTGAGAAAAATAGTAACGTGTGATGCAAAGTTAATATTATTTGAGACATGGTATGAGTTCCATAATTATAAGGTAAAATGTTCTCTTAAGCATATATTTTGACAAAATGTGAAGCTAACAATTCTGAGACATGATTGGTCAATGAAACAAAAATATTTTCTAACATCATGGGTGATGTTTATGATGCAAAGAAATTTTGGAGGTGTATAAAGGGTTATGAATTCATTTAGATATAGCTTTGCATAATTTAATTGAAGTCGATTACATTGTTAATAAATTAGAGCTACATGGATTGTTATTAGCATTTGTTAAATTAATCATATATCAAATAAATGTTCCAGTATGAGAAATTTTGTTCTAAGTATTTAAATATTTAATTCATGGAAGATATTTGCCTCTAATATGTGCTTATAGCTAAATGTTTCAATTCTTCCATCGAGAAAGTAAAAGTAACTAGTATGTTTGATATATTTATGTTTGTTCTTATATTGAGATTATGTTTTCAAAACTTAATAACTTCCAGGAGGAAGTCTAAGCTAAGGGGAGGGAGATGTAAGGCCTCTCTTTGCATGTGACTAATACAATCTTAAAGTGTTATATATTCCTCCTAAATAGATGGTTAGATATATTGCAAGCGATATGAATTGTCTAACAGTAACCTTATAGTTTTATGTTATGTTATATGACTGCTATTTTACTTAATGAAGATGTATGTGCATGTGAATTATTGTATGAGATTCGAACTTATAAGATGAATCTGAAATAAGATAATTGTTGTGTCGTATTGTGTTGGAAGTGTAATTAGCTATGTAAATAATTCATGAATAAAGTTACAAAGATTCGATTTAAAATTAATGTTGTTTATTAATATGTCTAACTGTGCTTGATTATGTTGTGCAGGAAATTAAATGAGTCAAAGTGGGAATAACATTAAAGGTCGAGAAGATAACGGTGCTAGCATGAGAAGGGATAACCATCAAGTGCAAATCAAAATACTTCTTGTTGAGGATATAAATTTATCTCCATTCGAGACCTAAAAGCAAGTAGAGTAAATGTATTGTAGGGCTAAGGAATCAAATATGCAAATAGGAGGATGGATAATATTGGAATCAAATCAGATACATCTTTGGGAAGTTCTAAGTATAGCCCTATTTGAATTAGAAGGGTTTGAGGTTTTATTATTGATTGGTTGATTATATTTCAGTAGAATCCAATTGTAGGTCATGTGATGTGAGTTTGGTTGGGGTTGGAACCCTTGGTCAAGATCAAAACTCGTATGGATTCTTTTGTGGGTTTTAAAAAGGGATTATTGAGTCAATTTCCTTGGTTTTTGAACAAGAATAGACCCCTAGGATCTATACCTATGGGTTTGGAACCTTTTTGACATGTGAACTTGTCCTTGGAGTGTGAAAAGACCCCTCAAAAGTCCACATTCATGAATGTGACGAATTCAAAAAGTGTTGGGGCTTGGGAAGAGTGACTTGTCACTCTCAACCTTCTACTCCCCAAAAGTTCTTGGAATTGGCACAAGGCTCACACATGTGTGAGCACTTGTGGGAAAGAGTGTAGGTTTGGAGGATCCCTATATATCTCAAGAAGATGGAAGATTTGGGCATTGCCCACTTCTCCTTTTGGAGAACTTGAGAGAGATGGAGAAAGGATGAGAATAGAGGAGTCCACCTTTTTGGAGAAGATAGTGAGCAAGATGGCTTGGTTGGAGAGGCAAGAAGGATATAAGAGTTTATCCATTCATCTAAAGAGAAGAGATAAGTTTTCCCCTTTTCCCATTCCTATTGAATTTATTGTTGTAAGAAAAGAGTATGTTTGTATGGATATTAGTTGAGTATGGCGAGTGAAGTGCCTTTATGCAAGCAATGAGATGTTGTGTTATCTCTTTTGTAGAATCATGAGAGGACTCCATTCATCATCTTGGAGTAATAAAATTCTTGCTCGGGGGTATGGCTAGAGCCCACGAGGCTCCATGACGCCATTACGGTAGGGTGGAGAGCAAGCCTGGTTCAATTGTGTGTTATTTGTTGTATTTCTTTATATTGAGTTGTAAAATAGAAAGGTAGTGTTTTTTTATGTAACCTTTAGAAATGGAACAAGAGCAAGTTGTATTCTTTGAGCTGTATCCTAGTTGTTATTATTCTCGTGGCTAGATACAATCATTGAAACTTCTGCTCCACTAGGATTGCTGACTTGAAGAGAAATATGATTTTTTTTATTTAGCCTTTAGAGCTCTTATGTTATAATGAGATGGGAAATTTAATTGTTAGAACTCAGAAAAAAAAAAACAACTAATACAATATGTAAATCTGGTTAAAGGGTATGAATGAGTGGAGTTTTAAAATGCATTAGTTTAAATGGAGATATGCATGATATTTCACTTACAAAACTTCCTTCCTTACCAAATATGTATAGATAAGATGTATTGTATTTATTTGGTTGCCATTAGTTAAAAGGTATGCTCTTTTCGGAGTAACCTCGTCAATCTTCCAATTGAATTGACTGTACAAATATATATATATAGAAATCTATGCACACACTCCCATTCCTAGCAGCTATAAAATAATCATTACTTCTATAATTTTAAGTAAATGTATATATGCTTAAAACAATACCCAAGCTACACTCTTTATATGAATTGGTTGAATCCTCCTAAAATTTGATGGAATACTTGGTTTATGTAGATTGTTTACCTTATATTGATAGTTCTTTAATGGATGTGTCACACATAAATCATGTCTTCTGTAGTTGGTGTTTAATAGCTGCCAAAATAAACAAATAGATAAATGAGATGAGAAAAAAGAAGTGTTGCAGCTAATCCATACCCTTGTTAAGCCAAATGATGTGATCTAGTGCTAAAAACTGAGCCCACTGTCTCCAAATTTGGCCAACGTTCGAGTTCCAGGTCTCACCATCACCAAAGTATGGTAATAACTTAGGGCTATTTTCTTAGGAAAATATTTATGTACACATCATTGATAAACCGTGAATCAGCCAAAGGAAGAAATAAAGCATTTAAAAAAAAATAAAAATAAAAATAAAATATAATAATAAACCCTACAAACTGTGGTGGCGGCACCCTGAGAATGGCCATGCAAAAGCCAATGAAATGTTGAATCCTGCAATGGTGTCTCAACAAGGAGAGAACACCCTGAAGTTTGGACGTGGGGACCATTTGCAACCCCTAGTAGGCGCCATACTCCTCAGCCTAGCTGTCATTCCTCCCCATCGTTACATCCTCTCTCTCAGCTCTTAGCGATTAGGGTTAGGAAAAAAATAAAAAAATAAAAATATAATAACTCTTTTATCGTGGTCATCACAGTGTTGAGTATAAGGGGTTAGCGGCTCTATAGTTGAAGGCATGGAGAATAAGAGACCTTAAATTTAAGCTCTCTCACATAGCAACCAGTGCGTTTTAGGAAGGAGTTACGCTTGTAAAAGAGAGAAAAATATTGATTAGGTAATAGTGTTTAAACCGGGGCTTGTAATAGAATTCTGCAATGGAAATGTTTGAGCACAGATATCTTGCAGCTATCTTATGAGAAAAAATGAATGGCTGGACATAATGATTAAAGCATAAATAAATAAATAAATAAATTTCACTGACATTAGTGTGTATCGATTTTCCCAAGTTATAAATGCTTTGCATAATCGGCTTCTGTAATAGCCATAAATTAAATGATATCTGGATCAGCAATTAAAATTTATAGATATGGAATTGAGGTGGGAAAAGAGAGAAAAATATATACAAATATGTATTTATAATGTGAGCATGATACGTAATTTAAGGAATCCGTCACAGTTAGTTGCTAGCCATTTTTCCCCTATGGCTAGGCTATTAGACTGCTTAAGGCACGTTCTATCCCAGCTACGACTTATAAATTTCTCCTTGCGTGGAAGAAAAGGATACCAGTACCATGGTAGAGTGTGGTTAAGAGTGGGGAAGGCTTTGATGAGGTTAGATTCTTCATAAATGATCAGCAATAACTCTTGAACCATCCACTTAATTATAAATAGTAAGGAGGACAGAACATAGGTGATCGATATTATTGACCTGTGCGTAGATTAGATAGCTTCCAATTATAAGTTGTAGCCCACTCAAGCATTGCCTTCGATGATATTCAGTTGTTCACTTCCAAGTCAGATTGATGCAGGCCAAGTCTTCTATATGGTATTTGTCACCCTGGAGTGACAGGCTACTACCTGAGCCTAGAAATTTGCAGTGACCCTTTTTATTTCATTATAACGTCCAATCAAATTTGGTTGGAGCTGGTAGATATGTCATATTTGCATAGAAATGGATGCTACCTACAGCTGTCATAATTCGCCTTTATCATTGTACGCAAATTAAACAAACTGTGGTGGGTGGTGCAGCTATTTTCGGTTCTTCTATAATAACAATTGTTCTTGCTGCCTCGAGATCAAGCCTAGTGAATTATCTTTGAAATAAATGGTTATTCCAGCTGCCACAGTAAGATGATGAACTCGGTAATAACTATTTTTACTAGCAAAATGTATATATGCTACAGACCTTAATACAAGATAAATATTGTGATAGCTTCTGAATGGCTCCAAATAGCCATTTTAATAGCTGAATGTGCAAGATGAATGGGAGCAGCCATTAAAATTTTGTATGAGCCAAGGGAAAAGCACGATGAAATAATGAAAGGTTAAAAATAATAAATAATTAAAATATAAATTTAATGTTCATATTCTTGGAGATAGAGTCACTTCGGTAAGAAATATCCTCCCCACCACCCAGAAATAATTCGTTGAAGGAAGAAATAAGAAACATAAAATAAAATTGAATGCTATCCATTAAATGCCATAGAAAACTTCTGGTTGTTGACAGATGGGTTTATTATCACGTTATTATTTAATTCTAACATCTACAAAATAAACAAAAAAAGAAACAGTGATTAACTCCATTTGAAAATAACTTTAGATTCATCCCAAATCTGAATTCATCATTCTAAATAAAAACATAAATTAAAATAAAAGAAAGAAAAATAATTTATACCTTTCACTAAAGTCGTGTGTTTCATGTTGGTAACTTCAGTTAAAACTTGGCCTTAACAGATTTAAAAGTAAGTAAAAGAAGACAGTTTACCATGTGCCAAACTCTCATTCCGGCATGTACTGGAAACTCAATTTTTATTTTCAAAAATTCTAATTAGTATTATATTAAAATTAACACTAAATAGATAATATTTAACACGACAAATCATATCTATATAGTATGGTTTAAATTAATAGTATGGTGTGAAGTAGAGATCCGCGATCAAAAGTTTAAGAGTGAAGCATGAGTGTTCAGGGACTATGTTCCTCATTTTATGCTTAGGAAGCTTAGCTTTTAATTATTTAAATTCTAATGTATAGTTCTAAATAGAATTAAAAGGGAAAGAAATCATGGTATAATGAACTTAATTATTATATTAGTTAGAAAGTTTTTGAAAAAAAAGTAATGGTTTGTTATTTTTTTTATTCTTTTAAAAAAAATAAGGAAATATGTAAATTTAATAAGAAATCTGAAAGATTCTCATTACATGCATATTATCATATGTAATGAATAAGTAAGTTTTGTAGATAATGTAGAAAATTGAATTTATAGAATAAGATAAATATAAATATATTAAATATATTTTATTAAAAATAAAATAAATAAATAAAAGACTTTGATAAATTATATTCATATATTTATATATAAGACCTTTTAAATTAAGTTCATTTAATTTCATATAAGATCTCAATATTTTATATTGTTGATAAATTTTGTGAGATCATTATATTAATTTATTACGAGTTTTGACATTTTCTCTAAGTGAGTGAAGTTATTATCTTATTAGTATTAGAAATTTTAAGTTGAATTGAATATTATTATTATAGTATATCAATAATGGTATATTAATGTGAAGCTTAGGTTGAAATGGATTAGTCATTTTAGTTTAGAAGTTAACCTTGTTATCCTCAAAATGTCATCTTCGATGATGTGTTGATGGCACGATTCAACAACACACTATGCATGTAGTGTGAAGGTCATGTTTTGTTTTTGAATGATAGTTTACATATTTAAATGTATTTAAAAATTAAAAAAAAATTAAAAAAAATTATTGCATTTTCTAGTGAAAATTTTGGGCATGACACTTGGTATCAGAGCCCTAGGTTGCAACTCTAGGGAGCTCTGGGAATAAATTAGGTAGTAATTATTGTGTGTGTTTGGAGAATGTAATTTCTTAAAAGTTGTGGGTGTTTAGGAAGCAACATATTTTCTTATAGAAACCATAGTATGAATAAAGGATGGAACATCATGACTACATTTGGAAACATGTAACTAGCCCAATAAAAAAAAAAAGAGTTATATGGACCACAAAAGAGATTAATGTGTTAAAGGTCGTAATTAAATGAGTTTAAATCTCTTACCCTTGATTTTATCAAATCAAATTAACAAGAAGAGTGAAAGAATAGGAAAACTCTTGACCTTGTTTTATGTGCAATTTGAGCACCCCATACATTTAGGATTTAAAATATTGTCAAAGATTAAAATTAAAACTTTAAGGTGTAGATTGTTGGACCTAAGTCTAAGGACTTGTTCATGATTGGGTAATAGGTTCAAGATACTCATGAGCTACTACTTTGCATGCCCTAGACCATGGTACATTCCTAGGTCTTTCCTATTACTCAAAGATCTTAGTGTATAAGGACATAATTCCTATTCTTATGAATCAATAAAGGAATCACTTTATAGATGGTAGGGGAAATTTCATGTATGATGATATCAACTTATAATCAAAACCTTGCATTGTATAGTAAATCCAATTTATGAAAAAGGTTAAAACTAGATTCTACCTTGAATTGAATTATTAAAACTTAAAGTATTTAAAAAAAATCTTGCAAATAAATGGCAACCTAGTAAACCTAATAGAGTTATAACAATGACCAAACTCTTACGTCTCATTGGTTAAAGTTTAAAGAACATACAAAATAACTCGATTCCTAAGATTCAAGCCCAAGATGAATGCATAGAAGGATTCAATTAAGATATGATTGTGAGGATCGATAGATGTGGTGTTTAAGTTATTTCCTATAACAATTATACATAAAAATTTTTGAAGAGACCTTATCAAATTATGAAATGGGTGTAAAACATTGCCTAGGAAGTAGTCATGTATACAATTAGGTGTTGACCTTGAGGGTTGTGGATGTCACAAAAATTGAATAATCAATTATGGAAATTATAAATTGAATAATGAATTATGTGTGATTCATAGGGTAAGAAGTGATTGGAAAGTTAAACTGTATAGATAAGAGGCACTAAGTAGAATTGTAACACTTTCAACTAATGTTGTACATTCTAAACCATTGACTATACTCACTCTTTAAGGGAAAAACCATATACGTGCCTGAATGTAAGGGAGAAACCCTAAAGTTAGATAAGACTTCCTAGACTTTTACTCATTGTACATCTTTATGAGGTTAGACGGAACTGTGATTATAAAAAAAAAATGGCGATTAAAACATGTGAATAAATAATACAACCATAGATAGCACGATTCAACAAAATGTCATCTTCGATGATGTGTTGATGGCACGATTCAACAACACACTATGCATGTAGTGTGAAGGTCATGTTTTGTTTTTGAATGATAGTTTACATATTTAAATGTATTTAAAAATTAAAAAAAAAAAAAAAAAAAATTATTGCATTTTCTAGTGAAAATTTTGGGCATGACAAAAGAAAAGATCTGTTCTACGAATCCAACAATACTACAAGATGAAATATAAAAAGAACAACTTATTTAATCCCATAATAAATTCTATTCCCAAAAATATTCACATTTAAACAAGAATTAAATAAACAATGCTGTTTTTCGTAAACAATATCCACTCAAAGTTATAATTTAACAAATCCATAAGACAGATTTTTTTTTCTATTTTACTATTATTTTCATTGTAACAAATCCTACTTTATTTTTAATGAGAAAAGAAACAGAATCTAAATGTGAATATCTATTTTCTAAATAACAGTTAAATTACAGAAAATATAATTTTAATCAGAAAAGAAACAAAAACAGAATATATTTATACATTTGTTTAACTAACAATTAAATTAACAGAATATATATTAATCAGAAATGAAACAGTATATATATATATATATTCTTCTTAAATAACAGTGAAATTAATTAAATAATACTGCAACCAGAATAAATAAATTAATCTATATATATCCAAATAAAACTCCGCACAAAATTTTAATATATAAAAAATCACATATTAAGAATTATATTCACAAACATTAAAATTTAAATGGGGATTTAATCCCAACAAATGCATAGAGGACCGGACCCCGCCGGCCGTGGGCAGTCTACGTACTGCACACAGCAGTCCGAAGGACTGCCGTGGATAGTCCAGACTGTCCACGGTACCGACGGTACCGACGGCCGATGATGGCAGTGTGGTGGGTACGGCCGAAGCCGTCCCCCACACAGCCATAATATACATAACATAAATTTAATACTGAATTCCGCGCACAGAGTGATGGAATAAATAACATGGGTTTCCAAGAATTTTGAATTTCCATTCAAATTTCATTCGATTAAATATATATATATATATATATATATATATATTTATGTATATGTATATATATATCTAATATATATCTATATATATATATATCTAATATATATATATATATATATATATATATATGTATATATATATATATATATATATATATATATATTTACAGAGATTCAAATATTACAGTAACAAAGAATTACTGTACACATACAATTCACTGTGCATGTTTGAAATAAAATGTTTTATAAAGAAATATATATATAAACCAGCAATCCGAGGAAAGGTAATTGTTTTCAAGGACAATAATAATTTTTTATTTTTATTTTCAAAAATAAAATGAAATAACAGAATGTTGTTCAATTCCCAGATTGCAATAAAAAAGCTTTTTTTTTAAAAAAATAAACAACCACAACACAGAAACCCCAAAAATTTCATCAATCAAATAACAAACCCCAATTTCCTTTGATTAAACTGTAACCCCAATAAATTTTCTTCCTATCATTATCTAATTTTCAACCCTGAATACAAATTTCATTTACAAACACAAATTCCTATTTTAATAGAAGATAAATAAATTAAAAGAAGGAACCTGGCGTCCTTCGCTTGCAGAAAATTGAAGAAGCTTTGATCCTCTTGTTGTACTAATTCCTTTGCTGCAAATCTTCCAGCAACAGATCCAAATCTTCCTTCTTCTTCACCAATTTCTCCAAAAATAGAAAAGAACTAAGGGCAGAAAAATGATTGGCAATAAAATTTCTCCAGCATTCGAAAAACCATCCCTCCAACAAGGAAAAACCCTTATTAAATTCTATGCCCAGGAATCCTTTCAATTCCTCTTGCCGTGAATACCAAAAGTCACTTCTCCAAAAATGAAATTTAATTACATTCAAATCCACAAAAGATGGAGTTTTATATTTGTTTATTCTTCATATTCTCCACTGAAAACCAAAAGTCACAACTCAAGAAATAAATCCAAACAATATTTAATCCTTTTAATTCCTTTATATTTCATTTTCTTTTATCAAGCATTTTGATTAAACTAAATAAATTTAACTCCACAAAAATGAACTTCTATTTGAATATATATTCATTATCTTCACAATACACTATTTGTTAATTACTTCCACATTAGAATAATTAAAATCAACCATTTGCAAGATTCTAAATAAGTATCCATTAAATTTCTTATTATAATAATTATCTTTTCAAGATTACTTGTTCATAACAATTTAAATCAATTTATCTAATAATATCACTTTTACTTTTAACGAATTAGTTTGATTGATCATTTGTTCTAAATCATTTGATTTGATTTAATTGATTATTATTTTAATTCCTAATTATATTTTAAATAACCTTGCAATTTCATTTATGATTTAATTAATTATTTAAACATGATTACTAACATATTATATTTTCCACACAATCAAATAACTCAGTAACCAATGAAACACACACACACACAAGTCCAAAACAACCGACATGGAGGGGTATTACATCCTCCCCCCCTTAAAAATAAGATCAACCACCCCATCCAAACCACATTAACAACTTTGATACAAAATAAATCAGAAATCTAAGAAGATCAACCTCCCACAACTCATCAACAAAATACAAATTCCCAAATGCATTGCAACACAAATTTAAAAGATAAAGGATTCCTTGAATCAAAACTAACCTCCAAGGGCATTCACACCAACATGGAACAATCCTTCAACAACAGAGATAAAAGCATGAAACCAGACATCCAAGGCACCAAATTTAAGAACACCTTAAATACTCAATCACTCACAACTCCACAAAAACACTTATATAATAAACATCAACCAACAATTCAATCGAGAACAATATTTATTAACCAATCAATTAACGACCAGAACTAAATAACTTTACAACTTCCCCATACTAAAACAATTCAAGATAACCATCACAAGTATTCTAAAAGTCTTATCCATAAAGAGAACTTACAAATTAACCATTAAATGAATATAAAGGAAATCAGTTTTCAAAAGATTACAATCTCATTTCATCAATAAACTACCCAATTCAAGATTACCCTAATCAAACACTAATCATACCCATACATTTAAATTTCCTCCTTCACCATACTAACTTAACATTCACTTCCAATATTTAAATTAATTGTGAAAACCATTTAAGACCAATTGTCTATACTTTAAAATGACAATAATAACAATATTCTAAATTCTTAAACCACATATTAAAACTTACTACCTTAAAATCTTAGATCTATCTAAATAAATTTACACACACAATTACGTTTGAAAACTACTACGCATTTATATTTATTTAATTCTTTTTGAGGAGGAAATGTAAAAAGAAAAGATCTGTTCTACGAATCCAACAATACTACAAGATGAAATATAAAAAGAACAACTTATTTAATCCCATAATAAATTCTATTCCCAAAAATATTCACATTTAAACAAGAATTAAATAAACAATGTTGTTTTACTTTCGTAAACAATATCCACTCAAAGTTATAATTTAACAAATCCATAAGACATATTTTTTTTTCTATTTTACTATTATTTTCATTGTAACAAATCCTGCTTTATTTTTAATCAGAAAAGAAACAAAATCTAAATGTGAATATCTATTTTCTAAATAACAGTTAAATTATAGAAAATATAATTTTAATCAGAAAAGAAACAAAAACAGAATATATTTATACATTTGTTTAACTAACAGTTAAATTAACAGAATATATATTAATCAGAAATGAAACAGTATATATATATATATATTCTTAAATAACAGTGAAATTAATTAAATAATACTGCAACCAGAATAAATAAATTAATCTATATATATCCAAATAAAAATCCGCACATAATTTTAATATATAAAAAATCGCATATTAAGAATTATATTCACAAACATTAAAATTTAAATGGGGATTTAATCCCAACAAATGCATAGAGGACCGGACCCCGCCGGCCGTGGGCAGTCTACGGACTGCACACAGCAGTCCAGACTATCCACGGTACCGACGGTACCGACGACCGATGATGGCAGTGTGGTGGGTATGGCCGAAGCCGTCCCCCACACAACCATAATATACATAACATAAATTTAATACTGAATTTCGCGCACAGAGTGATGGAAGAAATAACACGGGTTTCCAAGAATTTCGAACTTCCTTTCAAATTTCATTCGATTAAAAATATATATATATTTATGTATATGTATATATATATCTAATATATATATATATAAATATATCTATATATGATAACACATACAATTCACTGTGCATGTTTGAAATAAAATGTTTTATAAAGAAATATATATATAAACCAGCAATCCGAGGAAAGGTAATTGTTTTCAAGGACAATAATAATTTTTTATTTTTATTTTCAAAAACAAAATGAAATAACAGAATGTTGTTCAATTCCCAGATTGCAATAAAAAAGCTTTTTTTTTAAAAAAATAAACAACCACAACCAGAAACCCCAAAAATTTCATCAATCAAATAACAAACCCCAATTTCCTTTGATTAAACTGTAACCCCAATAAATTTTCTTCCTATCATTATCTAATTTTCAACCCTGAATACAAATTTCATTTACAAACACAAATTCCTATTTTAACAGAAGATAAATAAATTAAAAGAAGGAACCTGGCGTCCTTCGCTTGCAGAAAATTGAAGAAGCTTTGATCCTCTTGTTGTACTAATTCCTTTGCTGCAAATCTTCCAGCAACAGATCCAAATCTTCCTTCCTCTTCACCAATTTCTCCAAAAATAGAAAAGAACTAAGGGCAGAAAAATGATTGGCAATAAAATTTCTCCAGCATTCGAAAAACCATCCCTCCAACAAGGAAAAACCCTTATTAAATTCTATGCCCAGGAATCCTTTCAATTCCTCTTCCCGCGAATACCAAAAGTCACTTCTCCAAAAATGAAATTTAATTACATTCAAATCCACAAAAGATGGAGTTTTATATTTGTTTATTCTTCATATTCTCCAGTGAAAACCAAAAGTCACAACTCAAGAAATAAATCCAAATAATATTTAATCCCTTTTAATTCCTTTTGTTGCCTTTTCAAGTATTTATATTTCATTTTCTTTTATCAAGCATTTTGATTAAACTAAATAAATTTAACTCCACAAAAATGAACTTCTATTTGAATATATATTCATTATCTTCACAATACACTATTTGTTAATTACTTCCACATTAGAATAATTAAAATCAACCATTTGCAAGATTCTAAATAAGTATCCATTAAATTTCTTATTATAATAATTATCTTTTCAAGATTACTTGTTCATAACAATTTAAATCAATTTATCTAATAATATCACTTTTACTTTTAACGAATTAGT
Source organism: Sequoia sempervirens (assembly GCA_007258455.2). Classification (NCBI taxonomy): domain Eukaryota; kingdom Viridiplantae; phylum Streptophyta; class Pinopsida; order Cupressales; family Cupressaceae; genus Sequoia; species Sequoia sempervirens. The sequence continues at coordinate 954,815,297 of VDFB02281492.1, forward strand.
TTGATTGATCATTTGTTCTAAATCATTTGATTTGATTTAATTGATTATTATTTTAATTCCTAATTATATTTTAAATAACCTTGCAATTTCATTTATGATTTAATTAATTATTTAAACATGATTACTAACATATTATATTTTCCACACAATCAAATAACTCAGTAACCAATGAAACACACACACACACAAGTCCAAAACAACCGACATGGAGGGGTATTACATCCTCCCCCCCTTAAAAATAAGATCAACCACCCCATCCAAACCACATAAACAACTTTGATACAAAATAAATCAGAAATATAAGAAGATCAACCTCCCACAACTCATCAACAAAATACAAATTCCCAAATACATTGCAACACAAATTTAAAAGACAAAGGATTCCTTGAATCAAAACTAACCTCCAAGGGCATTCACACCAACATGGAACAATCCTTCAACAACAGAGGTAAAAGCATGCAACCAGACATCCAAGGCACCAAATTTAAGAACACCTTAAATACTCAATCACTCACAACTCGACAAAAACACTTATATAATAAACATCAACCAACAATTCAATCGAGAACAATATTTATTAACCAATCCATTAACGACCAGAACTAAATAACTTTACAACTTCCCCATACTAAAACAATTCATGATAACCATCACAAGTATTCTAAAAGTCTTATCCATAAAGAGAACTTACAAATCAACCATTAAATGAATATAAAGGAAATCAGTTTTCAAAAGATTACAATCTCATTTCATCAATAAACTACCCAATTCAAGATTACCCTAATCAAACACTAATCATAGCCATACATTTAAATTTCCTCCTTCACCATACTAACTTAACATTCACTTCCAATTTTTAAATTAATTGTGAAAACCATTTAAGACCAATTGTCTATACTTTAAAATGACAATAATAACAATATTCTAAATTCTTAAACCACATATTGAAACTTACTACCTTAAAATCTTAGATCTATCTAAATAAATTTACACACACAATTACGTTTGAAAACTACTACGCATTTATATTTATTTAATTCTTTTTGAGGAGGAAATGTAAAAAGAAAAGATCTGTTCTACGAATCCAACAATACTACAAGATGAAATATAAAAAGAACAACTTATTTAATCCCATAATAAATTCTATTCCCAAAAATATTCACATTTAAACAAGAATTAAATAAACAATGTTGTTTTACTTTCATAAACAATATCCACTCAAAGTTATAATTTAACAAATCCATAAGACAGATTTTTTTTTCTATTTTACTATTATTTTCATTGTAACAAATCCTGCTTTATTTTTAATCAGAAAAGAAACAGAATCTAAATGTGAATATCTATTTTCTAAATAACAGTTAAATTACAAAAAATATAATTTTAATCAGAAAAGAAGCAAAAACAGAATATATTTATACATTTGTTTAACTAACAGTTAAATTAATAGAATATATATTAATCAGAAATGAAACAATATATATATATATATATATATATTATTCTTAAATAACAGTGAAATTAATTAAATAATACTGCAACCAGAATAAATAAATTAATCTATATATATCCAAATAAAAATCCACACACAATTTTAATATATAAAAAATCACATATTAAAAATTATATTCACAAACATTAAAATTTAAATGGGGATTTAATCCCAACAAATGCATAGAGGACCAGACCCCGCCGGCCGTGGGCAGTCTACCGGCTGCACACAACAGTCCGAAGGACTGCCGTGGATAGTCCAGACTGTCCACGGTACCGACGGTACCGACGGCCGATGATGGCAGTGTGGTGGGTACGGCCGAAGCCGAATGATTGGGAGAGGCAGGCATTGCTTGATCTTGGGTTATTCTATGTCACTTATATGTCTATTATTAGGGTGAACAAGGGAATGCTCATAGTATTGGTGGAGCGATGGAACTTCAAGACTTGTAGTTTCCACTTGTTGATCAAGTAGGCAATAGTCACCATCAAGGATGTATACAAGATCTTTCATCTACCGATTTGAGTTGAGTTGGTGCAGTATGTCCCTACTCGAGGAATATAGGCATTATATGAGTATTATGAGTGTGATGATGATTCAAAAATTGGTATCAAGAGGTATTAGATTATATGGGAGACCCTAGTAGAGATTTATGACAAATAAAACTATTTCCCATGCACACTGATAGCAGGTGTGATGATTCCTAATCGACGAGGTCACAACTTTCTAGTACATTGGGGTGAGATGCTTAGGGGGATGGTCCAAGATGGGATAGTGTATGCATGGGGACCATTCCTATTGGGTATGTTTTACTTTCAGTTATGTGATATTTCTTATAGGGGAGGACAAAGTCTAAGCTGTGGGGTTAGTTTACTAATGGTATGGGCATGGGAGAACATAGCAGTGTTCCAACCTCTAGTGGTACAATAGTTGGGTACAAGTGCACCATATTCATATATGTATCAGGGTTCCCTTACATAGACACATGTGGGAGATGTGAGCTACTGGAGGCATGGGTTGGACACATTAGTTAGTTTAATCTAGAGGCCATACAAGACTTGTGATTTATGGATTGATGAGGATGATCACCTGCCATGGTGTTGACAGCCAAGGAACCTTATTGGGTGGATAGTTCAAATCCAACATATCATTGAGATGTATCTCCCAAATAGGGTTAGACAATAGCTTGGGGAGAGGTAGGGTGTTTTGGTGGGTAAATATGAGTTCATGATGTCTTCTTGAGAGGTTCATCCATGTTAGTTGTAGATTGTTGTCACCACTACTAAGCAAGAGATAGATGCCCTGCAAGCCTTAGACTTGGGTTGGAGAGGTAGAGATGTTGATGCAGGGACTACACTAGAGTCTGATGTCTGGTGGTTGATTCACATGCCAATACTACTTACAGATCAATAGTAGCTAGCACCTATAGAGTGTAGAGGTAGGGGTACAAGAGGCCAAATAGGAGATAGGGGATGGAGGGAGAGGCAATAGTGGATAGGGAGATAGAGGAGGACAGGGAGGACATGGAAGAGAAGGATAGAGGATGACAAAAGGTGGGATAGTTATCACTGATTCGAGAGGAGGAGAAGATGAAGGAGGATCAGTCGGAGGTGAGGGTAGCAAAAAGGTGGTGGTAGGGGAGGGAGAGAAGCACACAAATATTCCCACTTTAGAGGTGGGACACCCAAAGATTGAGGACATAGAGGTTGAGGGGAGATAGGAGGAGCATGTAGAGGAGGCTGAGATGGTGAAGGCTGAGAGAGTCCTCCAAGAGAGGATCATTATGGAGATGGATGGGGAGCCAGACGAGATGGGGGTTAGAGGAGATGGGAGATCTGTAGAGTAGAGGATAACAACTATAGGCTTGGGTACAAGCCTTAGAGGTAGAGCTTAGGACTATGACAACAGAGATGGATGGGCTTAAGGCTAAGAGGGATTCCTTCCAGATTGAGTGATACCAAGCTATCATCATTCAACAATAAAAAAATCATAGGATGATTTATTTTACATCCACATGAAGTGGATCCATGGTCGATGTCACACAGGAGTATTCCAGGGCTAGAAGATCCATGAAATACTATAAGGATCGCTATGAGAGGGTGGTACCATCAAAGAGGAGGGAGCCCACATTTTAAGAGATTGATAGTGACTCACAAGGCAGGTCATGCAGTAGGACACATAGTAGGCATTCTCACAATAGGTTAGATTATGGGAAATTTGACATGAGATGGGCCACTCCATATGACATACCTCCTACTAAAGAGCATAGGGTTAGAGAATAACCATGTCGAGAGGATAGGGATGCCCTAGGGATAAAATATTAGGGCAACTCAAGCTAGGGCCTCTTTTGATATTATATATTTGACATTGTATTTTGATTATCGAGCCTACAAACTCCATGTTATTAGACATGATACATCTTGACATTGTACCTTTAACACATTTTTGAGCAATATATATAATATTATTTTTGGTGGCAGTTGATGAAATGCATTGTTATATGGTTATTCTTCATGTTTATGATGATTTTATGTTATGGGTCTTCATGCCTTTATTATGATGTCTAGTGATGCATTCTAGATGGTTATGTGATGTCTTCAATGTGGTTTGCAATCATGCATTTATGATTATGTTATGAATTTTTATGCCCCTTATGATTTGTATGGATGATAAATGCAATATGGATGTTCCAATTTGATAAATACAATGTGATATGCACAAATGTATTTAATGATGATGAAATGGAATGTTTAAATGATAATGAAAAATGTTATGATTGAGAATTTTTAATATGAATGCCAAAATATAATGTGATACATTATGCATAATGTCATGTTATTGATGGGATGCAAGGTATATAAAATGTAGTGTGATGTGATGTGAAAGGAAATCCATAAAATTGATTATAATGTAATGCTATGTGATGGATGCAAATTAACTATGATCATAATGCAAGATGTAATCCAATGAAATGTTATATGGATGATTCTTATGTTTTTTTATTTCCTTATGCAAGTTAATATGATAATGTTGATTTATGATGATAATTATTTCTAGTAACATGATCATGTATGCAACGTTTTTTTTTGCATGTCACAAGAGTCTGTCAAGATGTAGATGGAAGAAATGTTAGTGTAGAAGAGTTGGATGCTAGCACAAAAAGAGACAAAGGAGATGGTTAGTTAGATGAGGAAGGATAAGGGATCAACATTCATTCTTTTATATTTATCATCATCGAGCATAAAAATTGTCACAAATGGAGCACAAACACCATGGTATGAAATAGAAAAAGGTATGTAAGGTGACCATTTGCGAGAGACAAGTAGTCAAAAGACAAACCCAAAAGACAAACTTGTAACTCCTCAGCTCATACTAAGGACCAAATGATCCTTGTCATTTCACCAAGACAAACCATAGACAACAAACAAAGCAAAGAGGTCATGATCCATCATCATCCCTTTAAATCCCTTAAAATGACATCCTTGAGGTAACTAGTAACATGATTGAAAACCAATCAAAAGATAAGACAAACCTAGACCAACAAAGTGTTTGCCAAAGAGATAGTGTTTTCTAATGATATTGATAAGATTATTCGATGTGATTGATTAGGTTGACCAAAATGATCGAGTTTGATTGATAAGTTGATAAAGATTGATCGATTGTACTTGGTTTTAGGAAGGACACATCCTAATTAAGGAAGGATTAATTGACCAAGATGACAAGATTGATTGATTTGATGATTGATCAATGTGGTGATACTTGGTTTTAGGAAAGACACATCATGTTTAAGGCAAGCAACACATCTGATAAAGTTGACCAAGTGACAAGTGTTGACAAGGCATATAACTATAAGGAGGACATATCCTGCTTAAGGTGAATGACAAGATTGGCCAAAGACAAAGTCTAATCTTAGGAAGGATACATCCTGATAAAAGAAAAGTGATAAGACCAAATGAGACAAATGACATGATGTCCCATTCCAATACAATACCAATGACCTAATCGATTGATTAATGATAAGATGATTAATTGAAGATTTGTTGATTATAATTTTCTATTGATTGATAATTTGGTTTGAATGATGATTGCTTGTGGACCAAGAACATGACCATATTCAACAAAACCCAAAAGACTAACCTAGGTGACCTTGGGGGCTCATTGATTGATGGTTTTTCCTACGTTATACATGTAGAGACCTCATAGTTCAACATGACTTGACTTTGTTTATTTGAAAAAAAGATTGAGTCATGATTTTATTTGGATAAACCTAAAAGGACTGACCCAATGTCTCAAGGGCCCATTGAAGATGAGCCTTTCCTATGTAGAAAATGCATAGATACAACATAGTTTGACCACTCTAACATAGAATGACTTAGACTCAAACTCAGACTCACACTTTGTTTTTTGATTTTGATCGTGTTTTTTGATTTGTTTTGGATTTTGATAATTTATGATTTTTTGGGGATTTCGATGTTTTATGATTTTTTTTGAGGATTTCGATGTTTTATGATTTTTATTTGGATTTTGATGATTTTATGATTTTTTGGATTTTGATGATTTTATGATTTTTTTTGGATTTTGATGGTTTTATGATTTTTTAAGATTTTGATGATTTATGGGTTTTTTGGATTTTGATGTTTTATGATTTTTTTAGATTTTGATTATTTTATGATATTTTTGTATTTTGATGATTTTATGATGTTTTTGGATTTTCATAGTTTTATGATTTTTTTTGGTTTTCATGGTTTTAAGAAAGCTAATACCATGTGTGTGATCCCATGAAAACACAAGCCAAGGAATTTCCCCTAGTTAGGTATAGGACTGCCTTGTTATGTGTGAGGGGAATAAGTAGACAAATGGAAAGGATGATCATGAAGGAAAATGATACTAAATGTCTATGGTTCCCAAGCCATGGAAAGGATGAAAAAGCTTTATTATGGATGAGTGACATGTGCAAATGGATGAGCAAAGGATGGAAGACTAGATGGAGTGACAGTAGATGGAGGAGCATAGACTAACTACAAATGGCACCCATTTGCTAGGTTTTCACCATGGTACTTATCCAAAGCACCACTGAAGTGGTTTAAAATTTTGGAAAAATTATTTCTCTTTACTATTTTTTAAATTTTTTCATATTTTTTATTTTTTTCTATCACCAAGATGCCTTTTTTCTATATTTTCATCAAGGTGACTATTTTTTTTATTTTAGTTTTTTTTGTATTTTTTTAACTTTTCGAAGGGGATACTCTAAGAATCAAGTGTATTACTTATAAAGGTGCATGTTGTTGATGGGTTCATGAAATGCTTCTCCTTTAGGAGTAGAAATTTGATAGTCACTAGATCCATTTTGATATGCTTGCAAGTGTTCCAACACATTCTATCTCTTTTCATCCAGTAACTCTAGCTAATGCAGACATGGTACATGATATTCTTCGTGATCAATTAATCCTTGCATAGATACTCTTAGAGATGATAACTTGACCTCTATAGTAAGTATGACTTTAGACCCAAAGAAAAGGGAGTAGGGAGTGGCTCTTGTATGGGTGTGAACACTGGTGCAATAGGCCCATAAAGCAGGATTAAGTTGTAGGCTATAGTCATGACTAGCATCATTGACTATCTTCTTTAAGATTTTTAGGATGGTCTTATTAGATGCCTCAGCTTGTCCATTACCTTGGGGGTAATACAAGGTAGAAATATGGCATTGGATATGAAATTCGTCACAAAGTTCACATACATCCTAGTTCTTGAAAGGATGACCATTATCTATAATGATGGACTACGAAATACCATAGCAGAAAATGATGTAATTTAGGATGAACTTGGCTATCTACTTTCTTGTCATGTAGGTCATGGGGATTACTTCAATCCATTTTTTAATTTACTAAGTAGCAAGAAGGATAAATTTATTTCCATTAGTAGAGGAAAGATGGATCTTTCCTATGAGGTCGAGTCCCCATTGAGAAAATGGCCATGGAAAAGTAAGTACTTGTAGTTCTTGAGCTATCCCATGTATAATATCTCCATCAACCTAACACTGGTGACATTTCTTCACAATGTGATAGGCATAACGCTCCATTGTAGGCCAATAATATCCCATCCTCCTGATATTTTTGGTTAACGTAAGACCAGCAAAGTTAGATCCCTATATATCGTGATGTACCTCTTTTAAGGCTACTTGTGCTTCATTAGAATCGAGACATAAAAAGAGGGTGCTATCCAAGCTATGGAGGTAAATGGTATCTCTAATGATGGCATAGTTGGATGCTTTTCTAATAAAGGTTTTGTGTTGGTTCAGGGATAATTTTGTCTTGCAAATAAGGAAAGTTGATACCAACAAGTTTACACACAAGTTTGATTTTCGGGACATCGAATGCGAGGACCAACTATTGTTCTACCAATAACTCATATTGTGATGCATTGTTGGGAATGTCCAAGAGATATCCAATTGTAGCAATTACATTAGTTGCTTTGTTCTAGATTCTTGGGATCTATTCAAAAGAAATGACCAGTGTGAAAGTATAGTCTCAAATTATGCACCATGCACTTGTAGGGCATAAATTTCTCATCCTTGGTGTCATAATCATCATTAACTTGCTTAATCACTAATTGAGAATCACCATAGACCGGACGATCCTTAATTTTCCATTTTATTGCTATTCAATGACCTATCAACAACGCTTCATACCCTGCTATGTTATTTGTACATGGAAATGCTATTCAAAATGGTTTGGTAATGGAATCTCCTTGAGGTGTGATGAACAAAATTCTATCACTTGAACCATGACTTGTGTAAGATCCATCAAAATGTAGCTCCCACATTGTTAGATTTTCTATAGCAAAGATTGATTCATCTGGGAAATAGAATATTAGAGGATGATCTTCTTTTATAGGGGTAAAAGCACAAAGTTGTGTCACACTTTCAGCCAACTTATCATCACAACTAAATTTAAGTATTTCTAACTAAAAATCAATTTTGGTCAAACATATGTTCTAGTAAGATTCATTCTAGCTAAGTTATATGCTTCCACAACTTTTTCAACTAAAATTGTTGGCTAAAAATGTATGGAGCATCACTTTGAGTCCAATTTACCAAAAAAATTAAATTATTTCAAAAACTTGAAGCTTCAATAACTCTTGCTAATGTAAACAACATTTTTTTTTAAATATAAAAATACCCTTTTGTAGATCCATAAGTGTAGTTTTCAAAAATATATTTATTTTAATAGTTTAATTATTTTTTATATTTTGTTTTTTGTTTTTACTAAAAGGAGGTTTTTAGCACAAAATATGAGGTTGATTACTATGCCAAGGAAAAATACTAAAACTTATTAAAAAAAATTGAAAAAAATTTGATGCACTAGATAAAATAATATATTTTAATATGGTATAATTTTGTTTCCATTTTAGATAAATATTTAATATGAAAGTTGACGTTCGATGAAAACAGTTATTTTTTTATTCGCGCACATTTTAATATTTATTTAAAAATATATATTTATCAAAATTGGAAAAAAATATATCCATGCACAAAAATTTCAATTTATAAATACACAAAAAATTTGAAAGAAAAAAAATAAAATTTACTATAAAAAGTTTTAATTCCCATGCAACTTCATTTTTTAACATTTTATCAGCAACTAAATTATAGTTTTAATTTATTAAAAACTAGTTTAAAATAATTTTTTATATTTTAAAAAAAAATACAAACATACAATATACTAAAAAATACATATTTTATTAGTTTTCATCATTTCAAAATTCAAAACATTACTTTTTAGTGATTCAAGTTTAAAAATTGGATCAGCGTTGGTTGTTTCCTTTATAAAGTGTGACACAACTTTGTGCTTTTACCCATAGGTACATATGCAAGTTGAACATCTATCACTTTTACTTTTATTTCTTTATGATCAATGTACTTAATATCATACTCACTTAAGATCATAAACCACTTAGCTATTCTTTCTGTCAAAGCTGCTTTGCTGAGGAGATATTTCAAAGGATTGATTTTGGCAATTATTTTTATCTTGTGATTCAACATGTAATGTATCAATTTTTTTTTTCAAATACCACTAATATACATGCTCATTTAATAGGTCTATAGTTCAACTCATATCTGAATACGGTGTGACTAATATAATAAATTGTTTGTTCTTTACGATCATTGTCATTCTATGCTAACAGTACCCCTAGTGTTGATGTAATTGTTGTCACATACAATATCAAATGTTTTCTATCAATTGAAGGCATGAAAACTAGTGGAGTCAATAGATAATTCTTGATTCAATCAAATGCTTCTTGACATTTTTCGATCTAATTGAAGGGAATTTTTTTTGTAATAGATGTTGAAGTGAATGGATCTTGTCTAGCAATTGAGTAATGAACCTATAGATTGATTCTAATCTTCCTTGTAATTCCTTAACTAACTAATGATGGTTAGTAGTGGAATTTCTAAAATGGATTTTACATTGTTTGGATAAACTTCTATTCCTCAGCAGGAAACAATATACCCAATAATTTTTCCTTATTGGACCCCAAAACACATTTCTTTGGATTTAGCCTGAGTTGGTATTTTTCCAATCATGTGAAAATCCTAACTAGGACTGCTATATGTCCACTTTGTTCTAGAGATTTTGAGAGAAGGTAATCAACATAATTTTCCATAAGTACATGAATATAATCATGAAAAATTGTAGTCATGGCCCTCTAATATGTAGCTCCAACATTTTTAAGCCCAAATGGCATAACATTCCAACAAAAGGTTCCCCAAGCACATGTGAAGGTTTTCTTTGGTTAATCTTTTAGAAGCTATTCTTATTTGGTTATAGTTCGAGAATATGTCCATAAGTGATAGCATCTCATATCCAATGGTAAGGTCTACTATGATGTCAATGTTTGGTAGAGGAAAATCATCTTTAGGACAAGCTTTATTGAGATCTTTGAAATCTGTGCATACTCTAGTTTTCCCATTTGTTTTGGTGACATGAACAAGAATTGATATCCAATCTACATAATTAATAGAGCGTATGAACCCAATGTACAAAATTTTATTTAGTTCCACCTTGACTAGGAGTGCAATCTGTGGGTGCATTTTTCTTAACTTATGCTTATACGGTTTATCATTTGGAAAAAATGGTAGGAAATGTAGAATTTTTTTGAGATCCAATAAAATCATATCAGCATATGACCATGTGAAATTAACTTTTCTTTCTGAAAATAATGTTATAAACTCAAGCTTTTCCTTTGTTGTAAAAGATGCTACCAACTATACGATTCTGGAATTGTCTTGTGTTTCAATGTTCACTTATTCTATTTCTTCTATTAGTAATGGAGATCTCTCTCAGTCTATAAGGAGGCAGTCTAGTCCTCCATCCTCAAGCACCTTAGAGAGGTTTTCACCTTTGAATACATCCTTTATTTTTAATTTTTCATGGTCAATAGGTACCTTTTGGTTTTCACCTGAAGACCTATTTTTTTTATTTTTACTTTTTTCATTTTCACTTTTGCAACTAGAGGATAGGATAGCCTCACCAAAGTATGTTGCATAATTTAGTTATGTGGAAAATCCCACCAGTTGATCTCCACTTTTTATTCCTTCATGAACTCCCATGAACTCAACAATTGCTTCGTCATTATTGAAAGTGTCTAAACTTGGTAGTTCTTATTGGTCCCAATCTATGAGTTGTGGGAAAACAAGGGGTAAGCCATGATCAATATTTTCAAGGTTCATGGTATAAGAAAATAGGGTAAGCATGGAAGTAGAGTCGTCAGGTTACAAGGAGGTAGCATCAATGGTTTCCCATAAGTGTTTGATCCATTGTTCTATTTTCATAGGGACTTTCATATGGGGACTTGGTGGTTTTGATGGGGAACCAATTGTAAGCATTTGACTAAATTGTTCTTCAAGGGGAGGCCCATCAATTATTCCAAATAGTTTATCAAGGTCCATAAAAGTAGTGGAGGATAGGGGAAACCATTCATATTCATTGGAATCAACATCAAAGTGATAAGAGTCCTCGTATGTCTCTATCTCAACTAAAGCATTAATCACCTCACTTGAAGGTAACCCAATACTCTGGATAGTCACTTTTATTGGTATGAACCCTAATCCTTGGTGCTTTAGTAGTTTAGGTGGTTGTAAGGGTTCTAACATTCCTTGTTTTCTTAGGCCAAGGCCACTGTGTCCATCATATCCTCGTCATTTCATTATTTGGAACCCTTTTGGATACTATTTGACTAGCAATTTCTTAGATTCAATAACCTCCTCTTCTTTGTACAACTATGTGAGAATGTGGTCATTGAGAGATTCTTTGGCTAGATCCCCCCATTTAGTTAAGGTTGTAGGAGGATTATGGATGATGAATTTAGGCTACATGAGATGTGTTTTTCCATAATAATTTGGCAATTTAGGTATCTTCCCAATGAGAAATAGACTCTTCATGTTATATTATCCACATCCTTTGTCTTGAATCTGGATTTTAGGTGTGGAAGGTGTGGTGAATGGAGAGGATGATTTGAAAAGGGTAAATGGATCAATGTAGTTAGATGGAGTGGTGGATGAAGTGGAAGATGAGGCCTCTCAATTGATGGGTACTTTACTTTCATAGTTCCTTTTAGGTTTTGTGCAATACTGGAATGGATCAGGGTCACTAGGAATAGTGATTTTAGTGCCATTATATGGGAAATCGAGGCATTGATTATAGGTGAATGGGATATCCTTCATAGCATGAATCCATGGGTGAACAAGAAGAAGGTTGTAGTGAAAAGCCAGATCCATTATATGAAATATTTTGTTTTGTATTGTTGTGCCAACTCTTATGGGAAGTGAAATTACGCCTTTAGATGAATGCTCAGTATCATCATAAGCTTTGATCATAATATTATTGGTTTGTTCTATACAAGTCTTAGAGTATCCCAATAATTTTTCTAATTTTAGTGGGAAAATGCTTAGACTTACTTCACCATCTACTAGGAACCATTCGATCTTGTGTTTATTAATGTAGACTTCTAGGTATAAGGCATCATTATTGTTAGACTTTTTTGGCTGAAAAATCTTGTTCAGAGAAAGTGACATGATGCAACATAGCTAGGTATCCAACCATGGCCTTAATTTCATTGACATATAGGTTAGCGAGTATAGATGCTTCTTGCAATGCTTTATCAACGATAGTTCTCTATTGTAGTGATATGCAGAGGAGCTCCAAAATGGAAATTTGTGTGGGAGTTTTCCCTAGCTAGTCTAGGAGGTTATATTGGCCTTTTGGCTATAGATTGGAAGGAGGTCCTAGAATAGTTATATGGTTTTGTGAGTGGTAACAACACATTTTTAACTTTGCTTATTTACGGTAATGGTGGCAATGTGGTCATCAAGGGGTTTGATATTAAGGATAGTAGTGATGTAATCATGTTTGACGGTTGCATAATTTTCATTGTTATCATTCCTTGAACTGGAGTATTTTCCTTTGTTGTGGTCATGCAAGGAGCTTTGAATATGGTGTGATCAACATTAGTTTTACATTGTGAATATCCAATTGAAATAGTTCAATTTTCAATAAGGTCTTGAATGATATTCTTGAGTGTCCAACATCTAGATGGTTTGTGTCCTTTTCCACGGTGATATTCATAATACTCATCTTATTTCCACCAATTAGGTTTCATTAATGATGGTTCATAATTTTTTATTTCTAGTAGTGAGATGACATTAGATTGTAAAAGATGTTTCAAGACTGATTCAATAGGAAAACCTAATAGGGTGTATATTCTCTTGCTGCAAGGAGGACATCTGTGTTGTTGATTGTTCTAGACTACGTTCATTATTTGGTTTTGGTATTGTGTTTGGTTGTTTGATTTTTTTTGGTATTTGATGAGGAGGGACCTTTAAGATGAATGGTTTGACCTTTGGTTATCATTTTAGCATCAACAACTCCATCATTTGTGACATTCTTATTTTGGGACTAGTATTTTCTTTTGTCAATATTGGGCTTCAGAGTCTCTTTGTTTATTTTGACTAGTCCTTTTGTGATGAGACCTTTCTCAATAAGGACACCCTTTTTAAGGATTTCATCAAAATTTGTGCAACATTGGATTTGTAGGCTACTCATCATTTCTTTTTCAAGGTTCTCAAATGACATGGTGACTAATTATTTGTTAGGAATGTGAGAAGGGAACTTGCTAACCAAACCTCGCCATCTTTGGTAAGACGAGGTAAGAGAATCCCCTTCTTCTTATTTGGTTGTGCTTAATGTTGCAAGGGTGGAATCATTTTTAATTTTGAAAGAAAAATAATTAATAAATTTGTCATCTAGTTCACCCCATGTTCTAATCCCTCGAGGGACATGTGCAAACCAATCTAGAGCTAGCCCTGTGAGGCTTTGCAAGAGTAGTCTCATCAAATAGGTAGGATCATATGAGACTTCCATACGTGATGTGTTAAATTCTTGAATGTGCTCTATTGGATCCCTTGTCCCCTTATACTTAAGAAAAGGTGGTGTTGTGAAATTAGGGGGAAAGGGTGCCATGTATAGATTTTAGTCAAATGGAAAGAGGCACAGTTCCTTCATGGAATAGGTCTTCTTGTTGGTCCCCAATTGTATACTTGGAACTTTTTGTTGGAGGGCTTGTATTTGTTGCACTAAGGCATCTACAAGAGATGGTGTTACATTGGTTTTATTTGGTGTCATGGTGTTGGTGTTGAGGTCATGTGTCAGATTTGGATTAGGATTGGCATTTTGAGGTGTGGGACCTTGATTACCATATTGATGTGCATTGTTTTGGTTTGGAATTAAATTGTCATTTTGGTTTGTACCAAAGGTCATGTTTGCATTTGGTATGGTGTTTTGAAGTTGTGGTGTAGGCCCTTGATTTGTTCCTTGGATTTGAAATATTGGTCCTTGATTTGTGTTTCAGAAAGATGGTATATGTCCTTGATTAGTATTTTGAAAGGATCAGGCAGGTCCTTTATTAGCATTTGAGAATGTAGGTCCTTGCAATGTAGGAGTGGACCCTTGGTTGGTGTTTTGATTTGGGATCCTTTGTGGGACAATGTGAACCTTTCTTGATTTATTTGGTTTGATGTTGATTTGATGATGGTGTGCTTTGAAATTGGAATGAAGGACCTTGGTTTGCATTTTGGAATAATGATTTGGGACCTTGTGATGTAGGACCTTGATTTTTGTTTTGAAAAAGTGGATTTTTAAAGGTCTTACTCATAGAATTTGATGAGCTTCAAAGTGTAAAGTTTTTCCTTGTGTAGTTGTATGGGTCACTTTGTTTCCAAGTGTAGATATGCTAGGGATATGTTTGGTAGTGGTTTCCATGTGTGTTGTTGTTCCAAATGGTATGGTTGACAGTTTTTATGAAGAGGGAATCCCTAGTGCAAATGGGTTTTGGGTATCTTCTTCTACAATGGTTTATGCATTAAAGCCTTGAGGAAGTTTGGCACCCTTTGTAGCTAGTGTGTAAAAGAATCTATTAGGATCAACACCAACAAGTTGATCAACCATGCTCAAAATCCTTGGGTCTTGGTAAGATCTTTCAATTTATTCTAGAGTCATTGGCTTGTTGACTTCATTTAGGATTAGATTGTCCAATGTAAGATCTCTTTTTGGTGTCTCTCTATGAGGTGTGGATTGATTTGAATTTTTCCCAAGGATGGTGTTAAGAAAAGGGTCACTTGAAAAATCCATGTCCTTTCTTTTGGTTTATGACCTTGTTTCAAACATGTGAGACATACAAGTTTGGTTGGCAATGCAAAGTAACTTGTATGGTAATGCAAGGTGGTAATGGTGCTAATAATAATGCAAGGTGAAGATGCAAGGATAATGATGAACAAAGGATGAAGCTAAATGAATCTAATGGATGCTAAAGGATGCTAAAGGTATTATTAAATAATAACCAAGGATAAAAATAAGGTGACAAAAATTATGCTAAGTTTAATGGTTCAACTAAGGTTAAGATGAAATAAAGCTATGTTTTTATGTTTTTGGGATATCAGGATGCAAAGTGAAAGTGTAAATTAAATGCAAGGCTAAGGATTGTAAGGATGATGATTAAGGCTATAGTTAAAGAGGTATGATGTGAATCTAAATGAGACTATGGTAATGATAAGGATATGAAATCTAGAATTTGAGACAAAGGATGGAAACCAAGCTAATGTAGGTCCAAGATAACAAACTCAAATTTTACCAAGGTGATAATGATAAAAGTTGATTAAATGAAGGATTAAGGTCAATGAAAAAATGGATAAGCAACCAAGGACTGTCAAAAAGCTTAATGGTCTTCCTAAGTTTGAAATTTGAAAGGAAGATGCAACCTAAGGTCTAATATTGATTATGCAAAGGTAAGGATCCAACCTAAAATGTAATGGAATCCTAAATGGCAATGTTGGAATGGACTGGTAAATGCTTACAAGTCTCGGGTTTGGTAGTCAAGATCACTATAGAAATGATTGGATTGAATTTGAAAAAAGGATTTTGATAGTTTTTGTTTATCAGATAGATGCAACTCTATTTTTTGCAAATGCATCATTTCATGTTGCGGGTTTCTAGAGTACAGTTTGGGCTCAAAATGATAGTTATGGATTTGTGTTCTATAAGTGCAGTTTAGAATGGAAATTATGGTTTTCCAGTGATCACTTGTGGTGAAAAATATTAGTTACAGGTCTATTCTTGATAGTTGGAGTTAACATAATTTTTTTTTGTAATTGTGATGATTTTTGACCTAGTTTTTGTGTGGATTTTGAATGTTTTTGATGAATTTTGATCGGAAAACATAGAATATAGTCACAAGAACTTGTTTTTGATCTTGTTTTGGATATGAAAATGTTTTGGTTTAAAATTAAATAGACATAGATAATAATGCACAAGCCTTATGGTTGGCAAGGAAACCACTAGTTGATATCCCCACCAAGATTTCTCCAACCACTTAAGCAAGGTAGATAGATAGAGACTTGGTGGCACTGGCTCCTCTCAACGACACTCACTTCTTGGGCTCACCAAGTCTCATTCCTCCAAAGAGGAATTATAGCCTCTACACATGCTTAGTAAATATGCTGGGCAACTTTAGAGGTCTAACCTCGTGCGATCAAGGACCATATAAAAAGGGTTTTTGGCCACTAACAAAAATTAGTCCTTAGTAAGGGCATCTATTCAAGGTGGCCATACACATAGAAATATTTGCTCAAGACTATGGTTAGTCAAGAGGCCTCCCAATCCCTTCCTAAGAAAGGATTTTTGACGTAGCTCACAGGGATACTAAGGGTGGCACTTGTCAATATAACACATCCACACTCGTTGCTAAATGACTTTCATCAAGAAGCACTTTTCTTATATAGTGGTTCGGAAGAGATTTGTTTTAGCTTGTTACTGCTTGGGTTGTTCCCACCTCTAGAAGTAGGGTGGTAGGCCCTCTAAAATAAAGGTACACAATAGCAAGGAAGTACACTTATTTATGATCTCCTAGATTACACAAAGCACAAGGAGAGAGCATACTTAGTGCCTTTGCCTCACACTCTCATGGGGTTCATTTTAAGCCTAAAATCCAAATGTGGGGTGTGATTGTGTAAATTCCAAAGAGGTAATTTTTATCCTCAAGATCACCAAATGGCATGAGAGGAGAGCATACACACTCTATGATAGTTTGTAACCCACCAAACACAAAAAACACTTGTAAATTTTAAATTCCTTGCTTATCATTCAAAGACACTTGGATTCATTTTATGTCCATGACGTGTAATGCATGTTCATTTTAATACCCATGATTGTAATGTTTGTGTAATTAATTATTTAATTACACTTACATAAGTTTACTTAGGTAATATTTTAATTCCTAGGTTATAATTGTCATCCTTATCTTGTTGAGCTATCTTGTTGCTCAAGATAAGATTAGGGTTTTTCATGCTTTCTTTTATAAGCAAGCCTCATCTCTTGTAATTATTGAATTCCTGAATAATATTATTTTCACATCTTCATGCAAAGCTCTTGCTTTTTTCTGTTTTTCTCTTATGTGGAAGGTTTTTCTAGTTTGCATGTCTGATGTTGGTTTCTAACATGGTATCAAAGCCTTGATATATAGCCCCTTCTCATATTTTTGGAGAATTTTAGTGCAGAGTTCATTTGAGGTTCCTCGGGAGTTTCATTCCTTGAGTATATTCATGCAGCATCTTGGATTAGATCAGGGTTTTCCATTGGATTCAGAGTGCTGGAAAAAGTCAAGATTGGCTTTTATTTTTCTTGATTTTGGTCATTGTTTGCCAAATGCATGAGGGTTTCAAGCTTAGTGATTTTTTTACAAGATCATGGGGTTTCCTATTTTTCTGGGCATTTTTTGACAAAATGGACATTTCCATTGAGTCCGCAACACTCAAAAATCCCTATTTTCATATAAAGCTTGTCAATTTTGGACATAGTCATTCGACAAGGAATTTTTTTTCCCCGAAGGTCGTACGGTCCTAGGGCATGCACTCTGAGGTTCAAATTTTGGAAAAAAATTAAAAAACTAAAAAAAATCACACGCTATTTTTGTGTGGCCAATTCAAACAGGCTCGGCCACCGCTGCTCCACTCGACAACCACTCTCCCACCACCGGCCACCTCTCTGCCAACTCCATCCACTGATCTAGCTCTAGTCAGCCCCTATGGGCTCTGCTCATGGTCCTATTAGGGACCAGCCCCTAGCTCTCGTTGGGCATTTAGCCCCTGTGCACAGTGAGCAATCCTTTAGGAACCAGGGGTCACACTCCCAGCCCCCGCCTTGATAGCTCTCACCCCAATCATATCAGTGACTGAGGGCTTTAGCCCTAGCCCAGACCACCAGCCACCTGGTCCACCCAGGCGACCAAGGGTTTTATTGTTTTTAGCCCCTGAGGGCTTCTCAGAGGCATATTGGGCAGAATCAGAGCAGTATCACAAAATTAGGCATAACTTTTGCAAACAAAGGCATTTTTTCACAAATGAGATATTGTCAGAAAGCTAGTTCGACGTCCTTCATCATGGTGGAGGTTTGATTTTTGGTTTATCTCTTTTGATTCTTTTTTTAGTCTAATAAGTTAGATGTTTCTATTTTCACTCCGAGAGACATATCTTTTGACTTGCTTATCCATTTTTCATGATTCTCATGGCATTGGAAAGTTGAATCTATCCTCTACACAGATTTGAGGTCCATTTTTATCAGAGAGGTAGTTGTGAACTTTGGTTTGCGCATGCACTCATTCTTGTTTTCTTGCACTAGGTTTACTTTATCTCTCAAGTTTATGCATGTTTTGAATTCTCTCTTTTTGCAATCATTGGGTATTGTAATAAATGAACTGATATAAAGTTCCATCAGGGGGGTTTCTTGCATAATAATCTAATTAGAGTGTAGTTTTACTTTGATCTCCTTTTCATATTGATGACAACTCGCATGAGTTGTATATGGATTCTTAGTTTTTTTTCGCCACATCTTACTCATAGCTTGACACTTATCAGGTTCACATCAGTTCACACTTCAAATTGAGAGCCTATGGTTATTGATCTACATTGGGTCACATCTTAGTTTTAGGGCCACTAAATTTGTGGTTAATGTTCCAAAATATTTATGGTACTTGCTCCTATGGATCATTTTTAGTCTTAGTTTGGCATCAATATCAAGATACATGGCTTCCAAATTATTTCATCATATCATTCCCTCTTATGGGGGGCATCATTTTATCTACTATTTCTTAATAGATTATAAGGTTGTTCGAGTTTGTGAGTTTTCCAATGTTTCGTGGCATCGGTTCTACTGTTGCATTATTATGATTCTAGTATGGTTTCTTGTAAATACAGGTATCTTTCCTTACTTGTCGTATTCTGGTTCCAGTGTTACTCCATAGTGTTCTTCTAGTGCTTCTTTGTAGTAGGTCATCTCATTATAGGGGGTTTTGTCCCACTTGGTTTTTTCCTCTTTCTCTTTCATTGCATTTGTACATGGGTACCTGATTAGGACCTTTTTGTTGGGACCCATCCTTTACATCTTTGCATCATTTGAATAATAATTTTCTTCTCCCTAAGTTACATTTAGGGGGGGGTGTTGGTGTAATTAATTATTTAATTACACTTACATAAGTTTACTTAGGTAATATTTTAATTCCTAGGTTATAATTGTCATCCTTATCTTGTTGAGCTATCTTATTGCTCAAAATAAGATTAGGGTTTTGCATGCTTGCTTTTATAAGCAAGCCTCACCTCTTGTAATTATTGAATTCCTGAATAATATTATTTTCACATCTTCATGCAAATCTCTTTTTTTTTTTTGTTTTTCTCTTTTGTGGAAGGTTTTTCTGGTTTGCATGTTTAATCTTGGTTTCTAACATTTAATATGAACTTTATTGTTCTTTTTTAAATCCTTGAGTAAAATATTAAAGTTTCTTTTAACCTTATGATCTTGATGCAAGTTGTAGAAGGAAAACAAACAAAATGAAAATTTTCTTAAAACTAAACTAATGTAAAGCTTGTTTTTTTTTGTTTTTTTCTAAAGAAACAATTTTTTGAGAGCTCTCCAAGAGTCAAAAGCCACACACTAAAAATAGATTGTTAGAACACAAAGAAAAACCCTAATCTTCTCAAAAAAACCAAAAAGAAAAAATTGAAAGCAAATACAAAATTGAAAATTTTATACCAACAAGTAGTTGCATTGTTTGGGTCAGCAAATGCATCGTTGTAATGCATTACACCAGATTGGTTGCATCATGATTTTAAATTCTAGTCACCCACCCACAAATACCTCAATGTTTTTGGTAGATGTTTCGTTCTTTTGAATTTAGTTTTCCACCCAATAGTTGTGTCATTTCTCTTAGTAGATACATTGTTTTTAAGTAGTTTCATCGTTGTATGTCTCAGTTGTGTTGTTTCACATGGAAAACCTACAAAAACCAACAAAAATCCATACGAATCCTACAAAAAATTCTTTTCACGTTGGGTTCACCAATTTAAGATGGGGAAAAACTAGGTTATCAAAGACTAAGTGACAACCACAACACAAGTCTAAGCTAAAACCCCAATCTCAACAAGAAAAAACAATAAAAAATGAGGAATAAAATGGAAAAATTCAAGCAAAGCACTCCCCATATTGAAGTTGAATAACTTATCTTGTCTCTCCTCAAGTTTCCTTTGTAAGTTTTCCCTTAGATTTTTAGTAGAATTTGTGGAAGTACCTGCAAACAATAAAGCATGAAAGTTGTAGATAGATGGCAGTTAAGGTAGAAAAGGATGAGACATAATTATTTTATAGACATCCATTCAAATTGATAGATGATATCGATCTTCTAGAAAGATGCCAAGATCAACAATGGAGGATTGATGCACTAGAAAGTGGTGAGCTAGGGATGGTTATGATGTTGATGGCTATGATGTCGATGACTATGAAAGAGGTGGATAAGATTAATGATCGAGTGGAGGGGATAATGGATGAATTAAAAATTAGAAAATATTTAATTCATGAGGAAAGAATCTTTGACCAAGAGGAGGCATAAATAATTTATTTGAATTATTTATTAACCATTTTAATTAAATGGGAGGAAAATGGAAAAGGGACATTAAATAATTAACTTAGATTAAAATTATTTGATGGGGGAAAATGACAAGGGATAGTTAAATTATTTTGATAAATATTTAACTATAGACAAATAGGCAAATAAATAAATAAATAATAATTTATCTAATTATGGAAGAAAGGGATGTTAGGAACGTGATTAGATTTATTTAATTGATCTTAGAAGAATTAAAGGTAATGGGATGAGTTAATTAAATAATTTATTTAATTAATAGAAGAACACGATCAAAGATAATTAAATAATAAAAAAATATTTAATTAAAGAGGGAAGAGGGCCAAGAGAAAGGAAAACTGACACTTGCACGATTAGTACATTTTTCAGTGTCTATAGGTTGAAACAAGTGGGAAAATATGTCAAGGAATATACAAAAGAATTATATCATGTCTTGATTAGAATAAGCCATTTTGAGGCCAATAAGGAGAAAGTCACATGTTACATAAATGGGTTGAAGTTGAGTATTCAAGAAGACTTGGTTCTGGTAAGAATTTCTACCATTGAATCTATGCATATTAGTTTTATTTGAAGGTAGAAGAAAATTTGAATAGAAGGTTTGAAAGCAAGCAAAGAGGTGGTGGTCATGGTGAAAAGCCTAGTGGATGGTCATATGAAGGTCAAAATGAAGATCAAAAGAAGGGTGAAGGATCTAGTAGTAGCTAGAACTAGAAAGAAGATTACACCTACCATCCTCATGATCAAAATAGTGGAGACCAAAGTGGAAGGGGGAGATCTGGACAAGGACCAAGAAGAGGAGGCTTTCATGGAACCCATTTCTAGTGCAAAGAAGGAGGACATAGAGCCTATGAGTGTCCTCAACATCAAGGAAGTAAAAATAGAAGACCTAAGGGTAATGCATGAGTTACACATGTAGATGACTATGTTGAGTCTTCACATTTACAAGATGCAGAAAGAGGAGAGGTTATTGTTACTAGAAGAGCCTTGTTGAATGAGGAGAAATAACCAACTCAAAGGAAGAATTTATTTTGCATTAGATGTAAGTGTGAAGGTAATGTTTGCAATGTTATTATTGATGGAGGTAGTACTGATAACCTTATTTTAGAAGAGATGGTTAGTAAGTTGTGATTGGAGAGAAGAAGTCATCTAAATCCATACTGAATTTCTTAGTTGTAGAAGGACCATAAAGCTTTGGTAAATGAACAATGTTTGGTAAATTTCAAGATTGGAAATTACCAAAATGAGGTATTGTGTGATTATTCCTGTGGATGTTTCTCATATGTTGTTAGGTAGACCATGGTAGTTTGATTGGCAAGTAGTACATGATGGAAATTCCAACACCTATTCTTTGAAAAATGATGGATTTAATCATAAGTTGAAGCCCTTGAAAGAGGCAGAGGAAAATATATGCAATAATGTAAGATTTTTTTTTTTAATGGAGGAAAGTTCCTAAAACTTATGTGGCACGAGAATATGTATTTTGCATTGATCCATAGAGTTGATAAAGAATATACTATGATGTACCGGTAGAGGTTCCTAATTTTTTGAATTAGTTTTTCGATATTGTTTTTGATAATGTACCTAAAGGTTTTCCTCTAGTAAGGAAAATTATCCATCATATAGATCTAATTCCTAAAGCCAATTTTCCAAATAAGGCAGCCCATTGAAGGACTCCAACAAAGAATGAAGAGTTGAATAGACAAGTGCAAGAGTTATAGAAGGGATTGATTCAAGAGAGTTTGAGCCCATGTATGGTACCTACACTACTAGCACCAAAGAATAATGGATAATGGAGGATGTGTATAGACTTCCAAGCCATCAACAAGATCACCATCAAGTATAGATTTCCCTAGCCAAGGATGGATGACATTATGGATTGTTTGAGTGGAACTAAGTACTTCACGAAGATAGATCTGAAGAGTTGATATCACTAGATCTAGAATAGAGGAGATGATTGAAAGATAACCTTCAAAACCAAGGAGGGCTTGTATGATTGGTTAGTAATGTCGTTTGGGCTAACCAATGCACTGAGCACATTTATGCAACTTATGAATGATATATTGAAATAATTCTTAGGAAAATTTGTTATTTTTTATTCGGATGATATTGTCATTTTGAGTAATGCATTGGAGGAGAACTTGATGCATATCTAAATATTTTTTTAGAAGCTAAGTGAGGAGAAGTTGTTGATTAATTTGAAGAAATGTAGCTTCGTGAAGAGGGAGTTGGTGTAACTGGAATTTTTTGTCTTAGTAGAGGGTCTTAAAATAGATCCAAAGAAGGTGATAGATATCACTAAATGGCCTACCTTAAGGAGTGTTATATGGGTAAGATTGTTTCATGGTCTAGCAAGCTTTTACAAAAAAGGTTTATTAATAATTTTCATAGTATTTGTGCACCTCTAACTAAATAAATGAGAGGGGATATACAATATTTTAAATGGAATATAGGAGAAACAAAGAATTTTGATATGTTGAAGAGGAAAGTCATAGAGAAACCTATTTTGGCACTTCAAGATTTCAATAAAGACTTTCAAGTAGATTGTGATCCTAGTGGCACTATCATAGGAATTATTTTGAGTCAAGAAGGTAAGCATGTTTCCTATTTTAGTGAGAAGTTGAATGGTGCTAAGAAGAAATATTTTGTCTATAATCAAGAGTTTTATGCTATTGTTTATTCTTTAAATAAATGGAGAGGCTATTTGTTTCCAAAATAATTTTTTTTATATATTGATAACCATAATTTTTAGTATCTTAATAGTCAAGGAAAGTTGAATCAAAGACACTTAAAATTGGTTTGAGCTTTTGCAGTTATACTTTTTTTTTAAGCATGGAAGTGGGAGGTCAAACAGATTTGTACATGCCTTGAACATAAGGAAATTTTTTTTGACATAGATAAATATAGAGGTTGTTGGGTTCAATGAACTCAAGAGTTTGTATCGTAAAGGTCCAAAATTTGTAGAAGCTTCTAAGGATTGTTTGGAACCTGTTATAGTGGATAGGACAAGATGGTTGTATTTCTTAATCCAAAATGGGATGTTGTTTAGAGGAATCCAATTGTGTATTCCAAGGAGTTCTATGAAGAGAATCTAATCAAGGAAAAGTATACTAGAGGATTGGCTAGACATTTCAGTCAAGATAAAACCATTACTCTTGTTAGTGAGAATTATTACTAGCCACAGTTACAACAAGATGTGAATAAGTTTGTACAAAGTTGTGTTGTGCAATTTTCCCACACACGCCCCACTGAAAGTAGGGACCCCCTTTTTTTTCTCTAATTTATGGTGCTTTGGCCCTTTGGTTTGAGGATTTGCTTGCTTAGGCATGTGCTTGAATGATTATCTTGCTTGCATTGATGAATCCTTTATGCTACTTGTTGAAAATATTAATTTTTAAGCCATTTTCGGGTTTTCCTTTGATTTTAGGACTTTCCTCCTTTGGAGGAATTCCCTGGTTTCCTTGAAAATCCGGTGAGGAGGAACTTACACTGTGATCCAGGGATTCTGGTCCATCACAAAAAATTTTGTCAATTGGATTTCTCCAAAAATTTTGCCCTCCATTGAATTCTCAGGTTTCATTGTGGGTTGTCTTGTTAGTGGCATTAATGCTTGATCGTACGACTCCTACATGTATTTAGTCAAATTTTAGAGACTTTTATTCCATTGAGATTTTATCATTTTTCTTCTATTGATCTAGGAGGATTGATCTAGAGTGTTGGGTGTCATTTGATGTTTGGAATTTGCATTCGAGAGTTTGACGTTGAAGTTCCTGGGCATGCTTGTTGTTGCTTCTATTTGTTGGAGTGTCAAATTTGGTTGCTAGTCATTGAATAGTTGAATTCATCTTATCAATGGCTGAATCAAGTGAAACAATAGTCGAGAAGACCAAGGAAAAGTAGATAGATCAAAGTGTTGAAGGGTTTTCTATCTCCGAGGGAGAGAAGGTCAAAATGGATATAAAGAGTAGGATTCAAGAAAGCAAGTTGACTTCCATATGGTTAGAGGTCACTAATACAAATGTTGGTCTATGGGATTACGAGGAATTCAAGGCAAGGATGGTAGCACATAACCTTCCCTTTTTGGCTAGAAGGATATTGGAGTCAAGGTTGGCCCATGTAGCTAGATTCCCTCCTATAGTTCAATGCTACGAGTTAGTGCTTGAATGTGCTAGACATTATGATAGGGGCACACAAAGTATAGTTGGTCCTCAAGGGAGAATAGTGGAAAATATTAACCCTATGTCTATAGCCCAGACCTTTGACATGCCTGATAGGTCTCATGTTGTGGGTTTTACTATGGACATAGCAAAGAAGTATTATGATGAAGAAATTATCAAATCACAAAAGGTCATCAATTCCTGGTTAGAAAAACCCAAGTCTCACTTCTCCAAGCTGCCCAAGCAACTATTCAGAGCAAAATTCCAAAAGGAATACTATGATGCTATCACACTCCTTAGTAGAATAGTAGGATTTAAGAGTGTAGGGGTATTTGAAAACTGGATGTTCCATGTCATTGTGACAATGGAGCAAAATATTGACTACCATTGGGCAGGCATTATAAGTGCAATGATACATGAACAGATGTGCAATGTGTTGTAGAGAAAGACCTTCATAATGACCTCTTACTTGGTGTATGCACTTGCAAGGTTCCATCCATACAAGGGGCTAAGTACAAGGGGTGTATTTGGGTGAGATGTGATTTATGAGGTGTACCCACAATTAGACTTGGGTAGCACATGTTATAGAAGGGTGAATGACACATTCACAATGTAAATAACCAGGCTATTACAGGGTGCATAGCATGTTTGGATCTCAAACAATTCCAAGGAACTAATCAAGAGGTTTGGAGCTTTGTTTATCCAGTTCCCCACCTTTTCATACATCAAAATAGGTGGTTTTCAAAGGGCTCCATATAGACTCCCTAGATATCCCACAGATCACATTATACTTCTAGAAGTCACAAGATAGATTTGTGATTTTGATGTAATTTTCAAGAAGCACAAACATAAGGCCGGATTTGGTGGTGATTTCCTTTGAGAATAGGTAGTAATGAAGCTTTCCCTTCTATTAATTCAGCCCATGCTTTTGAGGAAGAAATGTGTAATTTGTGTCTCTCTTTCCATTCTAAGAGATCCATATTTGATAGGACTGGTGAGGTACAAAAGAGGGCCAACAAGGAATACAACCAAAAGGATGATGTAGAAGATTATTGGGCTTACAAAAAGGATGAATTTGAAGTAAGAAAGAAGTTCTCCAAGCTGCCAGTGAACTTGGTTTGACTATACAACATAAAGGCCATTCCCGATTAGATTGAAGATGATGGAGATTTGATTTAGAGTCATGAATATGAGCATGTGAAAGACAAACCAATAGAAGGGATAGACTAGTTAGAGGAAGAGAAGATAGAATTAGTGTAGATCATGACTCCAGTGATCAAGTACACCAAGCTGTGGCTCAAACACAAGATCTGGGTGTTCGAGAGTACAGGTGTGCAATGCACCTATGATCTAATGGGAGATTTGGAGTCTCATTCCACTTCTGAAGAGTCTATTGAGTAGTATCCTAAGGGTAAGGCTAAGGTGAACTCTCCTTTCAAGATAAATATTAAGGATACTCAAGCAAAAGTAGAAGAAAAGCAACGAAGACCTATTGCTAAGAAAAGAAAACATATTTCAAAGACAAAGAAATCTGCAAAAGAAGAAGTTGAGGAAGAAGAAAAGGAGGATATTGCTTTCATGCCTAAGAGAAGAAGGATAGTGAGATTGTCTCAAAAGAAGAAGGAATATTCCAAGGTAGGGGATGAGGCTGGCCCACTAGTAGTAAGTGTGGAAAGTTCAGGAGAGAAAATACAGGTGTACACAAGAAGATCAAGAACTCCCTCTCTCAAGGATGGTGTGCCAAAGAAAACTATTCCCTTGGTTGTCCTTGCCACAAAACATGATAATTTCCCTCCTCATGAAACTCATAATGTACCAAGTGAATCTAAGGATGGAGAAGATCACCAAGACCAAGGAGAAGAAGAATTCTGAGAAGGTGAACTCTATAGTATAGAGGCAGCGATAGAAAAGATATTGTAGACCCCTTTGGTGACTTATGAGGATTCACCTACAAAAAATGAAGGAGGTAGACCTCCATAGATAGAGGAAGTTCCAATCAAAACTCCTTCACCAGTGCATGAAAAAGAAGAAAATGATAAGGGAAGTGAAGATAAGATTGAAGAGATTCCTGAAAAGAAAAATCTAAATGAGGATTTTTCCAAGGTTCAATAGGATGTGGTTGGACAAGGTAATGCACAGTTAGATTCCAATGTTCCTAATTGGCTACAGAAGGAATTAAAAATTAAGAAAATTATGGTGGATGATACTCCTCCCTACTGGGATGAACTACTGGAAAAACATAGAAAAAGTAAAAGTGAAGAAGAAATACAGGGTTATCTCCAGGATTGAGAGAGATGAAGCTAATAATAGGGTGATTCACATTGCCACCCATGTCCTAGATAAGAATAAAGATGAAGTGACTGGTAGATATTATAGTGCACAAACTATCAGCTTGGGATCCACCTCTATGATGCAAGAAGTTGAAGAATTTGAAGACTATAGTGTTGCTATTTTGAGTAGATTGAAGAAATAAGTGCAAGCTAAGCAAGATTTGAACAAGGAGAATGATAAAATAAAGAGGTATCTACATGAATTAATGAAACCCTTGCAATCCATTAGCTCCTCATCATCTACTACAGGTTTTCTACCATAGGAGACAATAACCAAGTTGGAGAAGATGAAAACCACTACACATGCCACATCGAACTGGTACTAAGGAGTGGAAGCCAAAGGAGATAATTCCATCAAATATATCCTTTCGACTAGTGGAGATGTTATGAGATCAATAGAGTGGTTAAAGAATGTACTAGCTCAAGATAAGGAGGATGTGGATCTCTTGTTATAGAAGGCCAAGACCATCATGGAATACACTGAAGATAAACTGGTAAGTGATGGAATTCTTCTTCCAAAGTTACAGAACCCTGGGAATGGTACGAAGTTTTGCAAATAAGGAAAAGGGTTTTAAAGAAAGTGCATAAGCAAGGGAATCAAATTAAGGATACTCTAACTGAAATCTACAACAAGTGCATGTCCTTCTTTAAAGTTATCATAGGAATAAAAATGTTTGCACCAAAACATTTTAACTTGGAGCAATTGAGAAAATGGTGGCATGATATTTTCTCCAGTCAATGAGGACCCAGTTACTGAACACAAGTTAGATGATGCAGCCACATACATTGTAGTAATGGATAAGTATCAGACCCTAAAGGTGGATTGGGATAAGACCATAAAGTAGTCAAGAGAAGACATTAAATCCATTGAAAGTAAAATTAAGGTGTTAGTTATTCCACCTATAGCCGGCTTGGAGAAGGTATTTTTGATGGTGTAGGATAAAATGGAGCGAGATAAGGACAAAGTGGAGAGCAGTTAATGCAAGGCCTCATCAGAATTTGTGTTTCCCCATTATTTCTTCTCCATCCTTCACATGCATTGGATCAAACCATGTTGGAGATCCCAGGCTAACTTGGATGGAACACATGCATTTAATGCACACATTATTTTGAATTCTTCTTGGCCAACTTGTTTTTTGGGGCCAATTGTTTGTAACCCTATTTGGGCTGACATAAGATGTAATCTCTATAAATAGGGATGTTTCCTCATTTGAAAGGGCTAGATAGATGTTTTACATTGGAGCGAATTTAGAATTAGAGTAAGAAATTGGTAGTTAGGTTATTTCCAAGCAAGTTTTGTAACATAAGACTAGAATTGTTGCTACTTTGGATGATTTAATGCAAGTAAAGGCATTGTGATTTGGTATCCTTCTTGTGTTAGTTTATCTAGCATGGTTCCTATGATTCTATCTTTTGAAATTGCTTAAGATTAGTTGACATATGTTATATTTAGTGTTAGATGACTTAATGGTGTTTGTGATTTGATGCTTGATGTAATGCCCTATATTTTACACTAAAATACACTTAAGGACAAAACACAAATTTCAAATTTTGACCATAAACACTAACACAATTCCCAAGAGACTACTTCCTACACATGAATCTGATGAAAGCCTAACAAACATTAGACCAATAATTAATAAAGACCTTGGCCATCAACACAATTGAATTAACAATCATGGTCCAATTTCAAATGGAGATATAGAATCTACATCACCAAGGTAGGCTTGATTAGTTCCACTAACTCATCAATAAACACAAACTTAGTTCAAGTCACAAGTTATACAAATAATATATATGTATCAATAGTAACTTTAAATATTTAATAAGAGGACAAGCCTAGGGGACAAACCTAATTCCTTGGGAGCTCGTCTCTGATGGCCTTGCCTACGTATATATTTTGCAGAGGAACCGTAGTTCGACAATTGGACTTCAGCCATCTCACACATGGTTGGATAGCAAAGGCATAACTCTTAGGTTCAAGGATGACTCTACCACAGTCACACTCATAACCCAATTTCACTGACATACTCTAAACTCAATTCTCTACTCAACTTCATATTATGCCTCTAGTCCAATAATTATAAACTAATAAAGTGGGTATGCAACCCTTTCTAGGGCCCTTTTCCCCAGATAGTTTCATAGTCAGTAGCCACCCACTTAAGTGAAGCCAGGGATCGAAAAACCTGCTAAGGATATGCACCATTTAAAAAATACAATTTGTTCATGAACAATGCACATCACGCTTACATGACAATTTACTGGAAGGACATAATATTTGTCTCTCTACAAGGCCAACAATCCTAATTAAGAGGAATGATAAGAAGAATGTAACAACCGTCATAGTCGTTATGATACGTTTAGTCATTAAACTAAACATTGTTTGAAATTATATATCAATTAGATAGACCATAGTTCAGCTTCATGAAATAGCTCCTACATATACCAATATAGAAACTCGATTATAACTCAAACTAACAACTTGGTTTTTATGTGAAATGATAGAATATAATCATAATTTAACAATACAGTTTCAAGACAAGATTAGTAGCAATATGAGCATTATAATGATACACAAAAATTAATCCTAATTAAAATAAATTTATTGTTAACTAAAGAATGGATAATAACAACCCCACCCTTTTAACTTCCAAAATTTAAATAAAGGACCTTATATCATGCTCTTACACTGACACAATGTCACATTTTATTTAAATTAAACTTAAATAAGGAAACACATGGAAAGAAGGTACTCTCAATTATAGTAAAAACTTAATGAAAATCATATCTTACATATTAAGTTGAAATCAATAGCTCATAAGCAACTTGTTCTAGAGGAATTCCAAAACACCAAGCACAAAGGCACAAAAAAAACAATTCAAGTGTAACAAAAAGAGGTAATAGTTCCTATAGAGTCAACATATTTACTTTTATTAAATGATATATTTAATTATATGGTTTATATTGTTATAATTGTTAAAACTAGATATATCATTAGAATATTTACCCCTAATAATGAAGACAAATAGAAAATATTGGGTGTACGATGATAATCATCAAATTATTCAATGTTGAGCAGCAATAAAACTTGAGGTTTTATAGAGATACATGCATGAGAATTTTAATGACAATGCAACTTTCACATTAACTATATTCGATTATGGATTTATAGATTGATCAACTATAAAGTTTTAGAGAATTCTCATTTCTTTCAATAATTTGACGCTACCATAACTTTCTAAAAACCTCAATACTATAACGCATATGATATGCAGAACTTCACCATAAAAAAAAAGTAATATCAAAACAAACATAATCACAATCCCACTTTATCCTCCTAAAGATTGACCATAGACTCAATACTATTGTAAGCATACTCAATGACTATTGACAATGATAATGATTATTAATTTAATAATAATAATAAATGAATACTCTAACTAAAATTCTCTAAGAAAAAAAAAATTATTAAAATGTAATCATAAATCTCACCATTGTGATTATTAAAGGGTTAGAAGGGAGATATTGTGGTAGTTCAAAAAGTTTCCACAGGTGAAAGCATGGCAGAGGCTTCAAGGTCAAGGGCTTTAAATTCAACTATGGCCAATATCCTTCCTTTTACTTTTGGTTATGGCGAAGTATACCCAAGGGTAGTTGAAAACGTTATTGTGTAGAGTGAAATACATAAAATCTAATACAACCAATATATGTAAGAATGACAAAACTACTTTCTTTGCCCAAGATGATGTCTATTGGTTAACTTCACTTCATTACAAACAATAAATATTACTTTATTTTCCATTGGTGTTTTTGTCGTTCACTGATTAATTTTGTATTTTATTTCATAGTAAAAGCATCATCAATTCTTAAAGTTTGTGAAAGTGAGTAGCTCAAGCTCAAACTTCCCTCATGGCATAAGGAAATCCATAGTCTCAGTGGGCATGTGGCAAGGTTGTGAGAGAATAAATATGAGGGAGATTTAAATCTGACCTATGTTCAAACGTACATAAACATCCGACTATTTTATTTAGTAGTAAAATGTAAAACAAGCCAATGTAGGTCTTCCCTTCTATTATAAACTTTTCATTTGTAGACCTTAGATATTTTATCAGAGCTTTACTTAGGTTCAACCGCACACAACTATTCAACTATTTTATTTATTAGTGAAAAAGTAAAGCAAGCTAATGCAGGTTTGCCCTTCATTTTTTAGTAGCACACCTCAAAGTTTGTCAGAGATTTAACTGAGATTTCCTTGCAATAATTAATTGTTTGAGCAATGTCCCTTTCAAACCATGTTTCCACAAAGTTTCAAATTTGGAGAGCTCCTCTATTTGGGAGAGCTATATTTGTTTTCTTGTTGTTTAGAAGCCTTGCCTCCAACTTTTGGAAATATGGTCAACCTAAATACCCTAGACATTAGAAACAATTTCCTGTAAAAAATTCCATCAAGTTTCAAATATCTGAGATCTATAGCGTATCTTAAGGAAACCAAAAAAAAATAATGAACTTCTAGAATTTCTTTTTATTCCTAGTAATTATTTCATTTGTTTAGTATAATAGTTTGTTTTTTTTATTTTATTTTTTTATTTAGTGTGTATTATTGTAAAATATTCCTTCATTTATTATAAAAGAAGTAAACAATTGTGGGTAGGTTACCTCTAGCCTGTCAAACATAAAACTACAACCAATGCTTCCCTTTAATAGATAAAAATAAATAAAATTTCTTGATAATGAAATGAATTACAATAGAAACGGTGTAGCTGCATACAGATTTATCAAACAAAACAAAAGCACTAAAGACATGGCCATTGAGTTAGCTCAAGACTCTACAAAAATTATATCATGCTGATTCAGAATCCACACTTTGAATAGCATCCTCTATCTACGCCGAAAATGGGAGCTTGAAATCAGGTATGTACATCGACCAAGTGTATAGGATGAAGACGTTTTGTAACAAGTTGCAATTGCAACTGCCCTGATCAATATGTGTGCAAATGTGGGTGTGTAGACCATTCACGCGAATTGGTTGAAATAATGCCTCAAAGAATGTGGTCTCAAAGAGTGCAATATTTGTAGGATATGCATAAAATGGATTTGCTGAGGAGGCTCTAGAAACTTTTAAGCACATGGAATCAATGAGTGTAAGGATAGGTTTTTCAATTTTGTCTCAGCATCCACTCTGCCTGCAATTTTTTTCTCAGGGGGTTTGGAATGGGGTATGGAAACTCATCAAAATATATGCCCATGCACACACATGGAGGCGGGGTAAATACACTATGAGTGACTCTGCATCTATTCATATTCAGGCAGATGCAATTTGCATGTGTAATGTTGAATTCCACAACCTTTGCTAGCATTGTGTCAGAGAGATCTAAACTCATGGACTACAATGACTACATCATATGTGCCCGCCCCTCCTTGACTCCATGGAAACTATTGTTGTATCTTTCAGATCAAATAAGAGACATGAACTGCTTGACAAGGTACCTCCCAATTCCCTACCATTCTCTTGTGCTTCCACCCTTAACTCTTTTTTCTTCTCTCTGTTACTATCCACCCTTCCTCGACCTCCACAGGCTGCAACCATTCCATGGTCTATTTTCCTCACTACTGGTACCTGGCTCTCTTTGCTTTATGTTGCTAATCTAACACTTTGGGCCGAAGACCCCATGATATATCCCCTCTCCCTCATTATGACTATCACCTTAAATTCCTCGTCCATCTCCCCAAAACAAGCAAAATTAAATATGTCATCTATCTAACCAAATCTGATTCAACCAACCATGTCTAGAGCACCATCAATGAGTAAGTGAGTGTTATGTAATATACATAGACAACACACCATTGGATAGTGTAGCAGTATGATTACCGATCAAAGAACCAAAAGAAAATCATGCACACAAGATCTGAAGAGACATTCACTGGTGGCGAGCATAAAGAAATGATAAAGACAATAAATGCATAACACTACTCTAACATAAAACATTAATAAGCCATCGAGTTTATGTAGCATCTTATTCAAGGAAGTCTACTTTCCTTGTTGGGTGATCTTTTCCTTAAATGTCCCTTTGGCACCATCATAAAAATGGTTGTTACAAGTTAGGAAGGGATATAAGTTAGCTTTCTGAAAGTATAATAAGTTTCATTTAAGCTTCTATCGACCAATTTTCATCCCTAAGCTTCCTTAGCACCCCGTACTTAGATAAAAGCTCAAGTTAAATTCATGCTTAATAAAGAAAACATTATATTGTTAACATTTAGAATAACCTTGCGAACTGTGCTATTGATATTAGTATTATTATCATCTCCATCAATAATCACATTAATATTAAGTGTAACGTTAATGCTAATACCACTTTGCTAATAATAATACTATTTTATAAGAGGGTGAATTGGTATTATTTGCAGTGAAATCCATAATAAGAGTAACACAATATGAGTAACGATATTAGGTTAAATATTATTAATAATAAGAACAATAAAATTAATAATGGTATCAATTTATGTATTAATGATATTAAAATTAATAATAGTATTAATGATAAAATTAGAATTAATAAAGATAGTCATATTATTATTGATATTATGAGTACCATTTTCCAAATTAAATTATTGATCATAAGTATTAGATAAGGTTCACATATTTCACTAATATAGCTCATCTATTAAATAATATTGGCACCTAGTAAAAGAAACACATGAAGTGTAACTATTTCCCTAATGGTATGGTAGGGCCTTACATTCCCCTCCCCTTAGATTGGACTTCCTCCTAGAAGTCACTAGGGTTGGGACTAAATCCCCACATAAAATCACACTTTTAAAAATGACCATTATATCATAGCAAGTTTCCTTTACCATATCAGTCTTGACACAACTAAGAAAGAGTAATACACATCATACCTTGATCCCATTTAAAATCAAATACAACCTAGTTTTAACTTAACTCTTAAATTAACCAACATGTTAATATGACTAGAGTTACTCAAATATAAATAAAACTCACATTAATGCACACACATAAATCTATTAATCATACCAATTACCTTACCATTTTCATGATGAAATAATCAAAACATTCAACTATAAGCACACATTAGAACACATCATTTCTATGCATTGCTCATCCAAATTATTGAAGCAAAATTTTCACAATAGAACGTTTATTTGGTACATTCTCAATATAACAATGTTAACAACTAGATCCATGTAGTTATAAATTATTGATAATGTAACCAACTTCAATTAAGTCCCACAAAAACATATCAACCGAATGAATATCCTTTGATACACCAAAAAATCCCCTTGCAACATAAACATCACTCATGATGTAAAGGAGATATCTATGTTCCAATGTCAACTCATGTCTCAAGGAATGTTAAATCTGCATCATTTTTATACTATCATTCTAACATACTTTAGAGGTATTCCACATCACATTTACTTGCAATTTCACATGTACACACAACAATAGCAAGGATGATCTTCCCACCTGGGTGCGCATGTCCTCGTACAAAGGATGCTCCTCTCAATTGGGTGAGACTCCTCATACAACCACATCATTTACAACACAAGGCTTGCACAATGGGGTTTACAAGGATGGATATTCTTGGATACCATAGAAAATTAGGAAAGATGATCTCAAGGCCCTTCTCTAAGGACTCCTCCATACAAATAAGAACAATCATAGAATGGGGGGGAAGAATGGATTAATTACCATCCCATACCGGTCCCACTCTTAACCCCCTTTCAAAATAATTCCCCAGCACATCTACTCCCCTATACGACCTGCTAGGGAACCCCAAGGGATATGGAAATTTACAGATTTTACATTATGCCACACATGCCAAAAGTTTGCAACCAATGAGAAAGCCTCAAACTAAATAACATAAAATCACAAACCTAAGTTTCAATAAAACTCCCAAAGAGGAAACTATAAATTCAAGAGAAAAACAAAATAAAGATCAATTGTAGCTATATTGCAACCTTTCAAACTTAATTCAAAATGAAATTTAAACAAGTCCTTGAGGCAAATTGGACTATAACAACCTTCAAACGGCTAAGTAGCCTAATAAAATAATTATAAAATTCCACATTGTTGGCGCATAATAAAGTAAAATATCAATTAAGAATTATGAACAATTCATATTTCAACAATACAATTTGCACATCACGAGCACCATGTGACTTGAAAAGCCACCTAAGGGGAGGAGGGGAATGGTGGTTCTCTAACCACATAAGTATAATAGTATTGAATAACTGGTGATCCCTAACCACATAAATATGAATAACTGGTGGTCCCTAACCACATAAAGATAAGTAACTGGTGGTCCTTGACCACATAAATATGAATCATTGGTGGTCCCCGACCACATAAATATAAATCAGTGGTGGTCCCCGACCACATGAATATGAATAGGTAGTGGTCCCTGACCACATAAATATGAATAATTGGTGGTCCCTGTAACTCCATCCTTTACCCATGGGTTATAACATCAAGGAATAGTTTTGCACTATGAACCAACAAGTGTGGCTCTCATATATAGGGGAGTAGGCCATGGTCAACGTCCATAGAAAGATTACAACGACTCGACACAGATCCTTTATCAAGATTAGGGACAACACCCTATGCATGTAATTTCCTGATGGGAGAACATGTGCCTCTCAACCCCTATTTACACTAGCTGGCATCACACTCCCATAAGGGGGGAACCAAACACTGGGGGGTACACATTTAACTTACAAATAAGACTGACATAGAGGAATGCATCACATTTCATTTAATCAATACACATCCACACATTCTATGCTTCTTTTTCACAACAAATCAACTACACAAAATAATCACGAAGGGTACACATAGGGGATCATACTAGACGTCCACCACCCTTATCCCAAGTTGGATACCCTATATCTTGTACTTGGGGCACATCACATATACTGGTTTCAACATGAAAAATCACATTCACTATCAAGAATCATATCATTCTATTCCATAAGAGTCAAATATTCACAACATACACTTACTTCTACAACTTTGTCTATCTACAAAAGTTATCACAATACACAACATAAGCACCATTATAGGGTATTCACATATACCAAAAGTACAAAATAATTTATCTTTTCTTTCTTTTTTCTTTTTCTAACTTTCATCTTTTAAAGAAATAAACCATTTTCTTTCCCATAATTAAACTACAAAATATTGTATTTTATCATTGACATACACAACCATTATAAACCATCTTTCTCAAACAAGGCTACCCAATACTCTCAAACGATAAGGAAAACATAGTCCAAGTTATTAGCACCTCAAGCACAACATTCTTTTCACTAAAAATTTACTTAGCCATGCATTTATATGATTTCCTATCAATAATAATGCGATTGGGAATCTAAGTTTTGCTAATGTAAGGCTACAACAATGCACATAATATTTTACATTTTTTTTAGGCATACCATGCAATGAAGGAAAAACTTATATTTGAAATTTATCAATGAGAGGTTTACTAATGCATTCTTTTCTTTACCACCATTATTATTTATTTACTAAGCATATTATTTTGCTATTCCCTCTTACCTCAATATTAATTTATTCCATAAACAAGTTCACACATACATCCTAAGGTAATAATGTAGTTTTGGGACAAAGATCTTTTACCCAATCAGCCATATTTCTTTCCTATCTTCAAGATAGCTTTACACAAAACACACTTTTAGTTGATTTCCAAGAAAAATGCACTATTTGGAAACACTTCATTTATCCACACCCAATAAGGGAACTTCATTTTTAAATCAATCCCAAATACATAAACAAAGAGCTCATAACCCCATCATGGTCAAATCACTAGTTTTTATCTAATTCTAGGAAATACAATATATGATTCTTTTAAGAGGCATTACTATTTCACTATTATTTTCCCACATAAAGTTTACAAACCTAGTATCATTTATTTCATAATCCCTTATGTCATTCACATCGAGGTATGTAATACTCAATAAAATCTAACACCAATTACCAAAGAGTAAGGGAAGAAAAGACATCATAGGACCACTTCAAACATTAGTCACAACAAGGAGATAAGCACACAAAGGAGATTCGCACAAGCAACACCGCAAAGGATACAACACTAACCAGAGATCCCAGAGCTACAACCTTGCTCTGATACCAAATGTAATGCCCAAGATTTTACACTAAAATACACTTAAGGACAAAACACAAATTTCAAATTTTGACCATAAACACTAACACAATTCCCCAGAGACTACTTCCTACACATGAATCTCGCGAAAGCCTAACAAACATTAGACCAAGAATTAATAAAGACCTTGGTCGTCAACACAATTAAATTAACAATCATGCTCCAATTTCAAATGGAGATATAGAATCCACATCACCAAGGTAGGCTTGATTAGTTCCACTAACTCATCAATAAACACAGACTTAGTTCAAGTCACAAGTTATACAAATAATATATATGTATCAATAGTAACTTTAAATATTTAATAAGAGGACAAGCCTAGAGGACAGACCTAATTCCTCTGGGGCTCGTCTCTGACGGCCTTGCCTATGTATATATTTTGTAGAGGAACCATAGTTTGACAATTGGACTTTAGCCATCTCACACATGGTTGGATAGCAAAGGGATAACTCTTAGGTTCAAGGATGACTCTACCACAGTCACACTCATAACCCAATTACACTGACATACTCTAAACTCAATTCTCTACTCAACTTCATATTATGCCTCTAGTCCAATAATTATAAACTAATAAAGTGGGTATGCAACCCTTTCTAGGGCCCTTTTCCCCAGACAGTTTAATAGTCGGTTGCCACCCACTTAGGTGAAGCCAGGGGGTAGGTGCATGAAGTTGGGTACCAATTTTGTGGCCACTTTTCAATTTTTTTTAAAAACGTGCTCACCAAAATTGACAAAATTGAACACGTGTGTTGTGCATGTTTTGCACACACGCCCCGCCATAGGCAGGGACCCCCTTTTTTTCGCTCCTGACAGGCTGCTTTGCTCCTGTCTTGTTTTGCGTGCCCCATTTCCAAGCCCAAATTGGTCATGTGCCATCAAACGATCAAATTCCCCTACCTAAATTCACCTACTTGGGGTATTCAAATCTGCGAAGAAATAAAGTCCCCCATCCCCTTTTTGCCTTTTGTCTTACTTTGGCTGTTTCATAAACATCCATGGACCCTTGTCGCTCTCGTTTCCTTATTTTTGGCTTTGGGGACAACCTTTTGGTGGATTTGGGATGTGTTTGGGGTGCTTCAATGAACTACCAAGGTTTCGTTAAGTTTCAATGGTTTTGGAACTTTTCCTCTACAATTCCCTTCCTCGGCTATTTGAAAACATCCGTGGACCCCCGTCAGTCTGATTTCCACATTATTGATTTTGGGTGAAATCTTTTTTGGATCGGGGATGTGTTTGAAGTACGTAAATGAACTGCTAAGGTTTCATCAACGTTCTGTTAAGTTTTGATAGTTTTAGAACTTTCCCTCCGGAATTCCCTTCCTCGGCTATTTGGAAACATCTATGGACCCCCGTCGCTCCCATTTCCACATTTTTGACTTTGGGGTCACCCTTTTTTGGATCTGGGATGTGTTTGATGTGCTTAAATGAACTGCCAAGGTTTCATCAAAGTTTGGTTAAGTTTCGGTGGTTTCGGAGCTTTGTCCCCCTTTTGTTGTTTTGGAACTTCCGGTGGCCACCTCCCTTTCGGCCTCCGGAGCCTAGCCCCTCCCTAGCCGTTTCCGGGGCTCCACCTCTCTGTGGCCATTTAGGAGCTTCCAATGGCCATCTCCCTTCTAGCCTCGAGCTCGGCCTCCTCCCGCCTCTTCGGTGGCATTTTGGAATTCATGTGGCTACCTCCCCGCCTTCCCCCTGGGTTTGCTTCCGGCTCTCGTGCCATTTTGGAACTTCCTGGCGTCCTTCCGACTGGCCCCTCCATGGCGCTGGCTCCGCCTCTCCGGCCATTTATGGGGCTCCGCCTCTCCGTGGCCGTTTTGGAACTTTCGGCGGCCACCTCCCTTCTGGCCTCTGGAGCCCGGCCCCTCCGTGGTCGTTTCTGGGGCTCCGCCTCTCCGTGGCCATTTTGAACATCGGGCGGCCATCTCCTTCCCGCCCTCTGGAACCCAGGCCCTCCGTGGCCATTTCTGGGAGCCTGTCTCCTTCCCGACTGTTTTGAACATCCGGGAGCCTGCCTCCTTCCTGGCTATTTTGGAAACATCTGGGAACCTTCCTTCTTCCCGGCTATTTTGGCTTATGTCCACTGTCTGCCTTCTGGCTTTACTTCACCATCTTTCTGCCCTCTGGCGCTCGCACCCTCGAAGCACGCATTAATGTTTATGGCCCAAATGAGCTCCAAATATGAATATCAATATATTTTTATGATGCATGGATAGATCTAACAGGGAATTTGTAGGTTTGGCTGACATTTTCCTTAACTCATGTATAAATGCACTTATGACACTTCATGTTTGCAGGAGTCAAGAATCCTTCCATAAGTCTATCGAAGAGGCCCATTGAGGGAGTTGTCCTACCTTTTTCTAGATGATGATGATTTCTAAGGAGCTTTCCACCCGAATCAGGGGCCACCAATCTATTGATGGAAGTCATCGACCGACTTGTTTGATCCAATCAAAAATGTTGCAAGTTCACCAGATGGAGGGCAGCCTTCAAATAGTCTCTGTTACAGTAAAAAGAGAAATCAGCTACAAGACAAATCTTCTATAGCACCTGGGCACTATAGGACAAAACAGAGAAAAAACAAGGAATGTATTTTAAATTGTTGGATATTGGGGGTAGGTGAAGCCCTAACTTGTAATGAATCTGAGCCACTCAATATAAATTGATCCTAGCCATTCATTTGGGCTTTGGAAATCTATAAATAGGGGCTTGCCCCTCATTTGTAAGGGTTGGAGAACTGATGTAAAGACATTATGCAACAATAGAAAGCAACATTACATGATTTATGGGTGTTCCTTTTGAGTTTTCTCTTTATGTATGCATGGTTCAACTTCCCTATTAGTTTAGGTGTTAGTTTTTTGAATGGAAGTGGTGATGGTGATTGTTGTTTCAATATTTGATGGATTTCCAGCTCATTACTTCATTATTGCAACTTAGTTCAATTACATGTGCATGATGTGTGTGTGTAATCTGAAAATTTGCAGTCCTTAGAAGATTGCACTGGTTTTGTGCAACTGTAGGTTTCTCTTGGCCAAGCAAAACCCAGTTTAGGAAGTTTGTCTACTTTAGTAGCCA
The DNA here is from genome assembly GCA_007258455.2 of Sequoia sempervirens. NCBI lineage: Eukaryota > Viridiplantae > Streptophyta > Pinopsida > Cupressales > Cupressaceae > Sequoia > Sequoia sempervirens. The sequence continues at coordinate 954,856,056 of VDFB02281492.1, forward strand.
CCATTGTTACTGTTCATTCGTAGCTTAGGATTAGAATAGCTTTCTTAACCCTTCTCTTTTTGCTGTTTCTTTTAATCTTTGGTTAGATTAGGATCCAAAGCATTACCATGAAGCTAAATCAAATGAACTTGATGAGTTTTAGCTTGCTGTTTTGAGTGGACAGCCACTGTTCATTCACTTCCAGCACTTTAAAACTACATTTGCAAACCCAACTTCCCATGCTTTGTAACTCATCCGTAAGACCACCTTGTGATTCCAGCAAATCACATCAAACAACTAAGATATTCCAAGCACTATCAAGACCTAACATTAGAGACCTTGGGATAGTGTTCTTTAATCTGATTGTGGAAGATTGTCTTTCAAGAGAGGTAGTGTACCTATGCACTACCTGTGTTGAAAAGTGCATAAAAAACACGTCAATAGAACCATGTCCATATCTTATTTTCTTTTTTGCTCCCATGGGAGACCACAATGGGCTCTTTCCTTTGTCATCCACTTTTCCTACAACATCACCCTTGATTTGTATCCTTCGACTACACCTACTAGGTGCGAGTCTGGGATTTTTTAGCGAAAATGTTGGCCTCCATGGCTGGAACATCTTCTAGTGCATCAAAACCAGACCTCTGGGAACTCAAGCGAGAAAAATTCCTTACTAGTTTTCTCATTTTATTCTCTAATAATTTCTCACACTACCTTGCCTTAATCAATCACACTTCTAACTGCTAAGTGTAGATGACATGAATAGCAGCTATTCCTTCTATATTTATCACATGGAATGATGTTGATCACAATCAATGTCTAACATGCATGTGTAACCTAGGTAGCTCATTGGAAGATGTACTATCACTGTTTAACTCCCTATTTCCATGGAAATTCATAGACTATTCTTCATGATTACCAACATTTGTGTCTGCACATGAATTGAGATCAACTCAATCGCTTTGCAGGATGTTATCCATTAAGGCGAGCTGGTTGCATAGAGAAAAAATGACCATCATGTGTTATATACCAACTTTGAATGCTATTTATAAATATTTTTCCTTGGTGGATTGATCTAACAACTAGCTTTTGTTTGACCACCTTTGATTTCTAGTGGTGCTCCACAAAAAAAATTCATAGCCAATGGAGTTCTTCCATGTTGGATGATGCCTTCACAATGTGTTGGCTCCATGCTCCAAGTAGGTCAGGATAGGTGTCGAGATGTTGATCTCACTAGTCATAACCACCTTTCATTTTAATCCAACGAGCCAATAGGGAATGGTGAAGATCGTTCCACTAGATTGATCTCAACCACTTGTTGAAAATATCAGGCCACAGGAGCAATAGTGGGGAATGGGTCCCACACTGTACCTGGACACGTGTCCACTTCTCGCTAACCTTGCTACACTTATCTTGCTAGTGCTTAACTCCCGTGAGCTGGTGGGGTATAGTCCATATCTTCTCCCCAATCTTCAAATCTTGAAATTGCACATCAAGTTATGTTAGCATTTAATAGAAGGGGCTTAATCTAGCCGATGATGACATGGCCACTAGGGTTAATGACTTAAAATTGAAAACCTGACTTTAGGAAAATAATTGATATGGTGTGAGAAACAGTGACCCCTTTCTCGATTCTATACGTAACATGCTCCTGCAAGGGGGGCCCTACTAGAACTAGTGCCGGGGTGGAACGGCGAGAAAGCCCACCGCAATATCTCCTCCCACCCACCAACCCCACTGGCCCCCTACTATTCTAAGGGGCCTCGGGTGGGAGGCAACCCCAGCATGTCCGGGTGGGTGGGAATCAGCCGGGTTCCCTAGAAATGTTGACGGTAGATTCCCACCCACCGACCCCGCCCACCCCCCATTATAGTTTTCTAAGGGCGCCTTAGGTTAGGACAACTAATATTGGATAGCCGCTCTCGTCAGAATAGTAGGGGCTATGCAGGGTGGGTTACGGGAATTCTAGTTGGGAGGAGATAGTTGGGTGGGTGGGAGGTATAGCCCTATTGTTCCCTCCCGATGAACCGTGGGCATGTTACGTATAGAATCTGGCGTACTGGTGTTGACCTAAGGCAATTTGAGTTAAAGTGGGTGAGACGTTCCAGATGGATCAAGAGATGACTTAAGGGGTCGATGACTGACCGAGTAGGTCAACCTAAAATTATAACATTTGCATGCTTTTGAATAAAAGCCTACTCACTATGGGGATAAGGGTTTAAAATGGAAACCAAGTTCATGGTTATTAAGATGGAATTCCTTAGAATTTTATAAGCTCCATCAGGATGAGATTAAAAATAGATGTAGGGAAGAAGCAAGGTTAGGTTGGCAAGAATTTAAGCTCTTTATAGAGCTGATGAAGGTGCAAGCAATTATAGCATAGGCGAAAGTAGAGGTAGAGCACATGGAAGCACAAGTGAAAGCAAAGGCAAAGTGTATGAAAGAAAAATGAAAGAATGCGAGGAAGCAGAAGATGAAAGGAAAAGCAACAAAGAAAGTGGGTTATGAAATAGATAGCACTAGTTGAATTTGTAGTTTTTGTAGGGTTTTTATAGAATTAATGTAAGACTAGTACTAAATTTTTGGCTTGTTGGGGGTTAAACCCTGTTATAGTTGTATAGTGTGAAAAGTAGGTACTAGAAAGGGTAAAAGAACTATTGATAATCTTGTTGAAATATGTAAGGTAGATACAGATAGTTTTGGAACTAGTTTTAGTTGGGTAGGGTTACTTTTTCTATTATAAAGCATGTTAAGATGCTTTTTTGAAAAAAAATGGTTATAGTTGTAGGTGTTTTATGTATGGTTGATGAAAAAAATGAGGAAAATAATCTTTATTTTCATGTAATATAAAATCCTATTACTGACAAAAAAAAATCTAACGGTTCTAGTGTTATTTTGAATTTTTAAATTCACAAGTCTACTGCTTCAGAGATTTACTTCCAGAATGCAACTACAACCATCCATCGACAATTCATCGAATGGTCATGGTTAGATTGATTTGCAATGACACTTTGCCACAAAACTTTTTTATTAGTTTGATATTATGTTTAATTCATGAATTTTTTTTCTTAATCATTTTAAAATAGGTTTAATTCGCCAATGAATTTTATTTTTTTGTTTGAAAAAGTTTTTAATCACCAAAAATTATTTTTGGTTTGAAAATAGGTTTAATTCGCCAATCAAAATATTTTATTGTTTTGAAAATAGATTTTAATCACCAATGGAAAAATTTTAGTGGTTTTAAAAAAATTCCATTTCGCTAGGATTTTCCACAGACTTCTAGTGATTAGAAAAGATTCGCTAATGGATTTTTTTTTTCACAAAAAAAAGAAAAAAATTGCCACTAAAATTAATCTTTTTATCTGGAAGTATACAAGATTTGCCAGGATTTTACACCTTCACCAATGGGGGGTTTCTTAAAGTTTTCCCTGGTCCACCATCCAGTCCCATCTTGTGATTTTATCATTTCCTCTTTGATTTCATTCTAGTTGTACCTCTTTGCACAAAATATTTGCATGACCCTTTAGCTTGGTCTTTGTAAATTTGACCCTCTCAAGATATTTCACCTCATCATACTCAAAGTACTCCTCCATATCATTGATCCAATTAATCAACTCTTCTGGGTTAATATTTCTAGAAAACATAGAAACAATAATCGTTGGCATTTTCCCAATCCTAGAGATGGCCTTAAATAATCCGAATTTCTCTAGATCTATTGCATCTTGTTCTTCTTTGAATTGTTCCTCATTTTTAGCTTCATCTTCACTTTCATCTCCTCTTCTTGGCTCAAACCCTTGATGCAACTCCTCTTGTAGTTCTTGAACTTGTCTTTGTAGGGCTCTAAAACCATCTTCTGGTACAATAATATTTCTTCCACCACCATGAATTCTTCATGAAGGAATTTTGATCACTTTCCTCAAAAACCCACAACCACAAGTCTTGGTGCAAACTACCTCATGTTCAACAATATTTTTACACACTTTTTAGTGGGGCAACTTTGTGGGGCCATAACTTTTGATCCAGGTATCAAATTTTCTATTATAATATATCATTTTAAAGCTTTCAAAGAGATCTAGAATTCCCAAAACTATTAGAGATCATTTCATCCACATTTTGAGCTATTTCAGGGCCTCTAATATTTTCATATTTGAATTTGAAGTTGTATTGTAGAAATTTCTCAAGACATAAAATTTAATATCTTCCAAACCATACAAGGTATTGAGACAATTCTTTTGCCATCAGAAATGTTTCTAGTTCTACTCCTTGGGGTAAATTTTCAAGTATATATGAGCCCATTTAGGCTGACTTACTAAAAATACAAAGTGACTAATTTTCACATTTTATGACTTCTGATTGTCTTAGAACCATTAAGTGCCATCATGAGACTTAAAACAACTGAAGAAAATAAGGAAAAACATTTTTTTTGGTGATCCAATAATTCCCTACACCACTGGATGCTCCTACATCAGATATATTTGAGTTTTTAATGTATAAGAGAACATAAATGATTCCACTCAACTATATGCTTAACATTTCAATTTTTCCATGACTTAGTTGAGCGATGATTACAGTAAATGTATCTTACTAAATGTGTTTTGCTAACTTATTAGGAAGGTATGATAATATGAAATTTATTTTTCTTACAAGCATCAAGAGATAAGAAGATTTAAACTGATATGAGAAAAAGGATGAAATTCATTTTAGTACAAGTGATTTTCTAATGTGTTTTATGTTCTATAGAAAAGGGTAATTCTTGGGAAGGAAACAAGGTCCTTTTAGATCATGAATAAATTCAATGGAATAAATTCCTAACAACGTCAAAGGTGAATTGGAACAACTCTAACTAACAATGAGGATGCTTGAGGTAAGCTAACAAGGTAATTTATATGAAATTTTTGTTCTAATTGCATAGTTATATCTAGTAATAAATAATTGTTCAAGAATCCATTAGATAATACAGTTGAATAATTAAGTTAAATTTGGATTTTTTATTTTTATAGATAGATTTTCATTTTTATTCTACATTGAAAGAGATAAAGATTATACAAATGGCTATATTTTTAGGCACCGGTCTATTTAATTGAATCTCATTAAAAATCGGAGCAAGTGTCTCCCATGAACTTTGGAACATGTGTTAAGAAAATTCCTAAGAGATGAGTGTCATTAGGAAGAAGGGACAACCAATTCAAAACCTTGTCAATACATAACTTGGTTCAATTGTTTGAATGTTATCACACATAATCAAAAGTAACTCAATGCGAAGTTGACATTGCATGTCAAGTGAGTATAGTGGTGGTGGTTTAGTTATTTTGAGTTTTTAAATATGACCTTAGAATCTAGAAAATATTTTTAGATCTAAGGTATATGATTAATGTGTAATGTGTCTTTTATGATTGAGATGTTTTTTATGCTTGTAATGTGGTTTTATGCTTGAATATGATCACACATAATGAAAATTGAGTCAATGTGGAGTTGGCATTACATATCAACTGAGTATAGTGGTGGTGGTTTAGTTATTTTGAGTTTTTAAATATGACCTTAGAATCTAGAAAATATTTTGAGAGCTAAGGTCTATGATTAATGTCTAATGTAGTTTTATGCTTGATATGTGTTTTATGCTTTAATTAGATGTAGACTCATATCAATTAAGTTGTAAGTGGTGAGTAAAAAAGGTAACTTTTCGATGCTAATTTAGAGGTGATTTTATGAGGGTCAAAAGGTCATAATTTAGTCATTTATTACATTTTAGAGGCCTTAAGAATAGTACCTATTGGTTGGGGGGTTGTTTTTTATCATACCTTGGCCCATACCTTATTGATTAACTCCCTTAAATGAACTTGAAGGGAAGTAAGTAATTTTTGGGATGAACCAATAGATTTAACCCATACCATCCCCTTTGGTCTTCCCTCTCATTTATTTTAATGGACTTGGGAAAAATGACATGCATGTGCACTATGCCTCTTGAATAAAGGAGAGGATTTGGTGGGTAACTTGGGGTATGGTGAGATTATTACAAGTGTAATAATATCATACAAGGGTGTGGAGTCTTGAATTATTTAAAATTTAATGATTTTTGGTTAAAGGGGGGATCTCTCTCCTTTTTGGGGGGACTTAGTCATTTTTTGACTTTTATTTTCCTTTGGATTTTTTCATACTTGTGATGGAGAGGAAAGATTGAGAGTTATGGAAGAGAGGAATATTAATGGGATCAAAAGAGAGTAGCTTGGAGAAGGAAGCTACATCTCTACTATTATGTAGAAATATACGTCCTCTTTCCTATAATTTCTTGTAATTTAAATCATGATTGATCTGAATTCTTCTAAGTGGGAATGGCTCTTTGAAAATGGGGTTTTTTGTAAATGTTTGAATAAGTAAATTATATTTTTTATACCAAATCACTGGTAATCCTTTTTTTCTTGCTTGGGGTATGGCTAGAGCCCACAAGACTTCATGATGCCATTATAGTGGAGAGAAAGCCCTTATTCTTTTGTTGGAATTCTCTATAAATTTTGGAATAAAATATAATAAAATGATAAGTTGATATTTTTTATTATATTTGAGGTTTTTTTATAAAATTAAAGAAATTTCATATTTACTTATAATATTTAAATGATTACTTTTATATCCTAACTTTAAATGAAAATTTTGTGACATGTTCATGGTGGGAAATGACATGAACCTAAAAGAAAGAGCTCTTACAATGCTATGGCTAGCTCTATGATAAATCATAATCCTTTTGTATTTTAAATCATCATAAAATGTCTTTAATGTGATAAAAAAGAAGAGGCAATATGAGTTCCATTTAAGAAATTTATTTGTATATTGTAAATATAAATTTTGAAGTTGAAATGTTTATGGAAGTTAATCAAATGATTATGTTTCACTTTTGTAATTGTTGAAAGGAATGCATTCATTAATTTTTAGCAATGATGTTAAGTTGGCTATTATAAAAAGTAGTTTAGCCCTTGAGAAATATACCCTTAAGCTTTCGTAGATTTTATTTAGTTGATTCATATAATATTATTAAGTAGGGTGATAATTTTTGTATGGTTAATAAATATATACACATCATGAGATTGAGGAGAAAAATAACCACCTTATTATCAAATCTAAGTTCATATAATATCTATATAAATTGTATATATATGAATTTCATATATTAAATGTATATATACATATAAAGAGAAAGATTTAGATATGTATATGCTTCATTGAATATACACATATTCTACATATTGAAATTTATATATATATATAATATTACAATAAAATATATATAATAAATATATTTTATCTTAACTAATACAAAGTATTTATATTTATATTAATTAAAGAAAGATTTTAAAATATTTAAACTAAAAAATAAAAATAGGGGAGGTGAATCCCTTAAAGGAGATGCTACCCCATATAGGGAGGTGAATCCCTTAGAGGAGACATCACCCAATATGTGGAGGCGACTCCCTTATGGGAGTCACCGCCACCATATTGGGAGGCAACTCCCTTATGGTAGGTCGCCATCCCCCCTTATCCCTACTCATGTTTCCAATGAAAATTAAAAAAATAGGTGTTTTATTACCCTTTATTTATGTAATCTCTGTAATATGAAAAAATAATGGATTTTATTTCCTTTTATTTATGTAATCTCTACAATAAAAATATGAAATCTTCTTTATTTTATATAGTTTATTTTTTGTATGTTGAACAAAAAATAATAAAGAGAAAACAATGCATAATAAATAAAATAAATAGTTCAATAAAATTATTTCTACAAACAAAATATGTAGAAATATATAGGTAATATTATGATTATTTTTGTAAAATAGCAATATTGGAGTTTGAATAGAAGCATGTTAGCTATGACAAAATTTTGGTATTTTGTAACATAAACGAATGAATTCATAAAAATATATATCGGAAGGAAGGTAAAAGTTTAAATGTTTAATAATGTGTCTCTTCGACATAGAGAGAAGCATCCTCAACCTACAACAGTGTTCGACATCCTTGATGGGAAATTATATAAAATCTACAAGTAAACTAAAGTCTTTTGATGTGGTTGCAATTGTATGGGAAGATCTGTAAAGACATAACAAAGAATGATGGTTTTAAAAATATACACAATGAGAACTTTAAACAAGAAGAAATGAATGAAAATTATGATCTAGAAAGAATAAATCAAATGGAGTCATGCAAAAAAGATAACAGCCCTCTTCCAATGCTCCTCAACCTACAACAAACAAATGAAAAAATGAGAAAATGGGAAAGATAGACTTTTTAATAAGTTTCCTTATAAAGTAGGGTTTCAAAAAGTTACCCTAGAATCTAAGGTTGAGAATCAATCTCATCCAATGGATGAGATTGAGTGCTCAACATATTACCTTTTAGATTTAATCTAAAATACAATTTAAATTAAACTAATGGTGATTAAGTCCATATGGAGGACTATGAGTTAGAACCCATCAACAAGCTATAAATTAAATATTTAAGTGGACTTCCAAAACTTTATATTATTTCTTTATACTAATCTATAAGTGGATATTTAAAAATTTATTAAATGAATAAGGGAGAAATGTTTAAAATTCATTTTATTGTAATTTAAATAACTATATGCATAGATTAATTTTTAGAGAAACCATAAATATGTGGAATAAATTATCTTCAAATTATTTTATTCAACCAATGAAACTTAAAAACAATAAATTCTGGTGAATGTTTTAAATAGCATATAAACTATGGTTAAGAAGAATATTGTCCAACAATTATTTGAAAAGGGGTTTTGATAAAAAAAAAATTCACCTTATTTAAATATGTCTCACCTAGAAGAAAAGGGGATTAAAAATTTAAATAAGATGTCATTATTAACAATTAAAACCAAAAGTTACATTAAAATTATTCATAATAATAAATGTCATATGTGATACAATTATGAATAATGATTAAAAAGGGGACTTAAACTGAAGGCCAAATGAGAATATTTAATAAATTGGCCCTAGGATCTAGGATTAATTTAAGTAAGGTTTAATGGTTTGAATTGGATTTCTTGATTGTAAATAAAACTAAAATATCTACTTAAGCAATAAAACTTTGCAAACTCAATTATTTAATAAAATGAAAATGAGTTAAACATTATCAAATTATTCTCATTTGAATTAACCCTATGGTATAAAAAATAAAAAAAGAACGTGAATACTATTATAATTATTAAGTAAATTAATTATCTAAATGGGAGCTAAGGAGGAGGCCTTATCCAAAAGAATTAATTGTAATATCAAGATAGTCAAGTTGATATTCTACATAGTTGGTAAACTTGTAAGTTTAGACTAGCGATAGTTAACCATTAAAAAGTGATGACATCAAACAAGGTCTGTTAAAAATCAAGGTCGTGAGAAGGAATGTGTTGCCTCACCTTGAGATTTGCATTAAACTATGTCTTCAATTAAACAATGCAAACTATATTAGCTAAAGGTGAAGGTAAAATATTTATTCCTTAATGACTCAAATGTGTAAGGTGATCCTAAGTTATTATTATTTAATCAAAAGGGAAATGAAGGATATTGAAAATTGGTCATGGAGGGTTTAGTTGTAACACCCTGCCATGAAACCCTAGAGGAAGTTGCAATTAACTACTCAAATGCATTTTTTTTTTGTTTAAGTACAATTAACATGCAATTTCACTACCCATTGCCAACAACCTCTAAGGTTACGAGACTGAGATTATTTTAAAACCCAAACAAGAAACATGAATTGCAACCATAACATTTAATTACTTAAATAATTAAGAACACATACATTCTATACATGATAAATTACATCAAAGATTAAGAGATACCACATGATTCCAAATAACATAATTTAACAATAAGATTACAACTCTCATTCCCTGAATGAGGTAAATCCAATAAGCATGGTTACAAATTACATCTTCCACCTCGATAACAAATGAGGGGTAATAAATCACAAGATTCAATTGAAATAATTAAAGCATGAAATGAAACTAGATCCCATGAGCTCTCCAACTGGAAATCTTGTTCACATGAACAAGAAGAAAACCCAACAGAGTAAGGTGCACATTCCACCCAACCAAGTGGTACCCGAAGGCCCACCCCCCGTGCGAGGAGATAGTAACAAAGATTCCTAGACAAGACCATCTACCTCTAGACATAGGCTAACACATAACTGAACTAAATCAAATACAAATACAACATCACTTAACACAATGGTTACAATGCTTCCAGAGTTAAATAATCAATTACATCACTGATAAAAATGTACTGCTGACATAGGAGAAGTGTCATCATAGTGTTACATGGGATATCCTAGTAAGTCTTCCTAGGTCTCAGCCCCAATCTCGGGATATCCTAGAAACCTCTAATGACTCCCAGCCCCTCATGCAAACCAATGCGGAATCAGTTATCTCTCGTAAAGACAAGATAACGATCTTGCCATTCCAGGCCTTCTCGTCCCATCCCAAGTCTATAAAATCCCTTGTGTCAATGAGCAAGGCAAAATTAATCTTATTAAGTGTTTGATACTACCTATTCCTCTAATAAGTTTATTTCCGTTATCACTGGATTAACTAACTTACAATGAGTTACCCTGGTACCACTTTGTGTGTTGCCCCTCATTGCAAGCCACTCCTCTAAGACAACACGTGGAATAAATCCACAACCCAAGGGTACATAAGTGCGACCTAAGGATATTAAATCCCTATCAATGACATGAAGTCAACACATCCTGTTCATGATAACTAGGTATCTAACTAGATACATTAAGACCCACTACCCAAGGCAATCCAAAGGTTGAATAACATATTACGACAACCCACAAAATTAAATGAAAACCTCATCTCAATGACTTAACATAAACAAATAACTCCATTTACCCAACCACGAGAATGAGAGAGATAACATAATGAGAAGACAATTTAGGCAATTAATAACCTACTTTAGGATTTCCTAAATCCAAGTAAAGCAATTAGATTTTCCATGTACTCAATCAAAATAATTAATATATATATAAATTTTTTTAAATGAAAAAAATGAAACTTAAACTAATTGTTTTTCTTTCAACTTCCTCGATTACAACTAATGCTAAAACAAAAAAAATCAATTTTCTAATAACATTATTCTCTTATAAAACTGACTTCACATTTATAATAAAATCATTATAGCAAAAACTATATTTAAATATAAATTAAACATATATATATAACTATATATTTAATGAATATATATATATATATTTATAAAAAATAAAAAACTATTTTGTAACACCCGTCATGCAAACCCCAAAGGACAAAACAATGCACATTTTTTTTTTAAAAAAGTACAAAGTAAACATATAACGAAACATTAAAACATATTTACATTGCACATTGACATCATAACGTCAAGTCCTCTGGGGCACGCGAGGTCACATCACATAAACAACACATAACTAAAGATTACACATGTGGCTAAAAACTTAACTAATCTAACATCCATCATAACCATTACAAAATCCGTTTACAAAGGTAACATCCATGTATCCAAAAGTATAAGTCTAATTACATTACATGATACAACCATAATGAATCTCATAAAATATGAATGGTTACAAAGGTGCATAATTAATACATCATCATTTGATACATTAGATGTTCTCAATAAATGAATACAATGAAACTCCCATACATGTGGGATAAGTACATAGCACAAATAATGTCTAAAATACAAGATGAATATCAGGTACAAGCTCCATCTGAAGAATGTTGAGAAGAATGAACGTTGATGGGGAACCCAACGGGTGTGGAGCACATTCCACCCAACCATGTGGGTTATAAATAACCCACCCCCCCATGCTCAGAGGTGACAAGGAAGTAATCATGACCATGAATTCCATAAGACAACTCCAATAAAGAATAACATAGTACAATACTCCAATAACAATATCAAGAATACATAGATCATAAATGACAACAACAAAGACTCAATCACAATAACTTAAACCATAAAACACATCATAAATAAATCAAAACAATAACTATTAACCACATTCCAAGTAAACCAAAGAGACAATCATAATACGCTTCCAAATGAATCTGAAACAACAATCAGAACACACTTCCAAATGAGTCTGAAACAACAATCAGAACACTTTTCCAGAGGCATCAAAGAAAACAAGGCATAGGGCAACAAGTGGAGAGTGTCATCGCATAGCCTACATGGGTTATCCTGGCCCTTCCTGTCATGCCCAAGATTTTTACTAGAAAATGCAACAATTTTTTTTTCTTTCTCTTTCTAATCACCATTAAGAAGACAATTTACACTCTAAGTGTTTAAGGTGCAACACTTCTAATTCCCTAAATAGGTTATCTTAAATATGATCCATCCAATAAGTATTGCCTTGAGTTTTATGAGGGCCTCTCACCCTTATCAAACCTAACATAACCTAAATCATTTGTTGACTAGCCCCATTCTTCCATCCCATTACTTCGAGTATAATGATGTCCTTAATATTCTTTAGTTCAACAATTTAGGTTTAACAATAATTTAATTTTATAACTTATAAATAGGGAAAAAAATTTACTCAATGCAAGGATTAAATGTCTTCCTTGGGTAACCATTAGAAATCCTATGGTTTCTTTTTTTTAAGGAGGATTGATAGATAATTGATGCCTATTGTAAGACCCTAGTTCAATTGTGATTAATAACAAACCTAATTTGTTATATGTTTTACATACATAGATGGTAATTTAAATTATGTGCAACAAATAATATGAATTATGTGACAATATTGTTGTATTTTATTTTGATAATTGTTTCATTGTCACTACCATGAAAGTGTTAAGTACTCATAAAGTGTAGGATATGAATTGAAGTTTTAAATGGAATTGTATGCAATAAAATTTTAGGATATTCAACTAGAAAAAAATATTATGTGATATACAATTGTTGCTTATGATTTTGTTGGTAATGTGCAGGAAAGAAAGGGATTCATTACGAGAAGGAAAAACATTAAGGGAAAATCGAAAAGACATCTTCTTATGGTTATGAATTTGACCCCTTTTGAGGCTTGGAAGGAAATAAAGTACTCAGTTGGTAGATTAAGGTTGGGGGGATTAATATTAAAGGATAACCTATTTTTGGGGTTGTGAGGGTATTTGATTATGTTTCATGTGGGTGTAAGTGGGATTAGGGGTTACGAACCTTTTTCCAAGTTTGAATTTCGGATGGGTCCTTAAACATGCCTTTAAAGAGGGTTGTTGGTCAATTTCCTTGGTTGGGATGCAAAAAGAAACCCCCTAGGGTCTATACCATAGTGGTAGGGGTCAAGTGGGCATATAATAGTGCACCAAGGACATGATTTGACCCCTCAAAAGCCCTCATAATGAAGAGTGACGAGTTTTGAGAAGAAAATGAGATGAAAAGATGGAGGGGTTGTCCAAGTGCATGTTTTCTCTTTAATAAGGAAAAGACTCTCATTGATGGAGGTAGGTACACTTCAAACCTCCCCACCCAAAAGTTGCAAGTTGAAACTTCTATATATTTTGGAGAGGAAGAATGAATGAGTGTTAACCCACTTCTCCTTTTGGAGAACTTTAGAGAAGATGGCAAGAAGAATGAGAAGATGAGAGGAGTCTGTAATGCCCAAAATTTCACACTAAAATAAAATTAAGGACAAAACACAAATTTCAAATTTTGACCACAAACACTAACATAATTCCCAAAGACTGCTTCCAACACATGTACTTCATGAAATACTAGCAAAAATTAGACCAATAATTTATGAGGACCTCGGCTATCAGCACCATTGAGTTGAAAAAACAAGGTCGAGTTTCAAATGGAGATATGGAATCCACATCACCAAGGTAGGTTGGATTAGATCTACTAACTCATCAATAAATATAGACTTAATTCAAGTCACAAGTTATGCAATTAAAATATATATCAATATTACCTTTAAATAGTTAATAAGAGGACAAGCCTAGGGGACATACCTAATTCCTCGGGGGCTCATCTCTGACGGCCTTGCCTACGTATATAATTTGCAGAGGAATCGTAGTTCGATGCTTGAGTTTCCTCAACTCATTTGACTCACCCACATGGGGTATATCCGCTAGGGTTCAGCAGATGACTCAACCTCATTCATACTCACAACACAATTACACTGAATTATACTAAGGTTCAATCCTCCATTCAAGGGTATCATGTGTTCCATATAAAACGTGTACTATAAAAGTGGGTATGCAACCCTTTCTAGGGTCCATTACCCCAGACAGTTTCACAAACGGCTGCCACCCACTTAGGTGAAGCCGAGGGTCAAACACTTAAATAAGGATACACTAGTGGAAAATGGAGAATAGACATAAATACTTACATTGGCACACACAATGCCACAAGGTAACAAACCAATAACTAAATTTTAAGTATTGCTAGTACAACACAAAAATTACCCAAAGGTTTTAAATAAAACATCTAGAACGAACTAAAATTCTACTTTCATTAAATATGATTATTCAATCAACTAGATATTCATTTCATCACTCTTATAGCCTAAACATTACTCTTAGTTTTACAAACTAAACTTTTGCATCATTCAGGAAAACATAACTAAATTATATGGTTGTATCACATAATTAAAATTCCATCAACAAGAATACTTAAGTCAACCCTACACCACAAATTTAGCCACATTACTATGGTTTCATGAGAGAAAGAGGAATTCTCAAAAATGAATGTGCACCCCAACTATCTCTTAGTAATTCCATTTCATAACAATAATACAGGTGGAACATAGGTTGAAGAGATGAAATGGCTATTTATGGTTAATCTATTGGGACTCCTCTCGCTATAAGGTGAAGTGATAGAAAAGAGCCAGAGTGGGATCTCTCCTATCACCACACCTTTGATGGGTAACTTTTTATAATTTACCCATTGCTAAAGCTTGATTTAATATTACATACTCTTCATAACATAACCATCATCTAAATGTAACTCTATTTCGATACAATGCAAATACACCATTCACTCTTATATCATTAGTTAACATAGTAGCACAACTTATTTATATTTAATGATAACTATAATTGTATACATTACTAGCAAGATAACGTTCAATATACATAAAGGAGTAGATAGTCCCAATGGAACAACATATTACTTTTAATAAAAGGCATCCTTCATAGACTTGTATCTTTACAAGCATTAATACTATATATATATATATTGTGGGAACACTTATCCCTAGTAGCGAATACAACCAAAATTTTACTGAACACATTAAGGTTATAACACCAAACTTAGATTTATCAGTAGTCTCCATTAAATTAAAATAGAAATTGCTCAAACTATAGATTTACAATCCAATTTTGTATAGTGCTTGATACATGTTATCTAGCATAACTATTCAATCCCCTCTATTAATAAGTATAATCAAATATTGATTACTAATCTTTATCATACCATCAAATACCAATCTTAAAATAACAAAATTGATCTTATATTTATAAGTCATAAATTATCAATCTCTCAAAGTGTAAATTATGTTATTCAAGAATCTATTTAGAGATTAAGAGTATTTATTCTTATTAGATAAATCAATATTTTAGAAAATTAATCACTCATGCATCAATATATCATTTAGTTGCATGCGAATGGTTTCACAAAAGACCTCAAGCAATTGTGGTTTCATGGAATACATTAATTGCAGGATATGCGCAAGAAATGGGTTTATTGAAAGGGCTAAAGAAGCTTTCAAGCAAATGCAATCGGTAGGAGTAAGGCTGAACTCTAAAATTTTTACCAGTGTCCTGCCTACCTATGTCGAAAAGGGTGTTTTGAAGCAGAGCAAGAACAACCATTAAGGTATAACCTTACTAGTGTCAAGTAGAAACAGATGCAGAGAGTGTAGACATAGACATGGCACAAGTTCTATTGGAAACAATACGACAGCTAAGCAAAATAACATGCTATATATGATATCTGCCCCAAAATAAAATAATACATGAAACCAACACCTCATTTAACAGGTAATCAATAGCATTTTTTTTTCTGTAATGAAATTAAAACACAACCAAGATAATGATCTAGCCACCTACAAAACTCAATCAACAAGCAAAAGAAAATGAAATATCTGAAACCATGGACAGTGTCTTACCTCACGGTTTTCTTCTCTAACACGTCCTCGAGAATAAAATGGTAGCGTTTGGAGGAAAGAGAAGTATTGCCAACGCCCCTGTAGCTTATCCTTTTTTTTCTATATATATACTCTGGTTTCCTGGAGTATAATAGCTACATTCTGCAACTTGTGTTTATGGATTGAGAATAATATTTGCACATTAGACACTCTCAATTATAGTGTTATTTATTTACCCGCCACCGTCAATACTATAGGCTTTTGAAAACTCCAGTTGGGATAATGTGATCTTAATGACTCCAAAACTATGAACAATAATAAAAAGATACATTGACCTCTCAGATCAATTAATATAAACTGCTTTAAATAGCTACAGCTCCAATGGCTACAGCCTCTTCTTTGACTGCAAATCTTTTTGACAGTGTCAGATCCTTTCCTCCAGCAGCGGCTTATGACAAGACCTCATGGATCCGAGAGCAACGACTTCTCCGAGTCATGAACAGCATAAAAAAAAAACCTTCAGCACAGCAACCGCAAACCAAACCACCTACAGATAATACAAGGTACATGCCAACATAAATATCGATCAAGCAAGTAGAAGCTCAATCACATCGAGCTCTCTGATAAATAATGCTGATCTGAAATGAATGGATCTCTTGCAAATTGCATCTGGCGAGCAAGGACTCCAACATGGGTCAAGAAATCATACACGGGCTCTGTAAATAGAATGGGCTGATCCAATGAAGAAAGGCACGAGCAAACTTAGATTGCTTCCAATAACCCCCGCCAAGTATGGAGATGCTGATGTCAATGCCAATGTGCCACCAAAGACAATCCACCGATCAATGCAAGGTCTTCACAGGCCAAAAATAGACAGATCCACCAGAGGTCGAGCCATGGACATTCTTTCCTACAAGAAATCAAGTGAAACGATGTAGGCAATACAAAAATGCAGAGCACCACACACACTATTGCCCACCAAAGACAGAAAATCTGCAAAATTGTGCACAAACACAACCACAATGGTGGTTACAAGGACACACAGAGACTTCAGCAGAAACGAGTATTGGCAGCTTAATTAAAACTCCTTATGGCTTCTTCTGGCAATCTTCAGATCTACTCAACAACAGCTGCAACATTTTCCTTATGGTGTCTTCTTTTCAGACAACGCCTACACTTCCTTTGACAGGTTCAACAACTAATACCAGCGACCTTGTACAAACAGCAATTGGACTTTACATGGCGATATCAATCCTTCTGATTCACCATCGGCTACAGAGACACTCTCCCAGCTTACGATCTCCTTTGCAGCAACTATGGTAGCATCATCCACAGACTTCACACCTCAAAAAATAACAGTCCACAGAAAATAGTGAAATGGACACAGATCCAACGACTTCCTCTTTTTTTTGTTTTTTGTTTTTTTTTAACGATCGAAGCGTGACCCCCAAGATGTACTGCCACCATCAACAATAAGTCTTCTTAAACTTTGCCAACCTCCCCTTGCCCAGAGGCCAGCCTTCCATTAATTCCCCTGGCTCTCGACCTCTCCAAGGGCCATGTTTAGGCGAAGCCATAATGGCAAGTTGGCCCGCCATTGGACTAATCGACACAGCCTTTATTGTTATTAATCCAAAAGTTGGATCGGGAGACCAAATAAAAATCATTGACCCCTCCCCTCAATATTAATGGATACAACTCTCGAGATCAACAGCGCCACTCCCACCTTCGTCACGCTATCCTACTCAATTAAATCTACTGCCTTTTACCTTCTTTCTCTCTACCTCACATGCCTAGTCAAGGCAATCATGCATGACCATAATGTGGTGATTGAATTTTTTAAATGAAGTGAGCATGTCTTATCCCTAAATAAATGTTGTACCATCCCTCATTTATAACACAACTGCTGTGACATAATTGAACTAATGTAAAAATATTAATTGTTGAGAAATGAATATAGCAGGCCAGCATAAAATATGGCCACATTTCCCCAAGTTAATAAACTAACCAACTACGAGCCTTCATATAGATTTATTTTTTATATAGTAGCATAATGGTTGAGGTTTACTATATGAATTAAGGACATAAAAGCTGACTTCTACACCCACCTCTGTATAACCCCAAGTTAGTGGGTGAAGTAGTGATTTCAGTGATTGATGTAGTTATAAATGAAGCCATTAAAGGGTGCGACTCCCAAGAGAAACATTGGTTAAATACGGTATTAGATCAAATCAGAATAATCCCCAAGTGAATAAAAGAAGTAAAAGAATTAAGCTCAGAACATGGAACGACAGTTATAAATAAAACATACGTGTATATAATATGTACACTAATTATGATTACCTTGAAATTAAATAATATCCCATAAATAACTTGATAGGATTTTCAATTCGTCTCTTGAATTACAATATCTAATGAAATGACATGTTCAAAAGAATTATAGAATATGAAATATGTTGCACATATTTGATATTAATATTTTGGCATGGTATCGACAAACTTGAGTAATAAGTGGCAAAGATGATATGGCTTATACAAAACATAAAATCATTATAATGTGATATAGCCTATATGGCTTACGTAATATAATTGAAGATATCCCCAATAACTATCATAGCCACAATCAATTGAATGAATAATACAGAATAACAAAAATTCACTTGATATCTCAATTCTCATTAAGTTAAGAAGTACTATAGGAATCGAAGATGTGTCTTACCTTTTTTTTTACACAAAGTTAAACAATGACAATTAGTGACTCAATTTACAAGAAATGCTAATTCTAGTGGAATCAACACAAGCGCACAGAGAGTTATTTTCAAGGAAGCAATTTAATGAGTTCAAGAATTGTTTACTATGATAACATATGAAATACTTAAATAGGGTTAAACATTGGATCTAGGAAGTAACAATAACCACATAATACCATCTAGAACTAATAAATGACAACACAATCACTTTATTTTTTTCACTTTTAATTTATCTGACCATTGGGTAATAGAATGCGAATAAGAAAGTAAGGTAAAGTGATTCAAACACAAGGTGGGGTCTTACAGAGTCCTCTTGGAAAGAGAGGGATCCAGATGGCTTGGTTGGAGAGGAAAGAGGGATTAAAGAGTTAAATCCCAACACCCAAAGCAAAGAGATAAGTTCTTCCTATTTTCATTTACTCTTGTTTATTGTTGTAAAAAGGTCACATAGTGTAGACATTTTGGTTGAAATTAGAAGTGGAGAGCCTAGATGTATGAAAATGGTGCTTTGTTAATTCTATCCTTTGTAAAGATGAGAAAAGACTCCACTATCATCATGGAGCTTCAATAAATCCTTGCTCGGGGGTATGGCTAGAGCCCATGAGGCTCCATGACACCATTATGGTAGGGTGGAGAGCAAGCCTTATTTAATTGTGTGATTCATTTACATGCAAATTATTGTTACCTCAAATTCTATTTGTATCATTGCAAGTTTAACTTGGTGGATTTCATATATTGCTCAATGAGAAAAAAAAAATGTAATAGAGAAAGCCTTATACAGTTATGTACCATTCATTTTAATTCTTAAAATTTGTTGTAATATGGAAAGCTAATGATTGTCATATCATGAGAAAGAGCAAGCCCTCTTTAACATATAAATCATGTACCTTCTCAAAAAAAATAGTGTTCCATTGCAAGTTAATTTGATAAGATTATATCTTGTTGTAGTGTTGGGACAAAGAAGTTTAAGTGGTGTAAACTGTATCTTATTGTTGTATGATCCTTCAGTAAAAATGGTAAAATTTGCTAGTTGTCACGAGATTGATAGGCTCTTATAAAAGACATTGGCGGTAGGAAAAACAAGGTAATAGAAAATCCAATATAAATTAATGTTATGGGGGTGTGAATGAAGATCATCACACCTCATCACACCTGGTAAGAGTAAACCGTCAGTGTGGCGTCTAGTCACAGTACTTTTCCCCCTTTGTTATAAGGCTGCGGGTTGAAACTCCTCTGCATAGCCCATAAAGGAAGACCATGAAATGCAATATCTGGGTTGTCACACCTTCCTGTAGGTTCTGCCATTGTCTGCGAGCTCTCACGACTTCCCCAGCCACCATCAACGGTCCCTTTTCTTTTCCTCAGCACCACTGCTAAGTCTCTATATCTCCGCCATAGTTAAATGCATGAAAAGGATAGTGGAATAGGAAGGAGTTAAATCTCATGCCTGCTGTGGGCATAGCGATAGGGTTCAAAACTGTGGTTCTATCTTCATTCCATAAATTTCTTGGCAATACAGATTGCATCTTAGATAACCATTAGATATTTAGATGTAAGAATATAAAGTAAAAGTTAGGGAGGCGGATACCATATTAATTCATAGTTGTCTTTTACCATGCTGAAAATAAATGCTCTGCAGGTAACTTAAATGGGTCTTTAATATATTCTATGGATGAAAATTTGCACGATTGGAAAGAGAATAAAAAAAAATTATATAATTTTTAGTATGTTCCTCCCAACAAACTTTATGGGTGCCTAGTTGTTATTTGCCATTGTAAGAGGTAAATGTAATTCCGTGAAATTTTATTTATTCTAGATAAGGAAAAGAAAACAAATAATGGAAATTGTATTTAGAAAGATCAAGACGGCCTTGTGCGCCTGAGTGTGTTCTACAAATAATAAAAGAAATAAGGATTAAATATATATATATATTTATAAATATACGGGGATTTAAATGTTAACCTAATATTTATCAAGATAGAAGAAAAAAAGAAGAAGAATAAGAGAGGGCGGTTGTGTGAAAGCCAAGCCCTGCTCAATGGTTGTGCCCAAAAGGCCACAGTTGTGAGAGATCTCCCAAACATAAGCCAGAGTTTCACAGAATAAGCAAGCTTTAAATTAAATAAAAACAAGAGCTTATATCTTTATTTTTTTTTAAAGAAATAAAAAAAGAAAACAATGAAGGAATAAAATGAAGTCTTCAAAACTCTGCAATGAGTGATCTCCCATCACTTACAATCCCTTCTTGGTCACTGCCCTTGACCTCTCGTTCTCTTCGAACTGGTTGTATTGTAGAAATGTGGAGTTGTTGGGTGCATGATATCACTTGCAGAACTAATCATGGGATGAATGAAATACATTTATTTCTTGAATGCTGTCTAAGGTGGGTGTGCCTCACCTACCACATGAAGATAGGATAGCCTGCAAGTCCTTTCTCTCACGCCATCCACCGAACCCTAAATTTGCTGTCATTCATGAGGTGATCCTTGTCAGTAAAATCTGGCATAGCTGCTGTGGGAAACCTATAACTTGCACTCTATCCACTAAGCGTCATAAATGTTGAATAATGAATACTTCCAGCCACTCTGTCTGACCTTTAATTAATTGACTTTGGAAGTGAAATACGAATAAATTATTACTGCTGCTATTAAAATAATAATAATAACTAATGGAGTAATAAAATACCTAATATGGAAGTTCCTCGATTTAAATTTTATAATATCAAATTATGTGGTTAAAATAATAATAAAATTATTGTCTATCAATGGTATTAATAATACAAATGATGCCAGTCATGATTGGATATCAACATTGCCATGTTGACAAAAGGAGAATTAAATCAATCCCAGAGAAATTGGTTGGGGTTTAGTAAAAAGAAAAACTGTGTTGCGCAACAATGCACTAGTTGTATAGCCGGTAATATAAAAATATATTAAACCATCTGTTTAAAATCAGAAATTTATTGGCCAAAGTTATGCAGCAATAAATGTGATATTAGTAAAATCATGGAAAAGCAAGTTATGGTATTGTTATCATTACAGGAATATTAGTATCCATCTAACTAAATCCGTTCAACAAGCTGATCTTAAATGATTAAATTATTACTACGTAAAATAAATTTGACGCTGGGATAATAACAATATAATACTAGGATAAAAATACCAAAATTAATATTATTAATACTAATATCAATATAGACGATAATGTTAGTTTTTATTAAAAACAGAGTGAAATTGGTGAAGTAAAAACTTCTATCGATGAAAGGAATTTACATCGCTTGCAGCCGGTGGGTAAGTGTTTTATTTATTATTCATCTCCCTCTCATTTACTGTGTTTAAGAATGAACTCGTGGTAATGTCAGTTAGTAGATTGATGCCAAAGAAATAATATTAATTAATAATATTTAAGTATTACTGAGATTTTTGGCAATGCATATATGATGATGATGAATTATTTGTTGAGTAAATATTAATTTAGGATTGGAAGTAATTTTAGTGTAATCACAATGTAGTAATGATATATTTGTATTATTGAAGTAAAAGTATTGATAATATTATCAATAATATTAACCCAAAAAAAAAAAGTAATAATAGTGATAGTGATTTAATATTAATGTTATTGATATTGATATTATGGGATTATATAAATTGATATTAGTGGATTATATAAATTCTAAAATTAGTTGTAATATTGAGGATAAAATTAGTAATATATTTGAATGGTAAATTTAATTAATTATTAATAACTAATGGGATAATAGTAATAATGTGAATAAGGGAGTTTAAATATTTTTGTTTAACAAATATCTTTTTGAGCGTATACTACTTAAATGAAGGTAAAAATAAATAAATAAAATTACCGCATTGTAAAATTACTATTTATTAACAAAAAGGTAAATATGGTGTTAATATTAATTCTAATTCTAATATTTGTGTTAACATTGGTGGTTAATAAAATTACTAAAATATTAAATAAGAAGAGTGTATTAGTATTAGAGTTAATAATAATTTTATATTAGCAAGGGTTTAATAATATCCTTAGCAATGTTTAGAATGATGTGAATGCTAATGTCCAATATTAATGATATTATTATGTTTATATTATTCTGATTAAATTTTAACTATATTTTAAGAGAAAATATCATATTATTATTGGTTAAGTAAATCGATGTTATAATGTTAAATTGACTTTCAAAGATAATACTATTATAATCCTTCTTGAAAGATGTGCAACTTGTATTTGTTACATCTCAACACGTAGATAGTTATATAGTTGTATTATTATTAAAAAAAAAAAATTGTTGCATTTTCTGGTGAAAATTTTAGGCATGACACCTATTTAAATTATAAATGATTAAGTCCACTAAATTTGACCTTACCTTTAGTCAATAAAACTCACATTATTTAAATAGGATACATTAGTTGTCCTTAGGTTTCAAGGAGGTAACCCACATGTTTTTACTGAGTCTTTTTCGATGTAATGGAATTAATGTGTTATTACTTAATTTCCATTTGCTTGATATATGTAGCTCACCCAACATTTACACCCATCTAGGTTTATATTTAAATGTACTAATTAAATTACAAGTTGTTACTTACATTTAAAATTGTATCTTCCATAGGGAGGCCTACTGGCTTAGTCCTATTAACTTAATAAAATTCTTCACTTATTAAATGCATTCAAATAATGAACCTAGCTCATATTGAATTTATAATGATGGTATTCAATTTTTTTTCTTTCATTTAATCAATTTATTAATTTGTAAAGGCATTAATGCTTAGGTAGATCTTCAACTTCTTCTAAATTCAAAGAACTAAAATCTCACCTAGTTGTGGTTAAATCTCCTTATCCTCCTGGTCACAACACTTGATAATTTCACTTGTACACACAACAATAGTAAGGATGCTCTTCCCAATTGGGTGCACTTGTCCTCATGCAAAGGATTCTCTTCCCAATGGGTGCACCTATCCTCATACAGTCACATAAATTACAACACAAGGTTCACACAATGGGGTTTACAAGGATGGATATTCATGGATACCATAGGAAATTTAGAAAGATAGTCTCTAGGCCCTTCTCTAAGGACTCCTCCATGCAGATAGAACAATCATAGAGCAAAGGGAAGAATGGATCAATGACCGTCCCATACCAGTCCCATTTACAACCCTTTTCAAAATAATTCCCCAACGCATCTACTCCCCTATACGACCTACTAGGGAACCTGTAGTGCCCCTCCATGACTGGCCTTTCCTTGTGATTGATGAATTTTATCTGTGTCATTTGATTTTATGTGTAAGATTGTTTAATTTAAATTTATGTGTATAAAAAGGTTTTGATGATTGAAAGCATTAAAATAAACCATTACATCAAAAGGTATATATATATATATTTGATATATAACTAAATATAAATAAATAATAATACAATTTATAAATAGTAAATAAAATAAAGTAACAAATAAAAATGAAAAAAGCTAAATTTAAGTTATTGCATGTAACAAATTTAGAAACTGCTTACATGGAAAGAGGGGAACAAGAGCATGCTTTGGGTGTTTTTGTAACTGGAAAAGCCCCACTTATCTTGAGCACTAAATTTGAGTTTTGCATGCAACAGGTTTTCTAAAATTGGTAGAATGGAGGAGAGTTAAAAGGAGTCTTGTCATGTATTTTACGGGGGAGATGGAATGTAATCCAAAGCTGGTTCCTTTTCATTAGAAATAATGAGCAGGTTGAGCAGAGGTAGTAGGCCGAGGTTTCATCTTGAATGGTGATTGAAGACGTCAGAGGGGTCAACAAGCTTTCCATTGCACGAAATAATGGAAGTGAAAGATATCAAGAGAGCATTTTTGGAGTTTAGTTTTCAACTTGCATTTCCTTCTTCCTGCTATCATACAAGATAATTGTTGATTTTAGGTATGTTTAAGCAATTACCACATTTTTTCAAATTCATACATCCCTTATGCTTAGTGAAATGATGTTGATTTCAATTTTTATGGGTATTTGAATTGATTGCTAGTTCTACTGTACACACCAAATTCCTTTTGAGGCATTCTGCCAAACATGTGATTCCTCTTTTTATATGCATGCCTAGCAAAGCAGTAGCAAATACAATGTATATTGAAATTCATATATCCTCTCTGCTTAGGTAGATTTCTATACTCTGTTCCAAAACTCCTAAGGGTGCAAGCTATGTGGTGAAGGTTGTAGAGTCTAGTTGCATTCTTTTGGAAGATTCTATAACCGTTTCAACAAATCCATTTTGTGCATATTGTGCAATCATCTCATGAAAACACTCTTCTTTGAGGAAGGTTGTAATACGGTTCACTTTCCTTATTTCTACTTTTGTATTGTTCCATATGTGAATCTAATATAGTGGATCGTACCAAGTCATTCTTCACTAATTTACAAGATCCCCTTTGACCTAGAAGATTTAAATCCTATTTGTAATGCTATTATTTGTAGATGTGCCACTAGCTTGCTGCTCTTTAAAGAATAGGTTACGAGTTCTTCTCTATAATTGTCTTGGCATGAATTGTAGGCCATTTGTTTGCCACCTAGCTAATACATCCCTATTTTGTGGGTGAGTATATCTCTTTCCAAAACTTAGTGAATCAGACCTGAGAATAGGTCATTTTGTGTGTAAAGATTACTAGCAACGTTTCTGAGGCTGCAACCTTGTGAGGCATTCTATCAAATGTTAGAATAGTGGAACGCTAACATAGTTATCCGGTGACTAGCACCTCTATGTGAAGAGCTTTGATCTGTGCTACTCCTTATTCTTCTGGGATGAGAACATAACCCCTTAAATTTTTACTGGCTGATAAATTTTTTCCTCTACTTTTCTCCCGTAGCATTAAGTAAAATTCTTGAATCTGGAAATACCTTGTCATTATCTTTTGCCATGCCAAATCTTCTTTTATGCCCTTGAATCATTGTGTCACATTTCAAGCAAGCTTGCCTTGTAGGATGTTCCACGTCTTGAATTTGATTAATCCTTGGGATGATAATCAAAGCCTTTCCCTTTAAATGCCTTAGTATACATCTCAATGTTGTCGATTATGGCCTTAGGTAGATTTTGATGGCTTATTATATCCGTGCTTCTTAAATGATATAAGATCAATTTCTTATAGAAGAATTAGATTTAATCTTATTTTGATTATTGAGGATATTAATTAAAATAAATGACAGGAAATAGAATGTTGTAGGGGTTTAAATCACCTCTCTAACCTATCCAGCTATGGCATCTGAACATTATAGGAAGTTTAAAGTTTTGAATAATCTCTTTGAATCCATTGTCAACCTGTCTAGCTGATTCAACCTGTCTAGCTGTAGCGCTTGAACATAATAGGAAGTATAAGATCTAAATAACCTACTTGATTCTTCTAACAATCTATCGCAGTTGCAGAAATTGAAAATAAATATTTTCAAAGTACTAACATAATAGAGAGTTACCTTTGATTGTGGTGAAGTTTAATTTCCAAACTTCAATTTGAGCGCATCTATGGAAACTTGCCACCAAACAGAAATGCGTTAAGAAAAGTTGTACAATATTTCTCCTTCTCTTAAGTCACATATTTGCACTTCACCTTTCCCCTTTCCTTCAGCCTTTTTGATAACTTTTGGAATTTGATAATAATGCAAGTAGATGGTGATATTTCCAAATTCCAATATTCACTTTCTAATATACTTGGCAACCTGTCACTGTTACAACGTTTAGAGTTGAGGCATTGTACAAAATTTAGTAGCTTCCTGAAACCATTGGCAACCTGTCACAGCTGCAACTTTTAGACTTGCAAAGGTGTAGAAATTTAAATAATCTCTCTGATTTCATTGATAACCTGTCACAATAGCGCACTTGAACATGGTAGGGTGTATAGATTTAATTAAACTCTCTGGTTCTTTATGTAACCTGTCACAATAGCGTACTTGAACATGGTAGGGTGTATAGATTTAAATAATCTCTTATTTCATTGTCAATCTGTCTCAGCTACAGTGCTTGGCCTTAACAGGAAAATTTAAAAGGTTTAAGTAATCCCTCTGATTTCTTTGTCAATCTATCGCAGCTAAGCACTTGATCTAAAAGAAAAGTCTTAATGAAAAATATGATAGAATACTTAGGAGAGTCACTTGATCTAATTGGAAATGATTTGGAAGAATAAAATGTGAAGTGAGTGTCTATTAGCAATTCTATGTAGATTTAGCATTTGGAGAATTGACAAGTTGATGTTACATTCTTTTGGATTATTTTTATTTATTAA
Source organism: Sequoia sempervirens (assembly GCA_007258455.2). Lineage (NCBI taxonomy): Eukaryota > Viridiplantae > Streptophyta > Pinopsida > Cupressales > Cupressaceae > Sequoia > Sequoia sempervirens. The sequence goes on from VDFB02281492.1 coordinate 954,883,155, forward strand.
TTTAGCTGAAAGAGTGAATTAATTGTAGAGTTCGGTGTGTAAAGTGTCTAGGGAATTTGAGTTACTTTTATATAGACAAATAGTTTGTTAAAAGAAATAATGAAAGAAAGTTACAATTATTGATAGTAGTGGATGTCGTGGTTGTTGTGTTTTTTTTTTTGTTGTTTTTGTCACTTTTTAGCCAAGATGTATGTTGTGTGGTTATAGTAGTCGGGTAACCTGTGAGGAGGAAATAGAGGCCTTCCTCGGATGCCTGATGGTTGATGTTACTATTGGTACTTGTGGTGAATTCTTGATAATTTTTATTCCGGTGTGTCTTCCTTTTGAGGTATCTTGATTATGGAGTTTTCACTCGTCGAACTTGTGTTGCGATTTTATTTGGAATAATGTATTCACCTCGTAAATGGAGGATTGGAAATATTTCTTTGAGGTCTTGCAATTATTTTTGTTAGTTCTTTGATGAGGGAACCCTAGTGTAAGCCTTTTGAGAGTCTTCCAGAGGCTTGATTTTATTGTTGGTCAATGTTCTCTCTTTATGTGCTCTTGACATGGTAAGATATTGGTATCATTAATTTGAAAGGGTTGTATGAAACTTTGTGAGACTCTGATTATGTACTTGTTAGCGAGATGGGTAATGCCTCGCATGCTTTTATGTTGTGATTCTAGGTTCAAATTATGATGGTACAACCCTTGGTTTTGACGTTTGTTGGGTATCTAGGGAGAGTGGCTCTTCATGGGGGTCGGTGCCTTGGTTAAGAGGAAGAGCACAGGATAACCCACAAATGAGTTTTTTAATCACGTGAAAACATAATAAATGAATTTTAGGAGGGATAGGTAGCAATGACATAATAAGATTAAAAATTGTGGTTACCTCATCTTCATTAGGGCTTTCGCAGACTAATGGAAGGCTGAGAAGGCCATGGTTGGCAAGGTCGTTACCTCATTCTCAGGAGAGGTTAGCGGCTCTGCATGAGTCACCCTATTGAGCGACGCCTTGAGATAGGCTGTCAGGATAACCATAGATGGAGGCGGCACCTAGTGATAGGTTGTTTGGATAATCCATGTATAGATGGAGGCGGCACCTTGAGTCAGGATGTCTGGATAATCCATGTAGGGCCATGTGATGACACTCTCCTCTAGCTTTCCCTTTTTGGAGTTGCTTCATTGAATTCCTCTGGAAGTGGTCTTTTGATTTTATGGCTTGAGATTTATTAATGTTATGACATTTGATTTATTGTTATTATGTTTTTGAAGTGGTTTATCACTATTGTGAAATGATTTAGATGTCATGTTTTTCTAGTCATGGTTTAATTGATGTTGTGACTATCTTTGGGTTTCATGTTACTCTTGTATGATGTTGAGTCTTGTGGTGCTCTATTTGAATGCTCTTGGTTGAGGTCTCTTTCGTGTCAGCTCCTTAGCATGGGGGGTGGGTCTTTGGACCCACGTGGTTGGGTGGAACGTGCTAAGCACCCCATTGGGTCCCCAATCGAGGATCGAGAGTTGTAGATTGGTGTCATTTGTAGCGACTCCAGAGTTGTATCCATCTTTGAGCCAGTTGTGATACTTTGTATTCATCTGAATAGCTACATCATTCTTTATGGATTCCCATTCATGTTGTGGAACATTGTTGTATCATTGTTACCTTGGACATTGTACTGTAATGTAATGTTAAACCATGTGTGGATATTGGCCCATGGCAGTTGTTATTCAATGTGTTGAGTTAATCATGTTTATGTTGTATTTGTGTACACAGATGGTTTCTTATCAAAGATTTATCATGTATGTGTTATATTTTTTAATGTTTACTTTGTCATGGATTATATCTTTGGCTTTCATTCTTTTTTTGTTGTTGTATGGAATTAAGTTTTGTAATGACTCCTTGTGTACCCCAAGCGATGTAAGTGTTAGTGAATTTGTTTAATTAAGTTTCATGACTCATGACTTAATGTGTATTTCATGTATGTTATGTTTACTTTAAAAAAAAAAATTGTGTAGTAATTGTTGTTTAATTGTCCTTTCAAGGGGTTCGCATGACATGGCATTACAGAACCCCCCAAGATATGGTAGTTTATATATTTCACACTACACCACACATGCCAACAATTTGCAAACAAAGAAAAAGCCTCAAATTGAGTAACATAGGGTCACAAACCAAAGTTTCAAAAAAAATCTCAAAGAGGAAACTATAAATTCAAGAGAAACAAAATAAAGATCAATTGTAGCTACATTGCAACATTCTGTTCATAATTCAAAAATGAAATTAAACAAGTCCTTAAGGAAAATTGGACTACAACACCCTTCAAATGGCTAAACAACCTAATAAAATAAATGTAGAATTCCACATTGCTAGCGCATAATAAAATTAAACATCAATCAAGAATTACAAATAATTCATATTTCAACAATAAAATCTACACATTACAAGCACCACGTGACTTGATAAGCCACCTAAGGGGAGGAGGGGAATGGTGGTTCTCTAACCACATAAGTATAATAGCATGCAATAACTGATGGTCCCTGACCACATAAATATGAATAACTAGTGGTCCCTGACCACATAAATATAAGTAACTGGTGTTCCCTGACCACATAAATATAAGTAACTAGTGGTCCATAAAATTCCATCCTTTACCCATGGGCTATAAACATCAAGGAATAGGTTTGTACTATGAACCAACAAGTGTGGTTCTCATACATGGGGGAGTAGGCCATGGTCAACATCCATGGGAGGATTACAATGACTCAACATAGATCCTTTTTCTAGATTAGGGACAACTCCCTGAGCTCGTAATTTCTCGATGGGAGAACATGTGCCTCTCAACCCCCATCTACACTAGCTGGCATTGCACTCCCATAAGAAGGGAACCAAAAATTAGAGGTACACATTTAACATACAAATAAGACAAACATAGGGGAATACATCATATTTCATTTAATAAATACACATCCACACATTTCATGCTTACTCCACTTCACAACAAATCAACCACACAAGATAATCAGGAAGGGTACACATAGGGGATCGTACTAGATGTCCACCACCCTTATTCCAAGTCGAATACCCTGTATCACATACTTGGAGCACAACACATATATTGGTTTCCACATGAAAAACCACACTAACTATCAAGAATCTTATCATTTCATTCCATATGAGTCAAGGATGCACAACATATACTTACTTTTTATGACTTGGTCTATCCACAAAAATTACCACAATACACAACATAAGCACCCTTACGAGGTATTCACATACACCAAGAATACAAAATAACTTATATTTTCTCTTTCTTTTTCCAATTTCATCTTTTAAAGCAACAAATCATTTTCTTGCACATAATTAAATAGCAAAATATTTTATTCTACAAAATGACATACAAATTCATGATAAAGTTTATCTTTTCAAACAAGGCAGACCCAATACTCAGCATACAATATGAAAAACATAGTCCAGTTTATTAGCACCACAACAAAATGCTATTTTCATTCAACCTTCACTAAATCACCCATTTAACAATTGCATCTCAATTGAGTCAATAGTTATATGGCTTTCTATGACTAATAATGTCATTGGGTACCTTCAGTCTCACTAATGTAATGTTGTTATGACACACATTCCATTCTATATCCCAAACATGCCATGAAATGAAAGATAATTTTTAATTCAAAATTTTAGCAATGCAAATTTTACTACTACATTCATTCCCTCTCCACCATCATTATTATTTATTTACTATGCATATTATTCCTCTATTCCCTTTTTCTACCTCAATTATTAATTGATTCCACACACAAGTTTAAACATATATCCTAAGGTGATATTGCAATTTTGGGACAAAGGCCTTTTTCCCAACATACATATTTCCTCCATATCTACAAGATAGCTTTACATACAATATGCACTTTTAGGGAGTATTTCATTTATCCACACACAAGAAAGGAATAATGTTTTCAAATCAGCCCAAGAGCCTAGATTTAGAAATAAGGGTTATAGTGTTTTACACTTAGTCATTCACTTGCATTATGAAGTTAAAAGATGCTCACTTAAGTAAAGTTGTATTGTGTACTCAATATTCATGTTTTAAGGATCTTCCTTCATCTCCATAAGGTTCATAGTTATAGGATAGCACCAGGGTAAACTTTATAATAATAATAATCATTGATTGCACTACTATATTTTTAATCATTCTTTTGTTTTTAAATTCTATTTTACTATGGATTGACTTGGTTTTCACAAGGATAGTTCACTATGACATGATAACCAATAAGAATGGAACATACAATTGACACATTTAGTTTGTTTAATCTAGATCATCCTAAACATTTATGAACCCTAAGGAAGGGTATATAGGTGCATTTATATTTAAATTTTACCAAGTCAAAATCTTTAAACTTAGTTGTTTATCCCCATCATAGTCAAATGCATCATCCACATGTGGTTACATAATACTCTATCAACTTAACAACATAGAGAAATATCTCACATCTCAAACAAAGTTCAATCACTAGTTTTTCTATTAGATTTTATAGAGTAGAATATAGCCAAAACATAATAAGTGAATGCAACGCAATTTAAATCTCCTCATTTTTTTCTATGTCTTTTTTGTTTTATTTTCATATATAGGTTTTATCCATGATAAATGTCTACTATAAATCGAAAGTTGAGAATCCATTCACTTAAAATGGGATCATTGTTTGAACCAACATTAGAGGTTATATTAAAAAAATAAGTGAAGAGAAGGTAGATTTTACTTTTACGTTTACAAATTTACTGGTTCATCTTTTCTAAACAAAAAAAATATTCAACAACATAGTAAATCAATATAAGCATGAAATTTATTGAATGGAACACATTCTACATTTACAATGAGACCACTTATTCACATTCCAAATAGCATATTTACTAAAATTAGAATACCACAGATCTCTTTACCAATACCACTATACACCTTGTAACATCCTAACACAACTCTTCAGTACAACTTCATATTGACAACACTTTTAATACGTATATATATTTTACTCAACCAAAAAAAAAGGTTATGTCATCAAAAATCTCAATTTTCTCTAATAGATCAGCCCACACATGAACCATAAGATCCTTTTGATGCCTTTGTACAACTCATAGATTATACACTTTCTTCCATTGCTCAAGGATACAAAAAACTAACTTACTTGGAACTCTTCTTATTACAAAAATTTCATAAAATGAAGTGACTAACATACAAAGGACAAGGGCTTGCTCTCCACCCTACCGTAATGGCATCATGGAGCCTCATGGGCTCTAGCCATACCCCCAAGCAATTGATTTTGTAGCTCCATGGAGATAAATGGAGTCTTTTCTCAATTTCACAAAGAAATAAAACTAATATAACACAAATCCTATGCATATAGGTTCTCTACTTTCTAGCTTCAACCATAATCCATACAATATGTTACCATTTTACAACCAATAACCAAGGGTGGAAGAAAAAAGGAAGAAATTATCTCTTTGATGTTAGGTGAAGGGGTTGAGCTCCTTTATCCATCTTTCCTCTCCAAGAGGTGGAATCCTCTCCTCCTCACATTCTTTCTTCCATCTTCACTCAAGTTCTCCAAGAGGAGAAGTGGGTAACCCCCTCCTCTTCCTTCCTCTCCAAGATATATAGGATTTTCAACTTGCAACCTTTTTTTGGATGGGGAAGTGTGGAGTGTACCTACCTCCATCAATTAGAGTCTTTTCCATATTAATGAGGAAAAATGCACTTGGACAACCCTTCCATCTTTCCATCCCATCCTTTCTTCAAAATTCGTTACTTTCCATTATGAGGACTTTTCAGGGGTCAAATCATGTTCTTGGGGCACTATTATATGCCCACTTGACCCCTACCACTATGGTATAGACCCTAGGGGGTTTATTTTTGCATCCCAACCAAGGAAATTGACCAACAACACTCTTTAAAGGCCCATTTAAGGACCCATCCGAAATTCAAACTTGGATAAGGGTTCCTAACCCCTAACCCCACTTACACCCACATGAAACATTATCAAATACCCTCTCAACTCCAAAAAAAATTATCCCTTTAATATCAACCCTCACCACTTCAACATGTTAACTTTATTTCTTTCTAAGCTCTAAAAGGGGGTCAAATTTATACAATAAAGAAGAGCCTTGTAATATTCTCTCGATGGTTCACCCTTCCCATGCTAACACTATTACCTTCCTGCACAATACCAACACAATCATAAGTAACAATTTGATCACATAAATTTGTTAACTAAATATTTTATACTTTAGCTATATAATAATCCATTTAAAATTTCAATTAGCTTTTCACAATATATGAGTGCATTCCACCTTCATGGTAGTGACAATAAACAAATTGTCAAAATTAAATGCAAGAATATCACCAAAAGATCACCTTATTTATCATCCATAATATATGAAATCATCAATTCAAGAAAGGCATATAACAAATTAGGATTGTATTAAGTACCTATGAGGCGGGGTCTTACATCCCCCTCCCCTTAGCTTAGACTTCCTCCTAGAAGTTGTTAAGGTCAAGAAAAGATATCTCAATGTAGCAATGCACATAAATCTATTAGAATATAAATTTCTCTACTTTCTTGCTGAAGAAATCATAGCATTCAACCATTAAGCAGACATTAAATTAATACCTTTCTTGAATCAAGCATCTAAATGCTTAGAACAAAATTTTCCACCATAGAACATTTATTCAATATAGTCACATTATAACAAAAGTTAGTAGTCATCCATGTAGTTAATATTCTTGAAATCAATATGTATCCAATACATTAACATCCTTACATACCCTTTGTAATGCCCCGTCATAATAACCTAATGAATGTTGCAATTGTGTATAATAGTGAAATAATTTATTTTTTAAAAGTATTAATATTAAGTTAATTAGTTGCATACATTCATTAAATTACATGACGTTACACTACTTGAGTTTCCATAGACGACTTCAGTATTTCGCATTGCATATATTTAATTAATCATAAACTTAAAAATAAACATTGCATATCATTTGAAAATTCTATTCAAGATAGTATAAAGTACAAACATGTTTCTTACATTGCATTTGATAAGACATTACAATACTCATTCTTCTGATGAGGTAGATCAATAATAGTTACAATTACAATTTACAAATGTTCACCTCATATACCATTGAGGGATGTTTTAAAATACAAGATTTACAATTTACAATGAAGAAGTATACATATGCATCCAAGTAGGAGCTCTCCATCCATGAAGCTCTCGTTGCCATGATCATAAACTGGGGACCCAACGGAGTAAGGTGCACGTTCCACCCAACCATGTGGTACCCGTAGGTCCACCCCCCGTGCTCGGAGATAGTAATATGGTTAACCAGACATAATCTACTAACCCTAGACACAAGTACATAACTAACTGTTGGTTACATTGCTTCCAGATTTAAGACAATCAAATGTACTAAGTACACAAGGTAGACTGTTACTTTAGGTGGAGTGTCATCACAATGTTGCAAAGGTTACCCTCGTGTTTCTTCCTAGGTTCCGGCCCCCAACCTGGGTTACCCTGGTAACCTCTTACGAAACCCGACCCTTATTGCATACTATTGCGGAATCGAATGTCTTTTGAAGAAACAAGACATCGATTTTCCATTCCAAGCCTTCTCATATTATACTCAAGACTGAACTAACTCAAGAGTCATTAAGTGAGGAATAAACATCTTGTTAAAAATTTTAATTCTAACTACTGTGTTGTTTAGTTATCATTGACTTACTAACTCTTTGTAAGTTACCCTAACACCACTTTGTGTGTCGGCCATTACACAGAGCCACTCCCCTAAACATAACATAGGAATTCTAAGTTCTCTATCTAGGGTAGACAAAGTGCACAAAATTCAACATATAATACTAGATATACCACAATGGACATCACAATCTGTTCACAAAAATCAGGTGCACTACCCTAGTTTGTTCAAACACATGAAACCATAGTAAAATTTACTCCCTTAAAGAGACTACAACTGGAAGACTTGAAAGACTACAACTGGAAGACTTGAAATCAAATAAAAATAATCCCTATTTGCCAAATAAAAAATTTAAAGCAACTTAAAGCAAATTCACATCTATCATTTGGATTTACTAAATCCAGTCAATCAAGAGTTAGTAGTATAAAATTAATCATCTGATACATAATTTATCTACCATCTAACATGAAAATCAAATCCAAAATTATCCGAATTTTACAATCATGTTAAAAAAAATACAACTCCCTATTACAATAAAACAATATAATATTCTTTTCATATTCACTTAAATAATTTACTTCCTCATCACACAATTATTCATAAATTAATTTTAACAAATATTAAATTACCAAAATCAATTAATATAATTAATTTAAATAAATAGATATATATATATATATATTACATATACTATATATTATTAATAATATATAATATATATAACACATATACTACATATTATATATATTTATTTATTTTTAACAAATCAAAATTAAATTTAAACCACACAATTTTCTGTTTGAAACAAACGAAATGAAATTTTAACAAGCAAAGAACCACAGGCTGCGCAGTCTCCACTATGGAGGGCATGCTGCCTGTGGGACATCGTCTCCTCCACGGTTCTGTGGAGGGCGCTACCTTTTAGCAGTCGTTCCCCACATAGCCGTGATGGGCACTGCCTCACAATTGTTGCGCCCCACAGTGGGAGCGGCGGGGTTGGCATTTAACCCTAGTCCCTCCCAATTAATATTAAATACCAATAATAATAAAAAATGAAACTAATCCGAATTAAATTTTAGATTTTTACTTTAAAATGGCAATTCGTTTTTATCATTTTTTTGCCAGTACGTTGATTTCAAAATTGCCAGATGAATAAAATATTAAATACTATTTTTACATTCCAATTTATATATGAAATATATATATATATATATATATATATTTCAACAGAGTTTTCTAATGAAGAAAATTAAGAAATTCCAGAGGGTTTTTCAACAGAGTTACAATATGGAAATTGGGAAAACTATAAATTTTCAACACAGCATTTCCAATTAAATCCTAAATTCTTCCCCTCACAAAATTTAAATACTTTCTATAGAAGTTTTCTGAATCCATCAAATCTTCACATTACAAATTACAGTGAACAATTTCTTTGCAAGAAGTACAAGAATTTAAAATAAACTAATTTCTTTTCACAGCATTCCCTTCCAGAAACAAACAAAATAAAATTCACAAGAAGAATACATGTTTTCCTTTGCTTCAGAAAACTGACTGGTGAAGAGCTTTGCCTGTAGTTTCCAAATCATTTCCCGAGAACCAATACCCAATTGCAAACCAGAGAACTTCCACAAATTTGCAGCAATACCAAATAACCATAAACAAAAAATTTTTTAACAGAGCTCAATTATTTTCTCATGAAGAATAGAATAGCCTCTATGTTTTCCCAGATCCAAAATAATATCCATCAACAACCTCAACCATAAACAATAAATTAAACTAGCACACATGTCAACAAGTACAAAATATCTTTTAACAACTTCTCGACAATCTTGCCTTTCAAGATTGCATGCATTTTATTTATTTAAAATTTAAAATTTAAAATTTTCAAAATACAAAATTTATTTAATAATTAAAATGCCATTTCCAAATAACATTTAATTTTAAATAAAATCTATTCACACATAATTTCAAAACAATTTTAATTTAATTAATTAATTAATTTAATTAAATAAATTTAATCTCTAAAATTAAATTATTTAACCAAACAAACTAATTAATTTATTAAATAACATGCAAAACTAATTTCTTTAACATTTAAAAATTAATTTAAATAATAATAAATTAAAGTGTAATAAACTAACATTAAAATTGGCAAATTTTTCCTTTCAGACAGTTAAATCCAAACAGAAACAAACAAGACAACCAAGACTCAAACTAACTGACAATGTACTATGACCGGGTTAAAGACTAGTCTAGAATGAACCATGCTACTACCTCCCAGTCAACATTTCCGTTGAGTCTTGACATGCTCAAACCTGAGTAACCAGGTGGAGTCGGTGTCATGTACTTGTAATCCTGCAACCAAACAAATAACATGCATATACATATAATCCATTGTACAGGCACACCGTGCGGAGAAAATCATGGACATCACAAGGCACATGCAAGCAAGTGATGCGATTCCATTCTCCACGCCAATACACGTCACATCAAACTGACGAATTAAATAACTGTTAGTCCATCATAAAAATGCATATAACAATAATCATTTGAAGGAAAACACCTACGCTATATCAAAGTATATCAGAAATCAAATATTGCAATACAATGTATCATCATGTCACAAAGTGAATCCACTGTCGCTGAAAATCAGCAATCAAAATATCCAAACCAAGTACCAAAGTCTAACAGTATAAAAACATGCAACAGAAAACATAAGCATAATTGGAGGGGTACTACATCCTCCCCCCCTAGGATCAGGCTTGCCCCTGAAAGCCTGCGAACAGATAGGGATAAAGTTGCCTCATGCGTGTCGCATCCTCCCAAGTAGCAGAAGCCTCATGGCTAGGATCCCATTGGATCCTCACCTCATCAATGTCTTGACCCCTGAGACCAAGCGTCTGATGCTATAGAATGGCCATGGGCTCCAAAGCCAGCTGCCTATCCTCTACCTATAACGCATTCCAATCAAGTACATGAGAAATGTCAGGATGATATGGTCTAAGAACTAATACATGAAAAACATCATGAATACGTGACAAACTAGGTGGTAAGGCGAGTCAATACACCACAAGACCAATTCTCTCTAAGATCTCAAATGGCCCAACAAAATGAGGCACAAGCTTAGAGCCTTTTCCATAATGGATTGGACTCTTTCGCGGTCGCACTCGAAGAAACACTCTATAACCAATAGTAAACTGTCGGTCTATTCTATGTGCATCGGCATATTTTTTTTGCCTATCCTATGCTGGTATCAAATGTTCTCTAATACAGTCAACTTGTTGCTCCATGTCTCGAAGCATCTCAGGACCAAGTAATACTCTATCCTCTAGTCGATCCCAACTTAGTGGAGTTCGACAAGGACGACCGTATAATGCCTAAAATGGTGGCATACCTATGGAACTCTGATATCCGTTATTGTAAGCGAATTCTACTAAGTACAGATAATCCTCCCAACATGATTGTTGGTCCATTATGTACATCCTAAGCATATCCTCTAATATTTGGTTAACTCTCTCTGTTTGTCCATCAGTTTGAGGATGATACACTGAACTAAAGTTCAACTGTGTACCTAAAGCATGTTGTAATGAAGTCCATAGGGCTGAAGTAAATACGGGATCTCTATCTGAAATAATCCTACGAGGAATCCCATGCAATCTAACTATGTCCCCCATGAATATCCTAGCTATGGATGAAGCATTGTAAGATGATTGTACTGGTGAAAAATGAGCCACCTTAGTCAATCGGTCAACAGTTACCGTAATGGCATCATGTCGACGTGATGACGTAGGTAACCCTACAATAAAGTCAATGGATATAATATCCCATTTCCATTCAAGAATGAGATGTGGCTGCAATAATTCGGCGGGATGTTGATGCTCAGCCTTGACTCGGTAGCATTCAAGACATCTTGATACATAATTAGCAATATCACATTTCATACCAGGCCAGAAATACAATTGCCGAAGATCGGAATGCATTTTCTTAACACCTGGATGAGTTGAGTATGGAGCTCGATGAGCTTCAGTCATAATTAATGTACGAAGACCCTCGAAATGTGGTATGTAAATACGACCTATATGCCGTAATATACCATCCGGTTCTAGGACATACCCTACAAATCGACCTTCTAAAGGTCTACTAGATTCAACCTCTGACCTCACTTCCTGATACAATCTATCAATAGGAAGTGTAGCTAGTATTTGACCTCTCAAATTTACTTCAAGAGTAGTAGTAGAGATCTCATGTTGACGACGACTAAGAGCGTCAGCCACTACATTCTCTTTTCCTTGAACATATTTCACTTCAAAATTGTACTCACACAATAACTCCATCCACCATCTCTGTCTAGCATTCAAGTTAGGTTGCATGAAAATGTATTGTAGGCTACGGTGATTAGTATGAAGTTCGAAACAATGACCTAATAAGAAATGCCTCCATTGAACTAATGCATGTACTACTGTAGCTAGTTCTAAATCATGAGTAGGATAGTTTAATTCATGATCCTTGAGTTTGTCAGACTCATAAGCAATCACATTCCCATCTTGCATCAAAACTACTCCCAAACCCTCTAAGGATGCATCCGTGCAAATGACAAAATCCTTAGTAGGATCAGGAACATTCAGTATAGACACATTAGTCAACTTTTCATTAAGTGTCTGAAAAGCCAACTGACACTGTTCTGTCCAAAAAAACTTCTTCCCTTTTCTATGAAGAGAAGTAATAGGATGACCAATTCTAGAAAATCCCTCTACAAACCGCCTATAATAACCAGCTAGACCCATAAAACTATGAACTTCACCTACATTAGTAGGTGTGGGCCAATCTACAATAGCTTGAATCTTTGAAGGATCCACAATAATACCTTTTCCAGAAATCACATGTCCAAGGTATTTTATCTCAGTTTGAAAGAAGTCACACTTCTTCAGGTTCGCATACAATTGATTTTCCCTTAAACATTGGAATACTTGTCTCAAGTGTTCTTCATGTTCCTTATTTTTTCTTGAATAGATCAAAATATCATCGAGAAATAGAAGGACAAAGCGATCAAGGTATGTACAAAAACCACCATTCATTAAACTCATGAATACTGATGGTGCGTTCGTTAACCCAAACGGTACTACCGTGAATTCGTAGTGCCCATAATGAGTTCGAAAAGCAGTTTTATGAATATCAGCTTCAGCAATTCACAATTGATGATAACCAGATTTCAAATCGATTTTAGAGAACACATTAGCTCCCTTAATTTGATCGAAAAGATCATCGATTCTAGGCAAAGGATAACGATTCTTAATCGTAACCTTGTTCAATTGACGATAGTCAATGCACAGCCTAAGTGATCTATCCTTCTTCTTTACGAAGATAACAGGTGCTCCCCAAGGGGAAACACTTGGACGAATGAAACCCTTTTCTAATATTTCCTCTAACTGGATACAAAGTTCCTCTAACTCCTGAGTCGTCATTCTATATGGAGCTCTAGATATAGGCTCAGCTCCTGAAACTAGGTCCACTCCAAAGTCAATATCTCTCTTCGGTGGCATTCTAGGTATATCATCAGGAAACACGTCAGTGAATTCCCTAAGAATAGGATGATCATCAAGAGATACCTCTCGACTCTCACCTTCTTCCAAATCAGTAACTGTTGTTGCAAACAGTTGACAACCCTTTCGAAGACATCTCTTTAATTGCATAGCAGATATCATCCGCAAAGAGATAGGTCTTTGAACACCTATGATTTCCACTTTCGCACCCAAATCATTAATGCAACTAATTGTCTTAAGTCAATAGTCAATCACAGCATGATAAGATGCTAACCAATCCATATCTAAAACTATGTCATACAATCCTAAAGGTGTAACATATAAATCTGCTAAGGTAGTTAACACACCAATTTTAAGTTCACAATTATGTACTAAGTTCTCTACTGCTACTTTCACCCCAGAGGAAAATTCAACCTGCCACTTACCACCTTGCTTTACCACCACAAGACCACATCGTTCAACGATGGTCGATGAAATAAAGGAGTCGGTAGCTCCGGAATCAAAAAGAATGGAAACACTAACACCATGTAACTTACCTAAAGTCTCGACCACTGTATTCTGGTGATCTGTAAGACCTCACTTCACATGCGATTAATTTCAAACCTAAAATGTTATATAGTTTTCTTAAATTGATGATTAGATTTATTATGGATGATAAATAAGGCGACCTTTTGGCAAGAATCTTACATTTCATTTTGACATTACATTTTATTGTCACTAACATGAAGGTGGAATGCACTTGTATCTTATGGGATACAAATTGAAAATTTAAATGGATTATTACATAATTAAAGTTTAGACTATTCAACTAATAGATTAATGTGATATACAATTGTTACTTATGATTGTTTTGATAATGTGCAGGAAGATAACGGTGTTAGCATGAGAAGGAAGGACCATCGAGAGTAAATCAAAAGACTTCTTCTCGAGGATACAAATTTGATCCCATATGGAGGCCTAGAAACAAGTAGAGTCAAGGTATTGGAAGACTAAGGTTGTGAGGGTATTAAGTTCTGATTCATGTGAGGTGAAAGTGGGATTAGGTCTTGGGAACCCCTAGCTAAGTTGAAACTCAGATAGGACCTTGAGTGGGCTTTTAATGAGAGTTGTTGGTCAAATTTTTGGGTTAGGGTGAAAAATAAACCCCCTAGGGTCTATACCATAGTGGTGGGGGTCAAAAGGGCATACAATAGTTCCCCTACAACATGATTTGACCCCTAAGAAGCTCTCATAATGGAGGGTGACGAATTTTGAGTGCTTGTCCAAATGCATGCTCTCATTAATGGGGAAAGGACTCTCATTGATGAAAGTAGGTACACTTCACACCTCCCCACCCAAGGTTGCAAGTTGAAACACCTATATATTTTGGAGGGGAAGAATGAGTTGAGTGCTACCCACTTCTCCCTTTGGAGAACTTTAGAGAAGAGGAGAGGAGTCTTGTTAGGGAGAGAGAAATCCAGATGGCTTGGTCGGAGAGGAAAGGGATAAAAGAGTTAAATTCCAACACCTAAAGCAAAGAGATAAGTTTCACTACTTCCATCTTCCTTTGTTTAGTTGCAACAAGAGAGTGATATGTTTGTGTGGATTTTTGTTGTATATGGTGAGTGAAGAGTCTACATGTATGTAATATGAATGTTCTTTTATTTTCATTCCTTCTGTGAAATTTTGAGAGGACCCCATTCATCATCTTGGGGGTTGAAATATTTCTTGCTCGGGGGTATGGCTAGAGCCCACAAGGCTCCATGACGCCATTACGGTAGGGTGGAGAGCAAGTCTTTGTAAAACTAATGCAACCATGATGTAGATTTCAAAAGTGGAGAAAGAAGCATGCATATATATGTATATGATTTCATTCTGTTTAATAAGGAAGGGTATGGTATAATCATTTTTATTGCATTAATCTGATCTGGCTTGAAAATGAATGAGTGAATGCTAAACCTCCAAGGAATATCTTTGTTCTAGTTTAGTTGAAAAACAAATCTGGGTGCAATCTGAAAGTTTAAGTCTAAAATCTCATATTATACACTATTAATTAGATTGAGAAATATACATGTAGAACTAAAATATCCATGAACCAAACGTAGGAGTGGTACCAATACTTATGAAACTAGTTAAATATAAATTCCTCCTTGCATGATCTTAGGAAATAGATGTAAAACTCATCCATTAAAATATCTGCATAAAATTATGCCACGAGTGTTCTGGTTTCTAGATAGAAACCCAGTAGCTTGTAACGGTTGTGAATGTTGCTATTTTTTTTTGAATGACACCTTAAATACTGGTAAATTTCTACCTGCATCATTTAAAAAAATATATATATTAAGATTAAAAGTGGTCTGTGAAAATAGTGTCTAAGAGGATCAATCATGTGGGCAGTGTTATACTACAAGAGCTTGAAAATTCAGTATAAGATAGAACAAGATGGGGAGCTAGAGTATAGCCCATAATTGCTCAACCTGATGCCTCTACATATTGGTCAAGGAAATACTGGTTTAATATCACATCCAGCTGGGAAAATAGGGGAGTCACCTTTAGCTTAACCAATCAGTGACTCAAGATGCAACTCACCCACATGTTTGCGACCTGTCTCCAAGTCTCCATCACCATCATGGAGCCTCTTCTACTCCACTGCAGCAATGGATTAACATGCGCCAAATGAGGATATTAGGGTTGTGTCTTCTACTTGAAGAAAACTCAAAAGCTGGTCAGGCTGAGTGAGTGGTTCTTGGCTCTCATACTCAAGCATCAAGTTGGGCGCAATATTAATCCCATATGAAAAGTTACTATATCATAATGTTTAGATAGTCATGGCCATCACCATTCCTTGTTGATAATCGACCATCTCCACCGCTCACAATCTAACCTCATTATTGTCTTACCCTTACCTTCACTGCAAAAGTCCACCGACTGTCAGATTCAGATTTACTGGAGTCAAGTTATTAGGTTACATTTGTAGCCCCGTGCCTGCACTTCGATCCTGTGCAAGGAAGCAACACTAGAAATTTACCGATGCCAACATTCAGGGAGAGAACACTAATCGTCACAGGTGAGAGTGATGCTTGTCTTCTCCACGGATGAAAATATTACTTAGCATCATCGCTTTACTGCATCTTCACACCCAAAAACAGGGGCTCTATGCTGGTGGAGAAATCAAAACTGCACCAATAGATCATAACACCTAGCTACCAATTCTTTCTCATTCAATGGTTACTTTGTATCCTTCTTGTTCATTATTGCACGCAAGAAAAGATCTATAAATAATAATTAAAAAAAAACGGAGAGTAATAACAGTCAATAAGAAGGATTGTCGGCTGTGCTCATTTACTCATTGGTTGACATATCATCTGGTTAAATGCGTGAGCTTGCCGTGTTGCAAATCATAAACTCGTGAAAGTAGTAAAGAACAAAATAAACTTGCAATAACTAATTAGAATCAACGATCATGGTCCAAATCACCAAGTCACATCCATTTAAGTCTCCACTTATCAAGGACAAGGTGGTGATTGTTCGGCTCGAGGTTGTAAGGAGCGGACACTAACATTTATTATTTCCCCTGATTCGTGCATTTAAGTGTGAACCTATGGTGGTAGTGTCTTACTAAGAAGTTCGATCAAGAGCCTCCATTCACATTAGTATCAGATAGTTTGGTAGGTAAGAACAATTATGGACTCCATTAATTATGCACGGAATAGATCACTGGACTTGGCAACTGATTGAAGAAAGAAGTAAAGTTGAGTTGTTGTAATCAAACTTAGTGGTGTAGGAACTTCGAGTAGCAGTTTTCTTTTTGTCAGATTGTATTCTATGCCCTTTAATGTAAAGATCTATCAAATGATGGCGTTCTGAAATGCCCAGTCGTAGATTATCCGTCCAAATAATCAACGGCTGTGGTGCTCAAGAAAGCTTTATGTAGTTTCATTTTAAGTTAACATCTTTCTGGGTCAAAAGCCTGCCAGGCATCGCACCATAAATGAGATTAAATATATGTATATAATGAGAAAGTGAAAATGTTGGGTGGTGTGAATCCGTAATGGCTCTAGGGGCTAAATATGATAACTGCATTGTTTCATTTTATCCCTCACTGTGCAAATTAAATATTCTTAAGTCAAACAGTAGCGTGAAAGAATTTTCTACTACTACATCGGTTGCCTGCTAAATAAATAAATAAAAATAAGAAATGAATGAATGTTGCACGATAAATTAGAGAGTAAATTATTATCTATTTACCAGTAATAAAAATAATAATAATAATAATACTTATGGACTTCGGGGTGCAGGGGAAAGCCAGTGGGGATCATCATTTTAAAAACTCCAGTGTGCCATCAACAATAAATGTCAGAGGGGGATTGTGAAAATGCTTTCGTATTGAATTACATAAATAGGGTAGTACTCAGTAGTATAGTATAGAGTGTCAAAACAGTCAGTGAGAAAATAATATTGAATTTATTCCCATGAATTGTTCATCTTATTCTTCCAACTTGCTGCCTCTATTTTCACGACAATTGAACTCATACCCAAAAATTTCAGAATTAGTAAAATCACTATACATTAATTCTAAAATACCAGTAGCATACCTAGTCGTGAAATTCTGAAAGCAAATTAACAGAATAGTATGCATAGTTCAGAACAATGGGTGGAGTTTTCCTCTGAGTCACGTATCCTCAATATATTCAAAGCAAACTATCTTTTTGATTTGTTTTATATTCTTGATACTTAAATCTAGAACTAAAAGCCACAGAGTGAATTATCTTACGATTATTTGTTTTCACTTTATCTTGAAAGGATACAAATTTATTGTGTTTTGTAATGTGAGAATCTAAACTAAAAAAAAAGAATTACGTCTCCACTAAAAGCATGGAGGTAAACTTTATGGCAAATATCCCATAAGTAAGGTAAACGAAATATATTCTCATATTCCTTAAGAAGGAGTTTAGTAAACCAAATTAAGATTATATATATATGTAAGGCTAATAGGGTTTTTCAATAAAGGGGATTATCCCCTTATTTTCTTACTTCTTCTTAAAGAGAATAATAGTAATAGTAATATTATATATACATGATATAATATGGTTATTTTATATGTTATTTCTTTATTCGTATAAATCCTTTTTTTAAATTATTTTTTTAGAGTGATTTGTCTATAAGACTAAGTAAGCAATTCAATATATAATAGTTAATCATTAATAAATAGTTATGTAACAATCTATAATGGAAACAATAAATAAATTCAATTTTCGTTTATTTAAGTATGCATAAATGTATTATATGATTATTTAAGAAGTTTTGATTCCTATATTTTTGCATATCTATATTTTTAAATTGGAATCTTTAAAGTATCTGCTTAGAAGAAAAGGAAAGGGTTGGGAAGGAGAACATTATTTTTCTATGGTGTTGCTAATTAAGGATAGGAAAAAAAAATAAAAAAAAAATAAAAAAATAAAAAAAGTAAATTAATAAATTAATAATTAAAATGAAATTAAAAATAAAATAAATAAAATAAAACATCAGCTTACCCATTTTCTCATTTTGAAACCAAGACAAAATGTTACGTGAGAATGTTAGGAATATGGTCAAGAGGAAATAAAGTAGTAAGGCTAATAGAAATAATCTCGTAATAACGTATCATCAATGCATTCTTAGGTTTTCAACTAGCTAGGTTATCATGCCTCCTCTCCTAAATAGTATGTGCCAAGGGCATTCTTTAGTAGGTAGGGTGTTTCCAAAAATCGTAAAGGTGATAATCACTAATCTAGTTTACCTATGGGCCTATGAATCTTTGCCAAATCTTGGGATGCACTCATACCCATATATCAAACTTTGAATTTTATCATTATCGTTAAAGGGTGTGCGTGGTGGACTTCGTGTACCCAACCTCGCTACCTCTGCATACCCCACTCCTGTTAATGTATTGGTGATGAGATTGCGTGAGCAATGCCATTTGATACACATTGCATGTAATATGCATATGAATGGTTGTTAAATGTTAGTAATTTGTTTTATTGTTTTTAAAAAAAAAAAAAGTTGCTTTTTCTATCAAAAATTACGGGCATGACATGATCCGCTTGGCGGTCATTAACTGCAACATATATTGTATGTGATCGTCCTACATCACCCACTGTAGGCTCTGAAACTATAGGTCGAGGCCCAAAACCAGAAGAACCTCTCATCGGACACTGCCTAGCAATGTGTCCCTGCTGTCCACACAAGTAACAACCTATGCCTCTACCGAATCCTCTGCCACCCGAAGGTGCATTGGATTGCTGGAAACTACCTCTACTGATAGTAGACTGAGCACTCTGCGCAGACTGATCCTGCCTATTGCGCTTGTTGCGCCACCAGCTGCGACCCTTTCCTATTTGAGGATTATTACCTTATTGTGGTTGTGGATTATTATTCTTTTGAGGTGTACGTTGTTGTTGTTGCTGCCCACCATTTAAGGGTGTCTATTGGTTCCTAGAGGAACCTCTTGTCTGTGCCTATCCACCCTGTGGACTAAAACCTGTTGCAGGAGCACTACCAATGTGTACTCCTGTGTGACCACCTAACACCATAACAAGGTTCTCTTCCACTATGCGAGCCTTCTCCACCACAACTTCCATAGTCTTTGGCTCAAAGACTCTTACACCACCACTAATGTGGGCATTTAAACCCCTGATGAAGTGTTGTACTAGAATAGGCTCATCATCGCCAATACCAGCATACTGCTTGAGTTCATAGAATATACGTTCATATTGCTCAACAGATAGAGTCAACTGACGTAGATCATGGAACTCGTCAGCCCGTCGCTTCCTCTAGTGTTCTGATAGGAACCGTGCTCTAACCCTCTCTAGGAACATCTCCCAAGACACTGACCCAATATCTAAGTGGAGCTTCTGCTCCTCCAGGTGCCACCAAGTAGAGGTGAATCCTCTTAGATGCATGATAGCGCATCTCGCACGGGTATTGCTACCGTAAGGGTGCATGGTGAAGCATCTACCCAAATCTAGTAGCCAGGTCTCTGCCTCTAAGCCACCTCCTGTACCATCAAAGGTAGGAGGGTGTGCCCTCAATAAATCCCTCGTGTCCTGTAGTAATAGCATCCTAATGCACAGTATCATCTACTCTCCTAGGAGATCTATCTCTCTCTCTAACAACCTCCTACTCATCTTCCTGTCTAGGTCCAAGACGAGCTAGGACCTCCTCTAATAAAGGGCGTATCTATGAACCCTCTACTCCTGACTGTTAAGGATTCTGTCC
This sequence comes from Sequoia sempervirens, assembly GCA_007258455.2. Taxonomy (NCBI): domain Eukaryota; kingdom Viridiplantae; phylum Streptophyta; class Pinopsida; order Cupressales; family Cupressaceae; genus Sequoia; species Sequoia sempervirens. Next base: position 954,903,676 of record VDFB02281492.1, read on the forward strand.
CTCATTCCTCTGATCCAACTGCTCTGCCTGATCACTGTGATGAGGGCTCAAAGGGGGAGTAACCTGAGGGATTGGCCCTCGGCCTCCACCTCGACCTCTACCACGACCTCTTCCACCTCGCCTAGGCATGTTCCTACACATAACAATAACGAGTCTTAGATACTATTCAACCAAGGCTAACAGATAGGAACACTACATACTAGGTCAACCTAATGGGCTCGCGATTACCTAGAGCGTCCAGTGTTTCTAACCTTGGCTCTGATACCAATCTGTAATGCCCTGTCATAATAACCTAACGAATGTTGGAATTGTGTATAATAGTGAAATATTTTTTTTTTTAAAAGTATTAATATTAAGTTAATTAGTTGCATACATTCATTAAATTACGTGACGTTACACTACTTGAGTTTCCATAGACGACTTCAGTATTTCACATTACATATATTTAATGAATCATAAACTTAAAAATAAATATTGCATATCATTTGAAAATTCCATTCAAGATAGAATAAAGTACAAACATGTTTCTTACATTGCATTTGATAAGACATTACAATACTCATTCTTCTGATGAGGTAGATCAACAATAGTTACAATTATAATTTACAAATGTTCACCTCATATACCATTGAGGGATGTTTTCAAATACAAGATTTACAATTTACAATGAAGAAGTATACATATGCATCCAAGTACAAGCTCTCCACCCATGAAGCTCTCATTGCCATGATCATAAACTAGGGACCCAACGGAGTAAGTTGCACGTTCCACCCAACCATGTGGTACTCATAGGTCCACCCCCTATGCTAGGAGATAGTAATATGGTTAACTAGACATAATCTACTAACCCTAGACACAAGTACATAACTAACTGTTGGTTACATTACTTCCAGATTTAAGACAATCGAATGTACTAAGTACATAAGGTAGACTGTTACTTTAGGTGGAGTGTCATCACAATGTTGCAAAGGTTATCATGGTGTTTCCTCCTAGGTTCTGGCCCCCAACCTGGGTTACCATGGTAACCTCTTACGAAACTCGGCCCCTATTGCATACTATTGCGGAATCGAATGTCTTTTGAAGAAACAAGACATCGATTTGCCATTCCAAGCCTTCTCATCTTATACTCAAGACTGAACTAGGTCAAGAGTCATTAAGTGACGCATAAACATCTTGTTAAAGATTTTAATTATAACTACTGTGTTGTTTAGTTATCACTGACTTACTAACTCTTTGTAAGTTACCCTGACACCATTTTGTGTGTTGGCCCTTACATAGAGCCACTCAACTAAACATAACATAGGAATTCTAAGTTCTCTATCTAGGGTAGACAAAGTGCACAAAATTCAACATATAATACCAGATATACCACAATGGACATCACAATTTGTTCACAAAAATCAGGTGCGCTACCCTAGTTTGTTCAAACACATGAAACCATAGTAAAATTTACTCCCTTAAAGAGACTACAACTGGAAGACTTGAAATCAAATAAAAATAATCCCTATTTTCCCAATAAAAATTTAAAGCAACTTAAAGCAAATTCACATCTATCATTTGGATTTACTAAATCTAGTCAATCAAGAATTAGTAGTATAAAATTAATCATCTGATACATAATTTATCTACCATCTAACATGAAAATCAAATCCAAAATCATCCCAATTTTACAATCATGTTAAAAAAAATACAACTCCCTATTACAATAAAACAATATAATATTATTTTCATATTCACTTAAGTAATTTACTTCCTCATCACACAATTATTCATAAATTAATTTTAACAAATATTAAATTACCAGAATCAATTAATATAATTAATTTAAATAAATAAATAAATATAAATATATATATATATATTACATATACTATATATTATTATTAATATATAATATATATAGCACATATACTACATATTATATATATTTATTTATTTTTTAACAAATCGAAATTAAATTTAAACCACACGATTTTCTGTTTGAATCAAACGAAATGAAATTTTAACAAGCAAAGAACCACAGGCCACACAGTCTCCACTGTGGAGGGAACACTGCCTGTGGGACAACGTCTCCTCCGTGGTTCTGTGGAGGGCACTGCCTTTTGGCAGCCATTCCCCACAGAGTCATGGTGGGCACTGCCTCACAGCAGCTGCGCTCACACAGTGGGAGTGGTGCGGTTTGGGTTTAACCCTAGCCCCTCCCAATTAATATTAAATACCAATATTAACAAAAAATGAAACTAATCCGAATTAAATTTTGGATTTTTACTTAAAAATGGCAATTCGTGTTTATCATTTTTTCACCAGTACGGTGATTTGGAAATTGCCAGATGAATAAAATATTAAATAATATTTTTACAGTCCAATTTATATATGAAATATATATATATATATATATATATATATATATATATATATATTTCAACAGAGTTTTTTGATGAAGAAAATTAAGAAATTCCAGAGGGTTTTTCACCAAGGTTACAATGGGGAAATTGGGAAAACTATAAATTTTCAACACAACATTTCGAATTAAATACTAAATTATTCCCCTCACAAAATTTAAATATGTTCTACAAAGAGTATTCTACAGAAGTTTTCTGAATCCATCAAATCTTCACATGACAAATTATAGTGAACAATTTCTTTGCAAGAAGTACAATAATTTAAAATAAACTAATTTCTTTTCACAACATTCCCTTCCAAAAACAAACAAAATAAAATTCACAAGAAGAATACCTGTTTTCCTTTACTTCAGAAAACTGAGTGGTGAAGAGCTTTGCCTATAGTTTCCAAATCCTTTCCCAAGAACCAATACCCAATTACAAACTAGAGAACTTCCACAAATTTGCAACAATACCAAATAACCATAAACAAAAAAAAATTTAACAGAGCTCAATAATTTTCCCGTGAAGAATAGAATAGCCTCCGTGTTTTCCCAGATCCAAAATAATATCCGTCAACAACCTCAACCATAAACAATAAATTAAACTGGCACACATGTCGGGAAGTACAAATATCTTTTAACAACTTCTCGATAATCTTGCCTTTCAAGATTGCATGCATTTTATTTATTTAAAATTTAAAATTTAAATTTTTCAAAATATAAAATTTATTTAATAATTAAAATGCCAGTTCCAAATAACATTTAATTTTAAATAAAATCTATTCACACATAATTTTAAAACAATTTTAAGTTAATTAATTAATTTATTTAATTAAATAAATTTAATCTCTAAGATCAAATTATTTAACCAAAAAAACTAATTAATTTATTAAATAACACGCAAAACTAATTTCTTTAACATTTAAAAATTAATTTAAATAATAATAAATTAAAGCATAATAAACTAACATTAAAATTGACAAATTTTTCCTTTCAGACAATTAAATCCAAACAGAAACAAACAAGACAACCAAGACTCAAACTAACTGACAATGTATTGTGACCGGGTTAAAGATTAGTCTAGGATGAACCATGTTACTACCTCCCAATCAACATTTTTCGTTGAGTCTTGACATGCTCAAACCTGAGTAACTAGGTGGAGTTGGTGTCATGTACTTGCAATCTTGCAACCAAACAAATAACATGCATATACATATAATCCATTGTACAGGCACACCATGCGGAGAAAATCATGGACATCACAGGGCACTCGCAAGCGAGTGATGTGATTTTGTTCTCCACACCAATACATGTCTCATCAAACAAACAAATTAAATAACTGTTAGTCCATAATAAACATGCATATAACAATAAGCATCTGAAGGAAAACATCTACGCTATATCAAAGCATATCAGAAATCAAATATTGCAATACAATGTATCATCATGTCACAAAGTGAATCCATTGTCGCTCAAAATCAGCGATCAAAATATCCAAACCAAGTACCAAAGTCTAACAGTATAAAAACATGCAACAGAAAACATAAGCATAATTGGAGGGGTACTACACCCTTCAAGGTACTCTTTTGCATCATAAACATCACTCATGATGTTAGAAAATATTTTTGTTCTAATATCAATTCTTGTCCCAAAACTAGTAGTCTCAATTTTAACTATCACTTTCTTTCTCACATAACAGTCAAGTATTTCCACATGTTACAATTTATTTACAAATTTACCCACACTTCACAACAATTACACATAATATTCCAACATGTGTCGCTAGCCCCCACGAAGAGCCACTCTCCCTAAGACCCCAAACATAACAAAATCAAGCAAGGGTTGTACCATATGAACAAAGCATTAAACTCAATCAATGACATGCGAGACATTACCCATCCCGCTAAAACACATACTCAAGGTCTCCACAAAATCATGTACAACCCTTTCACAACAATGATACCAAATAACATGCTATAACAAGAGCACAAAGAATGGGGATAAATATCCAACAATAAAATCACACCTCTCGATTACTAAGGATCACAACATCCAAAATGGGTTTCTAAACCAAACTGGGTTCCCACATCGATAACACTAAAACAATAAAATAACAATAAAGGGAGATAATCAAATCAATTTACTAGATTGCACAATTTAAATTTAATTCATTCACAATTAACCAATGAGATTAATTTCTCAAATTAATAACCATCATAGCCATAAAATCAAATTTTCAAAATATAATTTAATAATATAACCATGTGCTTATTTACTTTCTATATATATATATATAAACAAACAAACAAATTTAATATTACAGTGGCCCCCCCATACAGGTACTGCCACAGTCTATAGGACTGTGCACGACAGTCCATGTGACTGTTGTGCGCAGCAGTTCTATGGACTACTAAGTACAACAGTCCATAGGACTGTGCATGGCAGTCCATGTGACTGTTGTGTGTAGCAGTCTTACGGACTACTACGTACAACAGTCCATGGATTGTTGTACCAGCCCATGACTAGCGCAGGAGAAGAGGGGAGGGGTACGGCCTGCCCCGACCCTCCCTTCACCCTTATAAATTGTTTTTTTATATTTTTTATTTATTTAATTAATTTTATTTTGAATCATATTTAATATACCCAAAAAAAATGCAATGCGTCCCTGCACGGGTACGGCCATGGTTCGGCCAAAACAAAAATTCAATCCCACTAACTTAACATGTATAATCTTATTAATATGTTTATATATTTATATATATATATACTTTGTGTATATATATAAATATATGTATAAATATATATATATATATATATATAAATATGTCAATTAGAATATAATTTTCTTTGTAATAAATCACTGTACAACATATGATATATTTATATATGTATATATGTATATACATCTTTTCAAAAATGTATATATATATATAGATATATCCCAAAACAAATCATTTATTTCAAAGGGGAATAATTTTATTTATAACAAAATTATAAAAGAAAATACAGAATATTTTCACATATCACAATAATTTTCTCATATTGGTTTGCTATCTAATAACCATTAAATTTCTAACAAAGATCTCCTTTTCTTCTATAGTTCCAACATATTTATTTATTATTTATTATTTTTTTCTTTTGAATCAGACAACTTAAGAAGTAAAGAAATGGAACCTGGAGTCCTCTACTGTTGAAAATTCGATGAAGCTTTGCTTGATCCCAATAGCCTTCTTGAGAGATCTCATTCCTTCCTTCATAACTTCTCCTCCAGATTTCCTTGCTCTAATTTTCTAATCTAAAATATATTTCAGAAGCACTTCTCCTCTAAAACAATGAAAACTAAATAAATTTCTTTAGAAAATAACCTGAGAGAATCCAATTCTCAAAACTCAATGTTTTTGTTGTAACTTCTGTAAATTTTCTTGTGAAATGAAAAATCTCACAAATTTTCTATTAAATAAAAATATCTCTTCATCTTTTTCGGAAGCTCTAAAAATCCAAATTAAAAGAAATTTTCTAATTTCATTCCTAGCTTTTCAGCCAACACTCAACACTCATTGGTCCTTTTTATCTTTTCTTTCTTGTATTGATTTTTTTCCCATTTCGCAACACTTTTTGTTTTGATTATGATTTTGCAAGCTTTACTTGTAATTCACAAAATTTAATATATTTAATTAATTTATTTCATCAATTTTCTCAACATGCTCATTTAATTAAATATCAAAATATTAATTTTTCTTAAATAATTTAATTTACACTTTTAAATAAATCACATGACTTTTAATATAAGACTTTTATATTTTAAAACAAATTATTCTAAAACTATTATAAACATTTATTAACATCATTTAATTATATAAATTAAATCATACAAAATACCAACATAAAATAAATGCCAAAAGTACACTCACACAACTACTATAATAAATTGCAAAAATGACAAAGGTTAACGACGTACAATACCACTAGACAAGACAGTTTGACAAACATGGGACGTGGTGACTTCCTTGTCATCTTTGTTTCAACATTATGCCCATTGGGTTAAATTGATGCTCGCCCTGTCTTGCCGAAGTAGATGGAATCGAGACTTTGTACCTACAATTCTTGCATACAAAGAAGATTGTGTACATGTATATATATAATCAAAACATCACATTGTAAGAAGGAATTGCAGCGTAATAGGGCACTCGTGAATGAGTGGTGCTACCATGTCCTCTCACCAAAATTATTCTAACAATTACAACATTAAATATATAAAGTAACAATTCTAACTAACTGATCACATCATAAACTAATTACTAAACCACTGCATCACAATGTATTACTGAAATCAAATTAAACATTACTAACCAAGTGTAACCATAATATCATATCAATTATCCATGTCCTCAAATGAAGTAGCATAATCATCAATCAATCTAAACTATCCAATCCACCAAACTAACCAATAAATAGTACTATCATAGTCTTAAAGTATCAAACAAAAGCATAGAAAAATAACAAGTGCAAACAACAACATGAGGGGTATTACATATTTAAATTCCAATACAAAATATATTTCAATTATTTAAAAAATATATTATATATTATATATACAATATACCAATATTTTATATAATATATATATATTATATATATTAATAAATAATAAAAAAAAAAAACATAATATATATATATATATATATATATATATATTTATATAATATATAATATACATATACATATTATAAATATTATATATACATATTATATATTATAAAAAATATATATAATATTTATATTTTATATTTATAATAAAACACACAACCCACCAAGGGGGTTGGGCCCTGCAGCTCTTATGTGTTGACACCATTTGGGGGGGGGGCCCCCCTTCCCTTTTTGATTTTAATTTTTTTTTATATATATATTTTTTAAAATAAACAAAAAAAATAGATCTTCTGTTTTCTGGTAATTTCCAGAACAAAGTTTTTTCACAAAAAAAAATTCTTTATGTAAAAAAAAATTTTAATAGAAAATTTCCAGCACAAAATTTCATACATAAATAATTTGTATGTGTATATATATATATCAACAATATATATATATATATATATACATAAAAAAAATTCCATTGTTTTACAGCTAAATTGGGAAAATTTTCTATAGAAAACTACAATAGAATAAATTCTTTTTAAGCAAAAATTTCATGTTTTCAATGCCCGTCTTAGCGGAGGTGTGAGGGTTTTCAAACCCAAAACCTTGGAGACAATGGTGGAAAAAGCATGTCTAGTAGAGGAGAATTTGGCCATGGCACTGGGAGGCCACATGGGTGTTCAAATAGGTAGCAGTTCAGCAGTTGGGTCTAGTGCTCGAGGAGGTTAGCCTTAGGGAGGTGCACCTTACAGGGCTCAGCAGGGACCTTCACAGAGTGGTCAGCAACAGCAGTAGGTTTCTTAGGGGAAATGTAAAGGTTTCCAACAGAGGCAGGGGGACAGGAACTGGAGGCATATGAAATGCTTAAGCTTTGATCAGCTGGCACAGAGTTCTCAGTCCACTTTTAGGGGTAGTGCACAATAGTCTAGCGCACCACCTGGAGGCAGGGGCTATGGAAGAGGTATTGGATGCTTTGCATGTGGCCAACAGGGTCATATAGCTAGAATGTGTCCCAACAAGGGCACGTCTGGATTTTCTCAGGGACCAATGGCATATGAGCTGAGAGTTGGAGATGTTGGGAGAGGGTATCATGTTTTCACAGCGGTTGATAACCGTCAGCTAGAGCATCAAGGTACTGTCGTTGAGACATATGGTATGTTTTTAGGTAACCCAGTTACCATTTTGTTTGATTTTGGAGCATCAAACTCCTTCATTTCTTCTTCCATTGTGTCACAATGTACACTGGGTGCAATAAGGCAAGTCGATAGGTGGCAGGTTGAGTTAGCCTCGGGTGCGAGAGTTGCATCTGTTTCCCTTGTACCAGAGTGTAGATTGGAGGTTGGACCTCTCCATACTACAATGGACCTCTGAGTTATTCCATTGGGTTCTTATGATGTTGTCATAGGGATGGATTGGTTAGAGGTGCATAGTGTGGTCATAGATTGTCGACGTAAGTCGATTCAATGCATTGAGGCATCTGGTAGAGAAGTAGAGATAGTGGGAGTTCAAAGGCCGATTTCCTTGAGGGTCATCTCAGCTATGCAGTTGATAAAGTGTGTGTGTTAGGGTTTCCAACTATTCGTTGTTATAGTGGATGATTTGGATTTAGGAGGTGGAGAAAAGAAAGTCTCTCTCAATAGTCACCCCATTCTTCAAGAGTATTCCAATGTCTTTCCAAGTGAGATTCTAGAGATGCCACCTCAGAGGGATATAGACTTCAAGATAGACCTTGTAACTAGATTAGAACCCATTTCATGAGCTCCTTATTGTATGACCACCCAGGAGCTGAAAGAGCTTCCCTTGCAGCTTGAGGAGTTGTTAGAAAAGGGTTTCATTCACCCTAGTGTTTCTCTATGGGGAGCACTAGTTATCTTCATGAAGAAGAAGGACGGTTCACTTCAGTTATGTATTGATTACTAGCAATTGAACAAAGTGACCATTAGGAATCGATATCCGCTTCCTAGGATTGATGATCTATTCGATCAGATCAAGGGTGCCATGATATTTTCAAAATTTGATCTTAAGTTGGGATATCATCAGCTTCATATCTTCGAATTGGACATCCATAAGACAGTGTTTCGAATGTAGTATGGTCACTATGAGTTCACAATAATACCATTTGGGTTGATGAATACACACTCTATGTTCATGAGTCTGATGAACGGGGTATTTTGTACGTACCTAGACAGATTTGTCCTTGTGTTCCTTGATGAAATTTTGATATACTCTAGGACAATGGAAGATCATGAGGAACATTTGCAGCAGGTATTATAGTGCTTACGGGATAGTCAGCTTTATGCTAGCTTGTTGAAGTGTGAATTCTTCAAGACTTAGGTTCAGTACCTTGGCCATGTGATCTTAGGGGAAGGTATTTTAGTGGATCCTACAAAGATCCAAGCGATCTCAAATTGGCCTATGCCCATGAATGTGATAGAGATACGTGGCTTTATGAGGCTACCAGGTTATTATAGGCATTTTGTGCAAGGTTTTTCAAGAATAGGGTATCCTATCACCTCCCTTTAGAGGAAAGGGAAGAGGTTTGTGTGGTCAGAGAAGTGTGAGGAAACATTTCAAAATCTTAAGGAGAAGCTGACCAGTGCACCAATACTTGTGATGCCTGATCCGACTAGGGACTTTGTAGTTTGTACAAATGCGTCCTTGGAGGGATTAGGTGTAGTGTTGATGTAGGAGGGTCGTGTCATTGCATACGAGTCATGAAAGCTCAAGGATCATGAGCTGAACTACCCCACACATGATCTTGAGTTGGCGGCAATTGTTCATGCATTGACAAGATGGAGGAATTTCCTTCTTGGCCATAGGTTTGAGTTGCACAGTGATCACATAAGCCTTCAGTATATTTTCACACAGCCCAACCTTAATGCTAGGTAGAGGCATTGGATGGAGTTTATCTGCAAATATGAATTAGAAGTGAAGTATATCCAGGGAAAGGAGAATGTCGTAGTGGATGCACTTAGTACCTGCGAAGACATGAGATATCTTAGTTGACTCTTGTTGTAGATTTGTGGAGTCAAATTCTTTCTGCCCTTCCAGCGGATAGTTGGTATTAGGAGGTTAGGATGGAGATTGAGGCAGACAAACCCCTTGAGGACAGGTATTCAGGACGTTCTCTAGATTTAGATAAGATATTGAGGCACATGGGACACATATACGTTCCTTCATTAGGTGATCTTCGCACCTTGGTCATGACTGAAGCACATCGTGCACCTTATTCAACCCATCTAGGAGTGAAGAAGATGTATGCAGATCTACGTCAGTTGTCTTTTTGGCCAGGGATGAAGCGTGATATTGCGGATTATGTGTTGCGATGTCTTGAGTGTCAGTGGGTGAAGGTTGAACACCAGCATCCAACAAGGCTTTTACAACTGCATTTAGTACCAGAGTGGAAGTGGGATATAATCTCACTGGATTTCATTGTTGGTTTACCCAACTCTTTGAGATGGCATGATGCGATTATGGTGACAGTCGATAGGTTGACGAAGGTAGCACACTTCTCACCTATTCACTCTTCCTATACTACATCATCCATAGCTAGAGAGTTCATGAAGGACATAGTGAGGTTACATGGTATTCTGTGTTGGATTATTTCTGATAGGGATCTAGTGTTCACCTCAACTCTTTGGACTTCAGTACAACATGCGATGGGGACACAGTTGAACTTCAGTTCAGCTTACCACCTAGAGATATATGGACAAACCGAGAGGGTCAATTAGATCCTTGAGGACATGTTACGTATGTATGTGATGGACTAGTAGATGCGATGGGAAGATTATCTCTATTTGGTAGAGCTCACTTATAATAATGGTTTCCAGAGTTCTATCGACATGCCTTAATTCTAGGCATTGTATGGGTGACCATGTTGTACTCCCTTGAGTTGGGATCGACTAGAGGACAAAGTAACTTTGGGTCCTGAGATGTTGCAGGATATGGAGCAATAGGTGGATAGGATTAGAGAGCACTTGGTGGCAGTGCAGGATAGGTAGAAGAAGTATGTAGATGCGCATAGAGTGGATCGTCATTTTTTTGTGGGCGATATAGTCTTCTTGCGGGTGCATCTGCAAAAGAGTCCAATCCGTTATGGGAAGGGCTCTAAGTTGGCACCTCGGTTTGTCGAAACCTTCGAGATACTCGAGAAGATTGGTCCAGGTGCTTACCATCTTGCTTTACTGCCCAGTCTCTCATGTATTCATGATGTTTTTCATGTTTTAGTTCTTTAGCCATACCATCCAGACATTTCTCATGTACTTGATTAGAATGCATTATAGGTAGAGGACGGGCAGCTGGCTTTGGAGCCCATGGCCGTAATGGGGCGCATAATGCTCACTCTTTGAGGATGAGATATTGATCAGGTAAGGGTGTAGTGGGAGCCTAGGGATGATACGCCATCCACATGGGAAGATGAAGCTAGAATGAGGGAGCTCTATCCCTATTTGTTCGTAGGCTTCCAAGAGTAAGCCTCACCCTAGGGGGAGGATGTAGCACCCCTCCACTTTTTGGCTCTTTTGATCAGATAGTGTTCTTTGTTATGCTTTGTTTCTGTTAATACTTTGACTATGATACTTGGTTACTATTTGGTCACAAACTATAAAGCGATGTGAATGTTATATTTTGATGTGATGGTATTTTATTCTGATGTTATCATTATTGCATGCTTTGGATTAGCTTAGTAGATATTTGAATTAATGATGCTTTATGCTTTTGATTATATTATTGATGTTAGATTCGTCAGTTAATAATACTGTATTGGTGAAGGGGATAGGATTGCACCACTCGCTTTCGAGCACCCTACGATTCTGCAATTTCCTCTTCACGGTGTGTTTTATTATATTATATATATGCATGTTCGATATACTCTTTGTTCGTAGGTTGACAGGTATAGGACATCGACTCCACTTGGTTTCGCAAGGTTGAGCGTGTCCGTTGGCCAATGGTATTCGATTGGGAGATAGTAGCTAGGTTTTTTGTGCCAAGTCATCACCCTAATCATAGTGTGTCGTCGGGTTGTAGAAGGGTTTAGTTGTTATAATGTTGTTCATTTCACCTTTGTTATTATTTAATTTCAAAGTTATAAAGGAAAATAAATGGCTTACGTAGTTAAGTTGTTGATTAAATAAATCTGGTTATTAAATTAGAAATGTTATTTAATTTATTAATTAATTTAATTTAATTAATAAAATAATCTAATCTTGGATTATATTTATTTAATTGATTAATTAAATTAATTATGTTGAATTGATTAATTAAACTTATTTGTGGAGTAAATAAATTAAATGATTAATGTTGTTTTGAAAAGTGCATGGAATGAAAAGTGTTAAATTATTTTTGAAAAGAACATTTTAAAAGTTGTAAATTATTTTGAAAAGAAATTATCAAAAACTTTAAATTCCTTTTGAAATAGAAATTTTTAAAAAGTAATAAAATCTTATTGAAAAGAAATTTGGTTTTAAATTAAAAAAAAAAATAGAATATCTCAAAATTCATAGAGGGAGAAATAACTATGGTGGATGGGATATTTTTGGAGAAGTTGACTAAATTTGGGGAAAATTTATTGGGGATATTTATTTTTATTTTTTGTTTATTTTATTTTGTTGGAGAAATTGTTGTTTAAAGAAATGAAGGTTTTCTTGTTTTTGGATATACATTCTTGCATGGAAAAGTGAAGATTTTTGGGGAAGAATGGAAGGATTATTTTTCATGCTTGGAGAAAATTTGTTGTGAAGAAGAAAGGAAGGGTTACTCTTGTTTGGATTTTTTGGATTTGGAGTGAAGACTTTGGAAGGATTATGGAAAGAAAAAATTGGAATTTGCAGCTCAACATAGATCTCTTCTTCTTCAAACTTCAGAACAAAGGTTCTTTACTGCTTTGTTGTTTAGAAATTTTGGATTTTCAATTTTAAAAACTTGCTGTGAATTTTTGAAAAACTTTGTAGAAAAGTGGAGAAATTCTTGAAAGAATACAATAGAAATTTTGGCAAATGAAATTTTAACAATAGAAAAATGGAAAGAAAACAAAAAGAAATTAGAAACCTCTTTGTTTGGATTTAAAAATCTCTAGAAATTGAAATCATGAAATTGTGCTTAAAAAGAATTTCTTCTATTGTAGTTTCTTTAGAAAATTTTCCCAATTTAGCTGTAAAACAATGGAATTTTTTTTATGTATATATATATATATACATACATATTATTTATGTATGAAATTTTGTGTTGGAAATTTTCTATTAAATTTTTTTTTTACATAAAGATATTTTTTCCGTGAAAAAACTCTGTTTTAGAAAGTGCCAGAAAATAGACGATCTATTTTTTTTTGTTTATTTTGAAAATATATATATAAAAAAAAAATTAAAAATCAAAAGGGGAAGGTTGGGGGCCCTGCCCCCACAGCCGCCCCCATGGGAGGTGCTATGGAGGCAGCTATGCTGCCTACCACAACGCACCCCAAAAGGGGAGGTTGCGTAGGCAGCCAACTCCCCTGTTTGGTGGGTTGTGTGTTTTATTATAAATATAAAATATAAATATATTATATATTTATATATATATAGTATGTTTTTTTTATTATTATTTATTAATATATATAATATATATTATATATTTTAAATAATTGAAATATATTTTGTATTGGAATTTAAATAGTTTTAATATATATATATAAATATATATAATTATATATTCATTAAATATATAGTTATATATATATGTTTAATTTATATTTAAATATAGTTTTTTCTATAATGATTTTATTATAGATGTGAAGTCGGTTTTATAAGAGAATAATGTTATTAGAAAATTGAGTTATTTTGTTTTAGCATTAGTTGTAATCGAGGAAGTTGAAGAAAAACAATTAGTTTAAGTTCCATTTTTTTCATTTTAAAAAATAATAATATTAATTATTATGATTGAGTACATGCAAAATGTAATTGCTTTACTTGAATTTAGGAAATCCTAAAGTAGGTTATTAATTGCCTAAATTTTCTTCTCGTTATATTATCTCTCTCATTCTCGTGGTTGCGTAAATGGAGTTATTTGTTTGTGTTAAGTCTTCCAGATGGGGTTTTCATTTAATTTTGTGGGTTGTTGTAATATGTTAGTCAACCTTTAGATTGTCTTGGGTAGTGTATCTTAATGCATCTAGTTAGATACTCGGTTATCATGAACGGTATGTGTTGACTTTATGTCGTGGATAGGGATTTAATATCCTTAGGACGCACTTATGTACCCTTGGGTTGTGGAGTTATTCCATGTGTTGTCTTAGAGGAGTGGCTTGCAATAAGGGCCAGCACACAAAGTGGTGCCAAAGGTAACTCATTGTAAGTTAGTTAATCTAATGATAGCGTAAATAAATTGATTAGAAGAATAGGTAGTATCAAACACTGAATAAGATTAATTTTTCCTTGCTCATGGATGCAAGGGCTTTTATAGACTTGGGATGTGATGAGAAGGCCTGGAATGGAAACACCTGTAACACCCCTCCATTTTTTATCTTTGGATTGGAAGTGTTCTTCTTTGTCATGTTGTTTTTGTTTTTGCTGTGACTTTGGAACTCGGTTACTATTTGATCACGAACTGTTAAGCGATGCGTATGTAATATTTTAATGTGATGGTATTTTACTCTTATATTATCTTTATGGCATGTTTTGGATTAATTTAGCAGATATTTGATTTAATGATTTTAGATGCATCAGTTAGTGATATTGTATTGGTGAAGGGGACAAAATTGTACCACTCGCTTGCAAGCGCCCTACGATTCTGAGATTTCCTCGTCACGATGTGTTTGATCATATCATATATATATGCATGTTCAATATACTCTTTGTTCGCAGGTTGATAGGTACATGACATTGACTCCACCTGGTTCACAGGTTTGAGCATGTCTATTGGCAAACAATATTCAATTGAGAGATAGTAGCTAGGTTTTCTGTGCCAAGTCATCACCCTAGTCATAGTGTGTCGTCGGGTTAAGTGGCTTCTTGTTGGGTATCTCTTCTTGTTTTCATTTAAATTGCAAGTGAAAAAGGTAGATAAATGGCTTTATGTATGTAAGTTGTTTATTAAATTTAATTGGCTACAATTTTATAAATGTTATTTAAATTTATTCATTAATTTAATTTAATTAATAAAATGATCTAATGTTGGATTATTTTTATTTTATTGATTAATTAAATTAATCATGTTGAAATAAATAAAGTTAAATTATTTTGGAAATTATAAAGCTGAAGTCTTTGGAAATATTTGAAAGAATTTAAATGCATATAAAATAGAAATTTCAAAATAGATATTAAAGTCTTGTTGAAAAAAAATTGTTTTAAATTTTAAAAAATCCAAAATATCTCCAATTTTTGCAACAACTTTGGTGGTTGAGATATTTTTGGGGATATTGACCAAATTTGGGGAAGAAAATAGGGAGGTTTTGCATTCTTGAATTTTGGCTGTGAGAAAATTGAAAGGAGAGTTCATGTGTTGTGGATGCATTTTAGATTTTGGAAAAAGATTTTGGGAAAGCTTTGGAGGATTTGGAACTTCCAGCTCATCTCTCTTCTCAAACTCTCCATTCAAGCTTCAGATCACAAGTTCTCCTTTTATATTTGTGTAAGAAATTTGCATTTTCAGTTTCAAACTTGTTTGCAAATCTTTGTTTGAAATACTATTTAAATCTTGGAGAAAATTAGACTGTTTGTTGAAAATCAAACTTGTAACAAGAAATCTTTTATTTTAACAATAGAAATTTGAAAGAAACAAATGAAATTTGGAAACTTTGTGCTTGGAATTGGTAATTTTTATTATGTTTTTGAAATTTAAATCTTGCTGTGTAGTTTTCTGTGGATAATTTTCCCAATTTGGGCTGGGAAATGGAAGTTAGTTTATATATATATATATATACATATTTTATTTTGGCATACAATCTTTATGCTATTGGCTGGGAGTTCTTTTTATCAAAATAAATTTTCCCTGTCATTTTCATTTTGGGTGAACAGGGGAGTATGGGGTTTTCATTTAATATTGAAAATTTATTATTAAATTTTTTCTTGTTTATTGATTTTGGGGGGGCGCAGGTGTGGCTGCACATAGCCGCACCCCTATGGAGGGTGCTGCTGTGTGCAGCGCCGCTTCCATAGGGGGAGGTTGGGTGCAGCCATGGGCTGCATCCTCCTCCCTTTGGGGGGGCTCGGCCCAATTAAAGTTTTTAGTTTTTTTATTATTATTACTTTTTATTTATTTATTAGTTTGATATTATATATATATATAATATATATATATATATATATATATATTATATTATTATTTAAATAATTTTTTATTATTATTATTGTTTTAATATATATATATATATATAATTTATATTTTAATTGGTTGGGAATTAAAATTGTTTAAAATAAATAATTATTTAAATAATATTTATATGATTAAAAATATATGTATATAATGGTATATATATAGTGGGTATATATTTGTATATATGCATGTTTAACATATATTAATATTTAAATATATTGATTTTGTGATGATTATGTTTATTATGATTGATTGGAAAGAAATTGGCTTTATAACAAATATTTTATTTAAAAAGTTGATTTTATAAGCAATTGATTTATTTAAAAAGTGGATGTTATAATCAAATAATTTTAGTTATAAAGATTATTTTAATCCTTATCTATGATTGAACAAATAGAATTAAATTATTAATTTTAAATTCCTTAATGTTGCCCAAGTGATTTGATTTACTTTTGAGTGTGCAAATAATGTTAATTATTTAATTGATTACATGCACTATGTCATTGCTTGGCTTGGATTTAGGAAATCCTAACATTAGTTTATTGAGTTGCCTGAATTGCTTTCTAAATGATGTTTTCGGTCTTTCTCGATGTTGGGCAAATGGGGTTATTTGTCTAGTAAGTCTTCTAGAGGAGTTATTCTAGGTTGGGATGTTTTATGTGGTGGTTCAATTTGTGAATTTCCTTGAGAAATGTGTATAGAGGTATTCTGTTGTTTCACCCGGTTTTCACGAATGGGGATGGTTTGTGCCTCCTTTGGAAGGAGTGGATTATGTACTTTTTTTCCTCCAATTTTTGGAGTGAGTTTCTTTTTTTCGTTGTGTAATGCCCAAAAATTTCAACTAAAATACAGTTAAGGGAAAAACACAAATTTCAAATTTTGACCACAACCACTGACGTAAAACCCAAAGACTGCTCCCTACACCTACCCTTTATGAAAGCATAACAACATCTGGCCAAAAAATTATAAGGACTCAACCATCTACACATTTATTTTGGCATTCAAGGTTGGGTTTCAAATGGAGATATGGAATCTACATCACTAAGGTAGGCTTGATTAGTTCCATGAACTAATCAATAATCACAAACTTAGTTCAAGTCACAAGTTATGCAAATAGAAAATATGTTTCAATAGTATCTTTAAGTAACAATAAGAGAATAAGCCTAGGGGTTAGACCTAATTCCTCGGGGCCTCGTCTCTGACGGCCTTGCCTACGTACATAATGCACAGAGGAATCGTAGTTCAACAAAAAGGCGCTTGAACCATTACAAGCTTTAAAGACAGTAAGGTAAGACCTCAAGGTTTAATTTACATTTGAATTGACCATAATAATGTAACTCAATCTGATTCAACACTCTCACAAACAATTTGACAATAATTGAAACATATATTCACTCTACAACTTTTAGCTTGTTGATCACACCAAAATAGGTGATAATAAAATACACATAATTTTCACTCTGTTTGACCAAATTTAAAAGTTTAATATGTTCTGGAAAGGGGAAATAACAAGGAATAAAACCCAGAAATTGTTTAGCATGAATCTCAAACATGTATGAGCAGTTTTTTCTGCAATTTAGGTCATTATCTTTTTCCACCTAGAGCAACAATTAACAAGATAACAACAAAAAATCATACCCTATAGATTGGGAACTAAGTAAATATAATATGTCATTATATAATGATAATAAAATAATAACTATGAGGAAAGAAAGATAATATATATCTTGAACATGCAATTTATCCACCAAACTATTGAGTAATTAAATGCATTTATCACTAACAATTTAAAAATTACCAGATTTATAAATCTATGATAGCAGCAAATTGAATTCAACAGTGCACCAAATAAAAGCATGATATCTCATTCTTCCTATTCTCATAAAAAGACTATAGGCTACCATAAAGTACTCAAATTAGTATATACACACATACTTGTGTAAGTAATGAAATAATTTTGCAAACCAAAAAAAGTTGGATCCTTAGATCCACAACCTTTACTTTCTTTCAATCGCCACAATAAAGAAAACAAAATATGCAGTCATACAAAATTACAAAATTCATTAGACAATGGTCACAGTAAATAAAATAAAATTGACATATCCTCAATTTATATTCTGTTTATTTTCCAAGCTGAAATTTCTAAAGAAAAATCATAATGAAATTTGTCACCACTCAAACATAGATCAGCAATCAATTAAACAAAAACAGGAATATACTTTCCTAGCATATTTATATGTCTAAGCCAAAAGTATTTTAAATTATAAGAATACAGTATTAGCAACTAGGAGATGAATATCATACTTGAAAAAGTTCAAGTATAGAGAGATGGGAATGTCTAGAGTATACGTAGGCATGCATCTATTTGGTGGAATGTCTTAGATACAAGTCATATAAGAATTCCATTGACATTATAGGCTGCACAAATTAGATTATTTGATGTGGCTTTTAGGAACTTTCAAGCAGGAATCAATAGCAGGGTAAAATTTAAATCCCACAACCTTTTTGCAATTTTCAAGGTTGCACCAACGGAGCTTTTCAAATAAAGAAATATATGTACATAAAGAAAAAACATAAGCATTGAGAGACATATAAACAGTTAAATAAAATGCAATGAATAGGAGAGTAGAAAAAGAAAATTAATATGCAGAACTTAGGCGTGTAATAAGTTGCCTCAAGGAAACATGGTCTCCACTCTTATAATAATATGAAGATAATAATGCAAAAAATCTTGGTGAAACAGTCTTATATCTATTATCAACCACAAAATTACAATTCATAGAAAATTTGTGAAAATACTCAAGTTTATAATATAATATATATGACTCATAAAATGGAAACTCTCAAGACTCACAGATTTCAATCAACAGAACAATCCATAAACTTTCCAAGCTAATCCAATACAACAAAATGAAAGCTAAAATAGGATAGCTAAAGATAAAATCCAATCATAATTTATTTATACCCTCATTTGGCCCATCCCTCTCCATTAGAATTTTAAGTCAAAAACTAAAAATGCCCAGAATGCTTAAAAATTAACTAGATCATAATTAATTTTAGAAATAGAGGAGATCTAGTATATTCTAAATGTAATACAATGCTAAAAAAAATTAAAGCTGACAACTTTTTGCACACCAGCCAAAAGTTGAAGGCAATTTTCTTAATGCTCAACTATCCTGGGATGAAAAAATTGAGTG
Organism: Sequoia sempervirens; assembly: GCA_007258455.2. Lineage (NCBI taxonomy): Eukaryota > Viridiplantae > Streptophyta > Pinopsida > Cupressales > Cupressaceae > Sequoia > Sequoia sempervirens. The sequence goes on from VDFB02281492.1 coordinate 954,923,173, forward strand.
ACGACCAATCCAAAAAGCATGTGGTAATTTTTTTTTATTGAGAATAAATAAAGTTTTTGGAAATAGAAATCGTTTGAACAAAGAGATTTCCCTACTCTAATTATTTCAAAATGAATCGTGGCATATAATTTATTTTTTTATTTTTTTCTTCTCTTTTTTTTTCCCTGTAGAGTAACATGAACTAGAAATTCCAAAAAGAAATTTCTCATCATAATTAAAATTATGCCAGTCATGATGAAAGTACCATTTCACGTGTCTGGCTTCTTAAACCTTTCCGCTTTTCATGATTATCTAATGTGGAGTACAGCATGTTTCCAGCAGTCAAAATGAGATACATGGGAGACTGTAGAAACTACTTACAAATTTATTTATTTTATTAAAATTGACCTTAAGAGAATTCCTTACAAGTGGAAAAATAAAGTTGTTTATTAATTTTGTTTAATTTACCAGCCAGTGGACAGTGGACCTAGCTCTCTTGAATTCAGATAGTACTAAGGTGTCTTTACTGGTACAATATTTTGTTCCAAGCTATAAAATTTTCTTTTATCTTAATTATAATATTAAAGATACCTGACTGCAAAGATTTACCTTAATCTGTTATAAACTATGCAGATTACTTTTTGGTATACTTCTCTATTCTGATATTTATTCTCTACTTTGATATTTATTCTTAGAATTTCATAGCAAGATATACTGTCCTCTTAGAAGTTAATATATTTTGGATTATACTGATTCTGTAATTAGACAACATGGTCCCAACCGTTGAAAAACATTGGCAATATGTTGGCAAGTGTAAAGCCAAATTCCATAACCTTTGGCAGCATCCTCGCCTATGCTAAAATAGGCGCTTTGGGATAAGGCACAGACATCCATCGAAAAATAAAGGATAGAGGAAATTTATCAGATGTTGTAGCTATAAGTGCCTTGCTAGACATGCATGCAAAATGCAAGAGCATAGGAAAAAAATTTCATGATACTAACCCTTCCCTTTTTTTTTCAAACATCTTTAACTGAAACATTTCAATGCACGTCTGAAGGAACATTGACTATTGACAGAATGCCTCCAATAAATTCGACCTTAGCACTGCTATGGTTGTAGATTATGCACAAGAAATGGATTTATTGCAAGGGCTTAAGAAACTTTCAGCAAATGCAATCGACAGGTGTATAGCCAAAACAATTATCTTGTAACTAGACTGATCAAGGAGGTATTAAAATGTGTGAAATTGTAATGCTAACTGACCTTATTTCCTCGCTTAATTCCTCACAAACTTGATGATCCAGACCGAAAAGGATTCTTCCCATCCCTTTCCACACTAATTACGTAAGGATTTCCTCCCACTTCTTTATGCAGAAGACAACCCTCAACAACTTGTTCCACGAAACATTCGGTTGTAGCTTTTCCTAGATCAAGCATTATAGCTTCCAACTTTATGTCTTCTTTTTCCATATTTTCATTCCATTCCTCTCCGTCACTCTTCCCCCCAAAGAATACTAAAACATTATAAAGAAAAATCTGTATTTCTCTGAGAGGCCCTTGTAAAAAAAAATGTCTCTCACATGAAATAGCATCCTCCCCTTGAAAACAACAAACTCGCTCCTTTCAATAACCACAAAAATAAAATCTTTAACACCAGATTGACAGTATCCAAATTAGCTACTCAAATGTGTTTTAAATGCTTTGATGGATCCCCTACTTTTTCCAGGAGCGCCATCTCTTAACTATGCTCCACAGTAAATTGTAGAGGGGTGCCATACTCCTCTTGTGGCATGGCAGGAAACCTCCTCTGACAGCACTAATTACCATTTATGAAAAATCTTCCTAGATAAGTAGTTTAGGTTTATTGTTAGGTGCACTCTTCCCTCAAAAAAACCATGGCTAAACTTATTATGTGTGAAACACATGATTACCTTTGTTTCATATTTAAATGTTGCATAAACAAAACATGCCACTACCACATTAAATTAATTGATACATAATAAATACATAATATTTCTATGACAGAAACTATTATGAAGTTGGTATGGTTGTTGAGTTTATGCAGCACTGTATTCAAGGAAAATCCAGCTTTACCCTATTGGCGATTCTTGCCTTAAATGATCCCTTCAACACCATCATCAATAGGTTGTTACGAGTTTGGAAGGAATATAATTAAACTATCAAGAAGTATGATAACTTTCATCAATACATCCATCTCCCCTCTCCATCACCATGCTTCCTTAGGTACGTTGCAATTATGTTTGTGCAGACACACTATACTAGGTTCATAAATTCACCTTATTATGCATATTATGCATTGCTGCAATTGCAATAGTAGTAAATATTATAAGCATAACATTAAATCTCGAACCTTGTAGCTGATGTTAGTATTTTCTTCATCTCTAACAATAACCACATTAATATTAATTCTCATTTGTGTTAATACCATTTTTTTCTAATAATAATAATACTAATATATGAGTTTGAATTAGTATTATACATGATAAAATCCATAATAAATGTAACACGATGTGAGTAACAATATTAGATTAAATCTTAGTACTACTAATAATAAAATTAATAATGGTATTAATTTACATATTAATGGTATTAAAATGAATAACAATATTAATGATAAAATTAATATCAATAAAGATAATCATACTATGATTAATATTATGAGTGTCATTTGTCCAACTTAAATCATCAATTATAAGTATTAGATCAAGTTTGCATAATATATCAATCCAACATGATTAATCGACAATAATAGTACCGACTAAAAGAGATGTGAGATGTAATTATCGCACTAATAGTGGGGCCTTACACATTGCCTCCTTGGATTGGAGAGGTCGTCTTATCTAGGTTACCCATTGGATTGTGGTTTGGTACCATGTATGTTGTCGATAGGAGAGTGGCTCTTTGTGGGGGTCTAGCACACAAACGGATGCCAGGGTAACTCACTTAGGGTTTTAAGTAAGTGATAACATAAAAAGAATTAATAAAAAACTCTCAGACTAATTAAGATAATTAATGCCTCTCACATAACTCATTCGCTTTTAAGGTTTGAGATGAGAGAAGAAGCACAATTTGTATGAGGGTCCAGCGACTGGTAGAGTTGAGCTAGGATAACCCAAGGTGGGGATTCAGTTGCCTAATATAATTGAGCCAAGGTAACTCATAGCAAATGTCATGTGACACTCTCTCTATGTCAAACTGAAGTCAGTTTGTTGTACTGTGTAAATAATCTTTGTTCTCTGGAAGCATTGTAACCTTTGTGTTAAGTGATATTGTGGTTGTCGTTGTTTCAGTTCAGTTATGTATTAGCCTGTGTCTAGAGGTAGATGGTCTTTTTTAGGAATTCCTTGTTACTATCTCCTAGCACGGGGGGTGAGCCTTCGGGTATCACATGGTTGGGTGGAACGTGCACCTTAATCCATTGGGTTTTCTGCTTGTTTGTGTGGATGAGATTTCTAGTTGGAGAGCTCGTAGGATCTAGTTTCATTTCATGCTTTATTATTTTTATTTGTATATTGTATTTCATTACCCCTCATTTGTTATCGAGGAGGATGTTGTAATTTGTAATTATACTTATTAGATTTATCTCATTCAGGGAATGAGTGTTGTAATCTTATTGTTATGTGATCGTTATTGAAATCATGTGGTACTTCTTATTCTTGATGTAATTAATATTATTTGGAATGTATGCATTCTTAATGCCTTAAGTAATAAAATGTTATGGTTTCAATTCATGTTTCTTGTTTGGGTTGAAGTAACTCTGTCTCGTAACCTTGGGGGATTGGTTGGCAATGGTTAGTTAACTTGCATGTTATTTTGTATTTAATCAAAAAAAAAATTAGTTCATTTGTGTAGTAAATTGCAACTTCCCCTAGGGTTGCATGGCAGGGTGTTACACATGGTATCAGAGCCTACGTTTAAACACTGGGTGCTCTGGGATAATGTGGACCCATTAAGATGTTAGTTTAGTAGGTTTATACTCTGGGCACTATGAGCCATGGTGTTGACCTAGGTGCTTTGTTCATTAGTTTATGATTTCCTTTTGGGTTGGTCTCACTTGTCTACCCAAAAGTTGTTGTTACGTGGTGTAGGTCCAATGGTGCAGGAAACTAGTGGAAAGGATAGGAGCCTCGGTGTAGTGTACAATGCACCGATATCCTTCCTCCTAGAAGAATGCATTATGGACAATTGTGTAGTGTGTGATTTTGGTGTGTTGTGTGTGGTGGACAACAACCAATTTTGTTGTTATTTCTGCCCCTTGCATGTCTTCTTGTCCTTACCTCATTGTGCAAGTGATTGCCTGATTGACCCTATGTGGTTTCAGAGTTGCTTTTGCATGTTATATGTGGTTTCATCATATTGTTAGTTTATAGAGATTTGTGCATACTCTCATATGGTTGATGCATTTGTGTGAAAGTGATTGTGTGATGATGAAACCATGATTGCATTTGTGCCTATGTTAGAACTATAAATATCTCTTGTCTTCTCTGTCTTCCCATTGGTTTAACGAAGATTCCTATTCTTGAGTGTGTGGTGTATTGAAACCCATGGTATATTTTATCTCATGAGGAAATGTGTAATACCTTAAATTTAACACTCAAAAATATAGTTAAGGACAAACACAAATTCCAATTTTTTTTCACTTACACATGCAAACCTCTCAAATTTTGCTACCAAAGTAGGCACTACCAGAAAGCATACAACTTTTGACCAGTCATAAACTATAATTATTTTAGTTCGATAACTAGATTGCTTAGACCATCATGGTCAGTTCGAGAGGAGATGTGGAATCCACACCTCTAAGGTAGACTTAAATAGCTCAACTAACCCAAAATTAACTTGAAACATTATATAAGTCACATGGCAACAATAACATATATATGTATATATCAGTAGTAATTATAAGAATATATAAGAGAACAATCCTAGGGGCCAAACCTAGTCCTCGGGGGCTCGTCATCAGGTGGCCTTGCCTACGTATGTAATCCGTAGAGGCACCGTAGTTCGACAACTAGACTTCAACCATCTCACCCATGGTTGGATAGTAAGGGATAAACCTCAGGTTCAAGGATGGCTCTACCACAGTCACACTCATAACCCAATAACACCGACATACTCTAAACACACTTCTCTACTCAACTTCATATTATGCCTCTAGTCCATTAATTAAAAACAAAAAGAGTGGGTACGCAACCCTTTCTAGGGCCCTTTTCCCCATACAGTTCCATAGTCGACTACCACCCACTTAGGTGAAGCCGGGGATCAAAGAATTGGGTAAAAATATACTAGGAAAAACACTCCAATGATATTCTCTTGAGTGCTAAGTTTACAAGAGAAAACAATTTCCATGGCCACCTATATCCTAGGTTTATCCCCCGTGATTCAATAATTCTCAACTTACCAACAATGACACAATTCAACAATGTTTAACTCCGAATGAATCCTCAACAACATAGAAAATACACAAAAACAAATGGACAACAATGGCTAATCTGTAGGGCCCCTTTTCTCTGTAGGGTAATGGTTAACAAACCCAATTATAACACTACACAAGGATCACCTAACAATAAAGGCTCACCAAATATCATCTAGAATGATGATGATCATATCATGTCTTAAATAGATGATTATAATGATGTATGTGGTTTAAAACCAAACAATTCAATGATCACAATATAACATTAATAAGATTAGGAGGCTCCTCTCACTATAAAAATGAAATTATTAAATTGATATAGTAATGAATTTACTCTCCATTAATCTAATCCTTATCACCATTATTCGAAATAATAAGTAGCTGATGTAACCTAGACTATCTATATTATAGCAAAGCCAAATATTATTCACGACATTAACGATTCAACTAGAACTCGATATGTTTCCACCATACTAGGTAACTTACATATTACTAAAGAACCTAGAAGCATTCATTATTTGGTAGTACTCCATAAATCAAAACCTTATCTTGATTTTACTTAATATATGATTACATCATCAACTAAAATCATAGTCACTAGATCAAAACAACAATGCTTCATACACTATGCTTCTAATGTGAATAAAATTAAATTCACTAGCCAACCAAACGTGGATGTCTGTGAGTTCCAGTTAGAGTATGCAAGCAATCAAATCAATCTAAATTATCTAATCTAACCTAACATCAAGGTGCATTTAAAGCATTTATCTTTATAAGTTAATTTTACATAGGCCCTTTATTTAGGTTCCCAAATATTCCATCACCTACATGCCATATATATCATTAGTTAATGATCAATTAATCGATGAAGTTATTTTATTCTATTTTATTATTTTACTCTCTATCTATATTTACATGTATATACATATATAATTTTTGGTGTACAACAGGTGGTTCATCTTTAGGATATTCAAGATATCCCACAATATTTGAGGGGGATCATTATATCCTCAATGTGTTTGAGATTGGTTGAAAAGCACAATCAAATATGAAAAGGGTAAGACCATCTTCCTTAGAAGTTCAAGATATTAAGTAAACAATATATCTAAATTCTAATTTAAAAGTAAAGTTTTATTTAACTATTTTTCATATGCATGAAGTTTGTCAAATGGATTAACTCTTCTCCCATCAAATATTTATCTTTATGTATTTATTTTCTAATAAACATTTAGTTTAGATGCTTTATTTATTACAACTTATTTAACTTGATTTAATTACTAATAGACAATAGTATATAATTTCCAAATTTCCACAATATTTATCTTAAATAAAATAAAGAAATAATAATGATTAAATCCTATTAATAATTAATTTATTTTAAATAGACCATTAAATAACGACAAACTTAGTAAGTTGCTCTTATAAATAAAAGAATGATTAGTTTGCAGCAGAGCACATTTTGGAGAGCTCCAGTTTCAACTCCCCAAAATAACAACCTATTTGGCCATCCCAAAACCTCTCTCAAAGATAGAAGCAAGACACGTATCACTTGAAAGGATGAAATTAAGATGGTTCCCAACTAAAAGATGAAACATCGAATGCAACTACCCAATAAGTATTGCCATGATAGTCACATGCTCTCTTTTCGAGAAGAATCAAAACTTGAGGAGAATTCACAAAGATGTCATTTCCCACACAGGGATATGGATGGACAATTTGAACCAACTTAAATTATCTAGCTCAAACTTCATACATCCACCAACGCATAACAAAAAAAAAAAAAAAACCTTTTTGTCAGATGATGTAATTACGATTGCCCTAGTATACAAAATGTAGCAGCATAGACAAGGCATGTGAAATATTTGACATAATGGCTCAAAGATTGCAATCTCATGGAGTGCGATAATTGTAGGATACAAACAAAATGGATTTGTTAAGAAAAAACCAAAGCTTAAGTCACTTTCAAGAACATTTCCAAAACCTTTCCCAGTATTTTCTATGGTAAGGTATGCTGCAACTAAAAAAGATGGCCTAGCGAATGCATAAATGGGTCCAAAAATAGAATCATGTAAAATGATTTAACTACAATCATAATAGGATGCACAGTGGTGATAGATTAACTTCATTCAGGGTAGCATTCGAGGATAAATGGTTTGAGATGTCACTGGGTGTTTAGTTGCTGATGAAGATTCAAATGAACCTGAAGAGGAACAAAATTTCTTGCAGAATTATAAATGATAGAACCAGATCGATGCAGACAAGCTTGTAATTATAGATTTTCAGAGACATTCCTCCCTTTTGGACAATAATCATCGCCCTAACCCATAATTAGCATTTATAATATATATATCCTCCAAATAGGGAGGAATTAAAATAATACTGAGATAACATTATTTGACGTTCTGATGTCTTGTCGAGCTTTCTAATTTTGTAAAAGAAATATATCTTTCCTACTACAAGAAATAGACTGGTAGTCCACAAACTAATCAATCGGTATAGGAAGATAAATAAAGCTTCCATACATATAATGCACTCCTGTCAAATGGGCTTCTGAAGGTAACCACAAGCTCTCATGGTATTTATTATTCTGAAAATAATTAGCAGAAACAACCATTTTTGAATACAACTTGCTACATTCTCCAATATTCCTAGTTACACTACAATAATTTAACGGTCAATTCTATCTATTCTTGAATACCCATTCTTTATTTCAATAATAATTACTCTGAGCGATAACAATATTCAGCTTAGGAGCTATAATATATTGCCACTAATCGATCATAAAGAAAGCTTATTATATCCTTGGGTAACAGACTCATCTGATGGAATTTTTGTCAAATCAATCTTTAGAGTAAGCTAAAAGCCTTTTTCTGGAGTGTCAACAATCTATACTTCAGCGCCATAAGCTCCTTATCATCAAATTCCATAAAAATGGTAACCCAACCCTACAGGCCTTTCCAACCATTCCATGCAATTTGTAGAATCTCTGGAAGAAAAAGGGCTGGCATGTCTCAATCCCCCCAATCCCCCTTTACTTTCCACACCCTTCCATATTCACCTCCCCTTTTCTCTGTGCCTGCCACTGCCCTGCTAAAACATTTAATTCCTCATTAAGGTAGGTTGTTGCTTGTTTCACAAGATCTTTTCATTATTTATTTCTCTACCCAAAAGTCTCCATTTCATTATCTCTCATGGCTCCCGTACCTCTTCAAGGGTCACCAATAAGTGAATCTAATGGTGAGTGGGTGTGATAGCTGGATCAATCAATATAAAATCAAAACATATACTAGTGCATACCATCTTCAAATGGGTCAAGATAATAATTATGTTGAAATCAATAACTGTCAACCTATATCTACCTAGCATGCAAGATCCATGGCAGACTTATAAAATACTATGCAACTTAGTGCAACATGATAGAGGATTTGTGTTCCTTAAAATAAAAGACCTTGAACGTAGAAAAACTTACGTCCCCCAACCTTCTATATTGATAATTGATTTTAAAAACTCTTCTGCTTATGTTATATTGATTTATACTATATAATTTAGTTAATAAAATTAAAATACATATTCAAACTATAATAATGTATAAGAATGAGAATGGGAATAATTAGCATCCATCTATATGTATATATATAATTATGTTAACAATGGTACTATAATCGTATAGTATTTACTATAAATAATACATTTAGTTGATACTGATTATAGAATAAAATATATATAATTCATATATCCAATATTTATATATATGTATGTATATATATACACTCACACTATCAATTATAGGAATATAGTTTCAAAATCAAGAAATGCACAACTTATACTCCAGTGAATACATAAATGGTAGGTTTGCCTAGTAATGATACCTCTTGCTATTTAATAATTAAACTTCAATTTGTAAATTCAATATATTGTTGTTATGATCCATATAACATTATGAAAGATATAAACTTATATGAGTCATTAAATTTTATCTAGACTAAAATTAAGCCCACAAAGCTAGGTCTTCAATAATTAAATATTTCAACAATTTTTGCCATACATGTATTTTATTTATTATGAATAAAACCATTAAGTTTAATATTTTGTATAGTAAAATATTCACAACTATTGAACATAAGGGAGGGGCCTTACATCCCCCTCCCCTTAGAACAAACTTCCCCCTAGAAGTTAATAGGGTTTGGTTAGCATGATCCCACCACATATGATTAATCCAAAGCTAGGATGAGGTAATGATTCTCATTTATTAAACTAGCACAAAATTAGTCATTAAATATTGAGTTAGGGACCTTTCCTACAATATATGGGTTACTATATACCTGACATAAGAGTAATGTCAATCATGGTTCACCAAGCTTCACTACAACACATGCAACACAAATTTTTTATCACTCCTAGAGTGATATCCCCATTTATTCTAAACAAGGTAACATAAATATAAACAAAATCACATCAATACCTTTATCAATGAATGCAACTCATCTAACAACTATTACACATAATGTTCAAATTTGCTTGATTATATAATTAAGAGGGTGGTTTCCTTTTCAACCATGGTACTCATGTCATGTCACGTTCCAATAAGTGTTCAACTATCTTGAATAAAATTTACGAAAGCATATATCAACACATATTAGCATTTCAAGATATGCATCAAGGATTTCTTATATTATAAACATCACTCGTGCTGTAAAGGAGGTATTTATGTTTCAAAGTCAACTCATGTCTCAAGGAATATTAAATCCATGTTCATAGGTATGCCACATCACATTTACTTGCAATTTCACAAGAACACACAACAATAGGAAGGATGCGCTTCCCAATGGGTGCACCTATCCTCATACAAAGGATGCTCTTCCCAATGGGTGCGCCTGTCCTCATACAGTCACATAATTTACAACATAAGGCTCACATAATGGGATTTACAAGGATGGATATTCCTGGATACCATAGCAAATCAGGAAGATGATCTCGAGGTCCTTCTCTAAGGAATCCTCCATATAGATAAGAACAATAATAGAATGAAGGGAAGAATGGATTAATGACCATCCCATACCGGTCCCATTAACAATCCCCTTTCAAAATAATTCCTCAGTGCATCTACTCCCTTATATGACCTGCCAGGGAACCCCCTGGGATATGGCAGTTTACATATTCCACATTACACCACACATGCCAGCAATTTGCAACCAAGGAGAAAGCCTCAAACTAAATAACACAAGATCATAAACCAAAGTTTCAATAAAACTCCCTAAGAGGGAACTTTAAATTCAAGAGAAAAACAAAATAAACATAAATTGTAGCTACATTGCAACATTCTAATCATAATTCAAAGGAAAACTCAAACAAGTCCTTGAGGAAAATCAGACTATATAACAACTTCCAAATGTCTAAACAACCTAATTAAATATATGTAAAATTACACATTGTTGGCACATAATAAAATAAAACATCAATCAAGAATTACAAATAATTCATATTTCAACAATAAAATTTGCACATCACAAGCACCACGTGACTTGATAAGCCACCTAAGGGGAGAAGGGGAATGGTGGTAATCTAACCATGTAAGTATAATAGCATGCAACAACTAGTGGTGTAGCACCCCTCCTTTTTGCTCGTTGGATCAATCATTGTTTTTATGCATTCTTCACTTTTGTTAGCACTCTGATTTTGGCACTTGGTCACTTTTGACAGCTATCTGTTGAGTGATGTAAACATTATATTTTGATGTGATGGGATTGTATTTAGATGTTATCATTATGCCATGTTTTGTATTTGTGTAACACTGGTTTAATTTAAAATATTTTATGCTTTAATTATATTGTGGTTGTTAGAATCGTCAGTTAGTAATTGTGTATTGGTGAAGGGGATGGGATTGTATCACTCGCTTGTGAGTGCCCTACGATTCTGAGATTTCCTCTTCATGGTGTGTTTGATCATACTATATATATATATGCAAGTCAATGTACTCTTTGTTTGCAAGTTGACAGGTACATGACATCGACTCCACCTAGTTCACAGGTTTGAGCATGTCCATTTACAAACAAAAATTGATTGGGAGATAGTAGATAGGTTTTCCGTGCCAAGTAGTCACCCTAGTCATAGCATGTCATTGAGTTGTTGTCGGGTTGGTTGTGTTAATTTGGTCCATTTCACTTTGAGTATTTATTTAATTGCAATTTATAGAGGTTATTAAATGGCTTGCACAGTTAAATTGATGTGTAAATGTATTCAATTGCAATGTTGAAACGTTATTTATTTTATGGATTGATTTGATTTAATTAATACATTTAGATTGAGTTTATTGATTAATTAGATTAACGGTGTTTTATTAAATGTGATAGTTATTTTGGGCAATTATTGGATATTATGATTTAATTAAAATCAAAGTAGAAATCATGTTCAAATAGTAAGAATTAAATTAAAATAAATAAATAAAATGAAAAATGTATACTTAATTTCACTTTTGAAAATTGCTGATAAAGTAAATTATTTGCAAAGATGGTATTCTTTTGTTTTAAAGAATTTTGAAAAATGCACAACATTTCAATTGGAAATTAGAATTTTTTTTAAAGTTTAGAAAATAGGAAATATCCTCCAAAATCCCAATAAATTTAGTGGGTGGGATATTTTTGGGGGTTGACCAAATTTGGGGAAATTCTATGTAAGAAAGGAAAAAATTCATTTGTTGGGGAGTGTGGTGGTGGCAAAATTTTGGAGTTGAAGGAGTGCTTGGATTCTCCATTGTTGAAAGCTTCAAATTTGGGGAGAAAACACAAGGTTCCTTCCTTTCTCTTTTCTCCTAATTTCTTGCTTCATTTTGAAAGAATTTTAAATTTTGGAAATGCTATTTTAGAATCAATAGAAAACAAGGAAAATGCATTCAAACTTGTAAATGTGTGATGGGATTGGAAATGGAAACTAAACAAGAATTTACACCAAGAAATAGGATGAAAATCAAAGAAAACTCTATTTCAAAACTAGATTTTGAAACCCTTCTTGTTGTTTTAGAAAATAAATTATGTTCTTGCAATAGATTTGGATTATTTTCACAATTTGAGTTAGAAATTAAAATCTGGGTATATATATTTGTGAATATACCTATGCATATCAATACATGGATATATTCACAAATATATATACAAATATATTTGTTATATTTAAAATTCTGGATTTTGGGTTAAACACAGAAAAATACCCTTTTTTTCGCCATGGGCAACGCAAGGAATAAAAATAAATAAAAAATAAAATAATTTATTTTTTGTTGTTGTGCGGTGGGAGGTCAAACCCCACTGCCACACACATAGGCCGCAGCCAGAATGACCATGGACTGTGTGTTAAACACACAGGCCGTGGCCAGTCAGGGCTCGTGGGCTTTCAAATGAAAATTTTGGATTTCGTGTTACTTTATTTTATATGATTCATTTGATATTTATTATTTAATATTATATTAATATTAATATATAATAATATATATTATATATTAATATTAATATAATATTTAAATAATAATTATATAAAAAAAATAAGTTTATATATATATATATACTTGTATGTGTATATATATATATATATATATATATATATATATATATATATATATATTTAAAGTAAATTATTTTATTGGATTGATTAAATGGTTTTAATATTGAGGATATTTAAATATTTAAATAAATAAAATATATTATAAGTATATATACATTTAATATATATCTATACTTTTAGGTATTTAGACATTTAATGTAAATGTATTTTTGGTATAGATGAATTTTAATTAATTAAATTATTCTAAGTGGAATTAAAGATTAATTAATTTTAGTCAAATGTTTTATTTAGTATAATGTTTGAATATGAAGATAATTGCAAAACGTAGAGTTAACGATTGAGTTATTTTAATGGAATGAGTTTATCTATTAAAATATTTTGATGATGACTATGAATATAATTGTGAAATTTCAAGTAAATGAATGACTTATTTTAATCAAATAACTTGAATTATTAAAACGCATTGATTATAGAATTTAATTGTGAAACTTAGAGTAAGTGATTGATTTGATTTTAATCTAATGTTTTATTTCTCAAAATGATTTGGTTATGGAATTTAATGGTTAAACTTAGGATAAATGTTTGGATTTTAATTACTTCAATGTCGTGTAATGAAATTAGAGTATTTGATTGGAATATTGCAAATGATGAAAACTGTGATTGACTGGATTTAGGGAATCCGAACATAAGCTTATTTAATTGTTTGGAATGCGTTTAGTGTTTAATAGTTCTTTCTCGATGTTGTGAAAATAGAGTAAATGTTTTGAAGTCTTCTAGATAGGGGTTCATTCATAGTTTTGGGTTGTCACTCTGTTAGTCAACCTTGGGTTGTTTTGGGTAATGTGTATAGCCGTAATCTGTTGTTTTACCCGGTATTCACGAATGAGGATAGTTTGTGTCTCCTTGGATTAAAAGTGGTTTTCATTGTTTGTGCCTCCTTTGGAAGGAGTGAATTATGTTTTTTGTTACCTCCAGTGTTTGGAGAGGGTTTTGACTTTTGTTGGCTCCAGTGTTTGGAGTGAGTTTTATTTTTGTATTCCTCCTAGAGTTGGAGTGGTTTTATCGTATTGGTATGCACTTGAGATTACCTTGGTGATTAGTTTTATTTGGTATGTTGTCAAGTAGAAGAGTGGCTTCTGTTAGGGGCCAGAGCCCAAAGAGGTAAACTGGGAAACCTTCAGAAGTGGTTTAATTAAGTGATAACTAAATAAATATACTTAGAAGTTAGGTAGTATTTCACACTAATTAAGATAATTGAGCCTCGCTCATGGACCCAAGGGATTGTATAGATTTGGGATGACATGGGAAGGCCTGGAATGGCAAGGTCATCTATCTTGTCTTTACGAGAGGTATTTGATTCCACATGAGTGAGCATAGGTGTCGGGATTCAGTAGAGGCCACCAGGACAACCCATAGTGGGGGCCGGAGCCTAGGAAGATTCCTAGATAGATATCCCATGACGAGATGTGTGATGACACTCTTTCTACGACAACAGTTGGAAAATGGGTTTATGTATTTGGTCTTCTTATCTCCTCGATCTATTTTCTGTCTAGAAGCAATGTGACTTGTTCAGTGGTGTGAGAGTCATACTAGAGTTGTTCGTATGACCGTTACGTTCATGTGATGTGGTACTTGTATTTATTTTGTATCAGTTTTGTGAAGTCTATGTCTAGAGGTAGAAGGTCTTGCCTAGGAATCCTTGTTACTATCTCCTAGCATGGGGGGTGAGCCTTCAGGTATCACATGGTTGGGTGGAACGTGCATCATAATCCATTGGGTCAACTTGTGTTCGTGTGGATGAGATTTCCAGTTGGAGAGCTCGTGGGACCAGTTCTTCATGCTTACTCTTTCAGCTATTATTGTAATTTTATACCCCTCTTTGTATCTAGGTGGAAGTTGTAATTGTAATCCTTATATTTGGAAGTATCTAATTCGGGGAATGAGAATTGTAACCATATTGTAAAGTATATTATTCATCGTGTGGAACTCTTATGTCTCTAATTTAATTTTATCTTATATGGAATGTATGCGCAATTTAATTTGTCAAACAATTATATGTAATGGTTTTAATTCATGTTTCTTGTTTGGGTTGAAGTAAACCCAGTCTCATAACCTTAGGGGTTGTTGGCATCATGTAGTGAACTTACTTTTTATTTGTATTTAAACAAAAAAAAAATTATTGCAATTCTGTTGTGAAGTGCAATTTCCCCTAGGGTTGCGTGGCGGAGGCGTTACACATGGTATCAAAGCCTAGGTTTAAACACTGGGTACTCTGGGATAATGTGGAACCCGTTATGCTGTTAGTTGCGTAGGTTATACTCTGGACACTATGAGTCATGGTGTTGTCCTAGGTGCTTTGTTCGTTGGTTCATGTTTTCCTTTTTGGGTTGATCTCACTTGTCTACCCAGAAGTTGTTGTTAAGTGGTGTAGGTCCAATGGTGCAGGAAACTAGTGGAAAGGATAGGATCCTCGGTGTAGTGTACAATGCACCGATATCCTTTGTATTGGAAGAATGGATTATGGACAATTATGTAGTGTGTGAATTTGGTTTGTTGTGTGTGCTGGACAACAACCAGTTTTGTTGTAATTTCCGCCAATTGCATGTCTTGTTGATGAATGCTTAGGTGGGGGTTAGTAGGCCGCGAGCCTACCTAGAAGTGTGTTTTGATTGGTCTCCTTCTTGATGCATGGATCTTTTGTTGTGTAAAGGGATGTGACCCTTGAGTGGTTCTTGAGTGTGGTTGTAGTGTGGTTGTTGGGTGTGTTCCAAGTGCTTGTTGGGGTGAGATAGTCATAGGACCTCTTGCCTTGTGTAACGCCCACCGTGCAAGCCCCAAAGAACAACCACATAAAATGCAATTTTTTTTTTAAAGAACAACAATAAACCATACACCACATTAGATAAATCACAAAATCACAATGATATACAAAGACCAATGCAACAACACAATGACTATGACCAAGACACACAAACCAAGAAGGTACAAGACTATTGACACCTTGGAACGGAGTTACTTCCATGTCACCTTTGTTCAACTTCCTACCATTGGGTTGATACAATGCTCGCCCAGGCCTATCGAAATAGGTGGAATCGAGTCTTAATCCTGCAAAGCCTGCATCCAACAAGGTGATATACAATATATATACATATAATCAATTACAACACATCGTGAGAAGGATTTGCAGTGTAGCAGGGTGCTCGCGAACGAGTGATGCTACCTCTCCCCTCACTAATCATATCATCATCTGATGCATTATAAAATTACATTAATTTGCATCACATCATAAATTACTATTCTCTAGTTTACTACATTCCAAATAACTCCATCAAAATGATCATAATAAAATGTCATCATAATATCCATGGCATCATAAGAGTATTGTAAACAGTAACAATCTAACCTACCACAACATAATATCAACAGTATCATCAAAACCACAATGTGCCAAACAAAACCATAGAGAATGTTGAAAACAAGCAGTAACATGAGGGATATTACATCCTCCCCCCTAGAATTCGGCTTACTGCTAGAAGCTAATAAAAAGATAAGGGTAAGAATCCCTGATACAAGAGGCATCCTCCCATGTAGCTGAAGCCTCATCATTCGGGTCCCACTGAACCCGAACCTAATCAATCTCTCTTCCTCTGAGGGTAAGTCGCCGATGCTGAAGCACGGCCACGGGCTCGAGTGCCAGCTGCCCGTCCTCGACCTGAAGAGCATTCCAATCCAAAACATGAGTAACATTAGGAAAATGTGGTCTAAGGACAGAAACATGAAATACATCATGGATCCGTGACAAACTGGGTGGCAAAGCTAAATGGTAAGCAATAGGTCCAATACGCTCTAACACCTCAAAGGGTCCAACAAAGCGAGGCGCAAGCTTTGAACCCTTTCCATAAGGAATAGGGCTCTTCCACGGGCACACTCGAAGGAACACCCAATCACCAACTGCAAAATGCTGATCAATTCTATGAGCGTCAACATACTTCTTTTATCTGTCTTGAGCAGCTACAAGATGCTCCTGAATACGAGCCACCTACTGTTCCATATCTTTAAGCATTTCAGGTCCAAGAAGCATCCTGTCCTCCAATCGATCCCAACTCGGAGGAGTACGACAAGGACGACCGTACAAAGCCTGAAAAGGAGCCATACCAATAGAACTATGGTACCCATTGTTATAAGAAAATTCAACCAAGTACAAATAGTCCTCCCAATGGGATTGCTGATCCATGACATACCTACGAAGCATATCCTCTAGCACCTGGTTAACTCTCTCAGTTTGACCATCAGTCTCAGGATGGTAGGCAGAACTGAAATTCAATTTAGTTCCCAAAGACTGCTGCAAAGATGTCCACAACGCAGACGTGAATACCAGATCTCTGTCAGAAATGATCCTCCATGGTATCCCATGCAATCTAACTATATCATTCATGAACACCCTAGCAACATAAGATGTCGTATACGAAGATTGAACAGGAGAAAAATGAGCTACCTTAGTCAATCTGTCAACTGTGACCATAATAGCATCATTTCATCTAGATGACATATGCAACCCAACAATGAAATCCATGGAAATAACATCCCATTTCAACTCCGGAACAAGGTGAGGCTGTAACAACCCTACTGGATGATGGTGTTTAGCCTTTACTCTCTGACACTCAAGACATCGAGCCGCAAAGTCGGCGATATCCCACTTCATTCCTGACCAAAAATAAAGCGAATGTAGATCTGCATACATTTTCTTAACTCCGGGATGTGCTGCGTAAGGTGCCCGATGACCTTCTATCAAAATTAGGGTACAAAGACCCTCAGAAGGAGGTACATACAACCGTCTAGAGAAACGCAAAGAACCATCCGAATCCAATGAATAACTAGGAAATTTCCCCTCCAAAGCTCTACCTGATTCTACCTCAGCTTTCACCTCTGAATACCAACTATCTAAAGGAAGGGCTGCAAGAATCTGACTCTTCAAATCCACCTCAAGAGACATTGTAGAAACCTCATGCCTACGTCGACTTAGAGCATCTGCCACCACATTTTCCTTACCCTGAATATACTTAACCTCAAAATCATACTCACACAAAAATTCCATCCACCTCCTCTGCCTTGCATTCAAATTTGGCTACGTGAAGATGTATTGCAAACTCTGATGATCTGTATGCAACTTAAACTGGTGCCCTAACAAAAAGTGCCTCCATCTCACAAGAGCATGAACCACTGCGGCCAATTCAAGGTCATGTGTGGGATAATTGAGTTCATGATCTTTTAGTTTCTGAGATTCATAGGAAATCACTCTCGCATCCTGCATTAATACGGCTCCAAGACCCTCCAAAGAGGCGTCAGTACAAACCACGAAATCACCTGTAGGATCCGGCACTGCCAAAATTGGAGCACTAGTCAGTTTCTCCTTAAGGGTTTGGAAAGCTAACTGACACTGCTCTTACCAAAGAAATTTCTTTCCTTTCCTCTGAAGTGATGTGATAGGATGCACAATCCTCTAAAAGCCCTGCACGAACCTCTGATAATACCCAGCTAATCACATGAAACTGCGAACTTCTGAGACATTAGTGGGCACGGGCCAATCCATGATAGCCTATATTTTAGCAGGATCCACATAAATTCCCTCACCAGAAATCACATGGCCCAAATACTGAACTTCAGTCTTATAAAAGTCACACTTTGCCAGATTGGCATACAACTGGTTATCCCTTAAGCATAGCAAAACCTGCTTTAGGTGCACCTCATGTTCCTCCATAGACTTAGAATAAATCAAAATATCATCAAGAAACACGAGGACGAACCTATCCAAGTAAGTTCGAAACACCCCATTCATTAGACTCATAAAGACTGAAGGTGCATTCGTTAACCCGAATGGCATCACTATGAACTCGTAGTGTCCGTACCGAGTACAAAATGCAGTTTTATGAATGTCAGCCTCTGCTATCCGCAACTGATGATACCCTGATTTGAGGTCAATCTTGGAAAATACCTTTGCCCCTTTTATCTGATCAAAGAGATCATCAATCCTGGGAAGGGGATAATGATTCTTTACTGTTACCTTGTTCAATTGTTGATAATCGATACAAAGACGGAGAGAACCATCTTTCTTTTTGACAAAGATCACTAGTGCTCCCCAAGGAGAAACACTAGGGTGGATAAACCCCTTAGCTAAAAATTCTTCCAACTGCAGACGAAGCTCTTGGAGCTCCTACGTGGTCATCCTATAAGGAGCCCGAGAGATAGGCTCGGCCCCAGGCACCAGATCTATCCTGAAATCCACCTCTCGCTTAGGAGGCATACCTGGTATCTCACTAGGGAAAACATCAAAAAACTCAACAAGGAGAGGGTAATCATTCAATGACACCTCACGACTAACCTCCGTCTCAAGGTCACTAACCGATACTGCAAAGAGCTGACAACCCTGATGAAAACACCTTTTTAACTGCATAGCTGAGATCATTCTCAAAGAAACAGGCCTCTGAACACCCACAATTTCCACCTCTTTTCCAAAATCATCCACACACCGTACTACTTTACGGTGACAATCTATCAAAGCATGATGAGAGCTTAACCAATCCATGCCCAAGACCACATCATAAGAACCAAGTGGAAGAATTTTGAGGTCCACCCTAGTTGACATTGCCCCTAACTCTAACCTACAACCCTATACCAACTTCTTGACCACAACCTTGGATCCTGAAGCTAATTCAACTTGCCACTTTTCGCTTTGCTTTATTGCCCCTAGTTTACATCGCTCAACAACTAAAGGAGAAATAAAAGAATCAGATGCACCAGAATCAAAAAGTACTGAAATGTTAGACTTATGTAATAAACCTGTAATCTCAACGATGGTACTCTGATGGTCTGCCTGACGATTATCCACTATTGCGAAGACCTGGTGAGATCTCCCTGCGTCTCCCACTGTGGGCTCGGACACAGCTGGTTTCTGAATAAACTCTGAAACGCTCTTTTGAGGACACATCCTAGCAATATGCCCCTGCTGCCCACACGAGAAACATCCAGAACCTCGACCAAAACCTCTTCCCCTGGATGGAGCATTCGATTGCTAGAATCTCCCACGACTAGGTGGAGACTGAAAACTCAAAGCAGGCTGCTCCTAACGTGCACGATTCCGGTTCCGATCCCTACGAAACTGAAAGTGGCCACCCTGTTGAGAAGTAGAATTCTTGTGCTTCGGTTGAGATTACTGCTGCTGACCCCCTCTTGAAGGCACAAAATGACTCTTAGAAGGTCCTACTGACTGTGTCTGACCCCCTTGAGAACTAGCTCTAGGAGTGGGCACACTACCAATCTGAACTCCTACATGACCACCCAAGGCCATAGCCAAGTTTTCCTCTACCAAGCGAGCCTTCTCGACAACAACTTCCATGGTCTTAGGTTCGAAGACTCGTATACCACCACTGATGCGTGTGTTCGAACCTTGAACAAAGTGTTGAACCAACATCCCTTCATCATGACTAATCCCTGCATACTGTTTCAGTTCATAGAAGCGTCGCTCATACTCTTCTACTGACATTACCATTTGTTTAAGATCGTTGAATTCATTTGCCCTATGCTGCCTCCAATGATATGAGAGGAAGCGAGCCCTGAACCTTTCCAAGAAAAACTCCCAAGTGACCATACTGATATCCATATGCAACTTCTGCTCCTCAAGCTGCCACCAAGTGGACGTGAAACCCTGCAAATGCATAACAGCACATCAAGCCTTGGTATTACTACTGTAGGGGTGCATTGTGAAGCATCGGCCCAGATCAATTAACCATGTTTCAACTTCTAATCCTCCTCCAGAGCCATCAAAGGTAGGTGGATGAGCTCTCATTAAATCCCTCATATGACCTGCTAACAATGCATCCTGATCAACTGAAGCTCCCTTATGCCTTGGAGACCTTTTTCTTTCCCTTTCAACCCGTTGAGCCCCATCAGGTCTAGGGCCCAATCTATCGAGAAGCTCACCTAGGAGATGCTGCAACTGACCATCCAACCCTGGCTGATCCGGATTTTGTCCACCACCTGACAGATTGTTCTGAGAATTCTGTTGCTCCTCAGAATCAAGACCGTGAGAACTTGGTGGTGAAGGACTCGGTTGGTTGGCCCCACGACCACCACCTCAGCCTCTCCCTCGGCCTCTACCCCTACCTCTACCTCTGCCTCTAGGCATGCTTCTACACAACAAGACAAAGATACATAAGATCTCAAGCGCAAAACGCAAAGGTTGCCTAATGGACAATACTACCCAGAGACCCCAGCGTTTGCAACCTTGGCTCTGATACCAAGTTGTAATGCCCACCATGCAAGCCCCAAAGAACAACCACATAAAATGCAATTTTTTTTTTAAAGAACAACAATAAACCATACACCACATTAGATAAATCACAAAATCATAATGATATACAAAGACCAATGCAACAACACAATGACTATGACCAAGACGCACAAACCAAGAAGGTACAAGACTGTTGACATCTTGGAACGAAGTTACTTCCATGTCACCTTTGTTCAACTTCCTGCCGTTGGGTTGGTACAATGCTCACCCAGGCCTATCGAAATAGGTGGAACTGAGTATTAATCCTGCAAAGCCTGCATCCAACAAGGTGATATACAATATATATACATATAATCAATTACAACGCATCATGAGAAGGATTTGCAGTGTAGCAGGGCGCTCGCGAACGAGTGATGCTACATGTTCCCTCACCAATCATATCATCATCTAATGCATTATAAAATTACATTAATTTGCATCACATCATAAATTACTATTCTCTAGTCTACTGCATTCCAAATAACTCCATCAAAATGATCATAATAAAATGTCATCATAATATCCATGGCATAATAAGAGTATTATAAACAGTAACAATCTAAGCTACCACAACATAATATAACCAAGTATCATCAAAACCACAATGTGCCAAACAAAACCATAGAGAATGTCGAAAACAAGCAGTAACATGAGGGATATTACACCTTGAGTGCCTTAGTATGGCATTTTAGAGGGTTGAGATTTCCAACCTTGTCTAGTGTTGTGGAGGAATGATGCTCATGTTCTTGAAAGCTCTGTTTGACCTTGAGGGTGCTAGGGAGTTCCTTGGGTGTATTTTCTCTTTTGGAATCTTGTTGTTTTCCTTCACCGTGCAAGTATGTGCTTTACCTCTTTGTGCAACTGATTGTCTGATTGACCCTATGTGGTTTTGGAGTTGCTCTTGCATGTTATATTGTTTTGAAATTATGAAATATGGTAATAGAAAATGAATGATCATGTTGTTAGTTCATAGAGATTGTGTATACTCTCATATGGTTGATGCATTTGTGTGAAAGTGATTGTGTGATAATGAAACCATGATTGCATTTGTGCCTATGTTAGAATTATAAATATCTCGTGTCTTCTCTCTCTTCTCATTGGTTTAACAAAGATGTTTGTCCTTGAGTGTGTGGTGTATTGAAACCCATGGTATGTCGTATCTTATGAGAAAATGCTTATTTATTTATGAAGATTTGTTTTATTAGATCAAACCTTGGGTAAAGGACCTAAGTCCCCAAGTTGCATTCATAATAATGGGAAATGTACAATATGAATAGAAAATCATTTTGCAGTAAGAAAATCTTTAGAGAAAAGAGATTAGTGAAACCATTTTATGTTAATGATAATTGCATAATAGGTGCATCTTGTTGGTGAGGCCTATAGTCCCCAACTTTATTGCTAAGTTTTAAGAAATCATGTAGATGTTAAATTATTGTACCTGGATTCAAAATGCAAAATGTTAAATGAATTTTGAAGTGATAATGTTGTGTACCTTGTCTTATGTTGTGGTATGTATCTACACAGGATCATGCCACCTAGGGAAGGTCATGGTAGAGGTCATGGCCGTGTAGGCGGTCAAGGAGGTAATCAGTAGGATACACCTCCAATTGTTCCCCATGTTTTAGATCTTAAGGAGCAACATGCTTCTCAGTTTATACCAGAGGTTGGTAGTTAGCATCAAGATCCACCAGGGTTCGGGAATGCTCTGTTGCATTGTTTTTTAGAGGAGACTCTAGCTCTTCTGGGCCCAAGGGAGGATAGTGATCATGATCCTATAGGTGAGCAGCAACAACCTTCGCAATCAAGGAAACAAAATTCTTTGTCCCAACGCGATAAAAGTTGGAAGTAGAAGAAAAGAGATCGGAGTAGGATACGATCGCATCGTAATCGTTGCAATCAGACTACATAGAGAACTTAGTCAACATTCAGTGGTGGTCGTCTTCCACAACCTAGTGTCTCTCCAAGTGTTCGGGGATTTAGTAGAGGGATAGGATGTGTTGCTTGTGGTCAGCAGGTGCCTTCTCAGAGTGGACAGTATCAAATTTCACAGTTTACCTTTAGGGGTGGTGTTCAACAGTCGAGCACACCTTCTAAAGGTAGAGGTTATGGCAGAGGTACTGGGTGTTTCACATGTGGCCAATAGGGTCATATTGCTAGAAAGTGTCCCAACAGGGGCACATATGAGTTTTCTTAGGGACCAGTGGCATCTGAGCCAGCAGTAGGAGATGCGGGTAGATCGCACAGGGCATTCACTGCGGTGGATACCCGTTAGGGTGAGCATCTGGGTGCAATTTGTCCTTCGATTTTAGGAGTTGATCCTCACGGATCTAGGTTCTGAGTCTGTTATTGTTTAGTTGGTTTTGAGGGAGTTCTATCCCTAATTTGTTTGTAGGCTTCCAGGAGTAAGCGGGACCCTAGGGGGACGATGTAGCACCCCTCCATTTTGCTCGTTGGATCGATCATTGTTTTTATGCATTCTTCACTTTTGTTAGCACTCTGATTTTGGCACTTGGTCACTTTTGACCACTATCTGTTGAGCGATGTAAACATTATATTTTGATGTGATGGGATTGTATTTAGATGTTATCATTATGCCATGTTTTATATTTGCATAACACTGGTTTAATTTAAAATATTTTCTACTTTAATTATATTGTGGTTGTTAGAATCGTCAGTTAGTAATTGTGTATTGGTGAAGGGGACAAGATTGTATTGCTCGCTTGCGAGTGCCCTACGATTTGAGATTTCCTCTTCACGTTGTGTTTGATCATACTATATATATATATATATGCAAGTTGATGTACTCTTTGTTTGCAGGTTGACAGGTACATGACATTGACTCCACCTGGTTCATAGGTTTGAGCGTGTCCATTGACCAACAAAAATTTATTGGGAGATAGTAGCTAGGTTTTTCGTGCCAAGTAGTCACCCTAGTCATAGCGTGTCGTCGAGTTGTTGTCGGGTTGGTTGTGTTAATTTGGTCCATTTCACTTTGAGTATTTATTTAATTGCAATTTATAGAGGTTATTAAATGGCTTGCATAGTTAAATTGATGTGTAAATGTATTTAATTGCAATGTTGAAACGTTATTTATTTTATGGATTGATTTGATTTAATTAATACATTTAGATTGAGTTTATTGATTAATTGGATTAATGGTGTTTTATTAAATGTGATAGTTGTTTTGGTCAATTATTGGATATTATGATTTAATTAAAATCAAAGTAGAAATCATGTTCGGATAGTAAGAATTAAATTAAAATAAATAAATAAAATGAAAAATGTATTCTTAATTCCACTTTTGAAAATTGCTGATAAAGTAAATTATTTGCAAAGATGGCATTCTTTTGTTTTAAAGAATTTTGAAAAATGCATAACATTTCAATTGGAAATAAGAAATTTGTTTTAAGTTTAGAAAATAGGAAATATCCTCCAAAAGCCCAATAAATTTAGTGGGTGGGATATTTTTGGGGGTTGACCAAATTTGGGGAAATTCTATGTAAGACAGAAAAAAATTCATTTGTTGGGAAATTTTGGTTTGTTTTGGTGGGGAGCATGGTGGTGGAAAAATTTTGAAGTTGAAGGAGTGTTTGGATTCTCCATTGTTGAAAGCTTCAAATTTGGGGAGAAAACACAAGGTTCCTTCCTTTCTCTTTTCTCCTAATTTCTTGCTTCATTTTGAAAGAATTTTAAATTTTGGAAATGTTGTTTTAGAATCAATAGAAAACAAGGAAAATGCATTCAAACTTGCAAATGTGTGATGTAATTGGAAATGGAAACTAAACAAGAATTTACACTAAGAAATAGGATGAAAATCAAGGAAAACTCTATTTCAAAACTAGATTTTGAAACCCTTCTTTTTGTTTTAGAAAATAAATTCTATTCTTGCAATAGATTTGGATTATTTTCACAATTTGAGTTAGAAATTAAAATCTGGGTATATATATTTGTGAATATACCCATGCATATCAATACATGGATATATTCACAAATATATATACAAATATATTTGTTATATTTAAAATTTTTGGATTTTGGGTTAAACCTAGAAAAATACACTATTTTTTTTGCCATGGGCAATGCAGGGAATAAAAAATAAAAATAAATAAATAAATTTTTGTTTTGTTGTTGTGGGGTGGGAGGTCAAACCCCACCGCCACAGACTATGTGTTAAACACACAGGCCACGGCCGGAATGGCCACAGACTGTGTGTTAAACACACAGGCCGTGGCCAAACGGCCACGGACTATGTGTAAACACACACAGGCTGCGGCCAGTTAGGGCTCGTGGGCTTTCAAACGGAAATTTTGGATTTCATGTTACTTTTTTTATATGATTCATTTAATATTTATTATTTAATATTATATTAATATTAATATATAATAATATATAATATATTAAATATATATAATATTATTATAATATTTAAATAATAATTATATAAAAAAGAATAAGTTTATATATATACTTGTATGTGTATATGTATATATATACAATGAATATATGTATACATATTATATATATATATATTTAAAGTAAATTATTTTATTGGATTGATTAAATGGATTTAATATTGAGGAGATTTAAATATTTAAATGAATAAAATATATTATAAGTATATATACATTTAGTATATATATATACTTTTAGGTATTTAGACATTTAATGGAAATGTATTTTTGGTATAGATGAATTTTAATTAATTAAATTATTCTAAGTGGAATTAAAGATTAATTAATTTTAGTCAAATGTTTTATTTAGTATAATGTTTGAATATGAAGATAATTGCAAATCGTAGAGTTAACGATTGAGTTATTTTAATGGAATGAGTTTATCTATTAAAATATTTTGATGATGATTATGAATATAATTGTGAAATTTCAAGTAAATGAATGACTTATTTTAATCAAATAACTTGAATTATTAAAACGCATTGATTATAGAATTTTATTGTGAAACTTAGAGTAAGTGATTGATTTGATTTTAATCTAATGTTTTATTTCTCAAAATGATTTGATTATGGAAAACTTATGATAAATGTTTGGATTTTAATTACTTCAATGTCGTGTTATGAAATTAGAGTATTTGATTGGAATATTGCAAATGATGAAAACTGTGATTGACTGGATTTAGGGAATCTAAACATTAGCTTATTTAATTGTTCGGAATGCATTTAGTGTTTAATAGTTCTTTCTAGATGTTGTGAAAATAGAGTAAATGTTTTGAAGTCTTCCAAATAGGGGTTCGTTCATAGTTTTGGGTTGTCACCTTGTTAGTCAACCTTGGGTTGTTTTGGTTAATGTGTATAGTCGTAATCTGTTGTTTTACCCAGTTTTCACGAACGGGGATAGTTTGTGTCTCCTTGTATTAAAAGTGGTTTTTGTGGTTTGCGCCTCATTTGGAAGGAGTGAATTATGTGTTTTGTTACCTCCAGTGTTTAGAGAGGGTTTTTACTTTTGTTGGCTCTAGTGTTTGGAGTGAGTTTTATTTTTGTATTCCTCTTAGAGTTGAAGTGGTTTTATCATATTGGTATGCACTTGAGATTACCTTGGTGATTAGTTTTATTTGGTATGTTGTCAAGTAGAAGTGTGGCTTCTCTTAGGGGCCAGAGCCCAAAGAGGTAAACTGGGAAACCTTCAGAAGTGGTTTAATTAAGTGATAACTAAATAAATATACTTAGAAGTTAGGTAGTATTTCACACTAATTAAGATAATTGAGCCTCGCTCATGGACCCAAGGGATTGTATAGATTTGGGATGACATGGGAAGGCCTGGAATGGCAAGGTCATCTATCTTGTCTTTACGAGAGGTATTTGATTCCACATGAGTGAGCATAGGTGTCGGGATTCAGTAGAGGCCACCAGGACAACCCATAGTGGGGGCCGGAGCCTAGGAAGATTCCTAGATGGATATCCCATGACGAGATGTGTGATGACACTCTTTCTACGACAACAGTTGGCAAATGGGTTTATGTATTTGGTCTTCTTATCTCCTCGATCTATTTTCTGTCTAGAAGCAATGTGACTTGTTCAGTGGTGTGAGAGTCATACTAGAGTTGTTCGTATGACCGTTACGTTCATGTGATGTGGTACTTGTATTTATTTCGTATCAGTTTTGTGAAGTCTATGTCTAGAGGTAGAAGGTCTTGCCTAGGAATCCTTGTTACTATCTCCTAGCACAAGGGGTGAGCCTTCGGGTATCACATGGTTGGGTGAAACATGCATCATAATCCAGTGGGTGGGCTTGTGTTCGTGTGGACGAGATTTCCAGTTGGAGAGCCCATGGGACCAGTTCTTCATGCTTACTCTTTCAGTTATTATTGTAATTTTATACCCCTCTTTGTATCAAGGTGGAAGTTGTAATTGTAATCCTTATATTTGGAAGTATCTCATTCGGGGAATGAGAATTGTAACCATATTGTGAAGTATATTATTGATCACGTGGAACTCTTATGTCTTTGATTTAATTTTATCTTATATGGAATGTATGTGCAATTTAATTTGTCAAACAATTATATGTAATGGTTTTAGTTCATGTTTCTTGTTTGGGTTGAAGTAAACCCAGTCTCGTAACCTTAGGGGTTGTTGGCATTGTGTAGTGAACTTACTTGTTATTTGTATTTAAACTAAAAAAAATATTGCAATTGTATTGTGAAGTGCAATTTCCCGTAGGGTTGCGTGGCGGGGGCGTTACAAGTGGTCCCTGACCACATAAAAATGAATAACTGGTGGTCCCTTGCCACCAAAATATACACCATTGGTGGTCCCTAACCACATAAATATAAGTAACTGGTGGTCCCTAACCACATAAATATGAATCATTGGTGGTCCCCGACCACATAAATATAAATCACTGGTGGTCCCCGACCACATAAATATAAGTAACTGGTGGTCCATAAAATTTCATACTCTACCCATGGGTTATAAACATCGAGGAATAGGTTTTCACTATGAACCAACAAGTATGGCTCTCATATGTGGGGGAGTAGGCCACGATCAACGTCCATGGGAGGATTACAATGACTCGACATAGATCCTTTATCAGGATTAGGGACAATGCCCTGAGCTCGTAATTTCCCAATGGGAGAACATGTGCCTCTCAACCCCTATTTACACTAGCTAGCATCGCACTCCCATAGGGGGGAACCAAACACTAGGGGTACACATTTAACATACAAATAAGACTAACAGAAGGGAGTACATCACATTTCATTTAGTAAATACACATCCACACACTTAACACATTTACATAAACACACAACTAGCTAGATTACATAAAGTCCATCACAAAGGGTACTCATAAGGGATTGTACTAGACGTCCACCACCCTTATCCCAAGTTGGATAACTTGTATCTCGCACTTGGGCACAACACTTATACTGGTTTTTCCACATGACATGCCACAACCACATACACTTTATGTAGTTCACCACACCCTAGTACAAATGTTGTTACATCCACACAAACTTGGTTACTTTACAACATGATCACTTTGTTTAACCATTTTGTTAATATCTACTCATTTGTATAAATCAGAGATTTTTTTAGATGATATATATTTGTAGCATAGATATTACTCTAACTTCATAGATTTGGAAATAAATAATGCTTCACACTCTTTATCTTATTAATTGGTACTTGTGTTACACATCTAGTCAAGTCAAATCTCTATGTTCAGACAAGGATTTGTTTTCATTTTCATTCAACTAGATTTCTTATGTTAACTAATGAGTCTATATAAAAGGGTAATTCCATTCTAGTTTACACTACATGTTGCAAGGGTGTTCCTAGTTACAAATTTATTTGATAACCATCATCTTTTGGAACATTGCATTAGAAGGAAATATTACCATTAGTACATAAGATACAAGATAAAATATTAAACAACTTATTGTAACACATTAGCCTTCATATATCTTTACAACTTTGAACTATATATCCTAGGATTGAATCACCTAACTTTCTATGTTCTTCATTTTTAAGATGACAATTTCCTCTAAACTTTATAAGACACAAAGTAAACTTGAGAAGTAAAAAGTACTAGAAATTTAACTAACTTTAATTTTCCTTGATTATACCCATGTGTATACATTCTTTTAAGTGAATATAATCTAGGGGTAGTAACACACAATAATAATAGAAATTTTACTTGTTAATTTTAATGAATCCTATCCATATACTTTAATTCTCCATTCACATAATTCACCATAAGTCACTCATGATCTATTAGTGGATTAAAAATTAAACTAACAATTGATTAACCAACACTAGAGAGTTTCTACAAATCTTAAGTACAACACCTATTTGCATATGTTATTAATTTCTTTCTAACATCTATACTTTCTTATTTCTACACTATCAAGTCTTTAGTCCTTGGAAATGTTCTAGAAAGGTAAAATGAATAACTTGCCATATATAGTATTTTATTTACCAATCCACGTTTAACAAGGTCCTTTAAAAAATAAAATAAAATTTAACTACCAAAGGACTCATTTAAGCACCACATTAGCTAAATTTCAACACCCATATCCTAGTTATCACATTCCATGCATTTTCACCCTTGACTTGAATCTAGACAATCATGTCCTTTTGCTTGCTAATTTAGTCTATAATCATTTGAGGATAAAAGTTGGGTAGTTTTTCTATGGTTCCTTTAAATATTCTAGATAATTGTTTACTTAGGAAGGTATTTAAACAAGTTTATTGTTCCACCATTTACCTTAAGATAAGATGTAACTTTTTCCATTTATCTAAATTAGATTTTCTACATAATACAAGGTTTTGAGTCTAGTGGATTTTATTGCTTATGTAATTTTACTTACAAACAAAAAGTAAATTTTCTTGGGTTTTTCAAGCACTAAATAAAAAGACTCTTTTGGAAACTAAATTAAGATCTTAAGTTGCACGTAATTGCTTCGAAATGGAGCAAAGGTCAATCACTCCATAGGTGGCATCCTTGATTTCATTTCCATCAAAACTCTAGTTATGATTAGGGATTTCTAAATTAATTATGTTATTTGTAATCTAGTCGTTAAATGTATTACTCCCTTAATAGAGTAAACTTTAGCCATTTATTTCAAATCAATCTTGCATAAGGCTTAGTAGGTTAAACGTTTAATTAAAATTCTACAACAAATTTTATTAAGCCTACTATGACCATTGGAAATGCTTATAACTTCCCAAGGTTTAACTATATAACCAAGAATAATTTTATTTAACTTACCCAAGTTGTACTATAGCATTCATAATAATTGAATAAATCAATTTCTATAAAGGTTATCAATGTCCCTTCAAGTCTAGGGGTGTGTGCAAGGTGACAAAATTTAGGTTTCCATAATTTTGGACATTATGATGCTTTATGTTTTTCCCACTCGCTTATTGAACTCCTAATTAGTTGTGTTTAATATTACCTACCTTTTAAAGTTCAAAATAGAGAATCAAAAAATAAA
This sequence comes from Sequoia sempervirens, assembly GCA_007258455.2. Classification (NCBI taxonomy): domain Eukaryota; kingdom Viridiplantae; phylum Streptophyta; class Pinopsida; order Cupressales; family Cupressaceae; genus Sequoia; species Sequoia sempervirens. The sequence continues at coordinate 954,953,911 of VDFB02281492.1, forward strand.
AATAAAAATAAATGTAAATTTTTCCACATAATCCTTATTAATTAAATTGCCCTCTTTCATGACATTCATATTATCTACAAAAATCATGATGAACTCATTGGTTCGATCTTCGCCAACTTGTGTTTCTTCTAGTTAATTATCATTAGCTAAATGTCTCAAATGGTTAAGTTTCATTATCAAAAACTCTTCTAATTCCTATAACAGAGGGTTTATTCAAAATTTATTGATTAGATTTAATTTAAATGTAAGACCCCACCTCGTAGGTACTTAATACAATCCTAAATTGTTATATGCCCTTCTTGAATTAATGATTAGATATATTATGGATGATAAATAAGGTGATATTTTGGTGATATTCTTGCATTTGATTTTGACATTTTGTTTATTGTCACTACCATGAAGGTGGAATGCACTCATATATTGTGAAAAGCTAATTGAAATTTTAAATTGATTATTATATAGCTAAAGTATAAAATAATTAGTTAACATATTTATGTGATCAAATTGTTACTTATGATTGTGTTGGTATTGTGTAGGAAGGTAACGGTGTTAGCATGGGAAGGGTGAACCATCGAGAGAAAATTAAAAGACTCTTCTTGAGGGTATAAATTTGACCCCTTTTAGAGCTTAGAAAGAAATAAAGTTAACATGTTGAAGTGGTGAGAGTTGATATTAAAGGGATAATTTATTTTGGAGTTGAGAGGGTATTTGATAATGCTTCATGTGGGTGTAAGTGGGGTTAGGGGTTAGGGACCCTTATCCAAGTTTGAATTTCGGATGGGTCCTTAAATGGGCCTTTAAAGAGGGTTGTTGGCCAATTTCCTTGGTTGGGATGCAAAAAGAAACCCCCTAGGGTCTATACCATAGTGGTAGGGGTCAAGTGGGCATATAATAGTGCACCAAGGACATGATTTGACCCCTGGAAAGTCCTCATAATGGAAAGTAACGATTTTTGAAGAAAGAATGGGATGGAAAGATGGAGGGGTTTTCCAAGTGCATGTTCCTCTTTAATATGGAAAAGACTAATTGATGGAGGTAAGTACACTTCACACTTCCCCATCCAAAAAAAGGTTACAAGTTGAAAATCTTATATATCTTGGAGAGGAAGGAAGAGGAGGGTGTTACCCACTTCTCCTTTTGGGGAACTCTAGTTGAGAGAGAAGAAAGGATGAGAAGAGGAGAGGAATCCTACATCTTTTGTAATACCCCATGTTTGTTGATTCATTAGATACTCTTGGTAGTTTTGATATTGTGGATACTTTGTGATACTCTATGTGGTGGATTTAAATTTGATCATGTGTGGTTCTTAGTTATTTGCTTATTTCTCTTTACATTATGTCTGACAATTGATGATACATTATACATTGATGATTTGATTCGTTATGCAGTGGTTTTGCTTAAATTTATATGCGATGATGTATTTCCATGATATTATGCTTATGATGACATGTTCAGTGTATCTTGGTGGAAGGATGGAGTAGTACCACTCGCTTGTGAGCGCCCTAATACCCCGCTATTACCTTTCAAAGTGTGTTTTCAGTGGAGATTATATGTTACTTGACGTTTATTTGTTTGCAGGAATTACTGGATTAAAAGTCTCAATTCCACCTGCTTCGCCAGGACAGGGCGAGCACAAAATAAACCCAACGGGTACGATGTTGTTAAAAAGAGTTGTTAAGGAAGAATTCCCATCCCAAGTCCGTCATTTCGTTAGGAGGTTGTTGAGTCTTGTGTTGACCTGGTCTTGTCTTGATATTTTGATTTTTGAGTTAAATGATTTATTTAATTTATTTATGGTTTGGTGATAGTTAGTTTAATTAATTTAGAGTTATAAGATGAATTAAAGTTATTTTATTAATTATGATTTAGTAAGTATTGAAGTTTAATTATTTTTAATTAAAAGTTAATTCTCTATAAAAGTTTGTTTTAATTAAAATTTAGAATTAAGTGGTGGTAATTTAAAAATTATTGTTTAAAAAAAAAAAATAATAATAATAAATAATTAAATGAGAAAAGCTAGAGATTCTTGTGGGGGTTATTTGGAGAATGAAATTAATTATTTCGAAATCTATTTCACGAGAAAGGAAGAGGAAGAGACATGGGGCTGTTGAAATGGGGATTTTGGTATTCTTTTAAAGGGAACAAAAAAGAGGATGTGGGGGAATTTTTGGAGGAAGATTGTCTTGGATTTTGTTGGAAAAAGAAGCTGCAAGAAAGGATCAACGTTGAAAGGAGGAGGAAAGTGTCTGTGTTGGATTTCTTCTACAGCCGTAGGACACCAGGTTCCTTTCGAAATTCTGTACTATTTGGTTATGCTTTTGTTCTTGTTATAAATTCTTGGTTGTACTGTTTGATGAGTTTAAATCTCTGGCTGTGTTGAATTTTATGATTGAAAATTTTTGTCTGTAGAAATCCTGCAATTTTTTTTTTCCATAAAACCTTAGGGAAGACATTGTCGAAATTTCTTTAATATAATTTATTTGTAAAAACCATAGTTGACAAAGAATTATTAAAACATTATTGTTGGGTTTCAACCCAGATCTTGAATTTTATTTGTTCAGAACAAATTATTTGATCAATGTCTGGGAACCAAAATTAAATCAGGGTATTACTATTTAGTTTGATAAATACAGATTCATAGGTCTAATTCTTTCTAAATTTTTGGAAAGTAGTTTTAAATTTGTAAGGCTGGGTAGTTTTATTTGAAGTAGTAAAAAAAATAAGGGTTTAGTTTTGGTACCCTATGTACGAATGGCTGAGTTTCAAATCTGTAAGTTTTATTGTTTTATTTTACTCTATGAAATTCATTTTGTATAAATATATATATATATATATATATATATATATATATATATTGTTATATATATATATATATATTTGATTCGTTCCTTTGTATTTGATGAAATTTAGTGTATTCGTGCGGAATTCGCATATTGAAGATCCCTGGCAATGTTTTGGTTTGACGCATCCATACCCCTATGTAGCATTTAATATAATTGATAAACTCTTTATCCTTACCCATATTGGAATTTTTTTTGAATCACGAATTTTACACAGGAATTCGCATATTATTTAGCATAATGTTGAAGACCATAATATTCGTTTATTCACTATGTGGTCATTATTTTCTCACGCCCCTATGTTTCTACCTTGTTTTAGATTTCCGAGTGTTTGTGAAGGGTGTGGCCAGCAGCGGTCACATCACCTTGATCCCACGGATAGTGCGTTGTACTTACTGTTGTGCAGTGATAAAAAATGTATGTCGAACGGTGCTCGAGATGAAATGAAATCTTCATCGTTCGGGTGTTTGTTTATTATTTTGAGTGTTTTTCCTTTTGCAATAGGCTAGTTCCTTAATACGAGTTCTTTTCGTAGTGATTTGGATTTCTATATGCTTTATTAGGTTTGTACTCGGGGCGTATGATTTCGATTACGCGTGATACATTTTAAATTTATATGTATATAATACGGGCTTCATTTTACATTAAGTTCGATAGGTATCAAATTTGAATTATAGGTAATTAGATAATTATATTATTATATCTATTTATATAGAGGCTAATGTTAATATTATATTATTATTAATGTTAGTACTAGTATATATATATATATATATGTGTGTGTGTGTGTGTGTGTGTGTGTATTTATTAAAATAAATTGAAATCTTGTTGTAGGTTAGATATTAATTATATAATATGGTTGAAAGATATTTTATATTTATTTATATTATTTAAAAGATTCGTTGATTGAGATGTTTTAAGAAGATAAGTGTAACGGTGATAAGTAGAGATAAAATTTTGATGTTATCAATGTTATTGAATTACAGTTAGCTGAGAATTTTCCATGTTTTGAGATGTGTCTTTTGGTATTATTGTTAATGATTCTTTTGGAGTTATATCGTTTCATGTATTATGGATTTTTCTTTTACTTGGGGGTTTATGCTCTGCAGGGGAACCCTAGAGTTTAACAGTCTTGTTTAGGAACCTAAGTGATTCCAGAGGTGGGGTAATGTGGTTACTCTTGATTTTGATTTGAATTTAGATTTATGATGTTATACATTTAGATTGTACCGGACTATGGATGTGTTCCTTGTGGTTGGTGAGATGGTCATGCCTCACTTTTGATTGTCATTTGATTCAAGTTCTTTATGTGATACAATCCTTGATGTTATTGTCTTGTGGTTGAGTATTTAGAGGGAGTGGCTCTAAGTGGGTGGTCGGCGCACAAAGGGGCACCAAGATAGCCCTCGTTAGAGTGAATTTAATAAGTGACAATTTAAATAATTAACTAGGGGATGGGTAGTAACACACTAAAAAGATAATTGTTGCCTCATATGCCTTTTAGTGCTACCATAGACTAAAGGGGATTGAGAAGGTCGTGGTTGGCATGATCGTTTCCTTGTATTTGCGAAAGGTAATGGTTCCGCATGAGCAACCCTATGGGGCAGTTCCTTGAGATAGGTAGCCTAGAAAACCATAGATGGAGGTGGTTCCTAGTGCTTGGTTGCCTGGATAATCCGTCAGTAGATGGAGGCAGTACATTGCAATAGGTAGCCTGGAGAATCCATGTTAAGCCATGCGATGACACTTCCCTCTAACATTCTTATTTATGTCATCTTTTGGAAATCCTCTGGAATTGGTCACTTGTCTTTGTATTGGTGATTTTTGTTGTTGTTTGAATTTGAGTGGTCTCTTGTGTTGTATTATTTTCTTTAGTTGGTGGTAAGTCTTGTCTAGACGTTCTTGGTTAGGAATCTCTTCCTTAGCGACTCCTAGCACGGGGGTGGTCAGGTGGATCGTGTTTCACACCCCGTTGGGGATTCTCTCTTTTGTGCAGGTTCATCTTTTAGTGCTGAGTTGTAGTAGCAGTTGATTCTTTGGTTCGTGGGTTCTAGATTTATGTATTTATACTATTTTTGTATTGATGTAACACTCACACCTAGTTGGGAAAGTTTTGTATACTATTGCACATGGTGCTATTGTAATGAAATCTCATGTTGAGGCATTGTACTTTTATTGTAAACTTGGTTATGAAAGAATCTACAATGATATTATAACTTTGGATATTATTCCATCTTATGTCTCTATTGTTGTTACTGATGTAATTATATTTATGGAAGTATGAATGTATGGTTTATGTAATGGTTAGTTAAATGTTCATGTTGTTAAGGGTGAATTCTTAAGTAATTTCCTCATGTACCTCAAAGGATTAAGTCATGCAATTTGAATAATGGTTACATTATGTTATTTAATGTTCGCTCCTTTATTCTTAAAAAAAAAATTGGTTGCATTTTACTTAATTCCTTTGGGGTTGTGTGGCGGGGAATTACAACTTGGTATCAGAGCCAAGGTTGCTAACGCTGGGTTCTCTGGGTAGTTGGTGTCCGTTAGGCAACCTTTGTGTTAACTTTGATCTTATATACTATAACTATGTGCAGGATCATGCCTCGAGCTAGAGGTTGTGGCCGTGGAAGAGGTCGAGGTGGCGGTCGAGCAATTAGTCATCATAGTCCTTCACCACCGAGTTTCCATGGTTCTGAGCATGAGGAAAATTCAAATCCTCAAAGTAATCCGCCAGTTGGTGATCAGAACCTAGGACAACCTGGTTTGGATGGTCAGTTACAACATCTTCTAGGAGAGCTCCTTGATCGTTTGGGACCCAGGCCTCAGGAAGAGTCACGAATCGAGAGAGAGAGGGAAAGGTCTCCAAGGCACAGGGATGCTCTAGCAGATCAGGATGCAGTAATAGCAGGGCATATGAGGGATCTGGTTAGAGCTCACCCTCCTACCTTTGATGGCTCAGGAGGAGGCTTGGAAGTAGAAACCTGGTTGATAGATTTGGATCGTTGCTTCGCAATGCACCCATTCGGTAGCAATACCAAGGCTCGGTGTGTAGTAATGCATTTGCGGGGTTTCACCTCTACCTGGTGGAGGTTGGAAGAATAGAAGTTGCACCTAGATATTAGTGTGGTTACATGGGAGTTGTTCCTAGATAGGTTCAGGGCTCGGTTTCTCTCTGATCATTGGAGGCAGTGCAGAGCCGATGAGTTCCATGATCTTAAGCAGATGTCTTTGTCCGTTGAGCAGTATGAGCGGCAGTTCTACGAACTCAAGCAATATGTTGGGATCAATCATGAAGAGGGGTTGCTTGTTTAGCATTTTGTTCGGGGCCTGAATGCCCATATCAGTGGTGGAGTGAGAGTCTTCAAGCTGAAGATAATGGAGGTTGCAGTGGAGAAGGCTCAGTTAGTAGAGGAAAACTTGGCTATGGCTCTTGGAGGGCATGTTGAAGTTTAGATCGGCAGTGCTCTGACACCAGGTACAGGTTCTAGAGGTGGGCAGTCTTAGGCTACAAGGCCTTCTAGGAACTTTCAGACACCATCTAAGGGTGGTTCACACCATCAGCAGTCTCAACCCAAGCAGAATAAATCACAGTCTCAGCAGTGGGATAGGTTTCAGGGCAAGAAGTTCTGAAGTTGGCAGCGAGATAAACCTTATCGTTCTGTGCAGCTTGTACAAAGTGCACAGTCGGCACCATCTCGAGGTAGCTTTCAACAGTCAAATGCACCATCTAGGGTTAGAGGCTTTGGGAGAGGTACAGGTTGCTTCTCGTGTGGGTAGCAAGGGCATATTGCCAGACAATGTCCACAGAAGACTACTTCAGAGTTTAGTCAGAGGCCAGCTGTTTCAGAGCCTAGAGTGGGTGATGCGGGAAGAGCTCATTGGGTTTTTGCAACAGTGGACAATCGGCAAGCTGAGCATCAGGGTACTGTGATCGAAACATTAGGTGTGTTGAAGGGTACTAAAGTCTCCATACTTTTTGATTTTGGTGCTTCTGATTCATTTATATCTCCTTCCGTTGTGGAGCGATGTGGATTGGTGGCATCTAGGCAAGGCATAACTTGGCAAGTTGAACTAGCCTCTGGGTCAAAAGTTCTTGTAGAAGAGTTTGTTCAGGGTTGTAAGTTAGATTTGGGAGCTTTTTCAACTCAGGTGGACCTTCGAATCTTACCCCTGGGCTCATATGATATAGTCTTGGGAATTGATTGGTTGAGTTCACATTGTGCTTTGTTGGATTGTCGATGTAAAGCAGTGCGGTGTACTACTGACTCTGGAAAGGAGGTGGAGATCATGGGCACTCAGAGGCCTATTGCTTTGCGAATGATCTCTGCCATGTAGTTAAAAAGGTTGTTTCGACAGGGTTGTCATCTTTTTGCAGTGGCAGTGAATGATCTCGAGACTAATGATAGTTGAGAGAAATCATTGGATGATTACCCTCTTCTTAAGGGATTCGCTGATGTGTTTCCAAGCGAGATACCTGGAATGCCACCTAAGTGGGATATAGATTTTTGGATAGACCTAGTACCTAGAGCTGAGCCTATCTCTCGGGATCCGTACCGAATGACCACGCAGGAACTTCAGGAACTCTGACTTCAGTTGGAGGAGTTGATAGCAAAAGGGTTTATCTGTCCAAGTGTCTCTTCATGGGGAGCACCCGTGATTTTCATGAAGAAGAAGGATGGTTCTCTCCGCCTATGCATTGATTATATACAGTTGAATAAAGTAACAGTGAAGAACCGATATCCCCTGCCCAGGATAGATGATCTCTTTGATCAGATAAGAGGGCCAAATATATTTTCCAAGATTGATCTGAAGTCAAGATATCACCAATTGAGGATTGCAGAATAGGATATTCATAAAACCACATTTCGCACTCGATACGGACATTACTAGTTCACAGTGATGCCATTTGGGTTGACAAATGTGCCTTCGGTCTTTATGAGTTTGATGAATGGGGTGTTCAGAACCTTTTTGGATAGATTTGTTCTTGTGTTCCTTGATGATATTTTGGTCTATTCTAGGTCTATAGAGGAACATGAGGAACATCTTAAGCAGGTATTACAGTGTTTGAGGGAAAACTAGTTATATGCTAATTTGGCAAAGTGTGAATTTTACAAGACTTAAGTTTAGTATCTTGGCCACGTCATCTCAGGTGAAGGAATCTCTATGGACCCTGCAAAGATTTAGGCTATTGTGGATTGGCCCGTACCTACTAATGTCTCAGAAGTTTGCAGTTTCATGGGACTTGCAGGTTATTATCGGCGGTTTGTCCAGGACTTTTCTAGGATTGCGCATCCTATTACTTCTCTCCAGAGGAAAGGGAATAATTTTTTGTGGTCAAATAAGTGTCAGCTTGCTTTTTAGACTCTTAAGGAGAAACTGACTAATGCACCTATCTTGGTAGTACCAGATCCTGCAGGAGAGTTTGTTGTGTGTACTGATGCCTCCTTGGAAGGCTTAGGAGCCATCTTGATGTAGGAAGGGCGTGTGATTGCATATGAATCCCGGAAACTTAAAGATCATGAATTGAACTATCCTACACATGATCTTGAGTTGGCTATGGTGGTTCATGCTCTGGTTAGATGGAGACATTTTCTTTTGGGGCATCAATTCGAGTTGCATACTGATCATTGCAGTTTACAATACATATTCACGCAGCTGAATTTGAATACTAGGCAAAGGAGATGGATGGAATTTTTATGTGAGTATGATTTTGAAGTGAAATATATTCAGGGTAAGGAGAATGTGGTAGCAGATAACTTGAGTAGGTGTAGGCATGAGATTTCTGCTGTGACTCTTGGTATTGGTTTGAGGAGTCAAATCCTCGCTGCTCTCTCTACAAACAGTTGGTATTCTGAGGTGAAGTCTGAGATCGAGTCAGGCCGGTCTCTCGAAGGGAAATTTGCTGGGTACTCTCTGGATCTTGATGGTGTTTTTCATTATTCAGGACGTATGTATGTACCTCCTATAGAGGGTCTTCGTACTCTAATTTTGACTGAAGCCCATAGGGCACCCTATTCGGCACATCCAGGAGTTAAGAAAAAGTATTTGGATCTACGTTCATTATATTTTTGGTCAGGAATGAAGCAGGATATCGCTGATTTTGTAGCTAGATGTCTAGAGTGTCAGAGGGTTAAGGCAAAACATCATCATCCGACAGGATTACTACAGCCTAATCTGGTTCCTAAGTGGAAATGGGATATCATTTCTATGGATTTTATCATTGGTTTGCCCATGTCTTCTAGGCGACATGATGCGATCATGGTCACTGTGGATAGGTTAACCAAAGTAGCTTATTTCTCCCCTATCAAATCATCTTATACTACATCTATGGTAGCAAAGGTTTTCATGGAGGACATAGTTCGATTACATGGTATACCACGGAGGATCATATCTGACAGAGATCCAGTGTTTACATCGGCACTATGGACTTCCTTGTAGTGGTCTCTAGGGACTCAATTGAATTTTAGCTCTACCTATCATCCTAAGATTGATGGTCAGACTGAGAGAGTTAATCAGGTACTAGAGGACATGCTTCGCATGTACGTCATGGATCAACAATCTCGTTGGGAGGAGTATTTGCACTTGGTTGAGTTTTCCTACAATAATGGTTATCATAGCTCCATTGGCATGGCACCTTTTCAAGCATTGTATGGTCGTCCTTGCTGTACCCCTTTGAGTTGGGATCGGTTAGAGGACAGGGTTCTTCTTGGACGTGACATGCTTTGAGATATGGAGCAGCAGGTGGCTCGTATCAGAGAGCACCTTATTGCAGCACAGGATAGACAGAAAAAGTATGTTGATGCACATCATGTTGATCGACAGTTTGCAGTTGGGAATCATGTGTTTCTCTGGGTGTGTCCACGAAAGAGTCCTATTTGTTATGGAAAGGGTTCTAAGTTGGCACCCCGTTTTATTGGGCCTTTTGAAGTGTTAGAGAGAATCGAACCTGTTGCCTACCACCTAACTTTCCCACCTAGCCTGTCGCAGATACATGATGTTTTTCATGTTTCTGTTCTGAGACATTATTTTCTGGATGCTACTCATGTGTTGGATTGGAATACTTTGCAAGTCGAGGACGAGCAGCTACCTCTAGAGCCCGTGGCCATGCTTCAGTGTTGGAGTCTCGCCCTCAGGGGCAGAGATATTGATCAGGTGCGGGTTCAGTGGGATCCGAATGATGAGACCTCGGCAACTTGGGAGGATGCATCTCTTATTAGGGAGGCTTACCCTTATTTGTTCTCTGGCTTCCAAGAGTAAGCCATGTCCTAGGGGGGGAGGATGTAATACCCCATGTTTGCTGATTCATTAGATACTCTTGGTACTTTTGATATTGTGGATACTTTGTGATACTCTATGTGGTGGATTTATATTTGATCATGTGTGGTTCTTAGTTATTTGCTTACTGCTCTTTACATTATGTGTGACAATTGATGATACATTATACATTGATGATTTGATTCGTTATGCAGTGGTTTTCCTTAAATTTATATGAGATGATGTATTTCCATGATATTATGCTTATGATGACATGTTTAGTGTATCTTGGTGGAAGGACGGAGTAGTACCACTCGCTCGCGAGCGCCCTACTACCCTGCTATTACCTTTCACAGTGTGTTTTCAGTGGAGATTATATGTTACTTGACGTTTATTTCTTTGCAGGAATTGTAGGATTAAAAGTCTCAATTCCACCTGCTTCGGCAGGATAGGGCGAGCACAAAATAAACCCAACAGGTACGATGTTGTTAAAAGGAGTTGTTAAGGAAGAATTCCCGTCCCAAGTCCATCATTTCGTTAGGAGGTTGTTGAGTCTTGTGTTGACCTGGTCTTGTCTTGATATTTTGATTTTTGAGTTAAATGATTTATTTAATTTATTTATGGTTTGGTGATAGTTAATTTAATTATTTTAGAGTTATAAGATGAATTAAAGTTATTTTATTAATTATGATTTAGTAAGTATTGAAGTTTAATTATTTTTAATTAAAAGTTAATTATCTATAAAAGTTTGTTTTAATTAAAATTTAGAATTAAGTGGTGGTAATTTAAAAATTATTGTTTAAAAAATAAATAATAATAATAATAAATAATTAAATGAGAAAAGCTGGAGATTCTTGTGGGGGTTATTTGGAGAATGAAATTAATTATTTTGAAATCTGTTTCATGGGAGAGGAAGAGGAAGAGACAGGGGGCTGTTGAAATGGGGATTTTGGTATTCTTTTAAAGGGAACAAAAAAGAGGATGTGGGGGAATTTTTGGAGGAAGATTGTCTCAGATTTTGTTGGAAAAAGAAGCTGCAGGAAAGGATCAGCATTGAAAGGAGGAGGAAAGCGTCTGTGTTGGATTTCTTCTACAGCCGTAGGACGCCAAGTTCCTTTTGAAATTCTGTTCTATTTGGTTATGCTTTTGTTCTTGTTATAAATTCTTGGTTGTACTGTTTGATGAGTTTAAATCTTTGGCTGTGTTGAATTTTATGATTGAAAATTTTTGTCTGTAGAAATCTTGCAATTTTTTTTTTCCATAAAACCTTAGGGAAGACATTGTCAAAATTTCTTTAATACAATTTATTTGTAAAAACCATAGTTGACAAAGAATTATTAAAACATTATTGTTGGGTTTCAACCCAGATCTTGAATTTTATTTGTTCAGAACAAATTATTTGATCAATGTCTGGGAACCAGGATTAAATCAGGGTATTACTATTTAGTTTGATAAATACAGATTCATAGGTCTAATTCTTTCTAAATTTCTGGAAAGTAGTCTTAAATTTGTAAGGCTGGGTAGTTTTATTTGAAGTAGAAAAAAAATAAGGGTTTAGTTTTGGTACCATGTGTACGAATGGCTGATTTTCAAATCTGTAAGTTTTATTGTTTTATTTTACTCTATGAAATTCATTTTGTATAAAAATAAATAAATAAATAAATAAATATATATATATATTGTTATAGGGTTATTTGTTTGATTCGTTCCTTTGTATTTGATGAAATTTAGTGTATTCGTGCGGAATTCGCATATTGAAGATCCCTGGCAATGTTTTGGTCTAACGGGTCCCTACCCCTATGTAGCATTTAATATAATTGATAAACTCTTCATCCTTACCCATATTGGAATTTTTTTTGAATCACGAATTTTACATAGGAATTCGCATATTATTTAGCATAATGTTGAAGACCGTAATATTCGTTTATTCACTGTGTGGTCATTATTTTCTCACGCCCCTATGTTTCTGCCTTGTTTTAGATTTTCGAGTGTTTGTGAAGGGTGTGGCCAGTGGCGGTCACATCACCCTGATCCCACGGACAGTGCGATGTACTTACTATTGTGTAGTGATAAAAAACGTATGTCGAACGGTGCTTGAGATGAAATGAAATCTTCATCGTTCGGGTTTTTGTTTATTGTTTTGAGTGTTTTTCCTTTTGCAATAGGCTAGTTCCTTAATACGAGTTCTTTTCGTAGTGATTCGGATTTCTATCTGCTTTATCGGGTTTGTACTCGGGGCGTACGATTTCGATTACGTGTGATACATTTTAAATTTATATGTATATAATACAGGCTTCATTTTACATTAAGTTCGACAGGTATCGAATTTGAATTATAGGTAATTAGATAATTATATTATTATATCTATTTATATAGAGGCTAATGTTAATATTATATTATTATTAATGTTAGTACTAGTATATATATATATGTGTGTGTGTGTGTGTGTGTATATTTATTAAAATAAATTGAAATCTTGTTGTAGGTTAGATATTAATTATATAATATGGTTGAAAGATATTTTATATTTATTTATATTATTTAAAAGATTCGTTGATTGAGATGTTTTAAGAAGATAAGTGTAACGGTGATAAGTAGAGATAAAATTTTGATGTTATCAATGTTATTGAATTACAGTTAGCTGAGAATTTTCCATGTTTTGAGACGTGTCTTTTGGTATTATTGTTAATGATTCTTTTGGAGTTATATCGTTTCATGTATTATGGATTTTTCTTTTACTTGAGGGTTTATGCTCTGCAGGGGAACCCTAAAGTTTAACAATCTTGTTTAGGAACCTAAGTGATTCCAGAGGTGGGGTAATGTGGTTACTCTTGATTTTTATTTGAATTTAGATTTGTGATGTTATACATTTGGATTATACCAGACTGTGGATGTGTTCCTTGTGGTTGGTGAGATGGTCATGCCACACTTTTGATTGTCATTTGATTCAAGTTCTTTATGTGATACAATCCTTGATGTTATTGTCTTGTGGTTGAGTGTTTAGAGGGAGTGGCTCTAAGTGGGTGGTCGGCGTGTAACGCCCCGTCGTGCGAACCCCAAAGGACAACTAAGGCAACAATTACCACACAATTTTTTTTTTTTAAAGAAAATCTAACATGCATGAGATGCACAAAAGTTATGACATGAACATTCAATTAAACAAACCCAATATCATTTACGTCCCTTGGGGTACACGAGGATACATTACGAAACTTAATGACATACATCGATGATAAAGAATGAAAGCCAAATCTAATCCATGACGAAGCATATATATAAACCATCAATAAGAACCATTCACTTCAATAAATACAATACTTTGAATAACGTCTGATATGGATCCATATCCACACAAGGTTCACCAATGATAAATATTACATCACATCCTTTTCATTACTTTACACTGTTCAAGTCTTACAATGATACAAACATGTTTCCCAATATGGGAAGGAACCACATAACAAGATAAGATGATACATCAGAAAGATAAGAACAAAGTAATGTAACTGGCTCCAAGACAAATACAACTCTGGAGTCGCTGCAACGGCACCAATCTGCACCTCTCGATCCTTGACTGGGGACCCAATGGGGTGCTTAGCACGTTCCACCCAACCACGTGGGTCTGAAGACCCACCCCCCGTGCTAAGGAGCTGGCAAGAAGAGACCTCAACCAAGAACATCCAAATAGGGAACCACAAGACTTAACATCATACAAAGGTATCATGAAACTCACAGATTACAATGACATAATCAACAACATTCATGAGTCAACAAAATCAAATAAAACTATGAAACTCATCACAAGCAATAACAATTAAGAAAGTCACCAAAGAGCATCCATAAATCATTTCCACAAGAATCTGAAACAACATAAAGACCACAATATCCAGAGGCGACAAGAAACAAGAACAAGGGTGTCTAGTCGGGAGGGTCATCGCATAGCTCTCATGGGATCCCCTAGCACTTCCTCCAACCAAGGCGCCGACACCCATCTATGGATTCCCTAGCCCTCGAAAACAACATAAAGATACAATAACCAGAGGCAACTGCAACCAAGCACAAGGGTGTCAAGTGGAGAGTGTCATCGCATAGCTCTCATGGGATTCTCCTGGCCCTTCCTCCAATTGAGGCACCAGCACCATAGGGTAGCTCATGCGGAGCCGGTAACCTCTCATGAAGACGAGATTACGACTTTGCCGACCACAGCCCTCTCTGTCTATCATTAGTCTATGATAGCCCTAATGCATAGACGAGGTATCCAATGTTTATTATCTTGCTATGAGATTACTACCCATCCCTCCTGAATTCATTTATTATGTTTTCACTTTATTAACAACTCATTCGTGGGTTATCCTGTGCACTTCCTCCTAACCGAGGCGCCGGCCCCCACGAAGAGCCACTCTCCCTAGAGACCCAACAAACATCAAAGCAAAGGGTTGTACCATCATAGTTTGAACATAGAATGACAACATATAAGCATGCGAGGCATTACCCATCTCGCTAACAAGTACATAACTAGAGTCTCACAAAGTTTTGTACAACCCTTTCCAAAATAATGATACCAATATCTTGCCATGACAAAAGCACATAAAAAAAAACATTGAGCAACAATAAAATCAAACCTTTGGAAGACTCTCAAAAAGTCATCACAAGGATTCCCTACCAAGAATTGACAATAGTAATGAGGTCTCAAAGAACTATTTTCATTCCACAACCAACGAGTCAACAAGTATAAAACAGCAAGTGGCAACATCCCAACATAATCTCCATCCTCAAACTCACTAACACTATCAATTCAAAACCAAGTCGACCTCAAAAGTCAAAACCCTCTCATTAACCTTTAGGTACACAAAGGCTCCCTCCAAGCACCAAAATCATCACCATACCCAAATCAACAATAAAACCAATCCGCAAAGTCAACCAAAAGTGATATGCTTGCAAGCAATAATATTTTGGCCAAGAACTCAATGAAAGATCGAAAATGGAACAAAATGAAATTGTTTACTCATTTGATTAAATTAACAATTGTGAAGTGATATCCCAAGGTAGCTCCATTATTAATGAAATATTCACTACAAAGCCCTAGCATTAAATTTTGAATCTAAAAATCATGCTATCATGGCCCTATTGTAATTGCTTATTTTCACATACATAGAAAAGTATCAATACCCTTTTTACTAAGTAAATTCACGAAGACAATAGTATTATTTCTCCACCACTTTACTCCAAATCCCCACATACACTTATTAATATTATTCATTCATATTCTCACACCTATGTTTCTATTAAATGCAATTACTCATTATATCTATATCTATATATATATTATATCTATCTTGAATTATATAAAAACATTCATGAAAATAAATATAATCAAATATATACATATTCCATTTATTTTCCCTTAGAAATAAAAATAAAAATAAAACACATTTTTAAAGTAAACCAAAAAAAGATGCTCTCCTTTTTAAGTTTAATGTCACTAAGTAACTATTTTATTTAATTCTCTTAAAGTGGGGACTTTTTCCCACATGAATAAGTGTTTTCACTATAAAAAAAAGAAGTAAGACAAAGAAACCATTTAGCTAAGAAGATTCTTCATGAGGAAATTCACGTGGCCCTAAGAAACAAAAGCTCTTACAGTGCTAAATTTTTCTGATGTGCTTTTTTTTTATTTCTTTCTTTGGAAAAAGTAATAACCATACTATGTTTTCCTAAATTTAAAAAAAAAAACAACACATGCAAAAAGTAAGATTCCTTACCTAAGACAAATAACCTCCCACTTAAAAGCATTCGGTTGAGATCTTGAGGATTTATTTTAATTTTAGTTGTTTCCCAAACTTAACTGCAAGCGAATAGGAAGACTTACCTCTAGAATGAAAATTAGAACAAGATGATTAGAAGCATATTTGGTTGAAGGCGTTGAACTCAAAGTTGAAGGATTTCGAGACGGTGAGGAAAGCCAAAATTGAATGCAGATCTAGGCACGTTAACTAAATTTTAGCACACATAAAAAGTTAGTGTCTACGCTTATATTGATTCATCATAATCCATATAATAATTTTCACTTAAATAATTAGCAAGTCCCAGACCTACTGAAGGTTGTTCATATGAACCGGAATTGTAAGACTTATGGTATACTAAACAAAGTGTGATGACTGTGAAACTATGATTGGGATCTGCTAAAATTTCCATCGAGAAACATGAGAACCGCAGCTTAGATAGGTTGATAATGAAATCAGAGAGGCTATTTAATACACCTTTGCAAGTCTAAAATTCATAGCTGTGATAGGTTGCCAATGGTTTCAGGGAGGCGGTTTAATTCTGTACAATGCCTCAACTCTAAATGCTGCAACTGCGACAGGTTGCCAAGCATATTAGAAAGTGAATACTGGAATCTGGAAACATCGCCATCTACTTGCATTATTATCAAATCCCAAAAGTTATCCACCAGATTGAATGGCAGGAGACAGGTGAGGTGCAGATACGTGACTTAAGAGGGTACAAATTTCTCTTTTCTAAACAAGACGCATTTCTGTTTGGTGGTGAGTTTTAGAGGCAGCCTCAAGTTTGAAGATTGGAAATTAACCTTCCCACAAACAGCGGAAAGCTCTCTATCATGTTAGTGATTGCCATTATTTTATTTTCAAGTGCTGGAACTGCGACAGAATGTTAGATATCTACTAATAATGAAGGGACATCCATCAACGAATACAAAAGGGAAATTTTTGTCTAATGATGTAGTTGCAATTGCCTTGGTATACACGTATGCAAAATGTAGCAACAAAGACAAGGCTAGTGAAGTGTTTGAAAAAAAGAAGGTAAAATCAAAACCAAGGAGAATAAGTCGAATAACAAACAGATTTCATATCTATCACAAAATCAACATAAATCTCCAGAATGGAAACGAAATGGCAGCATGATACGCAATATAGCCATTTTCATGAAATGAATTTTACAAGGTATAGAATACCAATCAACCGAAATGGAGACACAAAGCAAGGTAACGAAAGTCAAGCGCTTACTATGCTCCGTGACATGAATACGTCATGCAAGGTACAACAATTATAACATGGAACCACCATAAGTATTCAATGCCTATTACTAAGCTTATTCGTTGAATTCCAATCGTATTGTTTATTCATCATGAATCAAGAATAACGTAGGAGGAAATAGCATTGCATGCTATCAACTAGATATAATGCATCCTATAATATAAAATGCTAACTATAAATCACTCATGCTGCTAGTAGACATACTGCGCAGCCAGCAAAGGGTACGTAGAGGAGAAACAAGACTCACCCAAATGCATGTAGCAATGGGCAACGGTGACACTGCATTGAAGAGAGCCTGCAGACAAAGGATAGAAGACCCTCAAAATGTCATGACCTCGGGAGTGAATAATAGGCAGATGTGTGAATTGTACTAGTTGAAAGGCCTTAGAACTAGCAAGCAAATGTAATTTATAGATTCTCAATTTTCTAATCGCCCACACTTAACTCGAAGGCGTGCTGCAACAATAAGGAGATCTTCCATAGAGGAATAAATGAACCACTCGAGTGGATCCCAAGTATTAAAGAGTGCATGATACGGAGTTCATAGCCCTAAATAAATCCAACATGCAGCAAGTCTATGATGAACTTTCAAGCAGCCATAAGCATGCAACGACAAATTGGAAGGCATCAAACATCAATTTTGCAATGAACGGGTGAAACGAACACAAACAATGCCATACAAAACACTAGTCGGATTAATCAAAAACAAGAACAAAATGCATAACAAGGAAGTCAAAGGCCAACCTGGATCCTACGCTTGAGGATTAGAGATGATGAGCAAAGGCAACCTCTTACACAACCCCCAGATCGGTTCTCCAGAGACAACTTCTTCCAGATTCTGAAAGCTTGAAGCTTTTGTAAGATCGAGCTATGGCGACCCGATCACACCCCACTTCCCCTCTCCATCTTCCAAAAACTCTCAACAAGATAGATTTTCCAAACCCCCAAAAACACCAGATCCTCGCCCCTCCCGAAAATTGATTCTAGTTCCAGCATATATCCAACGAGATTTTGTTTTTTCTAATTTTTTTATTTTTGTTTTATTTTTACTTTATTTCTTTTATTTTATTTTATTTTATTTTTGCTTTAAAAACTCAATTTGAAAATATTATTTCTTTTACCTGATTAAAAATCATCTTTCTTTCCATATTTATTCAATTGATAAGATCACTTATCTTTATTTGATTTCTTTATCATATTTAAATTGTTATCTTTTCTTAGCAATAAATTATCAACTATAATTAAATATGATACATTTACAATAAAAATTAATTAATTTAATAATAACTATTTACGTTATGGTTCATAGATTTAGTTTATTTAATCATTTTAATTTAATTTACTAAATAAAGGACACTATGTTTACTAAATAATTCAATACCACAATACACAACGATTTCACACTTACACTCGCATCCAAAGGGGGCCACTACACGGCGCATAAAGGGGCATCAGGATAGCCCTCATTAGAGTGAATTTAATAAGTGATAATTTAAATAATTAACTAGGGGGCGGGTAGTAACACACTAAAAAGATAATTGTTGCCTCATCCGCCTTTTAGTGCTACCACAGTCTAAAGGGGATTGAGAAGGCCATGGTTGGGATGATCGTTGCCTTGTCTTCATGAAAGGTAATAGTTCTAAATGAGCAACCCTCTGGGGTGGTTCCTTGATATAGGTAGCCTGGAAAACCATAGATGGAGGTGGTTCCTAGTGCTTGGTTGCCTAGATAATCCATTAGTAGATGGAGGTAGTACCTTGCAATAGGTAGCCTGGAGAATCCATGTTAAGCCATGCGATGACACTTCCCTCTAACATTCTTATTTATGTTGTCTTTTGGAAATCCTCTGGAATTGGTCACTTGTCTTGTATTGGTGGATTTTGTTGTTGTTTGAATTTGAGTGGTCTCTTGTGTTGTATGATTTTCTTTAGTTGGTGGTAAGTCTTGTCTAGACGTTCTTTGTCGGGAATCTCTTCCTTAGCAACTCCTAGCATAGGGGTGGTCGGGTGGATCGTGTTTCGCACCCCGTTGGGATTCTCTCTTTTATGCAGTTTCATCTTTCAGTGCTGAGTTGCAGTAGTGGTTGATTCTTTGGTTCGTGGGTTCCAGATTTATGTATTTATACTATTTTTGTATTGATGTAACACTCACACCTAGTTGGGAAATTTTTGTATACTATTGCACATGGTGCTATTGTAATGAAATCTCATGTTGAGGCATTGTACTTTTATTGTAAACTTGGTTATGAAAAGAATCTACAATGATATTATAACTTTGGATATTATTCCATCTTATGTCTCTATTGTTGTTACTGATGTAATTATATTTATGGAAGTATGAATGTATGGTTTATGTAATGCTTAGTTAAATGTTCATGTTTTTAAGGGTGAATTCTTAAGTAATGTCCTCATGTACCTCAAAGGATTAAGTCATGTAATTTGAATAATGGTTACATTATGTTATTTAATGTTCGCTCCTTTGTTCTTAAAAAAAAAAAAATTGGTTGCATTTTACTTAATTCCTTTGGGGTTGCGTGGCGGGGCGTTACATCTTTGGAAAGGTTGTGATCAAGATGGCTTGGCTAGGAGAGGAAAGATGGAGAAAAGAGTTTGGTCCCTTCATCTAAAAGAAAAGAGATAAGTTCTTCATTTTTTTTTTACCCTTTGTTATAGGTTGCAAGAAGCTGACATAGTGTATGGATTATGGTTGAAAATAGGAAGTAAAAAACCTAGATGCATGAAATTGGTGCTATGCTAGTTTTAGCCCTTTTAAAAAAAAGAGAAAAGACTCCATTTATCATCGTGGAGTTTAAAGAATTCCTTGCTCGGGGGTATGGCTAGAGCCCACGAGGCTCCATGATGCCATTACGGTAGGGTGGAGAGCAAGACGTTGTTCACAAGTTTGTAAGTCATTTGCTTCCTCAAATATTGTGGTAATATTGTAAGTCAAAAAAACAAAAGATGAGTTTCATATTTTTTATTTCAATAAAGAAATGAAAAGAGAGCAAGTTCTTGTATATTGGTAGTTTCATGTTAATTAGTTGAAAAGAGCAAGTTTATTCCATTGATATGTTTCATTTGTTATATGAAAAGTTTGAGAAAATTATACCTTGTTGACAAGAGGTTAAGTCTTACTATAAACACGTGTTTAAAGAAGTGTTTCAACAAAGAGTTACTTTTAGTTTTTCTTGTAAATAAAATATTATATGCTTGTATTGTAAATAGTTATATATTATTTATAGATTTAAATAAAATTTAAGAGCATATATTATTTAAAATATGTAATCAATTAAGTATTGTAACGCCCCACCGTGCGAACCCCAAAGGACATTAACACAATAATTACAGCACAATTTTTTTTTAAATACACATAACATACATGTAATACACATCAAGTCATATCATGAATTTCAATTAAATAGATTCATTAACACATACATCCCTTGGGGTGCACGAAGAGTCATTACGCGACTTAGATCCATACAACATCAATAAAGAATAAAATTCAAAGATATAATCATTAACAATAACAAATATAACACATACATGAAAAATTCATTGATAAGAAGCCATCTGCACATAAATACAACATATGCATGATTACATAACACATTGAATAACAACTACCATGGTCAATATCCACACCAAGTTTAACATTTCATTACAGTACAATGTTTAAGAAGTACAATGATACAAGAGTGTTCCAAATATGAATGGAAACCATACACAAGATACCATGATACAAATAATTACAGAAATACAAGTATCAAAACTGGCTCCAAGACAGATACAACTCTGAAGTCGCTGCAACGGCACCAATCCGCACCTCTCGATCCTCGACTGGGGACCCAATGGGGTGCTTAGCACGTTCCACCCGACCATGTGAGTCCGAAGACCCACCCCCCGTGCTAGGAGCTAACAAGAAAGAGAGCTCAACCAAGAACATCCAACAAAGAACCACAAGACTCAGCATCATACAAAAGTATCATAACACTCAGGAAATACGATGACATAATCAACCACATCCAAGAGTCATAAATCTCATCACAAAAATCAAAGCAATAACTAGCAAGCAAATAACCAAAGGATGATCATTAATCAACACGATAACATCATATCACAGTACCATAAGAGTACAAGGTTAAAACCCAAACATCAATAAGATTAAATACAATACCACAAAATACACCAAAGATCAATTAGGGTAAAACCATAAATCAATTCAAAACAACTATGTTTCATCAATTCAAGACAAAGAACCACTTCCAGAGGATTTCCAAAGAAGCAACATAATAAGGAGTGTTAGAGGAGAGTGTCATCGCATGGCTTACATGGATTATCCAGACTACTACTAACGCAAGGCGCCGCCTCCGTCTACTGACGAATTATCCAGACTAAAACCGAGCGCTAGGAGCCGCCTCCATCTATGGTTATCCAGACTACCTATTTCAAGGCGCCGCCCCATAGGGTTGCTCATGCGGATCCGTTACCCTTCACGAAGACAAGGCAACGAACATGCCAACCACGGCCTTCTCAATCCCCTTTAGTCTGTGGTAGCACTCAAAGGCGGAAGAGGCATCAATTATCTTTTTAATGTGATTCTACCCACCCCCTAGTTAATTATTTAAATTATCACTTATTAATTTCACTCTAACGAGGGCTATCCTGGCGCCCCTTTGTGCGCCGACCACCCACTTAGAGCCACTCCCACTCTAGACACTCAAAACATAAAAAACCAAATCCAAGGGTTGTACAACATAACAAGTACATAGATCACAACAGAGAAGCATGCAAGGCATCACCCATCTTGCCATAAATACATAATCAAAATCTCAACGATTCATGTACAACCCTTTCAAAAACATGAAACCAAAACACTTGCCACAACAAGGGCACATAAAAGGAGGAACATTAACCAATAGTAAAATAAACCTCTGGAAGATTCTCATAAAGTTACACTAGGGTTTCCCCATGAAAATCTGACAACAATAAAAGCAAAACCTTAAAGAACTATTTTCAATTCAATTATGATGAGAGAATACATCAAAATAAGATCAACAACTCCCTTAAACAACATCAACAACTTCGATACGAACTAAATCGGACATCCAAGGGAAACCTCTATTTTCTCCTCTCGGAATACCCATAACTCAAAGAACTTTTCAATTGACTCATTAACAACTCAAGCAGAACCATCAATCATGACAAAGATAACATTAACCAATTTTCCACTTAGGTAAAGAACAAAAGAACACATACTGGTTCCCAACGAATAGCAACATAAATAAAATGAGAGAAAAACTCCAACTCAAAAATCAACTCAGGAAAAGTCACATTGAAAGAATCCATAAAACCACACATTCTAATAATATATCCATTCATTCAATAAGAAGTAACTTGAAACATTTTAAAAAGAACATTAGTTTAAAGATCAATCATTTCCAACATTTAAGGATAGCACAATATTGCGAAGTGAAAATAAAATCTAATGGTTTAAGTCGTAAGACACTATTCACAAGTATACTCTTTCAAACACAATTATATTCCCATTTACACATTATAACAACAATCTCCCTTTGAAGATCAACCCACTCAAACCAACAATTTGATCCTAATATCAATCACAAGTATTTTCTAGAACTGTTCTTATAGAAATCCCACAAAACAACTATTAAAAGAATATGAGGGAAATTGACTTAGAAAAGATCATCTAATTTTATTCATTTACATAAACCCTTTGTTTAACTAAATATAATTAATCAAAACATTTATCGAATCAACAATCATTCACTAGCCTTTGTCGTAATACCCAACTATTTAAAGTTTTCAAATTTATTTACTTCCATTTATCTTATAAATCAATTCTCCCACCTAAACAGAAATAATCCTTATTGCCAATATTATCTACATACAAAACTCTACTTTTCATTATTTCTAAGTTAACTATCCCACTTGAAATTAATCAAATTGAGAATAAACTAATCTATCAATGTTACCCAAATTATTAACATAAAGAAACTCTCTCTCTAATCACTTTACTAACCTACTCAATAACATAATACCTAACTTAACTACCTAATAATTCTAATTTTCTAACTCCTATAATTAAATCATTTTCTGAACATAAACACATTAATCACAAAGTCTTAAGGAATAATTCCATACAAGGAAACCATCAACACATCAACCTTTAAGAACACTATCTTAAAACACTTACAATGAACAGGCCATTGAGACATCTCCATAAATATCCCAAAAATAACACCCATCTTAAAACAATTAAATAACACTTAACTAGTAATCACAACACTTTGTTTAAAACACATTTACTCACACATTATAACCATAAAGACCTTCCTTTAATTTAAGCATTATTTCAACATTTTTACCACTTATTTTAATATATCCACTTAATTTAAATTAAGAGAGTATTTACTACAAATAATTATATTTAAAATAACTATATCATTTATAAGATAACCAACTCCACCAAGTTTAATACAAATTCTAATTGTAACTTTAAAATATAATACTAAGATGACAATTCTATAATTTACAACTTTATTATAATACTATGGTGATGGCACTAATAAATTATTTCACATAGTAGTTTGATAAATAATTATTATTCACAGACTCATTAGATAACAAAAAAGTAATTAAAACCATTTAACATTTTAATCAGTATCATCTAAATTAATTAACCTATGAACCTGGGATTTATCCTCACATAAAAATAACTTTATCATTTAACCTTCCAGTAAAAGAAACTACGTAAATGTAGAATCACTTATCTCCTTTAGTGAACCCTAAAACTTAATTAACTATATAAATCGATTTACTTTAACTAAACACAGTTCATTTATCTACAACAAAATTAAATACCTATTTCAATAATGTTTATTCGGTTAAAATCCTTTGTTAAATAATATTTTACTAAACAACCTAGCGAAATAACCATTTTCACTTTAATTATTTACCCAATTCTTTTATTTTCTAAAGCAAATTCAATACTTTATTTACAAATCAACTATCTAATTTAAAATTCTTTATCACCTTTTATTACTTCACTTACCATAAAATAAAATTACACTCGATTCATATTTTACTTTTACACCACGATAAAATCATAAACAAAACAATTAAAGAAATTATTCATGTTTTATAAACATATTATATAAATACGAACCATTTTCTTTTGAATAATACTCATCATACAAATCTACTTATATATTGAAATATCCTCATAAATTCTAAATATAAAAGACTACCTTCACTCAAATCTTTTAACCTAATTATGTATCTATACTTGTTTATATAACCATACGCATATAAAAGAATAATAATCAAAAAGGTATAAATTCAAAATAAATAAAAAGTCACTCATATATGCAGTTGGGAATTCAAATGCCATAACTCAGATAGGTTGACAAAGAAATCAGAGAGGCTATTTAATTTTGTACAATGTTTCAACTCTAATTGCTGTAACAGTGACAGGCTGCCAAGGGTTTCAGAGGAACTATTTAATTTACTACACTTTTGCAAGTCCAACATTGCAGCTGTGATAATTTTGCCTATAGTTTTGAGGAGATTTTAAAAATTTAGATTACTAGACTATGTGAAGGAGCTCATCTAAACACTGTATCCAATAACATCAATTTCTCTCAGCTTCGACTGAATGGAGGTAACTGGCAAGGCTAGAAACATTGCGCAGACCAAGAGAATTAAATAATCTGCTCATTGGTCCTCAATTTATTCGCTTGAACAATCTTCTCATGGACGGCATCAAAGAAGACACACGAACCAAGCTTTCTCCAAGTTTGAGATGGTTACGGTTGCAACAATGTGAGAGGCCATTTATATGAGAAGTGAATTTTTGGAATTTGGTAATATCGCCATCTACTTGCATTATTATTAAATCAAAAATGTTATCCTCAAGACTAAGGGCGAAAGAAAGGTGAGGTGCAAATACGTGACTTATGCGCAGGAGAAATAATATTAGATTTATTAAAACAATAAATATTTATAGGTTAAAATTAGATTAATCTTTAACTTGTTAAGTTAATTTTATTTTCTTTATATCACAACTTAACTATGACTCTCAATGGATGGTAATTATTATCATTATTACTCAAATTTTATTTAAATTTATTTTATTTTATTTTCTTCTGTTTTGACATCAATTTCTGTAAACATAAATTTATGTTGATTTTATTAACTGTTCTACTTGGTGGCACTAGTTTACAAATCACTAGGGTTTCTACACAATTACGAACTAGGGTTGGTATTAAAAGCACATACAATAAAGCTTTTACTAGATTATACGTATATAAAAATAATAATTATAATGTGCACCTTGTAATGGTAGGATGCTCGTGTGCAGGCAGAGGGGATATGCAAAAATTGAATTATCTGTGTTGGAAGGATTCCATGTTGAATTGTTTACAGCCAATCTCTGAACCGCTTCAACAAAAATTTTATTAAAGAAATTATATGGAAACAATCTGTACAAATTCAATGATTACACACTAAAATCTTTACATTCAATTGACAGAATAACATCCACAAATGCACCTATTATTTATTTCAAGCTTTTCTTTAAATCAAAAGAATAATCTACTTTAATGAAAACTCATCAAGCCTCTAGTTTAAATAGAATATTTATGAAGTCCTAAAATTATTCATAAAATAATTTGCACAAGGTAAAAAGATAGGTCACAGAGGTAAAAAGAGAACAACACCAATTTACGTGAAAAACTCCAACTGGAAAAAAAAACCACTCCAAAATATCCGCAACTTATTTTTATTGATCATCAATGAAAAAAAATACCTTTCCTCGATCCCTTCCAGACAAGAGCAGTAATTTATTGAGGTTGAAGGATGGATCAGCCAGCAATTACGCCTAAAACTTTTGATGCATCTTCAAACCCTTGGTCAGTGTAGAATTCCCCTAAATTTTTTTCTTGCCTCCTCTTAAAGAAAATACCAAATTCTCCGTTCAACCACCCTAACTCCTCTTTCTCCTCCGTAAAAGATTTTCAAAAAAAATAACTAATTTTTATTTACCCACTTTAATTAATCATTACTTTATATATTTATTTATTTAATTTCAACCAATAACTTCTTTTGTTTTAAATTACTTCCACTTAACTCTAAATTTTAACTAAAACAATTTTTCATAAATATTTAACTTTTAATTAAAATATAATTGAATAAATATTTTTACCGTAATTTATTTAAACTTAAGTTTAATTTTAATATTTAATCCTCTTTAATATTTTATCACTTTTAAATTTATTAATTGAATTTAATCATTAAATGATAATTACCTTTCCTCATTTAATCTGATTATTTTAAATAACTAACTCCCAACGATAATTAAATTGACGTTTATTATTGGATCTAATTATTTATTTAATTCCAAATGAAACACGTAACCTTATAATTAAATTAATTTTATTAATCAAATCCAAACATATTATTAATGTTACCTCATAACCTTAAAATTAAATTAAATAATAAAATCACCACATCATCATGACATTACTAACAACTACTTACTTGACATCAACGATGACCGAAACGAAGGGCACTACAAGTATGTATTTGCTGTTAAAAACTCAGAAAATATTGTTTAAAATTTGCGATTGACTAAGTAAGCATTTGTTGTTCAAAACTCAGAATATATTATTTAAAATCTGTAATTTTAGGCAACAGATATAACTGTTGTATTCATCGGCGGATAAAGTAAAAGAATCACAATTTTGTGACTGTTTTGTAAACACAATAAGAGGTTTTAAAAAAATAAAATAAAATAAAGAGTTACGGGGTAGTAGAGCATTGTTTTATATAGAGATGAACCCCAAGCGAATGAGCTCACCATTTGAGGGAGAAGTGCATTTTACAAATTTACAGATTTGTAAGTAATGATTTTAATTACCCCAAGGATATCTCAGATGTATGAACTTTTCAGCTGCAAATATATATTAGTGTATTTTATCTAACCAATAAAAATAAATATATATTTAACCCTGCAAATTCGCTATTCAAAAGAAGAGTGTCGTTTTATAAATGGTTCCATTTTTGTTATTTCACAAGAAATCAGGGGTTCCATTTAACCGTTATGAAACAAACTATTAAATTGAATTCTCTTAGTATAAAAAGGGACAAATGAACAAATTTAATATGTTTTGCTGCAAACAAAATATAAAGTTGTAGTCTGAATAGGAATACAAGTTGAAACACATCTGAATGTTCCGTATATTTTTCGCATGAGAAAGATGAAACAATAAATATATAAATAACACAGAGAAATGAAGCTGAGTTAAATATTTCCCATGGACACTTATACAAATTATCATGTTGGGAGCGGGGTTTCTGATTTTTCCGCATTCACCTCCTTGATGGACTCCTTATCCAGCTTCCAATGAATATCTCCCCTACAATAGTCACAAAAGGGATGTGGGATTCATGGCGACTAAAGTATTCCCATATAAAGATAAGAAAAAAAAAACACATATATGTAAATATATACATCATAGTTGCACCTGAAACTACCGAATTTATATGCTTCCAGCCTCATCCCAAATTGCCTAAGATTGGTTATTCTGCAAGAAATTTATGTTACAAATAACAGTCCAATTTTTTTTGCTAGCCAGATTTTAGAAGTAATAAGGAGTGTCTCAGCAATGCACAAATATAAGGTGGAAATTCATGGCATTTGCTAGCAATAATTAACACTGCCATTGTAGGGATAGGTTCCTTAGCTTGGTACTTCTTCCTGGCATGAGCAAGATACAGACTCTATAAGTCTTGTCACCTTGATTGTAATAAGTGGCGTGTATAAAGAAAAAAAGTCATAGTAAAACAAAGGTGCCTAGGCATATTAAATCAGCCTCAACTACTCAAGGGCGTGAATCTTGTAGTAGAAGCGTGATACTTACGTGGCCTTTAAAGGAAAATAAATTCTTTTAGATAGTTAAAATCCTCCTCCCCTCACCTCTATTTAATGTCACGTCAATCAGAGATATTTATGTAAGATGTGACTCTTTACTAACTCCCCATATCTCATATTGTTCTTAAATACCTTTGATAGATCGCATAATTGGACTTAGCTGCCCAGCTAAATATTGGTTTGCCTGATAATACAAAGGAAAAAGAAAAACAATATATATATATATACATACCTGTCCAGCAATATTGTTGGCTGATTTGAAAATAACACTTTTAATCAAAGCAGTTATAATAATAATATTCCCTATTATTGATGTTAACACTATTGTTTTATTTAAATGACAATAATACGAGATTAAATATTAATATCCTATTTTTTATCACAAAAGATTCACAATAACAATGGTAGTTGTCATGAAAATTTAATATTACTGGATAAATGTTTAATGTCATATTATATTAAATATTTATTTCACCCCACCTCCCCCCCTCTTTCACTAAGATTGAGACAAGTTATTTTCATACGCATTTAACAATTAAAGTACAAAGAAAATTATTTATTAATCTTGGTTAGGAGGTAGTCTTAAAAGTAAGAATAGTATTACTACTAACATTAGCATAAATGTGCATATAAATAGAAATATAATCATCACTTATATTAATGTTAATATTAGATAATATATATCATATATTATATCATGGAGTTTTTCTATTCAGGATTAAGTATTTCAAATCATAGTAATATTAGAATATATATATTTTTATTATTGTAAGACAATTATAATGATGATGCAATTACATAATAGGGTTATTTTTTTAAGGGAACCAAATTGCTAATTAAACAATAAATTTTATAGCCTAAAATAATAATAATATTTTCACTGCTTAACGATTTAACTACTATTGGTTATCAATTTGATATAAGTAATGCTATTCACATTAGTTGGTGGATAGAAACACTATGTTAGTATCATTCATGTTTAGTATTAATATCTTATCATTATAATCATTTGTTAGTAAATAGAAATAATGTTCTTATTAAAAATTGATGAATTGATACATAGGTACTAAAATTATTATTATTATTTCATTGGTGAAGTGATAACAATAATGATAATAATATTAATGCCGATATTATCTTGAAGATTCATTGTTAAGGGATAACAAAATTATCTTTTAGGGGTTGTTGAATAGGAATAATATTATTGTTATGTTCAATTTTGTCTAGTCAATGATCATATTATTGTTGGATAATTAATGTATTAACAACATTGCCACCATTATGGCTCGAGGATTAATTAAAGAATACGAAAGGAGTAAGGCTAATAATGATACTATTGTTTAAGTGGTTGTTGATGCATTAGCGTTATCATCATCGATGAATAATGTTGTGGGGTAATTGATAGTAATATTATTAGGGTGTAATCAAAATTCTAACAATGTGGTTGTTATGTTAACATTGGTTCCTAGAGCATTAATTAGTTTAAGTAATAAGTACAAAAAAAAAAATTGTTAGGTTTTTTTTTTTATGAAATTTCCTAGGCATGACACTTGATATCAGAGCCTAGGTTGCAACACCGGGTACTCTAGGAATAAGATGGGTCTTAGCTATTATGTATGTGGTCAACAAGCAAATAACATTGCAGCAATGGAATTTCAAAATGTCTACAATCCAATAATTTTTTGAGGGTCTATTTTGTGTAGGAACATTGGAATCTAATTACATTTAACCGTTTTTATTAAAACTTATAAAAACACGTGTTAGCCAAACTCTAGCCATTTGTGGTATTTAATTAATGATAAGTAACTCAAAAAAAATAAATGGAAAAAAAAAAAACTTTAGCTTCTAAAGGCAATACCTCAAGAATATTATGATTATGCAAGTGATGTAAATGCAATAGTCCATCTAATAAGAGTTATCAGACCTGTTCATCATGTGACACTTCCCTTAAACTTTAGGAAGGTAGAAATGGTTGTTAAATATGGTTATTAGAGATTTTGATGAGTTAGTGAAACAATATGATTTACTTCAATACCTAAGATTAAAGGAACCTAAATTCTTCCACCAAAAAGGACATTTATGATGTCCATAGAGAAGTTGAATTATTGTGGATTGTAACATAACCTTGAATAATTAAATAAATTACTCTTAATGTATGGTTCAACTTTAGAAAAGTAATCATTATTTAAAACTTAGGAAATATAAGGGAGTGTTTTGAGACTATTGATTGATTCCTCCTACTGAACCTTATGCAAGGGTTAAACAAAAAATCATGGTTAAGCGTAATCGAAAAAGATGAAGGTGGGGTTAATGTTTAAATTGGAGGCAACGTGATTAAGAAATATTATCTTAAACTGAGAAGGTTGTACTAGAATTTTCTAAATGTTCTCGAGTAAACTTAAGATGAAGGGTCGATTTACACATAAATATGCCTAGCATGTTTCAAAACCTAGTTGTAGAATAATTTTTTCGTAAGCATCATTTATTAATAAACTATATATTCAACAAAGAGTACCACACTAGAAATCTCATAACTCTCGTCATGTATACATTTCAAACACATCTAGTGTTAATTAGAGAATGGATAAAGAGGAAATTATTGATGTACAACTTGGAAGTGCATAATCCTTGGTTTTACGTGATGATATCTAAGAGAAATTTAGGGATGTGTTAGAATCGATCTTGCACCCATACCTCAGACATCAATAACACATAAGCCTCTTAAAACTCATTTAAATCATGATTCAACATAAGAAAGAGTCCCGCTATTGAATGTTTGAGATTCTAAGGTGAGTCAACTAATGGTTGGTAGATAAGATTGCATGAATAAGAATGTAAACTAATGTTTGAAAACTTAAGTTGCATAGTAAACCCTATTTAGAAAAAATGATCAAAACTAGATGCTACATAGAATTGAAGGGTGAAACTAAAAAGTTAATTAAGCACTTTTACAAGTAAACTATGACCTAGTAAACTTAGTGCAACTATAACAACTGCCAAACTCTTATGTCTTATTGTTTAAAAATTAATTAGTAAATGAAGCAACATGATTTCTATGATTCAAGTTAAAGGTGAAGGCATAGAAGAATACAATTGAAATAAGATTGTTAAGGACTAGCAAATATGATGTTTAAGTCACCCCCCCTTATAATAATTAAACAAAAGAAGAATTGTGAAGAGATCCTTTCAAAATGAGAATTTGGAGTTAAAACATTATCTAGGACTCATGTTATTACTACTCTCTTATAAATGAGTTAAGAACTAAAGACTTGTTGTTTCCCAAGTAAGAAAGGATGTGTGCCATATATAGGAAGTAATAACACACTCAATTACGTTTTGACCTTGAAGGTCGTGTGCACATCATAAGGATTGAATAATCATTTGTATGAAATTATAAATTGAGTAATGAATTATGTGTGGCTCATGGTGTATTATGTAATGGGAAAGTTAAAATATAGATAAGAGACACTAAAGTAGACTTGTAAAACTTCTAACTAATATAGTGTATTCTATACCATTGACTATATTTACTCTTTAAGGGAAGAAAATTTACAACCAAATGTAAAGGGGAAAACTTTAAATTAGGTGAAAAAAATTAAGACTTTTACTTATTATGCATCTTATGAGATTAGATGGAGCTATGATTGTGAAAATGATGATAATTACAATAAAATTGGATGGTTCAACCTTAGATAGAAAAATACAAGATTTATAAAAGACATATTAATAAGTTGTGAGAACTACTATTTCATGATTTGTCATGTGTTTTATGCATTGAGTTTATTTTTATTTATTTACTAATTTATTTATTTTTTGTCTCATATTTTGGTGTTTCAAATGAAAATGGTTAATTATCTTCCTTATTAATTAGGAAACTCTCTTTAACATGTGTGAACAACATAGTGGTATTACCTGTATGGATATGTTGTGAACATAACAAACATAGCTGAATAAAATAAAAAGAATGGCATGATAACTATAGAAAAATTGATCCTTATTTTAAAGTGATGCTAAACACTAACTTAGAAAGATGGAAAGTGTGGTGAACCAAGTATTTTTGAGTTCAAAGAAGATGGAGTTGTAACGCCCGTCGTGCAAACCCTAGAGAACACACACAATGCAAATAAGTTTTTTTTAAAAATAATTTAATTAAACATACAAATATCATTAAACCATAATCACATAGCATATTACATAAAATTAACACTCTTAGTTCTCTGGGGCACGCGAGGTTACATCGCATCAACTAAATGGAAATAAAGAGAAAAATTACAACATAATCATTTATATAATAATATCCATGAATGAGGATACATCTAATAACCATGATGCAAGAATAATAAACATCACATAACACAACCATAATAAATCTCTTAATAAAGATACAAATGATCCTAACTATTACATCATCGTTTTAAAGTTACATTACAATCTCTTGATAAATGAATTACATTGAATTTCCCAAACATGTGGGATGCTACAAATACAATGAAATCTAAAATACAAGAGAATACTAGTACAACTCTAGCTGCGGGATTGCTGAGAAGATAGGATGTTGATGGGGAACCCAATGGGTGCTGAGCACGTTCCACCCAACCATGTGAATTACAAGAACTCACCCCCCATACTTAGAGGTGACAAGGAAGAGAACCCAACCATGAATGCCAAACCAACTCAACAACAACATAGTACAAAAAAAAGTACAACTCAAGGCATACAATGAACAACCATCAACGTTCACAAATCACATAACAAGTTAAAACTATGAAACTCATCACAATTAAACAAAGTATCACCAATTATACAAGTAACTAAATAACAATCATAAACCAAATTCACAAGAATCAGAAACAACATAAAGATTACAATATCCAGAGGCAAATACAAACAAAGCACAAGGGTGTCAAGTGGAGAGTGTCATCGCATAGCTCTCATGGGATTCTCCTGGCCCTTCCTCCAACTGAGGCGTCGACACCCATCTATGGATCTCCTGGCCCTTCCTCCTAAGTGAGGTGTCGGCACCATAGGGTAGCTAATGTGGAGCCGATAATCTCTTATGAAGACAAGATTACGACTTTGCCAACCATGGCCTTCTCAATCTATCACTAGTCTATAATAGCCCTAATGGATAAACGAGGAATCCAATGTTTTATTATCTTGTGTGTTTTACTACCCATCCCCCTAAGTTCTATTTTTTAAGTTATCACTTGTTTAAATACTCTTACGTGGGTTATCCTGAGCCCTTCCTCATTCCGAGGTGCCGACGCCCATGAAGAGCCACTCTCCCTATGACCCCTAACATATCTCAAATCGACAAGGGTTGAACTAGCACATAAAAACACAATACTCAAATCAACACATGCGAGGCATTATTCCTCTCACAACAACACATAACAAAAGTCCTAAGAAACCATTCAACCCTTCCAAGCATAAACCATTAAGCTTCAAAACCAAAGGTATAACTAAGATGAAGACAACTTCAAAAAATAAACATGCCTCTGGACTAGGGTTACAAGACAATAGGGTTCCCACATAGACAACACTAAGCGATAAAGAAAATATAACATAAAAGAAAAACTCACATTATATTTTGCAAGGTTGCACCATTAAGTTTGATTCCAATCCCAATTAAATAACTAAATATGATTGTCTCAAAAGAATCGACAATCATGACTAAAGGCTAATTCTTGTCTAAAATATTTGTTCAACCAAAACAATTAATAAAATAATGCCCTGTTTAAATATACAAATGCCCATATAAAAATATTATTTAACATTTCAAATATATACAAAATATATATATATATATATATATATATAAAGAATGTAATAAAATAATATTCAATAAAATAATACATACATACCAAAATATTATTTTATTGAATATTATTTTATTACATTCTTTTTTAAATATATATATATATTTATATATATATATATATATATATATATAAAAAAAATAACATAAAATTAAGAATTTAATAAAATTAAAGTAGGAAGAAAGGTCGGCCGATACTGTCAGTCTTGCATACAGCGATCATATTGACTGTACTTGCGTGCCGATCATTATGAGCTGGTATTATAATAGGTATTTGGGGAGTGCGACCGGTAGCCATCCCCTCCACTCACCTCCCAAAACCTTTATTTAAATTTTTTTTTTAAAAGAGTTTTTCAATGAAAATAAAATTTCGTTTCACATTATTTAATAACATTTATTTAAACGAAAATAAATAAATTCCAATGCAATACAACTGACCTTGTACTGGTTCGGCTCGAACCCCAAAATATCACATAAATTAAAAATTCTTTCAAGTTGACAGTGAAAATAAAAAAAAATAAAATTAATAAATCAATATAGACAGATTTATAATTCATACTAAAATTATATATATATATATATATATATATATATATATATATATATATACACATATACCTCATATATACATATATATATATGCTTATATATATATACTCATATATATATATATATATATATATATATACATATATATATATATATATATATTTCACAAAAATTAGTTCAGTCACAGGACGAGTTCCCATTCAAATTTTAAGCACAGTATAATTTAAATATATATATTCATATATTTAAATAAATAGGAGTATAAAGTTAAACTTTATTCGTTTTCAAAGGATCAATCATAGATAAATTGAGGATTTCCATCAGATGAAATTTGTTATCAAACGTTTCTTCAAAGAGTTTTCTCACAGATATTCTATTTATCTAATTTTTCAGAAACAAAATTCTTTTACAAGCAAGATTGATTCTAACACACATTTGTATTCTTTTCCTTACAGATTTAAAACAAACAAAGAAGAAATAGGGTGGAACCTAGAGTCCCGCGCTCTCGAAAATCTAATGTTGACTGCCTGAATTCGATGGCCTCTATGCAAAGCTTCTCATTCCGGCTTCAAAATATCCTCTACAAAATTTTGTGCTCGAACTCAAATCCGATCCTTTGTTCAGAAGACTTCTCCAAAGCAACACCAGTAACAGATTCCCAGTTCCTTTCAAAAACTCTTCTCAAAATATAGCAAAAGGTTGAAAAATATTTTTCTAAGATTCAAAAATACATAGCTAATATATTGTGCAACCTCTGTAACAATAATCCTCTGTGTGTGAAAACTTACAAAAAATCTTAATTAAATAAAAGATATTGTCCATTTCTTCCAAAAACTCTAAAAATAAAAAATAAAAGAAAATAATTCTTTAAAAGCAAGCTTTTTAATGAGATCTGTATTCTTATTTGTTCTCACAACTTTTTCATTCTTTTATTTGTTTTATTTGCTTTAATTTCTATTTTTACAACTTGCACATCACATTATCTATTTAATTTAAATAATTTATTCTAATAATTATCCTCAACAAGATAATTAATTAAAATAAATGAGACACAATTTAATATTATAATTATCACACAATAAAACTCAGGACTTTCAAAAATAAATAAATCATTTAAATATTTAAATATAATTTAATCCAACATTAAAATAAACAATTATTTCCATCATTTAAATCGAATACACCCCAATATATAAAGTACCAATATTAATCAAAATACGACAAAACACAAAACAAAAACCACAAATGACGACAATTACAAAAATGAACAATACCAATCAAACAAGACGGTCTGACATCATGGGACGGGATGACTTCATCGTCACCTTTGTTTCAACATTTAACCATTGGGCTATTGGTGCTCGCCCTGTCCTGCCGAAACAAGTGGAATCGAGACTTGTACCTGCAATACCTGCATACAAATGAAGTTGTGTACATGTGCATACATATATATATAATATCAAAGCATTAAATCAAAGCACTGCATTGTGAGAAGGAATCATAGCATAGCAGGGCACTCGCGAACGAGTGATGCTATATTGTCCTTCATCACACCTATTCTAACAATTATAATATAACCAATAAATTAACATTTCTAACTAACAATCATCTCATAACATATTTAATTAAATCACTGCATCATATCATAATTCTAAAAATCAACTAATATAACCAACCATAATGTCATATGAAATAATCATGTCCATAATGAAATAACAGCATCATAAACGTCTAACTAACCAAATCAACCAATAACAATATCATCATAGTATCTAAGTATCAAAAGAAAACATAACACTACTGAGTCCAACTAGCAAATAGGAGGGTTATTACATCCTCCCCCCCTTAAATCCGGCTTACTCCTGTAAGCCAGAAAATAAGTAAGGATAGGATTCTCTAATATGGGAAGCATCCTCCCATGTCGCTGAAGTCTCATCATTGGGATCCCACCAGACCCTCACCTGCTCAATATCCCTGCCTCTGAGAACGGGCCTCCTGTGTTGCACCACGGCCACGGGCTCTAGAGTTAGTTGCCTGTCCTCGACCTATAGAGCATTCCAATCAAGTACATGAGTAACATCAGGAAAGTAAGGTCTAAGAACTGACACATGAAAAACATTGTGAATCCGCGACAGACTGGGTGGCAATGCCAAGCGATAGGCATCAAGACCAATACACTCTAACACCTCAAACGGACCCACGAAACAGGGTGCAAGCTTAGAACCCTTTCCATAACGAATAGGGCTCTTCCAAGGATGAACTCTGAGAAACACTCAATCTCCAACTGCAAACTGTTGATCTACTCTATGTGCATCAGTGAACTTCTTTTGCCTATCTTGAGCTGCTACTAGATGCTCTCGAATGCGAGTTACATGCTACTCCATATCCTGAAGCATCTTGGGTCCAAGAAGCACCCTGTCCTCCAATCGATCCCAGCTCAAAGGGGTATGACAAGGACGACCATACAAAGACTGAAATGGAGCCATGCCAATCGAACTATGATAGCCATTATTGTAGGCAAACTCAACCAAATGCAGATAGTCTTCCCAATGAGACTGTTGGTCCATGACGTACATACGAAGCATGTTCTCGAGCACCTAATTAACTCTCTTAGTCTGACCATCTGTCTCTGGATGGTAATCAAAACTAAAATTCAACTTAGTCCCTAAGGACCGCTGAAGGGATGTCCATAATGCAGAAGTAAATACTGGATCTCTATAAGAAATAATCCTACGTGGTATCCCATGTAATCTAACAATATCCTCCATGAACACCCTAGCCACCATAGATGCAGTATATGAAGATCGAATAGGGGAAAAGTGGGCTACCTTGGTTAGCCTATCAATAGTGACCATGATAGTGTCGTGTCGCCTGGAAGACATAGGCAACCCGACTATAAAATCCATAGAAATGATGTCCCACTTCCACTCTGGAACAAGATGCGGCTGCAACAAGCCTGCCGAATGATGATGCTTAGCCTTAACTCTCTGACATTCAAGACACCTAGCCACAAAATCAGCAATGTCACACTTCAATCCTACCCAAAAATATAGTGAGCAAAGGTCAGCATACATTTTCTTAACTCCTGGGTGTGCCGAATAAGGAGCCCTATGAGCTTCAGTCAAGATAAGAGTATGAAGACCCTCTGTAGGAGGTACATACATACAACCTACATAATGCAAAACACCATCCGAATCCAAAGAGTATCCTACAAATTTACCTTCCAAAACTCTACTCGACTCAATCTCTGCCTTGACTACTTGATACCAATCATCAGAAGAAAGAGCTGCAATAATCTGACTCTTCAAATCAACCTCAAGAGTCATAGCAGATAACTCATGCCTGCGTCTACTCAATGCATCAGCTACAACATTCTCCTTGCCCTGAATATATTTCACCTCAAAGTCATATTCACACAAAAATTCCATCCATCTTGTCTGTCTTGCATTCAAGTTCGGCTCCGTGAAGATGTACTGCAGACTATGGTGATCTGTATGCAACTCGAACCGATGCCCAAGGAGAAAGTGTCTCCACCTCACCAAGGCATGCACAACTATGGCCAACTCCAAATCGTGAGTGGGATAATTAAGTTCATGGTCCTTCAGTTTCTGTGATTCATAAGCAATCACTCAACCTTCCTGCATCAACACAGCCCCTAAACCTTCCAAGGAAGCATCTGTACAAACAACGAAATCACCTGACGGATCAGGAACTGCTAAGATTGGAGCACTAGTCAACTTATCCTTCAGAGTCTGGAAAGCTAACTGACATTGTTCAGACCAAAGAAACTTCTTTCCCTTCCTCTGCAAAGAGGTGATAGGATGAGCCAACCTAGAAAACCCCTGGACAAATCGCCTATAATACCCTCCAAGCCCCATGAAGCTGCAAATTTCTGAGACATTTGTGGGTGCGGGCCAATCCACAATGGCCTAAATCTTTGCAGGATCAACTAAAATCCCCTCACCAGAAATCACATGGCCCAAATACTGAACTTCAGTCTTGTAAAAGTCACATTTTTTGAGATTGGCAAACAACTGATTATCCCTTAAGCACTGCAACACCTGTTTTAGATGGTCCTCATGTTCCTCCATCAACCTAGAATAGATCAGAATGTCATCAAGAAACACTAGAATGAATTTATCCAAGTATGTACAGAATACTACATTCATTAGACTCATAAAGACTGAAGGTGCATTGGTTAACTCGAACGACATCACAGTGAACTCGTAATGTCCGTATCGAGTTCAAAATGCGGTTTTGTGTATATCTGCATCTGCAATCCTTAACTAATGATATCCCGATTTGAGATCAATCTTAGAGAACACCTTTGTCCCTTTTATCTGATCGAAGAGATCATCAATTCTAGGTAGTGGATATCAGTTCTTCACTATTACCTTATTCAACTGCCTATAGTCAATACACAAGCGAAGAGAACCATACTTCTTCTTCACGAATATCATGGGTGCTCCCCAAGGAGAAACACTTGGGCGGATAAAGCCCTTGGCCAACAATTCTTCCAACTGAAGACGAAGTTCCTGAAGTTCTTGCATTGTCATCCAATATGGAGCTCGAGATATTGGCTCGGCTCCAGGTACCAGATCAATCCAGAAATCCACATCTCGCTTTGGCGGCATACCAGGAATCTCCTCTGGAAACACATCAGAAAAATCCTTAAGGGGGTAATCATCCAATGACAACCCCTGACTATCCTCAGATTCCAAGTCACTCAAAGAGCTGACAACCCTGTCAGAAGTGCCTTTTGAGCTGCATGGCAGAGATCATACGTAATGAGATGGGTCTCTAAATACCCAAGATCTCCACCTCCTTACCAGAGTCATCAATGCACCGCACTGCTTTACGTCGGCAGTCAATCATAGCACAGTGTGCACCCAACTAGTCCATGCCCAAGACGACATCATAAGAACCAAGTGGCAGGATTCTGAGGTCCACCTTAGTGGACATTTCACCTATACTCAATTTACAATCCTGCATAAGCTTCTCTACCACAACCCTTAACCCTGAGGCTAATTCGAACTGCCATTTTACGCCTTAACTAATTGCCACCAGACCACATCGCTCAAATACTAAAGGTGATATAAAGGAATCAGATGCACCAGAATCAAAAAGTATAGAAATGCTAGAATTATTCAACACACCTGATGCCTCAACCACAGTGTTCTGATGAACTGCCTGACGATTATCCACTGAAGCGAAGACACGATGAGATCTCCCTACATCACCTACTGTCAGCTCTGATGTTGCTGGTCTCTGATTAAATCTGGAAGTGTTCTTCTGAGGACACATCCTAGCAATATGCCCCTACTGTCCACAAGAGAAACACCCAGTACCTCTGCCAAAACCTCTGCCCCCTGATGGAGCTTTTGACTGCTAAAAACTCCCTCGACTCGGCACTGACTGGAAACTAGGTGCAGGCTATGCAAAATGCTCTTGACGAAATCGGTTCCTATTCCAATCCCTGCGAAATTGGGAATTGCCACCCTGCTAAGATTGAGTGTTCTTCTGTCTCGACTGCTGCTGCTGAGGCTGCTGCTACTGATGACCCCCTTTCGAGGGTGGGTACCTGTTCCTGGAAGATCCTGCTCCTTGTGACTGCCCTCCATGAGTAACATAACTAGGTGTGGGCGTGCTGCCAATCTGTACTCCGATGTGACCACCCAAGGCCATGGCCAAATTTTCCTCCACTAAACGAGCCTTCTCAACTGCCATTTCCATTGTTTTCGGCTCAAAGACTCGTACGCCATCACTGATGCAGGCATTTAAGCCCCAAACAAAATGTTGCACCAACATGCCTTCATCGTGGCTAATCCCTGCATACTGCTTCAACTCATAGAAGCGCCTCTCATACTGCTCCACTGACATAGACAACTGCTTGAGATCATGAAACTCGTCAGCCCTACGCTGCCTCCAATGGTCTGAGAGAAAACAAGCTTTGAACCTTTCTAGGAACAACTCCCAAGTGACCATACTGAGATCAAGATGCAACTTATGTTCCTCCAGATGCCACCAAGTAGACGCGAAGCCTCGCAGATGCGTAACCGCGCACCGAGCGTTGGTATTGCTACTGTAGGGGTGCATAGCGAAGCAACGATCTAAGTCAATTAACCAGGTCTCAGGCTCTAGACCTCCTCCAGAACCATCAAAAGTGGGAGGTTGTGCCCTCATCAGATCTCTCATATGGCCTGCTATGACTGCATCTTGAACCACATCTGTATCCCTGCGCCTCGGAGACCTCTCCCTCTCTCTCAACCTGGTGCACCTCATCTGGCCTGGGTCCCAATTGGTCAAGAATCTATCCAAGTATATACTGTAACTGGCCGTCTAGACTAGGCTGTGCCAGATTCTGGCCACCTGATGGGATGGTGTGAAGACTCTGTTGTTCCTCATGCTCAGAACCATGTGAACTAGGAACTAAGGGGCTTCGTCGGTTTTCTCTACGACCGGCACCACGGCCTCTTACTCGGCCATGTCCTCTACCTTGAGGCATAATTCTTCACAACAAGATAAAGGTACAAAATGAGCTCAAGAGTCACACGAAAGGTAACCTAGTGGACTACACTACCCAAAGACCCTAGCATTTGCAACCTTGGCTCTGATACCAAGTTGTAACACCCATCGTGCAAACCCCAGAGAACACACACAATGCAAATATTTTTTTTTTTAAAATAATTTAATTAAATATACAAATATCATTAAACCATAATCACATAGCATATTACATAACATTAACACTCTTAGTTCTCTGGGCCACATGAGGTTACATCGCATCAACTAAACAGAAATAAAGAGAAAAATTACAACATAACCATTCATATAATAATATCCATGAATGAGGATACATCCAATAACCATGATGCGAGAATAATAAACATCACATAACACAACCATAATAAATCTCTTAATAAAGATAGAAATGATCCTAACTATTACATCATCGTTTTAAAGTTACATTACAATCTCTTGATAAATGAATTACATTGAATTTCCCAAACATGTGGGATGCTACAAATACAATGAAATCTGAAATACAAGAGAATACTGGTACAACTCCAGCTGCGGAAATGCTGAGAAGACAAGATGCTGATGGGGAACCCAACGGGTGTGGAGCACATTCCACCCAACCATGTGAATTACAAGAACTCACCCCCCGTGCTCAGAGGTGACAAGGAGGAGAACCCGGCCATGAATGCCAGACCAACTCAACAACAACATAGTACAAAAACAAGTACAACTCAAGGCATACAATGAACAACCATCAACGTTCACAAATCACATAACAAGTTAAAACTATGAAACTCATCAGAATTAAACAAAGTATCACCAATTATACAAGTAACTAAATAGCAATCATAAAACAAATTCACAAGAATCAGAAACAACATAAAGATTACAATATCCAGAGGCAACTACAAACAAAGCAGAAGAGTGTCAAGTGGAGAGTGTCATCACATAGCTCTCATGGGATTCTCCTGGCCCTTCCTCCAACTGAGGCGCCGGCACCCATCTATGGATCTCCTGGCCCTTCCTCCTAACTGAGGCGCTGACACCATAGGGTAGCTAATGTAGAGCCGATAATCTCTCATGAAGACGAGATTACGACTTTTCCAACCATGGCCTTCTCATTATTTTGTTCTATAATATGGTGAATTTTGTAAAAGTGTATTGTGTTATGACTTGTGAAGTGGAAAACTAGTAAATGTAATGTGCCCCAATTATGAGATACAAGGTATCTAACTTGGGATAAGGGTGAGGGGATGTCATGTATGATCCCCAATGTGTACCCTTTGTGGTGGCCTTTATGTAAGCCAGCTAGTTGTGAGTTCAAATGAATGTGTTGAGTGTATAAGTGTGTATATTAAATGAAATGTGATGTATTCCTTTTTGTTAGTTTTATTTGTACGTTAAATGTGTACCTCTAGCATTTGGTTCCCCCCCTTATGGGAGTGTGACACCAACTAGTGTAAATAGGGGTTGAGAGGCACATGTTCTCCCATCGAGAAATTATGAGCTCAGGGCGTTGTCCCTAATCCTAATAAAGGATCTATGTCGAGTCGTTGTAATCCTCCCATGGATGTTGATTGTGGCCTACTCCCCCACATATGAGAGCCACAGTTGTTGGTTCATAGTGCAAACCTATTCCTTGATGTTTATAACCCATGGGTAAAGGATGGAATTACATGGACCACCAATGATTCATATTTATGTGGTCAGGGACCACTAGTGACTCAAACTCATGTGGTCAGGGACCACCAGTGATGCGTATATATGTGGTCAGGGACCACTAGTGATGCATATATATGTGGTCAGGGACCACCAATTATTCATATTTATGTGGTCAGTGACCATTGGATTATTGCATGCTATTATACTTATGTGGTTAGAGAACCACCATTCCCATCCTCCCCTTAGGTGGCTTATCAATTCACGTGGTGCTCGTAATGTGTAGCTTTTATTGTTGGAATATGAATTATTGGTAATTCTTGATTGATGTTTTATTTTATTATGTGCCAGCAATGTGGACTTTTCTATTTATTGTATTAGGCTATTTAGCCACTTGAAGGTTGTTATAGTCCGAATTTCCTCAAGGACTTATTTAATTTCATTTTTTAATTAAGATTGGAATGTTGAAATGTAGCTACAATTGATCTTTATTTGGTTTTTTCTCTTGATTTTATAATTTTACGTTTTATTGAAATGTTGGTTTATGATCTTATGATTTCTCGAGTTGAGGCTTTCTTAATTTTTTCTAACTACTGGTAAGCGTGGTTTGATGTGACATATGTAAACTACCATATCCTGGGGGGTTACCTAGCAGGTCGTATAGGGGAGTAGATGCACTGGGGAATTATTTTTGAAAGGGGTTGTGAATGGGACCGGTATGGGAGAGTCATTAATCCATTCTTCCCCTCATTCTATGATTATTCTTATTTGTATGGAGGAGTCCTTAGAGAAGGGCCTCAAGTGGTATCCAAGAATATCCATCCTTGTAAACCCCATTGAGCCTTGTGATGTGAATTATTTGTAATTATTGTGAAGTGTGGGTAAATATGTAAATAAATTGCATGTGGAAATACTTGATTGTTATGTGAGAAAGAAAGTGATAGTTAAAATTGAGACTACTAGTTTTGGGACATGAATTGATATTAGAAAAAAAATATTTTCTAACATCATGAGTGATGTTTATGATGCAAAAGAGAACCTTGAAGGGTATCTAAGGATGTCAATGTATTAGATACATATTGATTTCAAGAATATTAACTACATGGATGACTACTAACTTTTGTTCTAATGTGACTATATTGAATAAATGTTCTATGGTGGAAAATTTTGTTCTAAGCATTTAGATGCTTGATTCATGAAAGGGATTAATTTAATGTCTGCTTAATGGTTGAATGCTATGATTTCTTCAGCAAGAAAGTAGAGTAATTTATATTCTAATAGATTTATGTGCATTGCTACATTAAGATTTCTTTTCTTGACCTTAACAACTTCTAGGAGGAAGTCTAAGCTAAGGGGAGGGGGATGTAAGACCCCTCCTCGTAGGTACTTAATACAATCCTAAATTGTTATATGCCTTTCTTGAATTGATGATTAGATATATTATGGATGATAAATAAGGTGATATTTTGGTGATATACTTGCATTTAATTTTGACATTTTGTTTATTGTCACTACCATGAAGGTGGAATGCACTCATATATTGTGAAAAGCTAATTGAAATTTTAAATGGATTATTATATAGCTAAAG
Source organism: Sequoia sempervirens (assembly GCA_007258455.2). Lineage (NCBI taxonomy): Eukaryota > Viridiplantae > Streptophyta > Pinopsida > Cupressales > Cupressaceae > Sequoia > Sequoia sempervirens. The sequence goes on from VDFB02281492.1 coordinate 954,998,149, forward strand.
TATAAAATAATTAGTTAACAAATTTATGTGATCAAATTGTTACTTATGATTGTGTTGGTATTGTGCAGGAAGGTAACGGTGTTAGCATGGGAAGGGTGAACCATCGAGAGAAAATTAAAAGACTCTTCTTGAGGGTATAAATTTGACCCCCTTTTAGAGCTTAGAAAGAAATAAAGTTAACATGTTGAAGTGGTGAGGGTTGATATTAAAGGGATAATTTATTTTGGAGTTGAGAGGGTATTTTATAATGCTTCATGTGGGTGTAAGTGGGGTTAGGGGTTAGGGACCCTTATCCAAGTTTGAATTTCGGATGGGTCCTTAAATGGGCTTTTAAAGATGGTTGTTGGCCAATTTCCTTGGTTGGGATGCAAAAAGAAACCCCCTAGGGTCTATACCATAGTGGTAGGGGTCAAGTGGGCATATAATAGTTCCCCAAGGACATGATTTGACCCCTAGAAAGTCCTCATAATAGAAAGTAACGAGTTTTGAAGAAAGGATGGGATGGAAAGATGGAGGGGTTTTCCAAGTGCATGTTCCTCTTTAATATGGAAAAGATTAATTGATGGAGGTAGGTACACTCCACACTTCCCCATCCAAAAAAAGGTTACAAGTTGAAAATCTTATATATCTTGGAGAGGAAGGAAGAGGAGGGTGTTACCCACTTCTCCTTTTAGAGAAATCTAGTTGAGAAAGAAGAAAGGATGAGAAGAGGAGAGGAATCCTACATCTTTGGAAAGATTTTGATCAAGATGGCTTGGCTAGGAGAGGAAAAATGGAGACAAGAGTTTGGTCCCTTCATCTAAAAGAAAAGAGATAAATTCTTCATTTTTTTTTTACCCTTTGTTATAGGTTGCAAGAAGATGACATAGCATATGGATTATGGTTGAAAATAGGAAGTAAAGAACCTAGATGCATGAAACTGGTGCTATGCTAGTTTTAGCCCTTTTAAAAAAATGAGAAAATACTCCATTTATCATTGTGGAGCTTAAAGAATTCCTTGCTCGGGGGTATGGCTAGAGCCCACGAGGCTCCATGATGCCATTACGGTAGGGTGGAGAGCAAGACGTTGTTCACAAGTTTGTAAGTCATTTGCTTCTTCAAATATTGTTGTAATATTGTAAGTCAAAAAAAAAAAAGATGAGTTTCATATTTTTTTTTCAATAAAGAAATGAAAAGAGCAAGTCCTTGATATTTGGCATGAAAATCATATTTTTCTACATCTTATTGTAATATTGCAACTTAAAAGATGAGTTTCATACTTTGTGTAATTAGCTAAAAAGAGCAAGTTCTTGTATATTGGTATGTTATTTATTCCATTGATATGTTTCATTTGTTATATGAAAAGTTTGAGAAAATTATACCTTGTTGACAAGAGGTTAAGTCTTACTATAAACATGTGTTTAAAGAAGTGTTTCAACAAAGAGTTATTTTTAGTTTTTCTTGTAAATAAAATATTATATGCTTGTATTGTAAATAGTTATATATTATTTACAGATTTAAATAAAATTTAAGAGCATATATTATTTAAAATATTTAATCAATTAAGTATGTATTTGCTGTTCAAAACTCAGAAAATATTGTCTAAAATTTGCGATTGACTAAGTAAGCATTTGTTGTTCAAAACTCAGAATATATTATTTAAAATATGTAATTTTAGGCAACAGATATAACTGTTGTATTCATCGGCGGATAAAATAAAAGAATCACAATTTTGTGACTGTTTTGTAAACACAATAAGAGGTTTTAAAAAAATAAAATAAAATAAAGAGTTATGGTGTAGTAGAGCATTGTTTTATATAGAGATGAACGCCAGGCGAATGAGCTCACCATTTGAGGGAGAAGTGCATTTTACAAATTTACAAATTTGTAAGTAATGATTTTAATTACCCCAAGGATATCTCAGATGTATGAACTCTTTCAGCTGCAAATATATATTAGTGTATTTTATATAACCAATAAAGATAAATATATATTTTTAACCCTGCAAATTTTCTATTCAAAAGAAGAGTGCCATTTTATAAATGGTTCCATTTTTGTTATTTCACAAGAAATCAGGGGTTCCATTTAACTGTTATGAAACAAACTATTAAATTGAATTCTCTTAGTATAAAAAGGGACAAATGAACAAATTTAATATGTTTTGCTGCAAACAAAATATAAATTTGTAGTCTAAATAGGAATACAAGTTTAAACACATCTGAATGTTCCGTATATTTTTCGCATGAGAAAGACGAAACAATAAATATATAAATAACACAGAGAAATGAAGCTAAGTTAAATATTGCCCATGGACACTTATACAAATTATCATGTTGGGAGTGGGGTTTCTGATTTTTCCGCATTCACCTCCTTGATGGACTCCTTATCTAGCTTCCAATGAATATCTCCCCTGCAATAGTCACAAAAGGGATGTGGGATTCATAGCGACTAAAGTATTCCCATATAAAGATAAGAAAAAAAAAAAAAAAACACATATATGTAAATATATACATCATAGTTGCACCTGAAACTGCCAAATTTATATGCTTCAAGCCTCATCCCAAATTGCCTAAGATTGGTTATTCTCCAAGAAATTTATGTTACAAATAACAGTCCAATTTTTTTTGCCAGCTAGATTTTAGAAGTAATAAGGAGTGTCTCAGCAATGCACAGATATTAGGTTGAAATTCATGGCATTTGCTAGCAATAATTAACACTACCATTGTAGGGATAGGTTCCTTAGCTTGGTACTTCTTCCTGGCATGAGCAAGATACAGACTCTATAAGACTTGTCACCTTGATTGTAATAAGTGGCGTGTATAAAGAAAAGAAGTCATAGTAAAACAAAGGTGCCTAGGCGTATTAAATCAACCTCAACTACTCAAGGGCGTGAAGCTTGTAGTAGAAGCGTGATACTTACGTGGCCTTTAAAGGAAAATAAATTCTTTTAGATAGTTGAAATCCTCCCCCCCTCACCTCTATTCAATGTCACGCCAATCAGAGATATTTATGTAAGATGTGACTCTTTACTAACTCCCCATATCTCATAATGTTCTTAAATACCTTTGATAGATCACATAGCTGGACTTAGCTGCCCAGCTAAATATTGGTTTGCCTGATAATACAAGGGAAAAAGAAAAACAATATATATATATATATATATATACATACCCGTCCAACAATATTGTTGGCTGATTTGGAAATAACACTTTTAATCAAAGCAGTTATAATAATAATATTCCCTATTATTGATGTTAACACTATTGTTTTATTTAAATGACAATAATACGAGATTAAATATTAATATCCTATTTTTTTATCACAAAAGATTCACAATAACAATGGTAGTTGTCATGAAAATTTAATATTACTGGATAAATTTTTAATGTCATATTATAATAAATACTTATTTCCCCCCCGTCTTTCACTAAGATTGAGACAAGTTATTTTCATACGCATTTAACAATTAAAGTACAAAGAAAATTATTTATTAATCTTTGTTAGGAGGTAGTCATAAAAGTAAGAATAGTATTACTACTAACATTAGCATAAATGTGCATATAAATAGAAATATAATCATCACTTATATTAACGTTAATATTATATCATGGAGTTTTTTTAATCAGGATTAAGTATTTCAAATCATAGTAATATTAGAATATATATATTTTTATTATTGTAAGACAATTATAATGATGATGCAATTACATAATAGGGTTATTTTTTTTAAGGGACCCAAATTGCTAATTAAACAAAAAAATTTATAGCCTAAAATAATAATAATATTTTCACTGCTTAACGATTTAACTACTATTGGTTATCAATTTGATATAAGTAATGCTATTCACATTAGTTGGTGGATAGAAACACTATGTTAGTATCATTCATGTTTAGTATTAATATCTTATCATTATAATCATTTGTTAGTAAATAGAAATAATGTTCTTATTAAAAATTGATGTATTGATACATAGGTACTAAAATTATTATTATTATTTCATTGGTGAAGTGATAACAATAATGATAATAATATTAATGCCGATATTATCTTGAAGATTCATTGTTAAGGGATAACAAAATTATCTTTTAGGGGTTGTTTAATAGGAATAATATTATTGTTATGTTCAATTTTGTCTAGTCAATGATCATATTATTGTTGGATAATTAATGTATTAACAAGATTGCCACCATTATGGCTCGAGGATTAATTAAAGAATACGAAAACAGTAAGGCTAATAATGATACTATTGTCTAAGTGGTTTTTGATGCATTAGCATTATCATCGTTGATGAATAATGTTGTGGGCTAATTGATAGTAATATTATTAGGGTGTACTCAAAATTCTAACAATGTGGTCGTTATGTTAACATTGGTTCCTAGAGCATTAATTAGTTTAAGTACAAAAAAAAAATTGTTAGGTGTTTTTTTTTATGAAATTTCCCAGGCATCACATTAAACTCCAATTGATTCACATGTCGACAACATTCAAACATACAAAGCTATGAGACCCATGTTATTCCTAGAGTGCCTGGTGTTGCAACCTAGGCTCTGATACCAAATGTAATGCCTTAATTTTAAAACTAAAAAATACAGTTAAGGACAAACACAAATTCCAAATTTTTTTCACTTACACGTGCAAACCTCTCAAATTTTGCTACCAAAGCAGGCACTACCAGAAAGCATACAACTTTTGACCAGTCATAAACTATAATTCTTTTAGTTTGATAACTAGATTGCTTAGACCATCATGGACAGCTTGAGAGGAGATGTGGAATCCACACCTCTGAAGTAGACTTAAATAGCTCAACCAACCCAAAATTAACCTGAAACATTATATAAGTTGCATGCCAACAATAACATATATATGTATATCAGTACTAATTATAAGAATATTTAAGAGAAAAATCTTAGGGGCCAGACCTAGTCCTTGGGGGCTCGTCATCAAACGGCCTTGCCTACGTATGTAATTCACAGAGGCACCGTATTTCAAAAACTAGACTTCAACCATCTCACTCATGGTTGGATAGTAAGGGATAAACCTCAGGTTCAAGGATGGCTCTACCACAATCACACTCATAACCCAATAACACCGACATACTCTAAACACAATTCTTTACTCAACTTCATATTATGCCTCTAATCCATTAATTAAAAACTAAAAGAGTCAGTATGCAACCATTTCTAGGGCCCTTTTCCCTAGACAATTCCATATTTGGTTGCCACCCACTTAGGTGAAGCCGAGCATCGAAGAATTGGGTAAAAATATACTAGGAAACACACTCCAAGGATATTCTCCTGAGTGCTAAGTTTACAAGAGAAAATAATTTCCATGCCCACCTATATTCTAGGTTTATCCCCCCTGATTCAATAATTCTCAACTTACCAACAATGACATAATTCAACAACATTTAACTCCAAACGAATCCTCAACAACACAGAAAATACACAAAAACAAATGGACAACAATGTTTAATCTTTAGGGCTCCTTTTCTCTATAGGGTAATGGTTAACACACCCAATTATAACACTACACAAGGATCACCTAACAATAAAGGCTCACCAAATATCATCTAGAATGATGGCGATCATATCATGTCTTAAATAGATGATTATAATGATGTATGTGGTTTAAAAGAAAATAATGCAACGATCACAATATAACATTAATAAGATTAGGAGGCTCCTCTCACCATAAAAATGAAATTATTAAATTGATATAATAATGAATTTACTCTCAATTAATCTAATCCTTATCACCATTATTCAAAATAATAAGTAGCTGATGTAACCCAGACTATCTACATTATAGCAAAGCCAAATATTATTCACGACATTAACTATTCAACTAGAACTCGATATGTTTCCACCATACTAGGTAACTTACATTTTACTAAAGAACCTAGAAGCATTCATTATTTGGTATTACTCTATAAATCAAAACCTTATCTTGAGTTTACTTAATATATGATTACATCATCAACTAAAATCATAGTCACTAGATCAAAACAACAATGCTTCATACACTATGCTTCTAATGTGAATAAAATTAAATTCACCAGCCAACCAAATGTGGATGTGTGTGTGTTCCAATTAGAGTATTCAAGCAATCAAATCAATATAAATTATCTAATCTAACCTAACATCAAGGTGCATTTAAAGCATTTATTTTTATAAGTTAATTTTACATAGGCCCTTTATTTAGGTTAACAAATATTCCATTGCCTACATGCCATATATATCATCGGTTAATGATCAATTAATTGATGAAGCTATTTTAGTCTATTTTATTATTTTACTCTCTATCTATCTTTACACATATATACATATATAATTTTTGGTGTACAACAGGTTTGTCATCTTTAGGATATTCGGGATATCCCTCAATATTTGAGGGGGATCATTATATCCTCAATGTGTTTGAGATTGGTTGAAAAGCACAATCAAATATGAAAAGGGTAAGACCATCTTCCTTAGAAGTTCAAGATATTAAGTAAACAATATAATCTGAATAAAAATTTAAAAGTAAAGTTTTATTTAACTAGTTTTGATATGCATGAAGTTTGTCAAATGAATCAACTCTTCTCCCATCAAATCTTTATCTTTATTTATTTATTTTCTAATAAACATTTAGTTTAGATGCTTTATTTATTACAACTTATTTAACTTGATTTAATTACAAATAGACAATAGTATATAATTTCCAAATTTCCACAATATTTATCTTAAATAGAATAAAGAAATAATAATGATTAAATCCTATTAATAATTAATTTATTTTTAATAGACCATCAAATAATGACAAACTTAGTAAGTTGCTCTTATAAATAAAAGAATGATTAGTTTGCAGCAAAGCACATTTTGGAGAGCTCCAGTTTCAACTCCCCAAAATAACAACCTATTTAGCCATCCCAAAACCTCTCTCGAAGATAGAAGCGAGACATGTATCCCTTGAAAGGATGAAATTAAGATGGTTCTCAACTAAAAGATGAAACATTGAATGCAACTATCCAGTAAGTACTGCCATGATTGTCACATGCTCTCTTTTCTAGAAGAATCGAAACTTGAGGAGCATTCACAAAGATGTCATTTCCCACATAGGGATATGGATGGACAATTTGAACCAACTTAAATTATCTAGCTCAAACTTCATACCCAACATTTTGTACAGGGTGATGTTCATGCATTACAAGCTCTCTGGAAAGGATCTGCATCATATAAAGATTGCGTTTACTTGGTGCCTGCAGATCATATATGAACATATGTTGAGGAGTCTTTCCAGAAACACTGCATCTTTATTTGGATCCTAAAAATGTTGCAAATTATGTATTTTCTCAAAAAAATTATGCAGATGTCAGCAGGTATGGTGTAGCACCCCTCCATTTTTCTCTTTTGATCGATCAATGTTTTTATGTATGCTTCACTTCTGTTAGCACTCTGACTTTAACACTAGCTTACTTTTGACTGCTACCTATTAACCGATGTAAACATTACATTTTGATGTGATGGGATTTTATTTAGATGTTATCATTATGGCATGTTTTGTATTTACATAGCAATTATTTAATTAAATATGCTTTATGTTTTAATTATATTGTTATTGATTGACTCGTCAATTTTAAATTCTGTATTGGTGAAGGGGACAGGATTGTATCACTCGCTTGTGAGCACCCTACAATTCCAAGATTTCCACTTCACGGTGTGTCTTATTATATATATATATATTGCAAGCTTGACATGCTCTTTGCTCGCAGGTTGACAGGTATAGGACATCGACTCCACCTGATTTAAAAAGTTTGAGCGTGTCTATTGACCAACGGTTATCGATTGGGAGATAGTAGCTAGGGTTCCGTGCCAAGTCATCACCCTGGCCATAGTTTGTCGTCAGGTTTAGCAGTTTTGATTTGGTTCATTCCTCCTTGGTTAACTATTTCTTTTCTTATTTTAAAGGTTATTAAATGGTGGGTATGGTTAAAGTGACGATATAACATATCTAGTTTCAATGTTGAATATTATTTTATTTCATTGATTATTTTGGTTTAATTAATAAAATCATTTTTAGTTTATTAATTAACTAGGTTAAGGGTGATAAGTTAAATGAAATGGTTGTTTTAGCATTATGGTATATTATGATTCAAATTTATAATGGAAATGGAAAGCATGTTAGATATTTAAGTTAAATGATAATAAAAATAGAAATATGTTTAAATTTCACTTTTTGGAAATTTTGGATAAAATATATATATTCCTTGCAACTTTGGGACTTTGGTTTTATATGAAATTGTGAAATGCATGAAATAGGATTTTGTAAGTAAATTGTTTTAAAATTTTGAAAAATGAAATATCCTCCAAATGTGCAATAAATTTAGTGGGTGGGATATTTTAGGGGTTTGACCAAATTTGGGGAAAGCTTTTTGTAAGGAAATGCAAATTTTTTATTTTTTTTCAATTTTTGATTTTTCGTGGAGAGTTTTGCTGTGACTGAATTTGGAGTTGAAAGAGAGATTTGGAATCACCATTACTAAAGTCTTCAAGCTTGGGGAGAAACACCAGGTTCATCTTCTTCATTTTTTTTTTCCTTTTTGGATTAATCTTCAAATTTATTTATGTTGTTTGAAAATTCTTCAAATGTTATTTAGATGCAAAGTAAAACTCATGTAAAATTATTCCAAATCTTGCAAAAAGCTGTTGGAATTAGGAAAGAAAACCAAAACAAGAATCTTCACAATGAAAAATAGGAAGAAAATAAAAAAATAAAAATGTGTTTTTCAAACTAAAATTTAAACCAGTCATGGTGTTGCCAAATTTATTTGGGTATTGCAAAAATTTGTTGTTCATTTGCACAATTTGGCTGGGAATTAAAATCTGGGTATATATTTATAAATATATATGTGCATATGCACACACAAATATATATATATATATATATATATATATATATATATATATATATATTGTTCCTTTTAAATTTTTTTCTGGAAAAAATTCTTTTTCAAAAATTTACTTAGGAAAATATATAGGGGAGTGCCCTATTTTTTTCGTCATTTTGAAAACCTTTTATTCAAAAATAAATAAATTATTTTGTTTGTGTGGAGAGGGGAGGGCCGTAGCCCTGCTACCCCCTCCATAGCACCCATGAAGGGCGCTGCTTCCACAACACCCATGGGAGGCGCTACTCACACAACGCACCCCATACGAGGGTTGTGTGACAGTGCCTCTCCCTTTTGGGAGGGGCTGCGCCCAATGAAAACTTAGGTTTTAAATTTTATTTATTTTAAGTTTAAAAATTATATTTTTATTTATATATTATTTTATTATTATATATTATATAATATATATATTATATATATAATATATGTATGTTATATGTATATATATAATATTATTTTAATATTTAAATAATATTTATAATACTTATTTGTATAATAAATTATTTATATATATATTATATATATACTTATGTATATATATCATACACATTTAGTGTGTATATGTATATATATAATGTATATATGTATATTTTATATATTTTAAATAAATTATTTTATGGTGTTGAACTACTTAATTTCAATGAGATTTAGATTTTTAAATATATAAATATATAATAGTATATACATTGAGTATATACTTTTATGTATATATTTATTGTATATTGTATCCTTGTATAAATGAGTTTTAGTTGATTAATTTATTCTAAGTTGAAATAAAGATTAATTATTTTTAGATAAATGATTTAATTTATCAAGTTGCTTTGATTATGAAATATAATTGCAAAACTTAGAGTAAATGATTGGTGTTTAAATTTTTCAACATCGTGAAATGAATCTGGTGTATTTTTTTGGATAAATGCAAGGAATATAAATTGAGATTGACTAGATTTAGGAAATCCTAACCTTAGCTTATTGAATTGCTCGAAGGGCTTTTTAGTGTTGATTTTTTCTCTCTCAATGTTGTGAAAATAGAGTAAATGTTTTGAAGTCTTCCAAATAGGGTTTTGTTTATTGGGTTGGGTTGTCATTATGATAGTCAACCTTTGGATTCCTTGGGTAGTGCGTTTAATCATATCCAGTTTTAACCCAGTTATCATGAACGGGAAGTGTGGGCTTTATGTCTTGTATAGGAGTCATTCTCCTTAGGTCGCACTTGTGTACCCTTGAGTGTGGATTTACTCCACGTGTTGTCTTAGAGGAGTGGCTTGCAATGAGGACCGACACACAAAGTGGTGTCAGATAAACTCTTTGCAAGTTAGTTAATTCAGTGATAACATAATAAACTGTTGGAGGCTTAGGCTGCATCAAACACTTAACAAGATTAATTTTGCCTCACTCATGGACATAAGGGCTAGTATAGACTTGGGATGAAACGAGAAGTCCCGGAATGGCAAGATCATTGTATCGTATCTATGAGAGGCAACTAATTCTACATTTGTTTACATGAGGGGCCAGAAGTCGTTAGAGGTTACCAGGATATCCCAAGATGGGTGCCGAGACCTAGGAAGACTTGCCAGGATATCCCATGTGACATTGTAATGACACTTCTCCTAAGTCAACAATATGAATGTATTAGTGATGTAAATGATTATTTAACTCTGGAAGCATTGTAACCTTTGTGATATGTGATGTGGTACTTGTATTTAATTTGTTTCAGTTTTATGTAGCCTATGTGTAGAGGTAGATGGTCTTGCCTATGAATCCTTGTTACTATCTCCTAGCACGGGGGGTTGAGCCTTCGGGTATCACATGGTTGGGTGGAATGTGCACCTTAATCTGTTGGGTTGGCCTTTTGTTTGTATGGATTAGATTTCCAGTTGGAGAGCTCATGGGATCCAGTTCTTCATGCTTTATTTTTTCAGTTATTAATGTAATTTTATACCCCTCTTTGTATCGAGGTGGAAGTTGTAAATTGTAATCCTTATATTTTGGAAGTATCTCATTCGGGGAATGAGTGTTGTAAGCATATTGTAAAGTATATTATTGGGATCATGTGGAATGCTTATGTATTTGATTTAATTTTATCATGGATGGAATGTATGCGCATTAATTTGTTAAACAATTAAATGTAATGGTTTTAATTCATGTTTCATGTTTGGGTTGATGTAAGCTCAGTCTCGTAACCTTAGGGGTTGTTGGAATTGTGTAGTGAACCTTCATACATTTTGTTCTTTAAAAAAAATAAAATAAATTATTTTGTTTATGTTGTTAATTGTAACTTCCCCTAGGGTTGCGTGGTAGGGGTGTTACACATGGTATAGGAGCCTAGGTTTAAACACTGGGTACTCTGGGATTATGATGAACCCATTAAACTTTTAGTTGCGTAGGTTTTTATGTTGTGTACCTTGCCTAATACCTTGATGTGTCTGTGTAGGATTATGCCTCCCAGACGCAGAAAGGGTAGAGGGCATGGTCGTGGCCGTGTAGGCAGTTGCGGTGAGAGTCATCATGACTCTGATCATGAGGTTCCTATTATACCTGATCAGGAAGAGCACTAAGCGTCTCAGAATGTTTTAGTGGGTATACCTCAGCAGCAGGATCCACCAGGGATTGAGGTTGCACGTAGAGCTTTAGAGGAGGCATTAGTACTCCTTGGATAGAGACAACCCATAGTTCAGGGTAACCCTACTGAGAGGGAAGTTCCACCTCAACCAGAGATGCACATGAGGGATTTGCTTAGGGCACATCCACCATTGTATGATGGAGCTGGTACTGGATTAGAGGCAGAAACATGGTTTATAGATTTGGATAGGTGTTTTGTGATGCATCCGTATGGTAGCAATACCAAGGCACGATGCGCTATCATGCACTTGCGAGGTTTTGCTTCCACTTGGTGGAGGCTAGAGGGGTAGCTCCACATAGACATCAGTTTTGTATCTTGGGAGATCTTCTTAGAGCGGTTCAGAGCCTGTTTCTTATCAGAGCACTGGCATTGGCAATGAGGTGATGAGTTTCATGCTTTACATCAGTTGGCCCTATCTGTTGAGCAGTATGAGCGATGCTTTTACGAGCTCAAATAGTATGCAGGGATAGCTGATGATGAGAGTATGTTGGTCCACCATTTTTTCAGGGGCCTGAATGCCTGTATTAGTGGAGTGAGGGTTTTCGAACCCAAGACCATGGAGGTGGCAGTGGAGAAGGCACGGTTGATAAAGGAGAATCTAGCTTTGGTACTAGGAGGCCATATGGGGGAACAAATTGGTAGTAGTTCGGCAGTGAGTTCTAGTGCTAGAGGAGGACAGTCTCAAGGAGGTGCACCTTCTAGAGCTTGGCAGGGACCATCTCAAAGTGGGCAACAGCAACAGTAGGTATCGCATGGGAAACGTAAGGGTTTCTAGCAGTGACAGGGGGATAGAAAATGGAGGCGCATTAAGCGCTTCAGCTATGATCAGCCAGCTCAGAGTTCCCAGTCCACCTTCAGGGGTTGTGCGCAGCAGTCTAGCACACCATTTGGAGGCAAGGGCTATGGCAGGAGTACTAAGTGTTTTGCATGCGGCCAGCAGGGCCATATTGCTAGAGTGTGTCCCAACACAGGCACATCTGGGTTTTCTCAGGGACCAGCGACATCTGAGCCTATAGTTGGGGATGTTGGTCGAGGACAACAAGTTTTCACAGTGGTTGATAACCTTCAGGTAGAGCATTAGGGTACCGTGGTTGAGTCATATGGTATGTTATCAGGTAACCCAGTCACCATTTTGTTTGATTCTGGAGCGTTAGACTCCTTCATCTCTTCTTTTGTTGTGGCGTGATGTAGACTGGGTGTGGTAAGGCAAGTTGATAGGTGGCAGGTTGAGTTAGCCTTAGGTGCAAAGGTTGCATCCCTTTCCCTTGTACCAGATTGTAGATTGGAGGTTGGACCTCTTCATACTACATTGGACCTTTGAGTCATTCCTTTGGGTTCTTATGACATTGTCATAGGGATGGATTGGCTAGAGGTGCATAGTGCGGTCATAGATTGTCGTCGTAAGTCAATTCGATGCATTGAGGAATTTGGCAGAGTAGTAGAGGTAGTGGGAGTTTAGAGGCCGATCTCCTTGAGGGTCATCTCAGCTATACAGTTGAGAAGGTGTGTGCGTTAGGGTTGCTAGTTATTTGCTATTACAGTGGATGATTTGGATCTAGGAGGTGGAGAGGAGAAAGTCTCTCTTGATAGTCACCCCATTCTTCAGGAGTATTCCGATGTCTTTCCAGATGAGATTCCAGGGATGCCACCTCAGAGGGATATAGACTTCAAGATTGACCTTGTCCCTGGACCGAAACCCATTTCTTGAGCTCCTTATCTTATGACCACTCAGGAGCCGAAAGAGCTTGGCTTGTAGCTTGAGGAGTTGTTAGAGAAGGTTTTTATTCGCCCTAGTGTTTCTCTATGGGGAGCACTAGTCATCTTCATGAAGAAGAAAGATGGTTCACTTCGGTTATGCATTGATTACTGACAGTTGAACAAAGTGACCATTAGGAATCGATATCTGCTTCCTAGGATTGATGACCTATTCGACCAGATTAATGGTGCCACAATCTTTTCAAAGATTGATCTTAAGTCTGGATACCATTAGCTTCACATCTTCGAATCAGACATTCGTAAGACAACGTTTCAAACGCGGTATGGTCACTATGAGTTCACAGTAGTACCTTTTGGGTTGACGAATGCCCCCTCCGTGTTCATGAGTCTGATGAATAGGGTATTTCACACATACCTAGATAGATTTTTCCTTGTCTTCCTTGATGACATCTTGATATACTCTAGGACAGTGGAAGAGCATGAGGAACATTTACGACATGTATTATAGTGTTTGCGAGATAATCAGCTTTATGCTAACCTGTCGAAGTGTGAATTCTTCAAGACTAAGGTCCAATACCTTGGTCATGTGATCTCAGGAGAAGGTATTTCAATGTATCTTGCAAAGATCCAAGCGATCTCAGATTGGCCTACACGCACGAATGTGGTAGAGATCTGTAGCTTCATGGGGCTAGCAGGTTATTATAGGCATTTTGTGCAGGGATTTTCGAGGATAGGTTATCCTATCACCTCCCTTCAAAGGAAAGGGAAGAGGTTCGAGTGGTTAGAGAAGTGTGAGGCAGCGTTTCAGGATCTGAAGGGGAAGCTGACTAGTGCACCAATAGTTGCGATACCATATCCGACTGGGGACTTTGTAGTTTGTATAGATGCATCCTTGGAAGGATTAGGTGCAGTGTTGATGCAGGAGAGTCCTGTCATTGCTTATGAGTCTCGAAAGCTCAAAGATCATGAGTTGAACTATCCCACGCATGATCTCGAGTTAGCGGCAGTGGTTCATGCATTGACGAGATGGAGGCATTTCATTCTAGGCCATACGTTTGAGTTGTACAATGATCATAGAAGCCTTTAGTACATTTTCACGCAGCCTAACCTTAATGCTAGGCAAAGGAGTTGGATGGAGTTTCTCTGCGAATATGACTTCGAGGTGAAGTATGTCCAAGGGAAAGAGAATATTGTAGCGGATGCTCTCAATAGGAGGAGACATGAGATATTTGAGTTGACACTTGTTGTGGATTTGCGAAGTCAGATTCTTTCTGCCCTTCTAGTGGATAGTTGGTATCAGGACGTTAGGATAGAGATTGAGGCAGGAAGACCCCTTGAGGGTAGATATTCAGCTTATTCTATGGATTCAGATGAGGTATTGAGGCACATGGAACGCATATACATTCCTTCTTCAGGTGATCTTCACACCTTGGTCATGACTGAAGCACATCGAGCACCTTATTCAGCCCATCCTAGGGTGAAGAAGATGTATGCAATTCTGCATCAGTTGTACTTTTGGCCAGGGATGAAATGCGATATTGCAGATTATGTGTCGCGATGTCTTGAGTGTCAGCGGGTGAAGGCTGAACACCAGCATCCAGCAGGGCTTTTGCATCCGCATTTAGTACTAGAGTGGAAGTGGGATATCATTTCATTGGATTTCATTATTGGTTTACCCACCTCTTCGAGATGACATTATGGAATTATGGTAACAGTTGATAGGCTGACGAAGGTGGCCCACTTCTCACCTATTTGCTCTTCTTACACTGCATTGTTCGTAGTTAGAGTGTTCATGGAGGATATAGTGAGGTTACATGGCATTCCTCGTTAGATTATTTCTAACAGGGATCCAATGTTCACCTCAGCTCTTTGGACTTCATTACAGCATGCGATGGGGACACAGTTGAACTTCAGTTTAGCTTACCACACAGAGACAGATGGACAGACTGAGAGAGTCAATCAGATCCTTGAGGATATGTTACGTATGTATGTAATGGACCGGTAGACACGATGGGAAGACTATCTCTATTTGGTAGAGTTTTCCTATAATAATGGTTTTCAGAGCTCTATCAGTATGCATCCATTCTAGGCATTGTATGGGCGACCATGTCGCACTCCCTTGAATTGGGATCGACTTGAGGACAAAGTGACTTTGGGTCCTGAGATGTTGCAAGATATGGAGCAATAGGTGGATAGGATCAAAGAGCACTTGGTGGCAGCGCAGGATAGGTAGAAGAAGTATGTGGATGCTGGTCGCGCCCACAAAAGGATATAAAAATCATGACAAATCCTAACCTAGGAATTAGACATTCTAGCAAGCGACTAATATCTTCTTATGGTCGTTCATTTACTTTGTCAAACCAGGGAACACATACTTGAGATGGAGCGGCACTATATGTGCACTAAGAACTAGTTTTAGTCATGATTTACCAGAAATAAATGCATGAAAGGAATTCTACTTATGCTACAGGAATGTAATGCGAAGCCTTCTAAACTTAATCAAAGTAGAAATCATAACTATGACTAAGAAACAAACTATGAACTAGCCTTATGTTGTAGGAACAAACATAGGGATGGATTCCCAATGTTGCATGAGCAATATAAGACTGAGTTTGCACTGAAACTTTCCTGAATGAGATCTAACTTATGATCAACAGGAAATAAACAACTAATTAACCAACTGCAGATGCTTACTAAGTGGCCCCCCTTAGCAAGCATCAACCAGCTATGCAAGAATTGAACTTAGAACTTCATCAACTTTTATTCATAAACTCATAATGATATACATTGTTCTACTCATATGAAAACTAACACAAAAATCTATCTCTTATTGTAATACTAACTCTTACATATTCTGCTTCTTATTATTATACTAACTTTTACATCCTATGCTTGGTCACTCGCGTAGGAGGAACACTTATTTAAACCAAAAAAGAAACTAACTACCTAACTCAAATAGAGAAAGACATGGACATAAATGTATCCTAAAACTGAGGAACAGACTTCTCCTAAATGAAAGCATATCTGTTCAGCCAGATCCAGAGAGAATTTAGCATTCCACTCTTTCCAGATTAAATGATGATTTTAGTTTCTTCCCAACAACCCGGACAGAGATTCTTCGCTGGAACAACTTCCTCGATGTCGTGCAGGAAATGGACTTTATTGCAGGGCTGAGATTCGCTATGCTTGACTCGTTCATGCTCTCTTCAACAACTTGCGATGCACATGGCAACAAAAGAAAAAGAAAGCATGCGTGGCAAACAACACGATACATTCATTGATCACATATTAAATCTATTTCATCATTCAAAAACTATATGCATTATACCAGTCATTCAGAAGGTCAAACGGGGTAATTAATAAGACACATAGAGATGTTAAGCTGGAGGAATATAGGAATGTATTGCAATAGGATACTACCCAAAAGTATTTAATAAAAGAGCTAAAACATCCATTAGCAACAAGAGTAGATATATTAACAATACATCAAAATACTCAGATTATGAGCATATCTTGAGCTCATCACTTGCCCCCTACTTAACCTAATGATGGTCCACCAACATTAAGTTTCTTGGTTGTTTCCCTGAAATCTATAGGAGCAGTATGGCTTTTTGGCACAGTCCCAAATTTATAATAGAAACCTCTAAAATGTTGCCATCTTTCATATCTGAGAGTTTTTGTATCCTTATTAACATCTATTGCTCGATAGGGATACAATGGCCACATTAAAATCAGAGGTCAAAATGTTATTGGCAACCATAATTCAAACATCTTCTGAAGACCAAGTTGTATGTACTTTTCTGTCCTTCCAAGGGTTGCTTTAAAATTTAGGGGGCTATGTGGCTCAGATTTCCTCAGCCCAACAATCAATTTCTCCCATCTCTTTTCAATTTTGGAAGAGGCAAGCTTCCAAAATAGATACAGTTGGCTTTTGAATTCCTCATACACCTACTTTCTGCTATCAAATATTTTTACTCTTTCTGTTTGATTGTTGAACCCATATGCAATAGTGAGCCAAGTTTTCAGCATTGTGTAGGGATCTATTCTTTCTGATCGTAATGGAATGGGCTCATCTCTTTCAACTTCTTCATAGGCCTCCAATTGTCTACCATAATTATCTTCATTTTCTGCCCAGGACATGAGTGACCTTAAATGAATATCACCAATATAAAGAAGTGGATTCCACTCTGTTTCAGAGGGAATTATCAGTCCATGCAAATAAAATTCACATAAAGAATAATTTAGCCAGCTAGGGGCTACCTGGTATGCATCATAATATTCTTTGGTTGTATGAATAACATGATCTAAATTCCTTGAAATTATCATTAATTGAAACCAAAGAAATTGTTCCTTTAGGCACAAGGAATAATCCCTAGGTGGCGGTCTACATTCTACAATTTTACTAGTTATTTTCATCATGTCATCCATTTTCTTTTTCATTTCTTGAATTTCTTATTTCTGCCTTTCAATTTCTTTTTCTCCTCCTCCCAAAGACTTTGTTGAATTTTAGTCTTGGCTAAGTGGTAGAAACTCAAGGTTTGAAATGTGACTTGTCTCCATGTGGTCCTAAGGTATTCCAAAAATTCAATCAAAAATGTCTTTTTATAGACAATGATTGCCTGACAAGCAATAGGGGGTAATAGTGTGTCATTGGACACTTCTAATTGTTCAGTCTATTCTTCCTCTTGCTGGAGGATGAATTCCTATTGCTACGCTGGAAGAGATTGTGCTGCTTCAGAAACTTGCCTAGCCGCCTTAGCCAAGTCATCAAAACTTGGCATTCCCCTTTCATTACCACTAACATGTGGTTCCTCAATTTCCATTGGTTCATTTTGCATGTCCTCAGAAACAACATGTGGACTATGTGGAACATTCTCAAATACATTCTGAGAATCATTATGACTGAGCTCTTCAGACTCCTTTGAAATTATTATAACTTCAGGTTGAGCAGACGTTGAAGTGACTTTACGTTGTTTCCTTACTGAAACTCTTTTTGGTAATGTGGCAGCTACAAGAGGCATTCTCATGGCTTTCCTCTTTCTAACTTGCCTAGAGGGTTCAGACTCAACAAAAGAAGATGATGGTGAAACTGCAGTGACAGGAGGTGTTGTTGTAGGAGGAACTACTACAGGAGAAGGTGCTACAGGAGAGGGACACTGTTGTCTTTGAACATGAGGGTCAGACTCTGAGGTTTGTTCAGCCCTAGATGACTCTCCTACCTTTTTTTTTCCTTTTTCTCTTCTACTAGCAGACCTGGTTTGTACTCGGGTAGAGGGCTCTAGTATGGATGCTGCAAGAATAGATGTTGCAGGGGTAGGTGCTGCAGGGAGTGCTCTAGGAGGTTCTGGAAGTTGCAGACCCTTTTGGGTAACAAATTCTTGCCAAGAAAGGGGTGATACATTCCTTAGGGAATTCTCAATCAAAATTTTGATGAGGGCACGATGGGAAATAGAGTTATCCCTTCCCCTCTGGGTTTCATAGGCACTTTATTTTAAAAGATTTAACAAAAAATTGGGGACATTAACAGCTAACCCATGCCTCATATGGCTCAATAATTTAAAATGGTAGGAATGTAAATAGGAGAAGCATCCCTCACAAGTTAAGTACCTGATTATGAATGCAACATATTTTGAATATGGAAAGGGCAGCGACACTCATTTGCATCCTTGTTTAGAGACCTCCAAGGGTCCATCAGTTGGTACTGTAAATTTTGCCCTAGCAGAAATAACATCTGAAGAGAAATTTTCTCTTATTGCATGAATCTTGGTTACTTCAACAATTCATTCTTCTATTATAGCCACTGTCAGACCCCATACTGAAGCTTCCCCCTCTGAAAGAGTTCTTAAAAATTCACTAGCAGCTTCCTCATTAAAAGAATCTAACCTCATAAAATAGTTTAACCAACCACAATTACTAAATGCCTAAACTGTTTGAGGATTTTGTGTTAAGAGTTCATGAGCTACAGGCTCATGTCTTACCAATTGACCACCCATATTCACAAATTTCCTTTCTGAGATTCTAGCAACTCAAACCTTTTTTGAAAATTCAAAAAAAAAAAATTGTACTCTACTCTATTTCTTTATGCTTCTTTTTGTCTTGCCATCACTTTCACTACTTTTCCAAGAATGAATCAAAGAATATTGCATGTAATGATGGTTAGGAACTACTCATATCAAGTAGTTTAATGTTGTTTTAGGATAAAACATGCAGCCATTTTTGGAAAGTACAAGAAAATTGAAATATCTTATCGGTTGTGACAGTGACATAAGAAAAGGTTTGAAATGGATTAACCCCACCCCCTACTTAAAATATGACATGTGTCCACACATGTGCAAAAGGATACACGAAGAATGGGCGATAATGACTGATATGTACATAGTAGTTGATGAATTAATGAAATAAATAAATAATGTGATAACAAAAGATATCGCGTACCTTGTAATTAATGCTCGTACATGCTGGGAAATATCACAGCGCACCATGAAATGACGGCTAGAATAGAAACCATGAATGAGGGCGGTATGGTAGGATGAATGACATGGAAGAAAAGAGAATGAATGGCAATGATGGATGGAAAATGAAGAACATGGCTCCCTTAAAAAGGAAACCTTTATTATGGGCATGCAACGTGGAATTTAGAGAGATGCTGCAGGAGAAAGACATAATCCTTTTGCTATAGGAAGATTAGTGGCCACATTCAAAACAAGCTGCTTCATAAATTGATCTTTGGACCCTGACTTATGATACAACCGAAGACGATGTCCATTAACCAGTAACTTGAATCGAACTGGATCTATTGTAGCCAACTAGACTGAGCCATTATCAAACACATTTTCTATTTCATAAGGACCAAGCCATCATGTGGTTAACTTACCTTGGTTTTCCTTGTACCTAGAGTCATAAAGCAGTGCCCAATCACTAGCAGAGAATTGCTTAGTTATGATATGATTGTCATGCCATTTTTTTCTTTGCTGCTAGATATCCTCAGTATGCTGCAAGGCAGCTTTCCTCATCTCATCCAATGTATTCAGCTACAGGAGGCATTCCTTTTGAGCCTCAGAGATATCAATGTTAGGCTGGAGAGCACTCCTTAAGGTCTTATGCTCAAACTCTATTGGTAACATGGCAGTCTTACCATAGAGTAAATCAAAATGAGTAAACCCTGTAGTTGTTTTCCATGTTGTCCTATAGGCCCAGACTACTTCAGGAAGGCGACTGCTCCAATTCTTCTTATGTAATTGGACTATCTTAGTAAGGATTGCCTCAATTTGTTTGTTAGTAACCTCTGCCTGACCATTGGCTTGAGGGTGATAGGGGCTAGACTTTCTGTGCCTGATCTTGTAATCATTCATCAATACAGTGATTAAGTTTGATGTAAACTGAGC
Organism: Sequoia sempervirens; assembly: GCA_007258455.2. Taxonomy (NCBI): domain Eukaryota; kingdom Viridiplantae; phylum Streptophyta; class Pinopsida; order Cupressales; family Cupressaceae; genus Sequoia; species Sequoia sempervirens. The sequence continues at coordinate 955,018,779 of VDFB02281492.1, forward strand.
TCCTTGATCAGTAACAAGTTCCCTTGGGACTCCAAACCTTGTAAAAATTTGGTCATACAGGAACTCAACAACTTTATTGTCACGGGCATGTGTCATTGCTTTTACTTCTACCCACTTGGTTACATAATCAGTACAAACCAAAATGCATGATTTCCCATTGGATGGAGGATCAATAGGCCCAAAAAAATCCATGCCCCACTTGTCAAAGGGACTGACTACCACTTGAGGATACAAGGGCATTTCATCAAACCTGGTTGGTCTCTCCATGCGTTGACATCTGTCACATTTTTCTGGTATAGGTTGCAGCATCTTTGTGTAGTGTGGGCTAATAAAATCTTGTATTAAGCACTTTCATAGCTGTTCTCTTGGCTGCAAAATGCCCACTACAGGGCTCATCATGACTTGGTCAGGCCTTGTGTAAGATAAATAGTCTGTAATCCATGAAAAGTTAGAACTTTTCTCAACCAACAATTTTTTTTTCCTTTGGTGAGAAGTGAGTTGGGATCTTGTTTGTTGCTAAATAATTTGCAATATCTACATACCATGGAGTTTGAGCAACAATAGAAAACAAATGTTCATCGGGAAACCTATCATCAATTACCTCAGGAGTGGTAGGTGTAGTAGTTTGAAGTCTTGACAAGAAATCAACCACCACATTAGCCCGACCTAGCTTATCAATAACTATGATATCAAAATCCTACAACAATAGGAGCCATCTTGCTAATCTGCCAAATATGGCAGACTTATTTATGAGGTATCTTATTGCTACATGATCTGTATGAAAAAATATTTGGTAACCAGTGACATAATGTCAAAACTTGTTTAGGGCATACATAACTGCTAGCAATTCTTTTTCTGTGATAGCATAGTTTAATTCAGGGCCTTGAAGATTTTTGCTAATGAAATATATGGCATTCTCAATGGAATTCTCTTTCTATCCTAAAACAACCCCAATGGCATAATCAGAAGCATCTATGTGTATATGAAAGGGAAAACTCCACTTCGGTCCTTGAAGAATAGGTGCCTAAGTAAGTAAGTTTTTAAGCTATAGGAAAGATTTATCACAGGCCTCAGTCCAGGTAAATTCAGAATCCTTAGTCAATAAGGCATATAGTGGACTTTTTATTTTTCTGAAATTTTTGATGAACCTTCTATAATATCTATCATGTCCTAGAAAGCTTCTAACATCCTTTTGTTTTATAGGTGTTTGCAAAGTTAGAATAACTTCAAGTTTTGTAGGATCAACTTGAATTCCTACTTCAGAGATATGATGGCCTAAAACAATTCCCTCTTGCATCATCATAAAATATTTCTCACTATTCAAAGACAAATTTTGCTCCTTACATCTTTTCAACACATTTTCCAAATTAGCTAATGCTTCTTCATAAGTAACTCCATAAGTAGTGAAGTCATCTATGTAGATTTCTATAGAATCATGAGAAATGTTAGCAAAAATACTGATCACTGCCCTTTGAAATGTTACAGGTGCATTACATAGTCCAAAAGGTAAGACAGAGTAGGAAAAGGTGCCCTATGGACTAGTAAAAGTTGTTTTGTATTGATCCTCAGGGGTAATTCTTATTTGATTATACCCACTATATCCATCCAAAAAGGAGAAATATTCTTTACTAGACAATGAGTCTAGCACTTGGTCAATAAATGGTAGTGTAAAGTGATCCCTTTTAGTTGTTGTGTTCAGCTCCTTGTAGTCTACACAAACTCTCCATTTTCCACCTTTTTTAGGAACAATCACCAATGGAGATACCCATTGACTGTCTGAAATGAGGTAGATGAAACCAGCATCAAGTAATTTTTGGAGCTTTGTTTTAACTATTTCCCTGAGTGCTGGGTTTATCCTTCTTTGAGGCTACCTGACAGGTGAACAATCTTCCTTAATGTAGATCCTATGAGTACAAAGTTGAGGATCTATTCCCTTCATACCCCCATAGTCCCATGCAAAAGCTTTGTGTTGTTCTTGCAACATTGTGACTAGGACAACTTGTTGAGATTGAGATAGCTTATTATTGATATTCAGACAGCGGCCTGGGGACACTTCTACTTGCTTGATAAGATCATTCATGGAGGCTGCTGATAAAGGTGGTGTCTGTATTTTATATGGAAGAAAATTGTGATAAGGTGCAAGAGAATCAGGTGGCAGACTCTCAGAATTTAGTTGTTGCAGGAAACACTGTTGAGGATAGCTATCTAGAGTAGATGGGCTACTTAGATCAAAGTTGGACTGTAAAATGTGTAAAAATTGGTCATCCTCACTCTGAAGCTAGGAAAACAGATTAGTTTGCAGCATCATTAGCTGAGCCAATGAATTGACTTCTTCAGTTTCTTCTCCTAAATCTGGCCAAATTGGTTGACACAAGTCTGGTTGAGGCTGAGCAGGTGGGTATAAAGCCAATTTCTTTCTTGACTGACCATCAGAAATTGTCATGTCTCCTAAACGACATCCTATAAAAGCATCAGCAGTGACTAACCATGGTCTACCTAGGATGATATGATATCCTCCCAAAGTTGCCTTAGTGGAAAATATGGTGAAATCTGTCGGGTATTCCCAAGACTCAATGATGACAATAACATCTTTTACCATTCCATCAGATTTTACTGTGGAACTATCAACAAGCTATAGGATGGTAGGTGTAGACCGAATGTTTAGGATATTCAAATACTCCATTGTATTCTTGGTCATTACATTGATGGATACACCAAGGTCAATCAAAACATTATTTACTATCTGGCCATTAATATTTATTTGTACCACATGACTCCCAGGATCAGTATATTTTGGAATGACTACCTTTCCTAATATAATATCTGCTAACTGTCCTAGAACATGGATGGTTTGGGGATCCTTTTTCTTTCTTCCTAATTTCTTTAAACATGCCTCCTTAATGGCTTTTCCATAAATTAGGACATCTTTAATGGCTTGAAAAAAGGGGATTTGAATGTGTACATTCTTTAGCTGGTCAAGGATATCAAAAGTAGGCTCTTCCATAGACTTGGATGTAGTAATTTGAAATCTCTGAGGAAAAGGTGGCTTAGCCTAATGCTACAGGACATGATCCTTAGAGACAGTATCTGATACATGTATATTTTCTACAGGATCAGTAAGTTACTCAAACACAGAGTTTGGAATCTCTGTTATTACTGGTGGTTGTGGAGCAGGGAGAGTGCTTCCAAACTTGAGATGGATATCATGAATATTTAGGGCATAAGCTGGATACTGATTGGCTTCTACAAAATACATAGGTTGTTATTGTTGTTGCTGCTTATTATTAGGATTTGGCAATGGTTGAACAGGCATAGGCATTTGTTTTGGAGGGCCAGTATTTACTGCAGGTGCTGTAGGAGGTGGCATGAGAGCCGGAGGTTGTGGCTATTGAGGCTACAGGGATCCAGAGGGTTGGTTTTTCTATTGCTGTGGACTTATCCATTGAGGATTCTATTGCCAGTTACCTAAAGGTGGAGTCTATTGTCCTTGTGGCTGCTGCCAACCTCCTTGAGGAGATTGCCATCTGATAGTTAGGCCAGTGTGACTGAGAAGTATTCCAAGGTGGTGATGGGCCATATGTAGGTTGCCATTGGTTATTGTAATTAGAATGAGGATTACCAAAAGTCAAAGGGTCTTGAGGCATACCTTGTCTTTGAGCCCATGGTTGCCTTTCTGCGACAAAGAATACTTGGTCATCATCACTCTCTACCATCTTAAAGTGAGTAGGTAACTGCTTAGCCTCCAGATTAGCCACCATCTTACATCTTCAATCCCGTTTCTTTTGTCTACAATGTGGATAGAACTCAGCCAATATTGCTTCAGCTTCCTCATGTTTCTTCTGAATTTGCATAGTATCTAATTGTGTAGCCATGTTGTTTATGATATCCTGCTTGAAATCAGATAGCAAATTTGTGATCTCCATCCATGAAACTCCATTAATAAAAGACTTTCCCACTGTGGCTTGATGACCTCTACCCTTCTTAACAATTGCTCGAGAGTAGTTGAGACATATTTTCTTGATATCATCCCATGACAGTTGGGTTATATCACCTCCTCCCATCAGGTCTAGGGCATCTATACAGGTATCACTGATTCCCCTTAGAAAAAGTAGTTTATGAGATTTTTCATTGAGAGTATGGTCTGAATTCTTTTTCAGGGAAAACAACAATCTTGAGATATAGTCTTCCAGACTTTCATCCTTCTTTTGTTGAATTCTGAATATATCATCCCCCTTACTACCACTCTTACAATATTCCTTGTATTTCTCAAGAAATTTTGTTTGCATGGCTGCCCAACTATCAACAACACCTCTTCCCAAACTCATAAACCATCTAAGGGCTCCTTCCTTCAAAGTGGCAGGAAACAACTTTAGCCTGTAAGCATCTGAAGTGTAATCATAGCTACGATAGAGGATGTCAAACTTAGACAAGAAAGTGTCTGGGTCCTCTGTAACTAGTCCATAGAACTTGGGAAGTAATGAAGAAGGAATATTTTTAAGGTTATCATTATCTGCTGAGCAATGATAGGGAATTCAAAAGTAGGAGGTCGGTTAGGTGTATTACGTGTCATATTTTCTTGCTAAAGTATCAGAGAAAATGGATTTTCTTTAGGTTCTTTGTCAATTGAGTCAAATGGAAATTCAACAAACAGGTTTTTAGGGAGGAACCTTCCCAGAGAGTCTCTTCTTCTATGGATGCAATAGAATGATCCGTAACTTGAAGGAATTGAAAATGCTTGAATAATAGACTAAAGTACAACTAACAATGACTATGACAGGCTCTTACCTTCACACCATCCCTGACAATGGCACCAAAAATGGTTGCACCTACAAAAGAATATAAAAATCATAGAAAATCCTAACCTAGGAATTGGACATTCCAGCAGGCGACTAATATCTTCTTATGGTCGTTCATTTACTTTGTCAAACCAGGGAACGTATACTTGAAATGGAGTGGCATTGTATGTGCACTAAGAACCAATTTCAGTCACGATTTACCAGAAATAAATGCGTGAAAGTAATTGTACTTATGCTACAAGAATGTAATGCGAAGTCTGCTAAACTTAATTAAAGCAGAAATCATAACAACTATGACTGAGAAACAAACACATGGATGGATTCCCAATGCTGTAGGAACAATAGAAGACTGAGTTTGCACTGAAACTTTCCAGAATGAGATCTAACTTATGATCAACAGGAAATAAACAACTAATTAACCAACTACATATAATTACTAAGTGGGCCCCCTTAGCAAGCATCAACCAGCAATGCAAGAATTGAACTTAGAACTTCATCAACTTTTATTCATAAACTCAGAATGATATACATTGTTCTACTCATATGAAAACTAACACAAAACTCTATCTCTTATCATAATACTAACTCTTACATATTCTGCTTCTTATTATCATACTAACTTTTACATGCTATGCTTGCTCACTCGCGCAGGAGAAACACTTATTTAAACCAGAAAAGCAACTAACTACCTAACTCAAACAAAGAAAGATGTGGACATTAATGTATCCTGAAACTGAGGAACAAACTTCTCATAAATGAAAGCATATCCTTTTAACCCGATTTAGAGAGAATTTAGCATTCCACTCTTTCCAGATTAAATGATCATTTTGGTTTATTCCCAACAACCCAGATAGAGAGTCTTCGCTGGAACAACTTCCTCGATGTCGTGCAAGAAATGGACTTTACTGTAGGGTCGAGATCCGCTGCGCTTGACTCGTTCATGCTCCCTTCAACAACCTGCGATGCACACGGAAACATAAGAAAAAGAAAGCATGTGTGGAAAACAACACGATACATTCATTAATCACATATTAAATCTATTTCATCATTCAAAAACCATATGCATTATACCAATCATTCGGAAGGACAAACATGGTAATTAATAAGACACATAGAGATGTTAAGCTGTAGGAATATAGGAATGTATTGCTACATGATACTACCCAAAAGTCTTTAATAAAAGAGTTAAAACATCCATTAGCAACAAGAGTAGAGATATTAACAATACATCAAAATACTCGGATTATGAGCATATCCTGAGCTCATCAGATGCGCATAGAGTGGATCGTCAGTTTTCTATGGGCGATAGAGTTTTCTTGTGGGTGCGTCCACAAAAGAGCCCCATCTGTTATGGGAAGGGCTCTAAGTTGGCACCTCGCTTTGTCAGACCCTTCGAGATACTTGAGAAGATTGGTCTAGTTGCCTACCGTCTTGCTTTACCACCTAGTCTCTCGCACATTCACGATGTTTTTCATGTTTCAGTTCTTCGGCCATATCATCGAGACATTTCTCATGTACTTGATTGGAATGCATTGCAGGTAGAGGATAGGCAGCTGGCTTTGGAGGCTGTGGCCATGGTGGAGCACATAACGCTCGCTCTTCGAGGGTGAGGTATTGATCAAGTTAGGGTCTAGTCAGATTCTAGGGATGACACATCATCCACTTGGGAGGATGCAGCTAGGATGAGGGAGCTATATCCCTATTTGTTTGCAGGCTTCCAAGAGTAAGCCTGACCCTAGGGGGGAGGATGTACCACCCCTCCATTTTTCTCTTTTGATCAATCAGTGTTTTTATGTATGCTTCACTTCTGTTAGCACTCTGACTTTGACACTTGGTTACTTTTGACTGCTATCTATTAAGTGATATAAACATTATATTTTGATGTGATGGGATTTTATTTAGATGTTATCATTATGGCATGTTTTGTATTTGTGTAGCAATTATTTAATTAAATATGCTTTATGTTTTAATTATATTATTGTTGATTGACTCGTCATTTTTAAAGTCTGTGTGAAGGGGATGGGATTGTATCACTCACTTGCAAGCGCCCTATGATTCTAAGATTTCTGCTTCATGGTTTGTCTTATTTTATATATATATATATATATATTACATGTTTGACATGCTCTGTGCTTGCAGGTTGACAGGTACAGGACATCAAGACCACCTGATTTCATAGGTTTGAGTGTGTCTATTGACCAACGGTTATCGATTGGGAGATAGTAGCTAGGGTTTCATGCCAAGTCATCACCCTAGCCATAGTTTGTCATTGGGTTTAGTGGTTTTGATTTAGTTCATTCCTCCTTGGTTAACTATTTCTCATTCTTCAAGGATGGCTCTACCATAGTCACACTCATAACCCAATAACACCGACATACTCTAAACACACTTCTCTACTCAACTTCATATTATGCCTCTAATCCATTAATTAAAAACTAAAAGAGCGGGTACGCAACCCTTTCTAGGGCCCTTTTCCCCAGACAGTTCCATAGTCGGCTACCACCCACTTAGGTGAAGCCGGGGATCGAAGAATTGGGTAAAAATATACTAGGAAACACACTCCAAGGATATTCTCCTGGGTGCTAAGTTTCCAAGAGAAATAAATTTCCATGCCCACCTATATCCTAGGTTTATCCCCCCTGATTCAATAATTCTCAACTTACCAACAATGACACAATTCAACAACGTTTAACTCTAAACAAATCCTCAACAACATAGAAAATACACAAAAACAAATGGAGAACAATGGTTAATCTTTAGGGCTCCTTTTCTCTATAGGGTAATGGTTAACAAACCCAACTATAACACTATACAAGGATCACCTAACAATAAAGGCTCACCAAATATCATCTAGAATGATGGCGATCATATCATGTCTTAAATAGATGATTATAATGATGTATGTGGTTTAAAACCAAACAATGCAACAATTGCAGTATAACATTAATAAGATTAGAAGGCTCCTCTCACTATAAAAATGAAATTATTAAATTGATATAATAATGAATTTACTCTCAATTAATCTAATCCTTATCACCATTATTCGAAATAATAAGTAGTTGATGTAACTGAGACTATCTACATTATAGCAAAGCCAAATATTATTCACGACATTAACTATTCAACTAGAACTCGATATGTTTCCACCATACTAGGTAAGTTACATTTTACTAAAGAACCTACAAGCATTCATTATTCAGTAGTACTCCATAAATCAAAACCTTATCTTGAGTTTACTTAATATATGATTACATCATCAACTAAAATCATAGTCACTAGATCAAAAGAACAATGCTTTATACACTATGCTTCTAATGTGAATAAAATTAAATTCACCAGTGAACCAAATGTGGATGTGTGTGTGTTCCAGTTAGAGTATTCAACCAATCAAATCAGTCTAAATTATCTAATCTAACATAACATCAAGGTGCATTTAAAGCATTTATCTTTATAAGTTAATTTTACATAGGCCCTTTATTTAGGTTCCCAAATATTCCATCGCCTACATGCCATATATATCATCGATTAATGATCAATTAATCAATGAAGCTATTTTATTCTATTTTATTATTTTACTCTTTGTCTATCTTTACACGTATATACATATATAATTTTTGGTGTACAACAGGTGGGTCATCTTTAGGATATTCGGGATATCCCTCAATATTTGAGGGGGATCATTATATCCTCAATGTGTTTGAGATTAGTTGAAAGGCACAATCAAATATGAAAAGGGTAAGACCATCTTCCTTAGAAGTTCAAGATATTATGTAAACAATATAATCTGAATTCTAATTTAAAAGTAAAGTTTTATTTAACTACTTTTGATATGCATGAAGTTTGTCAAATGGATTAACTCTTCTCCCATCAAATCTTTATCTTTATTTATTTATTTTCTAATAAACATTTAGTTTAGATGCTTTATTTATTACAACTTATTTAACTTGATTTAATTACAAATAGACAATAGTATATAATTTCTAAATTTCCACAATATTTATCTTAAATAGAATAAAGAAATAATAATGATTAAATCCTATTAATAATTAATTTATTTTAAATAGACCATCAAATAACGACAAACTTAGTAAGTTTCTCTTATAAATAAAAGAATGATTAGTTTGCAGCAGAGCACATTCTGGAGAGCTCTAGTTTCAACTCCCCAAAATAACAACCTATTTAGCCATCCCAAAACCTCTCTCGAAGATAGAAGCGAGACACATATCCCTTAAAAGGATTAAATTAAGATGGTTCCCAACTAAAAGATGAAACATTGAATGCAACTACCCAGTAAGTATTGCCATGATTGTCACATGCTCCCTTTTCTAGAAGAATCAAAACTTGAGGAGAATTCACAAAGATGTCATTTCCCACACATGGATATGGATGGACAATTTGAACCAACATAAATTATCTAGCTCAAACTTCATACCCAACATTTTGTATAGGGTGATGTTCATGCATTCCAAGCTCTTTGAAAAGGATCTGCATCATATAAAGATTGCGTTTACTTGGTGCCTGCAGATCATATATGAACATACACTGAGGAGTCTTTCCAGAAACACTGCATCTTTATTTGGATCCTAAAAATGTTGCAACTTATGTATTTTCTCAAAAAAATTGTGTAGGTGTCAGTAGGTGTAGTGTAGCACCCCTCCATTTTTCTCTTTTGATCGATCAATGTTTTTATGTATGCTTCACTTCTGTTAGCACTCTCACTTTGACACTTGGTTACTTTTGACCACTACCCACTAAGCGATGTAAACATTATATTTTGATGTGATGGGATTTTATTTAGATATTATCATTATGGCATGTTTTGTATTTGCATAGCAATTATTTAATTAAATATGCTTTATTTTTTAATTATATTGTTATTGATTGACTCGTCAGTTTTAAAGTCTGTATTGGTGAAGGGGATGGGATTGTATCACTCGCTTGCGAGCGCCCTACGATTCCGAGATTTCCGCTTCACGGTGTGTCTTATTATATATATATATATATATATATATATATATATATATATATATATATATATATATATATATATATATATATGCACATTTGACAGGTTGACAGGTACAGGACATCAACTCCAGCTGATTCATAGGTTTGGAAGTGTCTATTGCCCAACAGTTATCAATTGGGAGATAGTAGCTAGGGTTCCGTGCCAATTCCTCACCCTAGCCATAGTTTTTCGTTGAGTTTAGCAGTTTTGATTTGGTTCATTCCTCCTTGGTTAACTATTTATTTTCTTATTTTAAAGGTTATTAAATGGTGGATATGGTTAAAGTGATGATTTAACATATCTAGTTTCAATGTTGAATATTATTTTATTTCATTGATTATTTTGGTTTAATTAATAAAATCATTTTTGGTTTATTGATTAACTAGGTTAAGGGTGATAAGTTAAATGAAATGGTTGTTTTAGCATTATGGTATATTAGGATTCAAATTTATAATGGAAATGGAAAGCATGTTAGATATTTAAGTTAAATGATAATAAAAATAGAAATATGTTTAAATTTCACTTTTTGAAAATTTTGGATAAAATATATATATTCTTTGCAACTTTGGGACTTTGGTTTTATATGAAATTGTGAAATGCATGAAATAGGATTTTTTAAGTAAATTGTTTTAAAAATTTGAAAAATGAAATATCCTCCCAATGTGCAATAAATTTAGTGGGTGGGATATTTTAGGCGTTTGACCAAATTTGGGGAAAGCTCTTTGTAAGGAAATGCAATTTCTTTTGTTTTTCAATTTTTGATTTTTGGTGGAGAGTTTTGCTGTGGCTGAATTTGGAGTTGAAGGAGAGATTTGGAATCACCATTGCTAAAGTCTTCAAGCTTGGGGAGAAACACCAGGTTCATCTTCTTCATTTTTGTTTTCCTTTTTGGATTAATCTTCAAATTTATTTATGTTGTTTGAAATTTTTTCAAATGCTATTTAGATGCAAAGTAAAACTCATGTAAAATGATTCCAAATCTTGCAAAAAGTTGTTGGAATTAGGAAATAAAACCAAAACAAGAATCTTCACAACAAAAAATAGGAAGAAAATAAATAAAAAGAAATGTGTTTTTCAAACTGAAATTTAAACCAGTCATGGTGGTTCCAAATTTATTTGGGTATTGCAAAAAAATTTTGTTCATTTGCACAATTTGGATGGGAATTAATATCTAGGTATATATTTATAAATATATATGTGCATATGCACACACAGATAAATTTACAAATATATATATTGTTCCTTAATTTTCTTTTCTGGAAAAAAATATTTTTCAAAAATTTACTTAGGAAAATATACAGGGGACTGCCCTATTTTTTTCGTCATTTTGAAAACGTTTTATTAAAAAAAAAAGAATTATTTTGTTTGTGTGGAGAGGGGAGGGCCATAGCCCTGCTACCCCCTCCATAGTGCCCATGAAGGGCACTGCTTCCACAACGCCCATGGGAGGCGCTGCTCACACAACGCACCCCATACGGGGGCTTTGTGACAGCGCCTCTCCCTTTTGGGAGGGATTGTGCCCAATGAAAATTTAGGTTTTAAATTTTATTTATTTTTAGTTTAAAAATTGTTTTTTTATTTATATATTATTTTATTATTATATATTATATAATAATATTTATATTATATATATAATATATGTATGTTATATGTATATATATAATGTATATATGTATATTTTATATATTTTAAATAAATTATTTTATAGTTTTGAACTACTTAATTTCAATGAGATTTAGATTTTTAAATATATAAATATATAATAGGATATACATTGAGTATATACTTTTATGTATATATATTTAGTGTATATTGTATCCTTGTATAGATGAGTTTTAGTTGATTAATTTATTCTAAGTTGAAATAAATATTAATTATTTTTAGATAAATGATTTAATTAATCAAGTTGCTTTGATTATGAAATATAATTGTGAAACTTAGAGTAAATTATTGGTGTTTAAATTTTTCAACATCGTGAAATGAATTTGGTGTAGTTTTTTGGATAAATGCAAGGAATGGAAATTGAGATTGACTGGATTTAGGAAATCCTAACCTTAGCTTATTGAATTGCTCGAAGGGATTTCTAGTGTTGATTTGTTCTCTCTCAATGTTGTGACAATAGGGTAAATGTTTTGAAGTCTTCCAAATAGGGTTTCGTCTATTGGGTTGGGTTGTCATTATGATAGTCAACCTTTGGATTCCTTGGGTAGTGTGTTTAATCATATCCAGTTTTAACCCGGTTATCGTGAACAGGAAGTGTGGGCTTTATGTCTTGTATAGGTGTCACGACCCTCACTAAAAATCTAATTTATTTCAGAGTTATTTTCTAAATTAGTGTTTATCAAGTAAATGATATTTTGGCTGTAATTCTATTATGATAATAAAAATAATTAAGTTGTTGGAAAATGAATAATTAATTTAATCTTATTGATAAATAAATAATATTATGGGTATTGCAAATAAATAAACAAATGTTTATCAAATTAACATCTACTATTATGATGATTTCTTCTTCTTCTTTTTTAATTGAATACTCGGCAAAAGAACTAATGATCATTTGCATTTTTGAAAGTTAAATATTTGTGTGCTCATAATTTTTAATACATCAAGAAAATTTAGAACTAGAAGGGAAGAATTCTAGTTTAAATGTATTTTGCTGGTTGGGAAATAAAGAAGAATTATTCCAAAAATCATTTAATTATAAAATAGTTTCTTAACAATTTATATTGATGGATTATTGAATTTAGTTTTAATCCATGAAATTATTGTTATATTGTTATTTGAAAGGATAAAATTGGTTCAAAAGAATTAGGTTAGTAAAGGATGTTTTAATTCCATATTAATAATAAAGCATTTTAATCCTTTAAAAGCAGCAGACAATGCAAATTTTTAATGCTTTAAATTTGTGACTCAAATTGGCAACATTGTCACGCCCCGCCGTGCGAACCCCAAAGGAACTAAAACAATGGAACAATTTTTTTTTTTTAAAGAATATAATAAACATACTTGAGTATTATAACATAACATTGTATCATGAGGCACAACTAGTTCCAATGGGGTACACGAAGTGACATAACTATTCTAACCCATAACAACGAAAATAAGATAACCATAAATAATCCATTACACATATCCACTCATACCCATTTCATCATTTAAAATATCTATCAACTATATCCACATTAATAACATATGCACATATGTCAATACATGGAATTATAAAGTGTTACATCTTCGATAGATACAACTCAACATAACCAACTATAACAAATGATCCTGAATAATTACATGGCCTGAATAATTATTACATCCCAACGATAGAAGAATATAATTATCTGAAAGTACAACTCAATTAATACATATACAAATTACACCAATGTCATCCCAACACATATGGGAGACAATACAACAATGAATACATTACATATGAAGTATATACAAAAATCTGGTACATAAGGACACTGGATCATCAACATCCGCCAAAACCTGCAAGTAAAAGATATATCTGCAACAAAAGAGGGAACCCAATGGGGTGCGAAGCACGTTCCACCCAACCACCCCCGTGCTGAGAGTAGACAAGGAAGGGTCCCCGACCAAGTGTGCCTAACAATAACAAAGACTAACTTCCAACAGACATAAACCATCAAAGACCACTTAGAAACTCACGACAACCATTCCAAGAGGCACAACAACAAATCATTTCTGAACATAACAATAAAACACCTTCCCAAATAACAACTAATCACACACACAACTTCAATGAACTCAAGGCATAATAACAAAGACCTCATCCAACAATAACCAAAAAGAAAACAACAAGGCACATAACCACTGAAATCACAATATTACTTCACAACTACAGTCACAAAGTCACTTAACATGAGGTTACAATGCTTCCAGAGAACAAGATCATAGACATCGCACAATAACTGGCTAGTTGTTGACATAGGAAGAGTGTCATGCATAAATTGCCATGAGTTACCCTGGCTCAACCTTCCTAGGCTACCGGACCCCCATCCTGGGTTACCCTGGCTTGCCTCTACCGGCCGTCGGACCCTCACGCAAAACTATGCGTCCCATCTCATCTCGAGCCTTATCATTCACTTGCTTCACGAGAGAGACATCCTTTATCTTTATTAGTGTGAAATCCCCCCCATTAATTCATTTATATTATCACTTAATTAAACTCTAGGTAGGTTACCCTGGCGCCCCTTTGTGTGCCGGACCCCCACAAAGAGCCACTCTCCTATCGACAACACACAAGGCACGATACCACACTAGGTAACAGAACAATATAAACTCTCCAATCAAGGAGAAAACCAAACAAGGAACCCACTCCAATCCACTGGAGGAAACCAATCCAAATACACACTCCTTCCAAAGGAGGTACGATTCTCATTACCCACTCCTATTTCTCAGGAGGCACAAATCCCGTTCGTGAAGACCGGGTACAATAACAAAGTACAATACATCAAAGCGACTCACACAGTAACCCCAACACATAATATCCCACTCTGGAGAACTTCTCTGGAATACTTACAATACCCTTAACCCTAATTGCCCGACATGGGGAATACAAGAAACATGACAGTAAAACATTCCATCACTGGAAGTCCTTAACAATAACATAAACTCATTATGGAAGGTAAGGTAAACCTAGGGTTGCCCCAAAGGGCACAATTAAACAATGACGAGAATCTTACAAAAGATTAACGGAAAATTCTCAAGAAAACAATTACTAAAACAAACAACTCTATAAAAAAAAGTATTCCCAATACTAGATCATTTCATCAACACTAAATCAAAATTCGAGAAAATCCTAAAACAATCCACATCGTTTAATCCAAGTTTGCACAGTTACAATATAACATCACATCTTTTAACTTAAGCCAATCGGTTCAATTCCAAACACAAAATTTATTATAATTTCCACAACTACATTAATCCTTCCAATTTCTCCTAATTGTATCATATTAAAAAGAAGTAATATTTACAATACACCACCCTATTACACAACTATATAATTATATAAGAATAACCAATTAATTAAAATTAATATAACTCTATTACCTAATTACCTCATAACTAAATCCAAATAATACATATTCGAATTTTATAATAAATAAAAATAAAAATAAAAATAAAATAACAATTAAATTAAAACCCAATAAATATACATATATATATATATATTAAATAATATATATTTAATATATATTAAATATTATATATTTAATATATATTTATATTATCATAAACTATTTATTAATATAATCTGATTATAAAATTTATTAAATGAATTAAATTGGAATTAAATATAAATTTAAAATTTACAAATTTTAATTTTAAATTACAAAATTTTAAAAAAATATAAAAATGAATTTAAACAAGGGAGTACGCCTCCATTGAGGAGGCTGCGTACCTCCCAGCAGGGAGGCCGCGGCCTCCCCAATGGCCGCGTACGGCAGCCAAGGGCTGCCGTGCCAGCAGCCCAAGTGGCTG
This sequence comes from Sequoia sempervirens, assembly GCA_007258455.2. NCBI lineage: Eukaryota > Viridiplantae > Streptophyta > Pinopsida > Cupressales > Cupressaceae > Sequoia > Sequoia sempervirens. The sequence goes on from VDFB02281492.1 coordinate 955,034,085, forward strand.
CTGGGTACGGCAGTCCCTGACTGCCGCCGCCCCTGCAACCCACGCAACCGGAGGGGGGGGTACGGCATAGCCGGCCCCTCCCATCAACATTTGGCTTTAAAAAAAAAAAATTTATTATTATTTTTTTTTTAATGCATTCAAACAGTATCATTTAATTTAATACTTTTCTTTTATTTAGTTCCTTCACAAAATTTTTGTGCACGGAAATCCGTGGCAGAATAAAAAAATTTATTTATTTTAATAAACATTTCGTACGGCACTTATTATGAAAATACTATGAATGCAAACATTATAAAAAAAATTACAGAGAATGCACAGTTTAGTTATACAGTAAATTTTAAAATCTAATAATATATATATATATATAATATATATATTTTAAACAATAACCTTATATATATATAATTATCAAAATAAATTGTTTTCTCCTCACATACCCACTACAGATCAGGCAATCAATCACGAATAATAACGAAGAAAATATATTTGTTTCGGTAAATACATAAATTTATATATATATTTAAAACAGAAACTCAATTCAATCAGAATGAAAGTATATTTATATCAAATCTGTGTATATGAATATATATATTTAACCCGAGGTTTTGAGCAACTCAACCATGGATTTTCAATAACTCAATGCAAATTTAAACATGCAAATTCGATATTCCATCAGAAGTGATTTTTTTTTTGTTTTATATTGCAAGCACACTAGTTTTCTCTACTAAACTACGTTGAAGGATTTTAAACAAGTTCTGCTATAATTTACTACAGAAGATTGGAGAGTTTTAAACACAAACCAGTTTTCAAAACCTAAACTTCATTCAAACAATTTTCGAAAACATAGAAATCAGATTTATTTACAGACCTACGAAGTGTTAATAATATAAAAAGGGAAAACCTGGAATCCTGTGTCTGAAGGAGAATCCCGCCTGTAACCTCCTCTCGAATTTCTCCTGTAACTCCTTCTTCGACCTTCTTCCTTCAATATTCTTCTGAACAATCTTCTCTTTCCAAACTCACAATAATTTTTTATTCCAAAACTACTCAAAACTCAAAACTGAAAACTATTTTCTTATTTTTTTATTTATTTATTTATTTTTTTCTAGATCTAAAAACTACAGAGCAAAACTCCAACCCCCCAAAAACTTCTCTATGAATAATCCTTTATCAAAAATAATAAATCACCAATTAAAATCCATAAATCTTTTTTCGCTTTCTTTTCCAAAAAGCCCCTTTTTTAATTGGTCCTTTTCCAGCTTTTAAAAGCTCACATTTATCTAAAATTTTAATTAATTAATTAATTTAAATTTAGATATTATCCTCACATAATTTCCTGATTTAATATTAATAAAAATAATATTTAATTACTCTCAACTATATTAATTTAATTATAATTATTTTCACTTTTAATTAATTAAATCACTTTTAATTTACAATCTACTTCAACTTAACATTTTTCCAACACTCAAATAAATCAAATAGCAATGAACCAATAATTAATTATTTTATGAATTACGATTAATTAATTAAACACTAACAAAGAATAAAACAAATACTCAACAATAAAACTATATACAAAACAAGACAAGACTTCCACCATAACACAACTCACAACAGACGACGGACCTGGGACGGGGACACTTCCAAGCCTACTCCCTTTTTCAACTTTTACCCATTGGGTTGATTTATTGCTCGCCCTGTCCTGCCGAAGCAGGTGGAATCGAGACTTATTCCTGCAATCCTGCATCCAAGCAAACGTCAAGTAGCACATGTACATATATACATAAAATCAACATCCTATCATAAGAAGGAATTGCAATGTAGCAGGGCACTCGTGAACGAGTGATGCTACACTGTCCTCTCACCTAATCTATTCTAACAATTATAATATCCATAATGAGCTAACATTTCTAACCAATTTGACATAAGATAACATGATATTAAACTACTGCATCTTAACTAATTATTAAACAATTGCATCATATAATAATACTGAATTACATAACATCACATTGGCATAAAACATTAATGATACATCATTTAAATAAACAATAATCCAACAACACACAAGATATCACAAATCATACTAGTAATGTCATATCAACCGATTAACTAAACCATGCACCCATACGCACCAAACAACAATACAGACTAACCGTCACAAAACATCAATCAAAACCACGTAAATGTCAAATCCAACAACACAAAGAGTATTATAAAACATACTAAGAATGTCACATCAAACGATCATGTCCACTAAAGGAAAAACATCATCAAACTACAAACCAACCAAATCAAACCACAATAGTATCATCATAGTATCAGCGTATCAGGTTAACACAGAAATTAATAAGTCCAAACAGCATGAGGGGTATTACATCCTCCCCCCCTAGGATATGGCTTACTCCTGGAAGCCATTAAACAAAAATAGGGAAGGAACTCCCACAAAAACAATAAAACACTAACTGACTCAGAACCTTGATCCGTGAGGATCAACTCCTGAAAACGAAGGATGAACTGCACCCAGATGCTCGACCTGACGGATATCCACCGCAGTGAATGCCCTATGTGATCGATCCACATCTCCTACTGTCGGCTCAGAAACTGACAGACCCTGACTAAAACCAGAATTGTCCTGTTGAGGACACTCACGAGCAAAGTGGCCCTGCTGATCACAAGAGAAACATCCTGTCCCTCTGCTGAGACCCTGCACAGCTGGAGCTCGACTAGGTCGTAGAAAACCACCTCCACTAAAAGCTGACTGAGAACTCAGAGTAGGCTGATCCACACGATTACGATGAGCCCGAATCCAACTCCTATCTCTCTTCTTCTACCTCCAACTTTTATCAGGTTGGAACTGAGAATTCTGCTGCCCAGACTGCGAAGACTGCTGTTGCCCACCCTTAGCGGGTAACTGATGCCCTCTAGAACACCCTGTAACCTGAGATTGGCCACTCTGAGAACCAACACCAACAGAAGGTGCACCACCAAACTGAACTCCCACGTGACCACCTAAAGCCAAAGCTAAATTCTCCTCAACAATGCGAGCTTTATCTACAGCTACCTCCATGGTCTTCGGCTCAAATACCCGAACACCACCACTGATCTGGGGGTTTAAACCCCTAATGAAATGTTGTACTAACATACCCTCATCATCACCTATGCCTGCAAACTGTTTGAGCTCGAAGAAACGACGCTCATACTGATCCACTGTCATATCCATCTGTCGTAGAGCATGAAACTCATCTCCGCGGCGCTGACGCCAACGATCAGAAAGGAATCGAGCTTTGAACCGCTCTAGGAACAACTCCCAAGATATAGTGCCAATATCCAAATGGAGTTTCTGATCCTCTAACCTCCACCAAGTAGATGCGAACTCCCTCAAGTGCATGATCGCACACCTAGCCTTGGTGTTGCTACCATATGGATGCATGGAAAAACACCTATTCAAATCAAACAACCAAGTCTCAGCCTCTGAACCACTGCCCATACCATCAAAAGTGGGTGGATGAGCTCTAAGGAGATCTCTCATGTGAATAGCCATGTCTGCCTCAGATGGAGCTGAAACCCGATCTCTCTCTCCTACCACCTCCTGATCCCTATCTGGCCTAGGCCCCAACCGAGCAAGAGTCTCCTCAAGCAAGCGACGCAGCTGAGCATCACCAATCCCTGGTTGATCCTGATGCTGAACACTAACCTCTGGCACAAACTGAGAAGCTTGATGATCCACATGATCAGGAACATGGGAAGCAATAGGAGGTGCATCATGTTGATTACCCCCTCGTCCACCTACATGACCAAGACCCCTACGACCCCGCTTAGGTGGCATGATCCTGAAAAGATACACACCACAACATAAGACAAGGTACACAAACAAAAACTCTAAACAGCTAAAAACCTAATGGGTCCCAAAGCGCCCAGTGTTTAAACTTTGGCTCTGATACCAAGCTGTCACGCCCCGCCGTGCGAACCCCAAAGGAACTAAAACAACGGAACAATTTTTTTTTTTTAAAGAATATAATAAACATACTTGAGTATTATAACATAACATTGTATCATGAGGCACAACTAGTTCCAATGGGGTACACGAAGTGACATAACTATTCTAACCCATAACAACGAAAATAAGATAACCATAAATAATCCATTACGCATATCCACTCATACCCATTTCATCATTTAAAATATCTATCAACTATATCCACATTAATAACATATGCACATATGTCAATACATGGAATTATAAAGTGTTACATCTTCGATAGATACAACTCAACATAACCAACTATAACAAATGATCCTGAATAATTACATGGCCTGAATAATTATTACATCTCAACGATAGAAGAATATAATTATCTGAAAGTACAACTCAATTAATACATATACAAATTACACCAATGTCATCCCAACACATATGGGAGACAATACAACAATGAATACATTACATATGAAGTATATACAAAAATCTGGTACATAAGGACACTGGATCATCAACATCCGCCAAAACCTGCAAGTAAAAGATATATCTGCAACAAAAGAGGGAACCCAATGGGGTGCGAAGCACGTTCCACCCAACCACCCCCGTGCTGAGAGTAGACAAGGAAGGGTCCCCGACCAAGTGTGCCTAACAATAACAAAGACTAACTTCCAACAGACATAAACCATCAAAGACCACTTAGAAACTCACGACAACCATTCCAAGAGGCACAACAACAAATCATTTCTGAACATAACAATAAAACACCTTCCCAAATAACAACTAATCACACACACAACTTCAATGAACTCAAGGCATAATAACAAAGACCTCATCCAACAATAACCAAAAAGAAAACAACAAGGCACATAACCACTGAAATCACAATATTACTTCACAACTACAGTCACAAAGTCACTTAACATGAGGTTACAATGCTTCCAGAGAACAAGATCATAGACATCAGCACAATAACTGGCTCGTTGTTGACATAGGAAGAGTGTCATGCATAAATTGCCATGAGTTACCCTGGCTCAACCTTCCTAGGCTACCGGACCCCCATCCTGGGTTACCCTGGCTTGCCTCTACCGGCCGCCGGACCCTCATGCAAAACTATGCGTCCCATCTCATCTCGAACCTTATCATTCACTTGCTTCACGAGAGAGACATCCTTTATCTTTATTAGTGTGAAAGCCCCCCCATTAATTCATTTAGATTATCACTTAATTAAACTCTAGTTGAGTTACCCTGGCGCCCCTTTGTGTGCCGGACCCCCACAAAGAGCCACTCTCCTATTGACAACACACAAGGTATGATACCATAAGAGGTAACTAAACAATATAAACTCTCCAATCCAAGGAGAAAACCAAACAAGGAACCCACTCCAACTACTGGAGAAAACCAATCCAATATAAACACTCCTTCCAAAGGAGGTACCATTCTCATTACCCACTCCTATTTCCTAGGAGGCACAAATCCCCGTTCATGGAAACCGGGTATAACATCATAGTACGATACATCAAAGCGATTCACCAAAATGAACCCCCACTCAAGGAAAAACTTCTCTGGAAGACTTACAATACCCTTAACCCTAATTGCCCGACATGGGGAATAAAAGAAACATGACAGTAAAACATTCCATCACTGGAAGTCCTTAACAATAACATAATCTCATTATGGAAGGTAAGGTAAACCTAGGGTTACCCCAAAAGACACAATTAACAATGACGAGAATCTCACGGAAAATTCTCAAGAAAACAATTACTAAAACAAACAACTCCATAAAAAGTATTCCCAATACTAGATAATTTCATCAACAACTAAATCAAAAATTCGAGAAAATCCTAAAACAATCCACATCGTTTAATCCAAGTTTGCACAGTTACAATATAACATCACATCTTTTAACTTAAGCCAATCGGTTCAATTCCAAACACAAAATTTATTATAATTTCCACAACTACATTAATCCTTCCAATTTCTCCTAATTGTATCATATTAAAAAGAAGTAATATTTACAATACACCACCCTATTACACAACTATATAATTATATAAGAATAACCAATTAATTAAAATTAATATAACTCTATTACCTAATTACCTCATAACTAAATCCAAATAATACATATTCGAATTTTATAATAAATAAAAATAAAAATAAAAATAAAATAACAATTAAATTAAAACCCAATAAATATACATATATATATATATATTAAATAATATATATTTAATATATATTAAATATTATATATTTAATATATATTTATATTATCATAAACTATTTATTAATATAATCTGATTATAAAATTTATTAAATGAATTAAATTGGAATTAAATATAAATTTAAAATTTACAAATTTTAATTTTAAATTACAAAATTTTAAAAAAATATAAAATGAATTTAAACAAAGTCGCCTCCATTGAGGGAGGCTCGTGCCTCCCAGTGAGGAGCATGGCCTCCCCAACAGCGTCTGGCGACCAGAGTGCCGTGCCCGGCAAGTAATTTCTTTGGAGTGTGATCCACGGCTGCCGCCCATACAACCCATAGCGGGAGTGCGGCATGTGGCCCCTCCCATCAACATTTGGCTTTAAAAAAAAAATTTATTATTATTATTTTTTAATGCATTCAAACAGTATCATTTAATTTAATACTTTTCTTTTATTTAGTTCCTTCACAATATTTCTGTGCACAAAAATCCGTGGCAGAATAAAAAATTTAATTATTTTAATAAACCTTTCGTACGACACTTATTACGAAAATACTATGAATGCAAACATTATAAAAAAAAAATACAGAGAATGCACAGTTTAGTTATACAGTAAATTTTAAAATCTAATAGATATATATATATATATATATATATATATATATATATATAATATATATATTTTAAACAATAACCTTATATATATATATAATTATCAAAATAAATTGTTTTCTCCTCACATACCCACTACACATCAGGCAATCAATCACGAATAATAACGAAGAAAATATATTTGTTTCGGTAAATACATAAATTTATATATATATTTAAAACATAAACTCAATTCAATCAGAATGAAAGTATATTTATATCAAATCTATGTATATGAATAAATATATTTAACCCGAGGTTTTGAGCAACTCAACCATGGATTTTCAATAACTCAATGCAAATTTAAACATGCAAATTCGATATTCCATCAGAAGTGATTTTTTTTGTTTTATATTGCAAGCACACTAGTTTTCTCTACTAAACTACGTTGAAGGATTTTAGACAAGTTCTGCTATAATTTACTACAGAAGATTGGAGAGTTTTAAACACAAACCAGTTTTCAAAACCTAAACTTCATTCAAACAATTTTCGAAAACATAGAAATCAGATTTATTTACAGACCTACGAAGTGTTAATAATATAAAAAGGGAAAACCTGGAATCCTGTGTCTGAAGGAGAATCCCTCCTGTAACCTCCTCTCGAATTTCTCCTGTAACTCCTTCTTCGACCTTCTTCCTTCAATATTCTTCTGAACAATCTTCTCTTTCCAAACTCACAATTTTTATTCCAAAGGAAGCTACTCCAAAACTCAAAGTGAAAACTATTTTCTTATTTTTTATTTTTATTTTCTAGATCTAAAAGAAACTTCTGAATTAAAACTCCAACCCCCAAAACTTCTCATGAATAATCCTTTATCAAAAATAATAAATCACCAATTAAAATCCATAAATCTTTTTCCGCTTTCTTTTCCAACAAGCCTCTTTTCTTATTGGTCCTTTTCCAGCTTTTAAAAGCTCACATATATCTGAAATTTTAATTAAAATAATTTATTTAAATTTAGATATTATCTTCACATAATTTCCTAATTTAATATTAATAAAAAATAATATTTAATTACTCTCAACTATATTAATTTAATTATAATTATTTTCACTTTTAGTTAATTAAATCACTTTTAATTTATGATGCTTCAACAACATTTTTCCAACACTCCAAATAAAATCAAATGGCAATGAACCAATAATTAATTATTTATGAGTGCAGTTAATTAATTAAACACTATGAAAGAATAAAGCGAATACTCAACTTAATGAGCTATATACAAAACAAGATAAGACCCACCATAACACAACTCCTACAATGGAGGCAGCCCGGACACAGGATGGGGCAGAAGCCTACTCCTTTTTCAACTTTTACCCATTGGGTTAATTTATTGCTCGCCCTGTCCTGCCGAAGCAGGTGGAATCGAGACTTATTCCTGCAATCCGGCATCCAAATAAATGTCAAGTAGCACATGTATATATATAATCAAACATCCTATCATTTGAAGGAATTGCAATGTAGCAGGACACTCGTGAACGAGTGATGCTACACTGTCCTCTCACCTAATCTATTCTAGCAATTATAATATCCATGTGAGCTAACATTTCTAACCAATTTGACATAAGATAACATGATATTAAACTACTGCATCTTAACTAATTATTAAACAATTGCATCATATAATAATACTGAATTACATAACATCACATTGGCATAAAACATTAATGATACATCATTTAAATAAACAATAATCCAACAACACACAAGATATCACAAATCATACTAGTAATGTCATATCAACCGATTAACTAAACCATGCACCCATACGCACCAAACAACAATACAGACTAACCGTCACAAAACATCAATCAAAACCACATAAATGTCAAATCCAACAACACAAAGAGTATTATAAAACATACTAAGAATGTCACATCAAACGATCATGTCCACTAAAGGAAAAACATCATCAAACTACAAACCAACCAAATCAAACCACAATAGTATCATCATAGTATCAACGTATCAGGTTAACACAGAAATTAATAAGTCCAAACAGCATGAGGGGTATTACAAACATTTTTGCATGAAGGTATTAAAAATAAATATTGGCTTGATTTCCATTAATCCTCAAAATTTTACATGCATCTCTTGTTCTGAGATATTTCACAGCAACAATATATTTCCAGTCTTGTGTCATGAACATTTGTTTATTGCTGAATCAAAAATTATCTCTGGCTTAATACCTTGATAGAAGGATCTCTTTTTCCTTTTCCCTAAAAGAGTAGATTTTGAATGTACAGTGAATTTAAGGAAATAAATGGTTATAGTAAATCCAAATCACAATGAAAATTTAATAAGACTTCATAGGATCTTGGCTTCCATGCATTAGACATGTGAGTAAAAACGTGTTTTTCATTTTACCTGACACCTTTCCTCAGCATCGTTTTCCATTATGGAGTCTAGCACTTTTGGATCCATATAAACCATACACACATTTTTTGGATGTGAATTAATTATCTGTCGACATTGTTGGCACAGACCAACCAAATAGTCTCTTCAGAGCCGTCCAAAACCATCCAGCCGACCAAAGGACCTTCTGGAGCCATCTCCAGCCGCCCAGCGCCGTTTTTAGCCGCCCACGTTGCTCATGTTGGACCTGCCCTCAATAAATTTCATATCTAACTAGCATTCTGCAGTGTAAAATAAATTTAATGCTCTTGATCTATAAATTGGATGGATGGGCTTGTGGTTGGGGTGCTCAGATTTGCTGAGTTCTCAGTTTCTTTTCTGTTTTGTTGTGTCTCCTCTTACTTTCACCATCTCCTTAGAATTTCTCCATTTGTTTCATTTGACTGCATCGGCATGTCTTGCTGGAAGTTTCTGAAGTCTTATTATCAAATACATTTTTGTGCCTCATGGAGACTAGGAGAGGCCGCTGTGGAGAATGGGCTAATTGTTTTACATTGTATTATAGAGCACTTGGGTATTAAGCTCGCCTAGTTTTGGACTTCACTGATCATGTGTGGACAGAATGTTTCTCAGATCATTTTCAAAATTCAGGGTCGAAGCTTGCTTATTTACTGATATTGTTGTTTCTTTTTTATTTCTGACCTTGTAAGTGAACCATTGAATTTTCATTCTGTCATAGTGTAGCTGTTATAAAACTAAATTATTTTAGCTAGACTTATTCGCTTTTATACAAATTTAAAACTATATTTCATTAAAAAAGAAAAGACATGCATTTAAAGTTCTTTCCTTTACTCTCACCCGAATTGCTTTCTCTAACCTTTCTCTTTAAAATTCGCTTTTCGCAAATTTAAAACTATACTTCATTAAAGAGGAATAAACATTCATTTAATGTTCTTTCCTTTAGTCTCACTGGAATTGCTTTTCTCTAAGATAGAAAGTAGATAAGTTAAAAGTCCTTTTCTTTAGTTTTATTCGAATTGCTTTCTTTTAGTACTTTGTTTTAAAAAGATAGAAAGTAGATAAATTAAAAGATCTTTAGTATTTATTTTTAGATCGATAGATAGATAATTAAAATATGTCTTAAGTTTATTTTAAAAAAAGATTCCATAGTTTTAGATATTTTTAATATTTAGAAAGAAATGAAAGTTTAGTTGTAAAGATTCTCTTAGCTTTTTTACAATATTTTAAATTTAGAAAGAAATGAAAACAAATTTAGTTGATTTTTTTTTTATATATTTTAGGTATGTTAAATATTTAAAAAGAAATAAAATTTTAGTTGATCTTTTAAAGAACATTTTAGGCATCTTAAATATTTAGAAAGAAATAAAATCTAGTTGAATTATAATTTACATGCAATGTTTTAGTTATTTTATTTTTATAAATAGTGTATTGCAAAATAAATAAAATGTTTTCGAAGTAATAAAGAAAATTATATAAATAAATAAAAGTGAAGGTTAGTTGAACATATGGGTTAATTCTTATGATAATAAAATATTAAATGTTAAATTAAATTTTCAATAATGGCATTCATCAAGTTTAATGGTAAGTGTGAACATAATTTAATTTGTCTAATATAATAATGAAGATATCAATGTGGATTATCAAGGAAGATCTAATTCTCAAATAATACCAACTAAAATTTTCAAGTGATTGCTAACACGTAAAAGAAATTATGATGTAGAAGATCATATTAATTGATAATAATATTAATAAATATAGAGGTTACTTAATAAAAAGGAGATTCACATTGAGTTATACCTTAGAACGTTACGATTGCGGTATTAAAACCTTGTTATCATAAGAAGACTGCTTGGTTTAGAAGTTTTACTTTTGGTACGTATATCAATGAGTACTTAATTAACATTTAGTAGAATTGGTTCATCTTCTAGTTGTATTTAATAAATTTTACAAGGGACTAAGAAGTAAGCAAGTTAAATGAAATTCCATTAATCCATGATAAATGAATTAGATTTATAATATATGACTACTTTTGTATTAATCATGATGCACATTCATATAGTTCGATTATTTTAGATAGGAATCGAGATATATATATATATTACTTCAAAATATTGCATAATCATTATTATATATTATTCGCAAATTAGGCATTAAAGATTGAACAAGATAATATATGCTTTAATTTCCACAGTGTGTTGTATTCCATCATCTACAATTATGTTCTACATACATTAAGACTTTGTAATTTTCTATAAATTTATGTCATGGTAATTTGATAGAGAAGTCATTGAGATTCAAGTAACTTGCAAAAGGGTAATTAGAGATTCACTATTCAATTCACATGATAATCAAGAAGTATGTAATATTTCTTTTCAAAAACTTGAACTAATGGTGACTTGGTCCAGATGTAGAAGGGGGATGATAGTAGTATATCATTAACCTTCATTAGTAAATACCAATGGCCATTGCATGGAGGATCGGAAGAGGTATGAGTTATATTTAAATTATTCTTGGTAATGAATATTCTATTCTATGATCATTACATATGAACCTTTAGACTTTTTTATTCCTAATATGGTTCAATAATCATTTGCAAAACTTAGATTTATTAATCAATGGTGAGTTGGTGACTTGTTAGAAATAATCTTTGCAAATAAGAGAATTATTTCAATAGGTACTTATTTTACCATATTGTTTCTTTTTATCTTACCATTAAGTATTTTATTAGTAAACAATAGTCAAAATTTTAGGTAATCAATATTTTTGTCAGAAGAAAACATTCATTAAAACAATTTCAGTTCCTTTTTGAATCGATATGTTATTCTTATCATCACATTCGTAGTAGCAATTAATTGTATCTATATATGAAGCTTTGTATCAAGTAGATCAAGTGAAGTTGTTTATTTAGTTAGTGAGTAATCTTGAGTTGCTTAAGGATCATGAAATATTAATGGTGAGTCAAGGAAGTTCAAGGAGTTCAAGTGACAGGCCATGGAATATCTTCTAAAGAATTTGGTATCCAACTAGGACATATTGGGAGGAAGGTAAATATGTAACATTATATTGTGTCAATCAATCATCTTAGGAGAAGGAAAATTTAATATGATTACTTAATATTGTAGTTGTATACTTTCCAAGCTGGTTATTTTTATGCCTATCAAGTTAACAAGTATAACTAGTTAAGAATAGTCATGGATATTGAATATCACACATTATCTATTGTTATGATCAAGTAGCTTAAATGGGGGTTACAAACCTTAGGGGAATCCTATACTTTTACATTACCTTTGCTAAATCAACATATTCAGATGAGAATATTGGGAATTACTTATGGTTGATAGAATTTTTCCTCATTCGAGGTTAATTTAGACTTTTGATCTAATGTGACTAAGTAGTGAACCATGTTATTATAAATTTATAGATTAATTACATTTTTGGAGTATATGGTCTAAGGAATCCCTTTCAGTTTCACCTAAGTGGGTGGCAACCGATGAAGTACTGTCTAGGAAAGATTGAGTCCTATAAAGGGTTGCATACCCGCTATTACAGTACTTATATTTCTTCTGACTATCTATAATTAACTAAGTCCATCTATAGTCTATTTCTTGCTGGGGGGTTTGGCTAGAGCCTACACGGCTTCATGATGCCAATACGGTCGGGTGGTGAGCAAGTTTTATTCCTTGTATGCATCATTGTAAATGTTTGGACCTTGACGTTGTTATTCATTCTTATTGATGTTACAATCAGGTGTTATGTATTTATGGTTCTTATAAAAAAAAAAATCATAGGATTTTTTCATTATATTTATTATAGAATTGTGTGAATGCCACCAAGTTTACTAGACACTAGTAGGGACTCTAAATTTTTGGCGCTGTTGTCAGGGATGGTGCTACTTTCAAAGATTAGTTCATTTCATTTCCAAGCTTTCCTAGTTTAGAGTTTTCTTTTAGTATTAGGACTATTAGGTTTAATCTTCTTAAACTATTAGAGCATTTCACTAACATTGTGTAGGGCCCGTTGCTATACAAAGTCATATTTGTTGTATGTGGAGGTAGAGAGACTCTTTGGGAAGATTTCTCCCTTCAAACCAAGAAGCTAGAGAAAATATTGGTGACTACAATGATCAGAGTGAGGGTACTACTAAAGAAGAATCTTCCCTTTCACCAACATCTACTGAAAACATAGAGGGGACCTTCCAAACAATGAGTGACACAGCAGTGGATGATCTACCAGAATATGTGACTTTTGAATTTCCAATTGCCAAACAAGAAAGGGCTACTATGTTGAAGAATATACCTCCCTCAACATTACTAGTCTTCTATGGTTTGGTAACTAAAGATCCAAACACATTTTTTTTCGATTTTGATGTCCTATGTAGGAGCTATGACTACACAATTGATGCTAATAGGCTCAAGTTATTTCTTGCCACTTTAAAGGATGTTGCCTTGAGATGGTTTATGGGATTAGGCAAAGATGTTCCAGATTGGGCCACCATGAAAATAAAATTCTTGGAGAAATACCAAAATTATTATAGGTTGATAGGAGAAGAGATGATATTTTTAGAATGACTCAAAAAGAGGATGAACCATTGGAGGATTATGTACAAAGGTTTCAATTCTGCCTAAAGAAAAAGCCATAGAATAGACTCTCAAAAGAATCCTTGAATCTTGTGTTCTTAAGAGGATTCAATGAAGATTACATGGATTCCCTCAATCTTATTGGGGCAAGGGATGTGTCTCAATTATCCTTTGAAGATATTTTTAAGGCCTATAGAAGCTATTCTAGGACCTTTACCAAAAGATCAAGGAGAGAAAAAAAATCAACCACTAGTAAGACATCTAATGGGGTTTCAAGAGTAGAGTTAAGTAACCTACTATCCAACATAGATGATATCATAAGTCATCTAGCTAATCAATTGGACACTCTACATATAAAAAAGAAATAATAAGAGGCTGAAGCAATGCTTACTGAATATTGCCCCAATTGCAGGCAAAAGAAAGCAAGTTTCATGTGTAAAAGGGTAGCTAGTTTCACAGAAGAAAAATTAGAGAAACCAAATTTTCAACCACTTGAAGGAGATGATGGAAAACTATTTTAAATTTCTCAAAGAAGGCCATGTCAACCAAGAAAATGCATGCCACAAGACCCTCTAAATATCAATGTATCTTTTCCAATTGGTAATTAGAATTTCTCTGGTTGAAATTATCAACCCTAGGCAAATAACCAAAACCAATGGAAACATCCTATCCAATAGAAAAACCCTCAAAAAAACTAGAACTAGCAACAACCAAATGCATGGTCACAATTTTTTTTTCAAGGTACCAATTATAACCCTCACTGGCCATTGCAACAAAATTAGTGGCATCCACAATGGCAAAAAGACCAATAGTGGCAACAACAAAATGTGAATTACCAATAGCCTTTGCTACCTTCTTAGCCACAAAAATAGGCTATTATGCCTAATCCACCAAACACAACATCTCAACCACCAAGAGCACCACAACTACCTGCCCAGTCTACACCGAACCCTAACAAAAATCCTATCCAATAGGCTTATACTAATGAGGCTATATAATACCCCACTTATGGGGTAGAGGTGATTGATGTCCACCCTGGGTTAGGGAAAATACTAGTTGGACCTTCATCCCCTCAAATCACTGAGATGGAGGATGAGGAACCCACAACTGAAGCTTTAGAAAATTCACCTCTAGAGCCTAGGTCAAATAAGGTAAACTAGACCACCTCAAGTGCAAAGCCTCCTTTCCCCAATCCATTCAAAAACATCATATCCAAGATGAGATAGACCTATTGGGTCAACTTAAGGATGTAAGTATCAAAATCCCACTCATCCAAGCTATCAAAGATATTCCAATCTATACAAAAATAGTAAGACACCTATGTCTTAGGAAACCAAGGAGGAAGAGGAAGGACCCTCAGACAATTCACGTCCTAGGGAACCTTGTTGATATTATGCTAGGGGATATAACTGTCCCTAAATACACAAACCTTGGAATTCCAGTAATGGATGTTAAGATTAATGGGACCCTTATAAATAACACCTTGATTGACTTAGGATCATAAATTAATGTCATGACTAAGGAGACAATGCGACTACTTCAATTATCTAACCTTGGACCTCAAATGACTATTTTATAGTTGGCAAATAGGTCAACAGTAAAGCTTGAGGGGATCATTGAGGACTTAGGGTGCAGTCCCATGGAGGGGCCTTCCTAAAAAATTTCAGCGGGCACTGTTGAGATTTTTTAGGAATACTTTAAAGTTGGTGGTTCCATGAATTCAATTTTGCAATTTAGCTTAAAAGTTTGAGCTTTAAAATTCAAGGAATGAAGTGGAGTAATTTGATAAAAATTAATAAATAAATAAAAATTCTCTCATTTTTTAGTTTTTTTTAGGAATTTAAAATTCTAAGTGATAAGAAAGTGGTAGAAAAAAATCCTAAGCTGTAGGGACAATTTCTAGCCCCACCTCAATTTCACTCACTGAAATTTGTAGTCCTAAAAGGTAGGGGTTGCTATTTTTTAGGAGAAGATTCCAATTAATTCTGTAGCATAATTTTTTTTGCTTCACGAGATTGCTTGATCCATGAAAATAGAAGCCCAAGCCCCCCCATGGGACCATACAATTAGTCATTGCATTAGATTCATGGAAGTATCCTACAAAATTTATAGTCTTTCAACCAAAGGTCAACCTTGCAGGATATCCACTCATTTTAGGTAGACCATGGTTAGCTACAACTAATGCATTCATAGGTTGTAGGTCTGGGAACATGATAATATTCAATGGGACTGTAACCAATAAATTGGTTCTCTGTCCACTAGCCCAACCTCATGAAAACCTAGAGAAAACTATATGGCCTACCTTGGATGAAGAATATCACTATTCCCTGCAAACTCTCATGACAATAGAATTTTAGGAATTGTATGCAAAAAATATCAATTAAATGCAAATAAAGATTAAATAGAGGAATGAAAAAACACAGAAATAATAACAATGAGAGACAATATTTAACGTGGTTCACCCAAACTCGGGCTACATCTACCAACAGAGAGTCCAATATTATTATCTAGTAAATCAAACTAATTACAACTAGTAATCCCTTGCAACTTAATGCCACTGCAATTGCTACAATACAATG